>OZ014522.1:316411189-317611189 GCA_963966055.1 Lathyrus aphaca
TTTCTGATACAACTGCCCATGACAGATTGCAGCTAATCTTTTCTCTTCAATCAGACTCAGTTGTTCGTATCGGGACCGAACCCACTCTGCTTCGTTCAGCTTAACATCCATCAGTACCCGTAGGGAGGGTAGTTCAACTTCAACCGGTAGGACTGCTTCCATACCATACACAAGCTGATACGGTGTTGCCCCAGTGGATGTTCTGATTGATGTATGGTACCCATGCAAGGCAAATGGTAGAATTTCATGCCAGTCTTTGTAGGTGACTACCATCTTCTGCACAATCTTCTTAATATTCTTGTTAGCCGCCTCAACAGCGTCGTTCATCTTTGGCCTGTAAGGAGAAGAATTGTGGTGTTGAATCTTGAAGTCCCGGCATAGCTCTGCCATCATTTTGTTGTTTAGATTGGAACCATTATCAGTAATGATTCGCTCGGGAACTCCGTATCGACAGATGATATCTATCTTCAGAAATCTGGCTACCACTTGTCTTGTAACATTTGCATATGACGCTGCTTCAACCCACTTGGTGAAATAGTCGATGGCGACCAGGATGAATATGTGGCCGTTCGAAGCAGTCGGTTCAATCTTGCCAATCATATCAATGCCCCACATAGCAAAGGGCCAGGGTGAAGACATCACATTCAAAGGATTGGGAGGCACATGCACCTTATCCGCATAGATCTGGCATTTATGGCATTTTCTGGCATAGGCACAACAGTCGGCATCCATTGTGATCCAGTAATAGCCTGATCTTAGCAATTTCTTATCCATGGCATGGCCTCCTGCATGGGTACCAAAGGATCCTTCGTGCACCTCATGCATCAACAAGTCTGCTTCTGTTCTATCAACGCATCTGAGGAGTACCATATCAAAGTTTCTCTTGTACAGGGAACCATCAGTGTTCAGGAAGAAACTACCAGCTAGCCTTCTTAAAGTCTTCTTATCATTGGAAGATGCCCCAGGTGGGTATGTTTGATCCTCCAAGAAGCACTTAATGTCATAGAACCAAGGCTTATCATCTTTGACAATATCTGCTGAAAACACATACGCTGGTCTGTCAAGTCTGGATACTGAAATCTGAGGTACAAAGTTGGCAGCTTGAACTTTGATCATATATGAAATGGTAGCCAGAGCATCTGCAAACTGATTCTCATCCCGAGGGATATACTCAAGCTTGACCGTTGTGAAGAACGTCAATAGCCTCCTTGTATAATCCCTGTAAGGTATCAGATGATCCTGGTGTGTGTACCATTTGTCGTTGGTTTGATTAACTACCAGAGCTGAATCTCCGAATACAGTCAATGTTTTGATCCTGAGGTTAATGGCTTCCTCAAGACCCATAATGCAAGCTTTGTATTCAGCTTCGTTGTTAGTGCAGTTAAAGGTGAGTTTTGCCGAGAAAGGCATGTGAACTCCTTTAGGTGTAATGAGTACTGCACCAACACCACGACCATTCATATTAACAGCCCCATCAAACATCATAGTCCATTCTTCTTCCGGGTCAGGCCCTTCAGTGTGAATAGGCTCTTCATGATCTTTTACTTTGATGAACATGATGTCTTCATCAGGGAAGTCAAATTTCATAGGCTGGTAGTCATCAATGGGTTGCTCAGCGAGATATTCAGACAATACACTGCCCTTGATGGCTTTCTGAGAGGTGTATTGGATGTCATATTCCGTGAGAATCATTTGCCATCTTGCAACCCGTCCGGTAAGAGCTGGCTTCTCGAAAATGTACTTAACTGGGTCCATTTTGGATATCAATAAAGTAGTGTGGGTCAACATATACTGTCTTAGTCGGCGAGCAGCCCACGCTAAAGCACAACAAGTTTTCTCGAGCAGTGAATAACGTTGTTCACAGTCGGTAAACTTTTTGCTCAGGTAGTATATTGCATACTCTTTTCGACCAGACTCGTCATGCTGGCCCAACACACACCCCATTGACTCTTCTAATACTGTCAAGTACATTATCAGAGGTCTTCCTTCAATTGGAGGCATAAGGATTGGAGGTTCTTGCAGGTACTCTTTGATCTTGTCAAAAGCCCTCTGGCAGTCTTCGTTCCACCTGACCGTCTGTTCCTTTCTTAACAGCTTGAACAAAGGTTCACAGGTTGCTGTAAGGTGAGATATGAACCTTGAGATGTAGTTCAATCTACCTAGAAACCCTCGAACTTCTTTTTCTGACTTCGGTGCAGGCATTTCTTGAATGGCTTTGACTTTATCAGGGTCAACCTCAATCCCTTTCTCGCTTACAATAAAACCCAGCAGCTTACCAGATCTCACCCCGAATGTGCACTTGTTGGGGTTCAGCTTCAATTGGTACTTCCTCAGACGCTTGAATAGTTTCAGCAGGTTTACCAGGTGGTCTTCTTCTGTGAGGGACTTGGCAATCATGTCATCCACATAGCACTCAATTTCTTTATGGATCATATCGTGGAATAATGTTACCATAGCCCGTTGATATGTTGCACCTGCATTCTTCAATCCGAATGGCATCACCTTGTAACAGAACGTGCCCCAAGGTGTGATGAAAGTTGTCTTCTCCATGTCTTCAGGTGACATTTTGATCTGATTGTATCTTGAAAATCCGTCCATGAAGGAGAACACCGAGAACTGAGCCGTATTATCCACCAATACATCAATGTTAGGTAATGGGAAATCATCTTTCGGGCTGGCTCTGTTCAGATCCCGGTAGTCAACACACATCCTCACTTTGCCGTCTTTCTTAGGCACAGGTACTATATTAGCAACCCACGGTGGATAGCTAGTTACAGCAAGGAACCCGACGTCCCACTGCTTTTGTACCTCTTCTTTGATTTTCATTGCCATGTCTGGGCGAGTACGGCGCAGTTTCTGTTTAACCGGTGGGCAATCTTCCCTCAAAGGCAGTCTGTGCATAACTATGTCGGTATCCAACCCTGGCATATCCTGATAAGACCAAGCAAACACATCCACATATTCTTGAAGCAGGTGAATCAGTTGTTTCTTCACTGAATCTTGTAAGCAGGCCCCGATTTTAACTTCTTTCACATCTTCACCTATACCAAGATTAATCGTCTCGACCTCCTCCTGATGAGGGGTGATAACCTTCTCCTCTTGTCTCAACAATCTGGCTAGCTCTTCAGGAAGCTCGTAATCTTCTTCAACCCCTTCATCAGCTTGATTGATCGGATTATCAAAGTCATACGAAGTCATAGCCGTGCTGTTGTCGGTGCTGTCTGGAAGGCACTCTCTGCAAGGGTTCAGTTTGTTCATTTTAGTGATTGATTTTAATCTTGTTTAGGAAAGTGAAATAAAGTTATCATTTTGAAAACATTGCCATTTATTTTTTGTACAAAAAGAAAACGGAAAAACAGTGAGCAGAAAAGAAAAAAGACTCATTTGCAAAAGATGTCTGATTATCATTGATTGATCTTGTTTGCACAAAAAATACAGATGGCCCGATTACAAAATGAGTCTTGTCATCTTGGGCAAGATGCAAGACTTTATGCATGCTTAAAATATACAGGAAATAATAATTACTCTGCAGGAGTAACTCTTATAATTTCCTGGGAAGACCAGTTTGAGATACGGCTCCTCGGGATCTTTGGACGAATCCAGCTTTCCAGGTTGCGCTCATCTTCCGACTCATCTTCCAAGTTGTTGACAGCATCAGGGGTGAGCATCCCCCCACTAACAAAGTTGGGCTCCTTATCAGCCTCTGCTTGATCTTGTTGAGTTGGTTTGTAACCCAACCCAAATCTATCTTCTTTCTTCTCCACAGGCAACAGTTTGCCCCAGCCTTGAGCATTCCCTTCTTCCACAGCCCTCCGGGCCTGTTGATAGGATGTCATGGAAGTCCCAAGTACAGCAGAGGTTTCATTAATATTTAAGGCCTCAAACCCTTGACTCATCGTTTCGTGGATCTCCCCATCCATCTCAATATATTTGTATGTAGCCAGATGGCTAACAAAAATATCTTCCTCTCCACAAATAGTAACGACTTGGCCCTCCCACTCGAATTTTAACTTCTGGTGAAGGGTTGAGGTCACGGAGCCAGCGGCGTGAATCCATGGTCTACCCAATAGACAGCTGTAGGCAGGCTGTATATCCATCACGTAGAAGGTCGTTTTGAAAGTCTGTGGGCCAATCGTTATGGGCAACTCAATTTCTCCCAGAACTGATCTCTTAGAACCGTCAAAGGCTCTCACTACCAAGTTGCTGGGACGTAATGCTAATCCTTCATACTCCAGCTTCACAAGGGCTTTCTTGGGTAAGACATTGAGGGATGACCCTGTATCTACCAGCACATGAGAGAGAACTGCCCCTTTACACTCCAAGGTAATGTGCAAAGCCTTGTTGTGATTGCGGCCTTCCGTTGTCAAATCAGTGTTGGTAAATCCTAGTCCATGACTAGCGTTGACATTTCCAACTACAGCCTCTAACTGATTGACGGTGATCTCTTCTGGCACATAAGCTGCGTGCAAGACTTTTAATAGTGCATTCCGGTGAGCCTCGGAGCACATGAGCAATGATAGAATGGAGATCTTGGAAGGTGTCTGGTGAAGCTGGTCCACTATCTTGTAATCACTTTTCTTGATGATTCTCATGAATTCATCAACCTCTTGATCAAAAGGGGTTTTCAAAGCTTCTTTAACAACTTGTTCTTCCTGCACCGTGCTTTTCCCTTTTGCCTTGGCAGCAGCTTCTGCTTCAGCAGTGGGTCTTTGAATTTGCGGGGCAAAGAGACGTCCGCTTCGAGTGAAGCCTCCGCCTCCCCCCACATTGCCTATTTGCGGTGAAGAAGTTGATGATTCAAGAGTGATTTTCTGTCCTCCGCAGTATAGATCAGAGCCGTAATGCCAAGGGATGGCATTACTGCTTTCATAAGGGACTGGCCCAGGCACCGTGATAGTGACTGGACTGATAGCAGCTGCAGAAGGGACCAAGATAGTATGTGGATCATAATATATTGTGACTGGTGCTCTGATGGGAGTGGCATTTTGTGAGTTGTAGGCAGAATCATTGACAGGATCATAATAAATTGTTACTGTTGAGACACTTCCATTGTTTGCTGCTGATGTTGTAGGAGACACTGTTGAATGGATGGGTGTTGCTGTTGTAGGAGACTCTGAATGGAGGGGTGCTGAAGTTGTAGAAGGGATGTTTGTTGATGTATGATTTGCTGACATGGTGGATGGAGATATTGTTGATAGCGCTGATGAATTGCTTGGAATTACTGTTGTTGCGGTTGTAGGAGATTCTGGAACTGTTGTTAAGGAGATTGCTGGATTGGTAGGTATTGATGTTGTGATTTGAAGAAGGCCACTCTGGATGAGACCATCTATGCCATCTCTCAAGTTATCACATTCATTCACTGAAATGTTGCAATAAGCACATCCTAGCTCACATCCCGAGAACATTTGACATTCGAGGAGTTGAGCTTTAATCTCTACCAAGGGTGTCCGAATCTGACCCACACTGGTTATCAAGTAAGACGGCTTGTCTTCTTCAATAGCGTTGATTCGGGGTCCTCCGTGGTGTGGCATAGGGTTCTTGTTAACATTTGGTGGTGGTGCAAAGTTTAGAGCTTTGGAGTCTACCAGGTCTTGTACCTTCATGTGCGAGGCTCTGCACTTCTCTGTACTGTGGCCAGGTGCATTTGAGTGAAAAGCACATCTGGCGCTGGCGTCGTAATTTCTGGGTAGAATGGTAGGATCTGGAGGTGCCAATGTCCTTAGCTCAACCAGGTTGAGTTTCAGGAGTTGTGGCAATAATGTGGCATAGGGCATAGGGATCGGATCGATCACCCTATTGGCCTGAGAAGGTCTCTGTGGATATGGTCTTTGCTGATTGTTGTTGTTGGTGTTGTTGTTGTTATAATTTCTCTGAGGAGGATACTAAGTTTGTTGCTGGTAATTTTGTTGCTGTGGTTGATAAGCTGGTTGAGGATGAATTTGAGTGGGAATGGTGACTGCTGCCACATACCTATGAACATATTGGGGTCTGCCCCTGTTGGTGTGGATTGCATTGGTTTCACCAGTTCTTCTTGGGCCTACAAAAGGCTTTCTTGGGTTGCTGGACGAGCTTGCACCGTTGTCAGAGATCTTACCCATCTTTAATAGGCTTTCAATTCTTTCCCCGGCTATGACCACGTCAGCAAAGCTAGTGGAAGAAAAGGAAGCTAGCCTATCAATGTATGTCCCTTGGAGGGTGTTCATAATCATATCATCCATCTCCCTCTCTGACATGGGTGGCTGGACAACAGCAGCAAGCTGTCTCCACCTTTGAGCGTACTCCCGGAAGCTTTCCCTGGATGATTGAGACATTCCCATCAGGAGGGTCCTGTTGGGGGCCATATCCAGGTTGTACTGGTACTGCCTAATGAAGGCCTCTGCCAAGTCCTTCCAGCATCTAATGGTTGCTCTAGTCAAGTGGGAGTACCACTCCCTTGAAGCTCCTGTTAAGCTATCCTCGAAATAAAACATCCATAGCTTTTCATCCATGGTATATGCCTTTAACCTCCCCAGGAAGGATTGCAAATGGGTTCGGGGACAGGAAGTCCCGTTGTATTTCTCAAAACATGGTGGTTTAAATTTGTGGGGAATCCTGACCCCGTCCACTAGACCCATGTCCATAACGTCAAAGCCCAAAGAATTCTGGGACTCCAAGGATCTCAATTTTTCAGCAATCTCATCCAGCCTCCTGTCATAGGCTTCATCCCCAGCTCCCATTACTGTGAACTGATCTTCCTGGGGGTCTTCTTGCAGCACTCTGCCTGCAGTGGCAGTCCCTTGTACATTAACAGGGATGTTAATCTCCGGATGAAGGTG
Source organism: Lathyrus aphaca (assembly GCA_963966055.1). NCBI lineage: Eukaryota > Viridiplantae > Streptophyta > Magnoliopsida > Fabales > Fabaceae > Lathyrus > Lathyrus aphaca. The sequence continues at coordinate 316,418,005 of OZ014522.1, forward strand.
GGGTCCATAGACTGGAGGATTAACATGGGGTTGAACTCTCTCATTATTGCTTGTCCCAGCAGTCCCTGGATGGGGGTCTTCCTGATTCCGCCCCTCTACTAGTGCTCTTAATCTCTCTTGGCTCTGAGCCATATTATTCATCACCTCCATAAATTGTGTCATCTGATTCCTCATTTCCAACCTCTCGTTGGCCATTTGGGTCCTGACCTCTGTAAGGTCCTGCTGTACCTGGTCCATCTGTATGCCTGGAAGGTTGTTGCGGGTGGGATATCTGTGTGGACGGTTGAGTGGGAATACCCGTCGTCGAGCAATAGTTCCTGAGATCACAACAGAGTTAGTAACAATAAAACAAAAACCTACAAAACAAAACAAAAGGTTAGTATGCAATGCAGTATGCTTATTTGTTTCCAAGGCATCCGACTTGGCACTTGGTTTTGACCTTTCCAGACCCCTGAGGAAGATGCTTGTGATGTTGCGTCGAAAGAGCTTAGATAAAACAAACCAACACATATATTACAAAAAGTAAATGATACATAGTTTGTTTCTTTTTACAATACATGCCCTCCGAGGGGTCAAAAATACAACATAAAGAAAAGTACATGAAATGAAAGCAACAACAAGCAAAAGTCAGACACTAAGACCAAACTCATCCTCCTGAACTTCTTTTAGAAGTGCTTCAGTCACAGGGTCAGCTGGGTGCTCGGTGAGATTCCTGATGAGAAGATTCCTGGTGGCAATAGCTGCAGCTAGCTTCTTGTGTTGACTCTGGTCCTTTGATCTCTTCACACCAGCTCTAATCTTCAACTCTGAGATCTCTCTCTGGGCTGCTGCCAGGGCTTCTTGTTGCTCTTGTGCACTAGCTTCCAGCTGCTCAATCTTATCCTGAGTCCTTTTATCCTCCTGAGTACGCGCTTCGGTGATCCTGACCCACCTAGCTTGACTCTCCTTCAGATAAAGATCAGTCCTAGCTCTCTGGAACTGTGCCTCCTTACAGGCATTCTTCAGAATCTGTTCTCCAGCCTTTACTTCTTGATGTAGTCCTCTGACTTTTCAATCTTGGCTAGATGCTCCACCTTTAGCTTTTCCAATCTTTCAATGTCCAGCCGACCATCACTCCTCTCCTAGAGGGTTCTCTTCAAGGCTTCAGACAACTTCTCATTCCTCTCTTTGAGCTTTTCAAACTCTTCCAGGCTGACAGTTGCTGGAGGTGGTACTGTGGAGGGTCCAGGCACATCTTCAATGGTAAAGGGCATCCCAGAAATTTGAGCCCTGGCATGAGACCACTCATAGTACTGAGCTGAGGCCACGTTGTTGCATCTTCCAAGAATGGTTACTCCTTTAGTCTGGACATTGTCCCAAGCCCAGGATGCTTGTCTGACAATGGTCAGATTAGGCTTGATATCACAATAAAGGGTCTCAGCTAGATCCTGTGCTCTAGGAGGGTGGACTAATGCATAGCCCAGTTGTCTTTTTAATAGCAGAGGGTTGTAGTTGATGCAACCTTTCACTCCTATCAGAGGCACATTGGGAAATTGCCCACAACTAGTAATGATGTCTCTGCCTTTGGTGCTCTGAGTGCACCACCTGATATCATCTGAGGTCAGAGCAACAAGCCTTCTAGCCCAGTTCTTTTGCTGGTGAGGGTTCAAGAATGCATCAGTCTTTGGCAAATGTTTGAGCAGCCATGTATGGAACAAAGGAGCACAGCATCTCACCAGTCTTCCCCTTTGCTTTTCATTCCTTTGGTGAACAGAGTAGTAGAGATCTCCCAGTAAGGTGGGCATTGGGTTCCTCAGGATGAAAAGATGGATTGCATTCTTGCTAACAAACTTAGGCTCATCTGCAAAGAGTATGACCCCATATATGCTAAGGGCCAACAAAGCACAGACTGCCTTCCACTCTCCCAAAGAAGCCTTCAGTGTAGCCTGAGAGGTTAAGAAATCCAGATGTAGACCAGAGATTCCAGCTTTGGTAGTCATATTCTGCCCAATCAGAACTGGTTCCAGATATAATGCCTTTGCTACTTCTTCATTACTAGGAAAAACCATATCAGGGTTGAAGGGGACCCCACCCCTGATAGGTACACCAACCAATGATGAATACTCCTCTAATAGAGGTCCTAACTGAAAATCCTGAAAGGTGAAGCACCTCAGAGGGGGATCATAGAACTGCAGGCAAGTATGAATCAAGCTCCTCTGTGAAGGGTCCAAATCCATAACCACATCAAGGATTCCTCCATAATGTTCTCTGAATAGTGGTATATGGTCTGGAGTAATCAGGGTCTGAATCTTCCTGATGCTAGCTAGCTCAGGCTCAAAGAAGTGATAGGAGATGTTACTCTTCTTAGGTGCCATGTTGCTGAATAACAGGTGCTGATGATGATGACTGAGAATAACACTGAAGATGGGCCACTGACAGGCTGAGACTGGTGATGCAGGTGACTGAAGCAGGTAGCTGATAGCTGGAGTAAGTACTGATGAAGATAGGTCTATGCTGATGAAGGAGTCAAAATCAAGCCAAAATATATGATGTGGATACCCTGAAAAACAAATAAGCAAATGTTAAAATGATGCAATGATGAAGTATGCAAATGATATGCAAGGGTTTGTGACTGAGCTGGATCTGATTAAGTGCTCTGATATAGGTCCATATATGTTCAAGAAATCCAGATGGAGGTTTATAAGTCCAGTAACCAAGGTGGGGGACTCAAATAAAAGGTCACATGTCCAGGGTTAAAATCACAAGAACTGTTCCAAAATGGAGTACTATTAACAATGTAACAGGGTATGTTGAGGTCAAGGGTACCTGCAAACCTGTAAACAGCCCAACCCCCTCACAGGTGATGTTCTAAAACAAGGATCCTCAGACTTGGATCAGTTATGAAAAGTGTAAACACTTCTAACCCGGAGGTACAGTGTTTACAATAGCCATAAAAGATCCTCCTCTAATTCACCTCAGTTACTGAAGGTCAATACTAAAGGTCATCCAGACTTAGCAGGCTTCCCAGATAGCCCTAGCACTACAGGAAATCTGTAGCACAGAGTTCTCAAGAAGAAACCCATATCTGAACCGTGTTTCATATTCCCGCACCAGACCGAAATGGAATGGGAAAGAACATGAACCACTCTAGCCTAGGTGTCACTCAGGTTCCAGGTATAGGACCTTAACTCTCAATAGAACACCTACCCATCAGAACAACAAAACAGATCCAGCCAGCACAGTATGACAGTATGATATATGTAAAGCTGTAAAGAAAGCAGTAAAACAATTGTACATAAAGCAGTAAATAAAGCAGCTATACAAACACAAATAGCACATAACACCCCAGTAAACACAAATCAATCAAGCGCTAGGAGGAACCCACAAAAAGAACCAGAAGCCCTGGTTACATCACAAGTCTCCCCAGCAGAGTCGCCAAGCTATCGCTCCCACTAAATGAAGCCGGGTCAAATGGCCCAAATAGGGTACAGACGCGAACGGTCGGCGAAAGAGGGATGTGAGAACACACAGGAGTGAACTCACAGGGAATGAATAGAGTCGCCAGCTAGGCATTTTTATCCCGAAGGAAAGGTAATGCTGCATAAACCTAGAAAATATGGACAAGACGGTTGCGAACCAGAGAGACTGATAAAGGGGGTTGGTTACAACCTGGGAAGGTATTAGCACCCAGATTGTCCGTCGTACTCGACGGGATCCACGCTTAAAAGATTTGTGTTTTAAAGGGGTAGTGTCAGTGCAATCTGTGTATAAAAGAGCTGGAAAAGGTGTACAGGTGTCAGTGTAAGGGAAGTGTGAAGTGCAGTATGTATAGTGTCAGTGTAAGAACAAGAATGAAAAGCTCAAGACTATGAGGCTTAAAGAATGATGCTGGAAAAAGGGGGAATATACAAAGACTTTTGTTCGATAACTGTTAAGTTATGCCTACGTATCCTCTCGTGCAATGAGGAAGTCAGAACACCGTAGTTCGACCCAAAAAGACTGAAAGATGAATTGACTTGTGAACTGCTTACTTGTCTATGCTCAAGTGTATGACCTGTCTGGCTCAGGTGCAAACTGTCTTGCATTAAACGGAAGAAGCAAGTTCTCGTTTGTGAGTGAATGAGATGAGAAAAGAATCCCGGAGGAGACGATTATTGTTTGTTTTTGAGTTTTCAGTCTTTTATTGCTTTTGAAAGTTTGTCATAAGTTAATGAGCTTAAGCCTAAACCAATGGGTTAGTAAACTCATCACATCTTCCCTCTGATTAGGGGTAATGAGAATACCTTAAGTGTGATGTCAGATTCTCACACTTAATCACCTTTGATGCAGGATTAGGATCATTAACCTACTTGTGATTATTTAGATGTTTTTGGTGTTTTTGTTTAGTGTTAAGTAGTGAGATTAAGCCATAATCAAGGATTAAACAGACTCATTACACCATCCTAATAGAAGGATAATAGATGAGGGTGTTTAAGCTGAGGAAAGCTCCTCAGCTTAATCCATGATTAGGGATTAAACTCATGACAAAACAAGCCTTTGATTAAGTGGATTTTATTTAATGATATGATGATGAAGTGATTTTTATGATTTGTAAGACAACTTGAGGGGGACTTGTCCATTAACACTAGGGTTAGTCCTTCTTAACCAATTAAGGAAGAATTAGAACCTTAATGCAAGGCCCAAGTTACAAGTGTGATGTCTTGGTGATTATTATGTGAATTGATTAAAGGAGTTAAACACATTAAGGGTTTAACACTTAGGATTAAAGTTATACACTCCATCCTAATAGAAGGATGCAGGCATAAGCTTAATCACAAAGCCTTAAAACCTTTAGGGTTTAGTCCCTGATTATGAGATGAGAAGAGAAAACTCAAAGAGACACAAAGGTAAAACTAAGTGGGGAGACTAATAAAAGCCCTAATCATTGTCATGCTTGGTTGTTCCTAAGGTTTGTGAAGTTTACAAGAGAAGTTTTCAGAGGAACCACCAGGAAGCAGATGAATGGAGCAAGGAGAAACAAATTAACTTGCTTCATTCAAGAAGTCAAGTCACTTGAAGAAAGAAAGTAAGATGAAGAAGAAAGAGCAAGCTCAATCTCAAAAACATAGCAAAATGCAGCAAGGATGCATGAGAGAGATGAAAAAGAAGTTGTGAGAAGTGAAGGCAAATTCACTTCTCAAAGTAACTTACCACCTGAAAAGTTAGTGAAAGAAATGCAATGCAATGCAAAATGAGATGGAATGGCATGATGCAAACCAAAACCAGAAGTATATATGAGATGGTAATGATGCTATGAGATGCTGCAAACATGTAACAAGGCATGGGGATGTTCATACAAACTTATGGATGCAAATGAAGCAAGTTAAGAACCATGATCATACATGAAATGTTATGAAGTGCACATGGTATACAACATGGCAAATGCAAGATGCAATGATCAAACATGTTTACAATATGTCTTAAGATGTCAAATGAATCAAATGGATGCACAAAATGCTACGGCAAGTCAAGGTATGCAAGCAAATGCAAGATGGATGCATATGGAAGCCCAAATTAGGGTTTATGATCAGTGCATCAAACAAAAACCAAAATCAGAAGCAAACATCAAGATAAAAAATTGAAAATGCATTCAAAGGGACCTTAAACCTATACTAACTCACTGCCCAAAGGAGAGGTTCCAACTCTTGACCTAATTAGGGTTATGAATTTCCTAAGATTTCTAGGGTTTTAGGGTTCCTTAACAAGAAAAATGTCAAACAAATGGAAAATGAAAGATCAAATCATGCCAATTTAATCTCACAAACTACATGCTAAACAAAGTGCAATGCAAAAAGAATCAAGGTCCAACCCTCAATGGTTAGGCAGAAATGATTTTTTTGAACTTTGGATCAAAATAATGCCTTGAAATGATTTTAATTCCATGAAAATTTCTCAAAAGACATCAAGATCAAAAAAGAAATTTGGTTTGAGGGTTGGACAATGTTTCTAAATGATTATGAAAGTTTCATGAATTTTTTGGTGATTTTTAAATACCTAAAAGTATTTTTTAATTAATTAATTATCATTAATTAATTAAAAATAAACTTTTAAATGATTTAAAAATATTTTTTAATGCAAAAAATAAAAATAAAAATATTTTTGGTTTCTGAAAATTAATAAAAGTTTATATAAAAAATTTCCGAATTTTTGAAAAGGTTTTGCTATTTTAAATAAAATGCACAAATTAAATGAAATAAACAGAAAATAAAATTGAATTAATGAGAAGTATGCTGAATCAATGGCTAGCATTCAAACTGGAAAACGCGCGCGTTGACTGGCGCCACATCCAATGGCTGGAATTTAAACTGGCCAGATTAATTATAAAAACCTAATTAAATGACTAATGATGTGGATTAAGGCTCCAATGAAGCAATCCAGGCCATTAAGCACGCGCGGGAATGGACTAAGTCAACTCATCCAACGCTCAGAATTCAAACTACAATTAATTACACTGATTAACCCTAATTGTTTTCAGGTGGCCGGAGAAGACCTCCGGTCGTCTTCTCCGGTGGGACTCCCACCTGAAAATCCCTAAAACCCTCAAAACCTCACAAAAATGAAAACTAAAAGCCCAGAAATCATCCCACACCTCACTGAATCAAAACCCTCAATCAAACATCATTTATTCTTCATCAATCAAACGAATCGAATCAAAACATTTTTTAGGGCAAAAGTTTCAGACAATTCATACATCCTGGTTTCTCAACCATTTTCAAAAGTAAGCATATATTCATGATCAGGGAAGCATGTAGATTCATTTAGAAACTTAAAATACACGTTCTGGAAAAAAAGTTCATGAAGCTACCTGAGTTTGAAGCTTTTCAGTTTGGAGCTTTCAGACATCTTCTCTTGTGCAAAACTACTCCTATGACCTCGCTTGTGCTTCTGAAAGGCTTGGAGCAAGTTTATTTTGGCTGGTTTGAGAGATGGCAGAAGTTCTGTTCAAGGTGGTGTGGTGATTGTGTTTTTGATTCAGTGGCTTTCAGGCTGTTTTAAGAGGTGCTTTGTGATCAGGAAGGTCTGTTGAGTTGATTGGTGAAGCTTGTTTATGAGTTTGTGGCCTGTATGATGAGTTTCGAATGCTCTTGCTCATGAAGGTGAAAATGAGAATGCTGTGCTATGGGAGGTTTCAGGCCTGCCTCTTGTTATGTTTGGCTTGCATTTGATTAGTATAAACAATTGCCATTGGTCAGAAGAAGTGACATGTGCTTTATTGATTGGTATGGGTCCTTTTGCCAAAAGGTCAAGTTTGTGTAAGAGAAGCATGGGCCACTTGCTAGCCAAGTACAACAAGTGTGTCCTGCGCAGCATGATGTGGGGAAAGGCCTAGGGTGGCACAGGAGGCTAGCAAGCAAGTGGGTTGTGTCTTATGATGAGTTTTGCAACTTGCCTTGCCTTTGATTCTTATGAAAATATCTTGCTCCATAGGCCAAACAAATGAGAAACTCTTGGCCCATTCTGAATTTTAGGTCATGTATGATCAAGTAATGAAGTTTAGAAGTCCATTTGATGACTAAATTTGCCTTGAGAAGTGAATTTGCAACTTTGCCTCTTTGGTGCATAACTTGAAATTTTGTGATTTTTGCCAACTTTGACAAGCCATAACTTTTGATCCAAAATGAATTAGGTCATGTTCTTGTACTTTTTGAAAAGGGAAAGATCTATTCTACAACTTTCATGACCAAAGTTTTTCCATTTGAAGCTTTTTTGAATCAAAAAGTAAGGGTTGAAAAAGTTGCCTAAAATGACAATTTCATTAAAAGTCAAACTTGCCCAAAAAGTCAACTTTGCAAAAGACTTGAAATTATTCAATTTTGTGAACTTCCAACAACTTATATGATCAAATAAAGACCATATACAATCAAAATGATGAAGAACACCCTTTGGTTGGGTCATTGGGGGCCTTAGATGCCCTGATTTTACACTGACTTGCCTGAAAAGTCAACTCTTGATCAGATGACTTCCCCATGGAATTTCTTCATGAAAATTGATATGCATACTCCCTATACCATATAGAGACCAATAGAAACAAGAATGACCAAAAAATTTGGAGTTATGGCCTCTGAAACCAAAACCCTGATTTTAGGTCATCTGTGCAGTCAAGCCTGGCTCTGCTTCCATACCATTCTCAATTCTTGTGATTTTTTGACATTCTTGACTTTGAGAGGATATAATATGATGCTTGATCACACATGGACCCCTTTGAAGTGATTGATGGCCTTTGGAGTGGCTCAAGAAGCTCTTGGATTGCTCAGATCACAAACCCTAGATGCAGATGACTTAGAATCTATGCAGTGAATCAAAAAGGTAATATGGGATGCTATGATTGAGTTTATGCATATGAAATGATCACAAGCCATGGTGTGAATGGGTGAGGTCAAATTTGGGGTGTTTACAGATAGCCTGAGAAGTCAAGAAATCCAAGTGTAAACCAGAGACTCCAGCCTTTGCTGTCATGTTCTGCTCAATCAGTATAGGTTCCAGATACAGTGCTTTTGCCACCTCTTCATTATTGGGAAAAGCCATATCAGGGTTGAAGGGGACACCACCCCTAACAGGCACTCCAATCAGTGATGAATACTCTTCCAACAAGGGTCCCAACTGAAAATTCTGGAAGGTGAAGCACCTCAGAGGAGGATCATAGAACTGCAGGCAAGTATGAATCAAGCTCCTCTGGGAAGGGTCCAAATTCATAACCACATCAATGATGCCTCCATAATGTTCTCTGAATAGTGGTATATGGTCTGGAGTAACAAGGGCCTGGACCTTCCTGATGCCAGTCAGTTCAGGCTTAAAGAAATGATATGAGATGTTGCTCTTCTTAGGTGCCATGTTTGCTGATGAAGAGCTGAGATAAATGCTGATGATGATGACTAACACTGGAGATGAGCCATTGATAGGCTGATACTGGTGATGCAGGTGACTGAAGCAGGTAGCTGATGAAGGTAGCTGAAGCAGATAGCTGGTGAACAAAGGCCTATGCAGATGAAGGGGTCAAAACGAAGCCAAATGTAACATGGATACCCTGAAAAACAAATAAGCAAATGTTAAATGATGCAATGATGATCTATGCAAATGATATGCAAAGGGTTTCGTGACCAAGCTGGATCTGATTACTGCTTTGGTATAAGTCCATGTATGTCTAAGAAGTCCAGATGGAGGTTCATAAGTCCAATAACCAAGGTGGGGGACTCAAATAAAGAGCCACATGTCCAAGGTTAAAATCACAAGAACTGTCCAAAGTGGAGTACTCTTAATCAAACAAAGTATCAGGGTATGCTGAGGTCAAGGGTACCTGCAAACCTGTAAACAACCCAACCCCCTCACAGGTGGTGTTCTAAAACAAGGATCCTCAGACTTGGATCAGTTATGAGAAGTGTAAACACTTCTAACCCGGAGGTACAGTGTTTACAATAACCATAAAAGATCCTCCTCTAATTCACCTCAGTTTCTGAAGGTCATAGCAAAGGTCATCCAGACTTAGTAGGCTTCCCAGATAGCCCTAGCACTACAGGAGATCTGTAGCACATAGTTCTCAAGAAGAAACCCATATCTGAACTGTGTTTCATATTCCCGCACCAGACCGAAATGGAATGGGAAAGAACATGAACCACTCTAGCCTAGGTGTCACTCAGGTCCCAGGTATAGGACCTTAAACTCTCAATAGAACACCCACCCACCAAAGCAACAAAACCAGATCCAGCCAGAACAGTATGACAGTATGATGTATATAAAGCTGTAAAGAAAGCAATAAATGACTGTACATAAAGCAGTAAATAAAGCAAATATACAAACACTAATAGCACATAACACCCCAGTAAACACAAATCAAACAAGCGCTAGGAGGAACCCACAAAAAGAACCAGAAGCCCTGGTTACAGTATAAGGGTCCCCAGCAGAGTCGCCAAGCTGTCGCTCCCAATAAATGAGGCTAACTCAGATAAGGTACAGACGCGAACGGTCGGCGAAAGGATGAAATGAGAACACACAGGAGTGAACTCAAGAGAAAGAAAAGAGTCGCCAGCTAGGCATTTTTATCCCGAAGGAAAGGTAATGCTGCATAAACCTAGGAAGATATGGATAAGGCGATTGCGAACCAGAGAGACTGAGAAAGGGGGTTGGTTACAACCTGGGAAGGTATTAGTACCCAGATTGTCCGTCGTACTCGACGGGATCCGCGCTTGAAAGATTTGTGTCTTAAAGGGGTAGTGTCAGTGCAATTTGTGTATCAAAGCTGGAAAGAATGCAAGTGTCAGTGTAAAAGAATGTGGAGCGTGTAAATATACAGTGTCAGTGTAAGAACAGGAATAAGATACTCAAGATCATGAGGTTAAAAGAATAATGCTGGAAAGAGGGGGAATATACAGAGACTTTTGTTCGATAACTGTTAAGTTATGCCTACATATCCTCTCGTGCAATGAGGAAGTCAGAACACCGTAGTTCGACCCAAAGAGACTGAAAGATGAATTGACTTATGAACTGCTTGCTTGTCTATGCTCAAGTGTATGACCTGTCTGGCTCAGGTGCAAACTGTCTTGCATTAGACGGAAGAAGCAAGTTCTCGTTTGTGAGTGAATGAGATGAGAAAAGAATCCCGGAGGAGACGATCATTGTTTGTTTTTGAGTGTTCTCAGTCTTTTATTTCTTTTGAAGTTTGTCATAAGAAAATGAGCTTAATCCTAGACCAATGAATTTAGTAAACTCATCACATCTTCCCTCTGATTAGGGGTAATGAGAATGCCTTAAGTGTGAAGTCAGTTTCTCACACTCAATCACCATGGTGTAGGATTAAGATCATTAACCTACTTGTGATTATTTACATGTTTTTGGTGTTTTTGTTTAGTGTTAAGTAATGAGGTTAAGCCATAATCAAGGATTAAACAGACTCATTACACCATCCTAATAGAAGGATAATAGATGAGAATGTTTAAGCTGAGGAAAGCTCCTCAACTTAATCCATGATTAGGGATTAAACTCATGACAAAACAAAGCCTTTATTAAGTGGATTTTAGTTAATGATTAGATGATGAAGTGAGTTTTATGATTTGTAAGACAACTTGAAGGGGACTTGTCCATTAACACTAGGGTTAGTCCTTCTTAACCAATTAAGGAAGAATTAGAACCCTGATGCAAGGCCCAAGTTACAAGCTTGATGTCTTGATGATTATTAAGTGAATTGATTAAAGGATTTAAACACATTAGGGGTTTAACACTTAGGATTAAAGTTATACACTCCATCCTAATAGAAGGATGCAGGCAAAAGCTTAATCACAAAGCCTTAAAGCCTTTATGGTTTAGTCCCTGATTATAAGATGAGAAGAGAAGACTCAATGAGACACAAAGGTAAAATCTAAATGGGGAACTAATCAAAACCCTAATCATTGTCATGCTTGGTTGTTCCTAAGGTTTGTGAGGTTTACAAGAAAGATCTTCAGAGGAACCACCAGGAAGCAGATGAAAGGAGCAAAGAGAAGCAAAGTAACTTGCTTCATTTACGAAGACAAGTCACTTGAAGAAAGAAAGTAAGATTAAGAAGAATGAGCAAGCTAAATCTCAAACACAAGACAAAATGCAACAATGATGCATGAGAGGAGATGAAAAGAAATTGTGAGAAGTGAAGGCAAATTCACTTCTCAAAGTTACTCACCACCTGAAAAGTTAGTGAAAGGAATGCAATGCAATGCAAAATGAGATGAAATGGCATGATGCAAACCAAAACCAGGAGCATGTGTGTGATGATAATGATGCTAAGAGATGATGCATACATGAGGCAAGGCATGGGAATGATCAAACAAACATGTGGATGCAAGAGAAGCATGCTTAGAATCATGAACATACATGAAAAGTTATGAAATGCAAATGGCATACAACATGACAAATGAAAGATGCAATAATCAAATATGATTCTAACATGTCCTAAGATGTGTTATGAATCAAATGGATGCACAAAATGCCATGGCAAGTCATGGTATGCAAGCAAATGGAAGATGGATGCAAATGAAAGCCCAAATTAGGGTTTATGATCAATGCTCAAAACAAAATTCCAAACCAGAAGCAAACATCAAGATAAAAATTTGAAAATGCATTCAAAGGAACCCTAAACCTATACAAACTTACTGCCCAAAGGAGGGGTTCTAACTCTTAACCTAATGAGGGTTATAAATTTCTTAAGATTGCTAGGGTTTTAAGATACCTTGTCAAGAAAAATGTCAAACAAATGGGAAATGCAAGATCAATTCATGTCAATTTAATCCTATAAACTACATTCCAAACAAGATGCAATGCAAAAAGAATCAAGGTCCAACTCTTAAAGGCTAGGCAGAAATGAATTTTTGAAGATTGAATCAAAATAATGCCTTGAAATGAAATTAATTCCATTAAAAATTGTCAAAAAACATCAAGATCAAAAAAGAAATTTGGTTTGAGAGTTGGACAATGTTTCTAAATGATTTTAAATGTTTCATGAATTTTTTTGTGATTTTTAAATACCTAAAAGTATTTTTAATTAATTAATTCTCATTAATTAATTAAAAATAAACTTTTAAATGATTTAAAAATATTTTCTGATGCAAAAAATAAAAATAAAAATGTTTTTGGTTTCTGAAAATTAATAAAAGCTTGAATAAAAATTTTCAGAATTTTTCAATGATTTTTACTATTTTTAATAAAATGAACAAAACAAATGAATTTAAATGCAAATAAAATTGAATTAAATGAAAAGTATGATGATCCAGTGGCCAAGATTCAAAGGATACGCGCGGGAGTTGACTGGCGCGCGTTTGAATGGCTAGGATTCACTCTAAAATTTGAATTTAATTAATCCTGATTAATTAAACAAATGACTGGATTAGGGTTTAATCAATGCATCTGGGACGTTCATTTGCGCGCGAGTCAAACAAAGTCAGCCTATCCTACGTACCAAATTCAAACTTCATTTAATTACACAGATTAGCCCTAATGAGTTTCAGGTGGCCGGAGAAGACTTCCGGTCGTCTTCTCCGGCCAGACTCCCATCTGAAAATTGCTAACTTCCTCAAAACTTCATGAAAATGAAATCTAATTGCCCAGAATCCATCCCCATTCAACACTGAATCAAAACCCCCAAACAAAAATCATTTTTTCATCATTAATCATGCAAATCGAAGCCAAACGTATTTAGGGCAGAAAAGTTTCAGAGCAATCATACATCCTGGTTTCTCAACCATTTTCAAAAATAATCATATCCCCATGATCAGGGGAGCACATAGAATCGTTTAAGAACTTAAAATGGAGTTTCTGGAAAAAAGTTTGAGATGACTACCTGAGATGGAATCTCCTGGTCCTGAGCTTTCTGGCCTTTCCTTTGCTGCAAGTTCACTCCTTTGAACCCTCTGATGATGAAATGAAGCTTAGAAAGCTTTGAGGATGGCTGGTTTATGAAATGGCAAAAGTTCTGTTCAAGGGAGGGTGGTGATCGTGTTTTTGATTCAGGGAGTTTCAGGCTATGGTGATGGGTGGTTTCTGATCAGTGAAGCATGTTGAGTTTGTTTGTGAAGTTTGTTTGTGTGTTTGCAGCTTGTGTGATGAGTTTCGAAGAGTTTTGCAAATGGGGTGGGAAATGAGAGTGTTGTGTTCTTGGTGCTTTCAAGCTTGTGTTCTTAGTGAAATGGCTTGCTTTTGGTTTGTATAAACAAGTGTGATAGGTCAGATGAGTTGATGTGGACTGTTGTGATTGGTATGGCTCAAGTTGCCAAAATGTCAAATTTGTGTAAGAGAGGTGTGGGCTCATAGCTAGCCAAGGACAAGTGGGGTGTCCTGCGCAGCAAGAAGTGTGGAGAGCCCTAGGATTAGTTCTGATGTCAGCAAGCAAGTGGATTAGAACTTGAGTGAGGTTTTGCAACTTGCTTCCCTTTTGCTCTTTTTGAAATTTCTTGCTCCATAAGTCATGAAAATGAGTGATCCTTTGATGAAATCTGACTTTTAGGCCTTGGTTCATGTTTGTATGAAGATTATAAGTCCATTTTATAGCACAATTTGCCTTGGCAAGTGATTTTGCAACTTTGCCTCTTTGGTAGAAAACTTCAAATTTTGTGATTTTAGCCAACTTTGACAAACCATAACTTTTGATCCAAAATGAATTAGGTCATGTTCTTGTACTTTTTGAAAAGGGAATGATCCATTATACAACTTTCATGACCAAATTTTTTCCATTTGAAGCATTTTTGAATCAAAAAGCAAGGGTTGAAAAAGTTTCCCAAAATGGCAAATTTCATTATAAGTCAACTTTCCCAAAAAGTCAACTTTGCAAATGACTTGAGATTCTTCAATTTTGTGAACTTCCAACATCTTCTATGATCAAATAAAGATCATACACAATCAAAATGATGAAGAACACCCTTTGGTTGGGTCATTGGGGGCCTCAGATGCCCTGATTTTGCACTGACTTGCTTAAAAAGTCAACTCTTGATCAGATGACTTTCCCATTGAATTTCTTCATGAAAATTGATATGCATGCTCCCTATAACATATAGAGACCAATAGAAACAAGAATGACCAAAAAATATGGAGTTATGGCCTCTGAAACCAAAACCCTAATTCTAGGTCATCTGTGCAGTCAAACCTGGCTCTGCTTCCATACCATTCTCAGTTCTTGTGATTCTTTGATATTCTTGACTTTGAGGGGATATAATATGATGCTTGAACATACATGGGCCCCTTTGAAGTGATTTATGACCTTTGGAGTGGCTCAAGAAGCTCTTGGATTGCTCAGATCACAAACCCTAGATGCAGATGACTTTGAACCAATGCAGTGGAGCAAATATGCAATATGAGATGCTATGATTGAATTTATGCATATGGAGAGATCACAAGCCATGGTGTGAATGGGTGAGGGCAAATTTGGGGTGTTTACATATGTCCATCACATAGAAGGTAGTTTTGAAAACTTGTGGGTCAATTATCACGGGCAGCTCAATTTCTCCGAGAACCGATCTCTTAGAACCCTCAGAAGCTCTAACAACTAGGTTGCTTGGACGAAGTGCAAGACCATCATATTCCAGCTTGACTAAAGCTTTCTTTGGCAACACATTGAGTGATGATTCGGTATCAACAAGGACATGAGAAAGTACAACACTTTTACATTCCAAAGTGATATGTAAAGCTTTGTTGTGATTACGCCCCTCCGTAGTCAAGTTAACATTGGTGAAACCTAGTCCATGACTAGTATTGACATTTGCGACCACCTTTTCCAACTGATTGACCGTGATTTCTTCCGACACATAAGTTGCGTGCAAGACCTTGAGTAATGCATTCCGGTGAGCCTCAGAACACATGAGCAGAGATAGTATGGAGGTCTTGGAGGGTGTTTGATTGAGCTGATCTACAATTTTGTAGTCACTTCTTTTGATAATCCTCATAAACTCGTCTACATCCTGATCAAAGGGTGTCTTCTGAGTTTCTTTTGCAGCAGGTTCTTCTGGCACCACACTTTTGCCTTTTGCTTTAGCAACAGCTTCTGCTTCAGCATTAACTCTGGGAAACTGTGAAACGAAGAGACGTCCGCTTCGAGTGAAGCCTCCGCCTCCCCCCGACATTGTCAATTTGTGGTGTAGAAATTAAGGAGTCAAGAGTGATCTTATTTCCATGGTAGTAAAGATCCGAACCATAATGCCAAGGCACAACATTGTTGTTATCATAAGGAATTGGTCCAGGCACCGTGATGGTCACCGGACTAATTGCATCAGAAGAAGGAGTCGTGATAGTTTGTGGATCATAGTAAATGGTGACAGGAGGTCTGATTGAAGATGGTGCAGGTGTAGGAAGTTATTGATGTTGATGAGGGTGTTGCTGGAAGTTGTTGTTGAGAGAATCTGGAACCTGGATCGTTGCTAGATCATAATAGATGGTAATCGTTGAGATGTCGTCACTGGTGTTTGCTGTTGTTGAAGTCGATTCTGTTGAAATGACTTTTGTTGGTGTTGTAAGAGAGATTTTTATTGCAGTTGTAGAAGATGGAACTGTTGATGTGATTTGCAAGATGCCTTCTCTGATAAGACTGCTGATACCATTCTTCAGATTTGCACAACTGTTGGTAGAAACTTTGCAAGCTTCACAATGGACCTCACAACCCGGAAACACTTGTGAAATTCTGGGATCAGATATGTGATGTCGAATCAGATGTTTAGACACTGATATCCTAAACAATAAATTAATGAGCTAGTAAATTAAATAACACAGGAATTTGTTAACCCAGTTCAGTGTATCTCCACACTTACATCTGGGGGCTACCAAGCCAGGAAGGAAATCCAATATAAGTAATATTAATTATGGAGTTAAACCAATCAGTTTAATCCTTCACTTAATATCTACCCAAGGCAATTTCTATCTAAGACTCTACTTAGATATGAGTACCTACTCACTCCCCCTCAATCACACAATGATCTTTAACTTAGATGATTAATAAAATTGAAGTCACACTTCATACACACCAGCTTGATCTTACTTAATAGTTACAATCAAGACACAATTAACTTTTTGCTTAAAAGCTCATAAAGTGACTAATAAACAATTAAAACCTGCTAGCTTCACAAACACCCTTGACACTCTTCTTAAATTCGTGAGATTTTCTTGAGTGTTTCAGTTTCTTAAATAGATGCTTGGTTTGTGGGCTTTTAGCAAATTATCCAGACTTTGATAAATCCCACAGTCATCTCCTTGAATTAAGGTGAGTTAGTTTGTTATCTCCTTGAATCAAGGTGAGTTAGTTTTTCTGTTTCCTTTACACTGGAACCAGATAACTAACCTTCCTAAAGATGCGCCTTGGAGTGCTTATCCTTTTACAATTAATTCCAGATATTTTCTCCTGATTTTAATCACTTCTGTTACGCATCATTTAAGTCAGATAGCAGGTTTGCGATGTCACAACATCTGGTGTGACATCCTGATGTCCTGAACTAAGTTCATAACTTTTACTTTGTTTGTCAATGTCATAGCATCTGGTGTGACATCCTGATGTCCTGAACTAAGTTCATAACTTCTTGTTTATCAAAAATTCTGCCAATTTCTAACATCTACAAACTCCCCCTTTGGATAATTTTTGGCTAACATATTCTTCTGATTTTGTCAGAGAGCAGCGGAGTTCCTTTCTGTTGGATCATGTGAGAGCTAATAATTTTCTCCCCCTCAAACATGTATGTATATTGCTATGACTTGGCCCAACAGACTTTGATATACCAATGAAAATTCAAATTCAACTTAGTTCAGAAGACAGACATTAACAACATTGTTCAAACATTGTTCAATACACTTCTCCCCCTTGTTAGACATAAATTTGGGGCTAAACATTACAGAACCAGAAAAAAAACTTTCAGAAATACAAAGCAGAACAGTCAGTACATTTTCCACCACAAATAGCTTCACTCAGACTCAGTATACTCTGTATCCTCTGTATCTTCAGACTCAGTATCAGATCCATCAACATTCCCAACAACCTCTTCCAGGTCCAGTCTTTGAATTATGTTCTCAAGCTTCTTCTTCCTTTCATCCAGCTCTTTGCAGGTTGTCCTGAGCTCTGCAATAAGGGCTGCCTTTGATAGAGGTGTCTTGACAGCAGATGTCCCACCTGGTGCTTCAACATCTGCAGCATGATGACCTAGAAACATTTTGTAATGAAAGGACAGTGGACTCTCCCTTTTACAGACAAAATCCTTGTCAGTAAGGATGCCTGGATATTGGTTGAGAATCACCCCACAAAGTAGTGATGGGAAGGCTATTGGAAGCTTGATGGCTGAGGTTCCTGCATGCTTGAGAGTCTGGTCAAAGATATATGCCCTATAATCCAACTTGGTTTGGGTGCCTACAACACAGATAAACCTCCCAAGCCCAGTAGCTATAGATGAGGTGTGGTTGGTTGGGACCCAGTTGACTATTCCAATCCTGTGCAGCATGGCATACTTCCTGGTTAACAAGCTGACAGATGTCGCTCCCGATAAATGGGAATGGCCCAGATAAAGGTACAGACGCGAACGGTCGGCGAAAGGGACAATGAGAACACACAGCCGTGAACTCACTGGAGATGAATAGAGTCGCCAGCTAGGCATTTTTATCCCGAAGGAAAGGTAATGCTGCATAAACCTAGAAAGATATGGATAAGACGGTTGCGAACCAGAGAGACTGAGAAAGGGGGTTGGTTACAACCTGGGAAGGTATTAGCACCCAGATTGTCCGCCGTACTCGACGGGATCCACGCTTAAAAGATTTGTGTTTTAAAGGGGTAGTGTCAGTGCAATCTATGTATAGAAAGCTGGGAAAAGGATGTACAGGTGTCAGTGTAAAGGAAGTGTGAAATGTATAAAGGTACAGTGTCAGTGTAAGGACATGAGTGAAATGCTCATGATCATGAGGCTTAAAGAATAATGCTGGAAGGAGGGGGAATATACAGAGACTTTTGTTCGATAACTGTTAAGTTATGCCTACGTATCCTCTCGTGCAATGAGGAAGTCAGAACACCGTAGTTCGACCCAAAGAGACTGAAAGAAGAATTGACTTGTGAACTGCTTATTTGCCTATGCTCAAGTGTATGACCTGTCTGGCTCAGGTGCAAACTGTCTTGCATTAGACGGAAGAAGCAAGTTCTCGTTTATGAGTGAATGAGATGAGAAAAGAATCCCGAAGGAGACGATTATTGTTTGTTTTTGTGTTTTCAGTCTTTTATTGCTTTTGAAAGTTTGTCATAAGTTAATGAGCTTAAGCCTAAACCAATGGGTTAGTGAACTCATCACATCTTCCCTCTGATTAGGGGTAATGAGAATACCTTAAGTGTGAAGTCAGATTCTCACACTTAATCACCTTTGGTGTAGGATTAAGATCATTAACCTACTTGTGATTATTTAGATGTTTTTGGTGTTTTTGTTTAGTGTTATGTAATGAGGTTAAGCCATAATCAAGGATTAAACAGACTCATTACACCATCCTAATAGAAGGATAATAGATGAGAATGTTTAAGCTGAGGAAGACTCCTCAACTTAATCCATGATTAGGGACTAAACTCATGACAAAACAAGCCTTTGATTAAGTGGATTTTACTTAATGGTATGATGATGAAGTGATTTTTATGGGTTTGTAAGACAACTTGAGGGGGACTTGTCCATTAACACTAGGGTTAGTCCTTCTTAACCACTTAAGGAAGAATTAGAACCCTAATGCAAGGCCCAAGTTACAAGTGTGATGTCTTGATGATTATTAAGATGGATTGATTAAAGGAGTTAAACACATTAAGGGTTTAACACTTAGGATTAAAGTTATACACTCCATCCTAATAGAAGGATGCAGGCATAAGCTTAATCACAAAGCCTTAAAGCCTTTAGGGTTTAGTCCCTGATTATGAGGTGAGAAGAGAAGACTCAAAGAGAGACACAAAGGTAAAAACTAAGTGGGGAGACTAATCAAAACCCTAATCATTGTCATACTTGGTTGTTCCTAAGGTTTGTGAGGTTTGCAAGAACATTCTTCAATGGAACCACCAGGAAGCAGATGAATGGAGCAAAGAGAAGCAAAGTAACTTGCTTCATTCAAGAAGTCAAGTCACTTGATGAAAGGAAGGTGGGAAGAAAGAAGAATGAGCAAGCTCAAACCCAAACACATATAAAAATGCAGCATGGATGCAAGAGAGATGAAAAGAAAAGTTGTGAGAAGTGAAGGCAAATTCACTTCTCAAAATCACTTACCACCTGAAAGGTTAGGAAAGAAAATGCAATGCAATGCAAAATGGGATGAGATGACATGATGAGAAACAAAACCAGAAGCATTTACATGATGCTAATGATGCTATGAGATGCTACAAACATGAGGCAGCACATGGAAATGATCATACAAGTTCATGAATGCAAATGAAGCAAGTTAAGGAACATGGACACACATGAAAAGTTATGAAGTGCACATGGCATACAACATGGCAAATACATGATGCAATGATCAAACATGCTTTCAATATATCTTATGATGTCAAATGAATCAAATGGATGCTTGAAATGTCATGGCAAGTCATGTTATGCAAGAGAATGCAAGATGGATGCATATGAAAGTCCAAATTAGGGTTTATGAACCATACATCAAACAAAAACCAAAATCAGAAGCAAACCCTAAGATAAAATATTGAAAATGCCACTCAAAGGACCCCTAATCCTATACTAATCCAATTCCCAAAGGAGAAGTTACAACTCCTAACCAAATTCAAACTATGATTTTCTTAAGATTTCTAGGGTTTTAGGGTTCCTAAACAAGAAAATTAACAAACAAATTGAAAATGAAAGATCAAATCATAGCCATTTAATCTCACAAACTACATGCTAAACACAATGCAATGCAAAAAGAATCAATGTCCAACTCCTCATGGATAGTCAGAAATGATTTTTTGAACTTTGGATCAAATTAATGCATAAAAATGATTTTAAACCAATGAAAAATTCTCAAAATGCATCAAGATCAAAAAATAAATTTGGTTTGAAGGTTGGACAATGTTTCTAAATGTCTTAGAACATTTCATGAATTTTTTGGTGATTTTTAAATACCTAAAAGTATTTTTAATAAATTAATTTTCATTAATCAATTAAAAATAAAATTTTAAATATTTAAAAATACTTTTTTAATGCTAAAAATAAAAATAAAAATATTTTTGTGTTTTAAAAATTAATGAAACTCTTGACAAAATGTTTCATAATTTTTATAACAATTTTGCTATTTTAAATAAATTATGGAAGTTAAATGAAAGAAAATGAAATAAAAATAAAAATAGACTGAAGTATGCAGGATGGAAGGCCAGGATTCATTCTGGGTTTGGAAGCATTGACTGCGCGCCAGATCTAGTGGTCTACATTCAAACTTGGCTAAACATAATTAATTAATTAAATTAAACCTAATTAGAATTAATGACATGATCTGAGCCATTGGATGCACGCGGGAAAAGACTCAGTCAACTCATCCAACGCCTGAAATTCAAACTGGGAGCCCTAACCCTAATCACACATTAATGACCTTCAGGCGGCCGGAGAAGACTTCCGGTCGTCTTCTCCGGCCAGCACCCTCCCTGAAAATTGCTAACTTTCACCCTAGCTCACTAAAACCTAATTTCTCTGCCCAGAATCCATCCCCAAACATCATAGAGTAAGAATCAACAGCCAAAACACATTTATTTTACATAATAAGGCTGAATCGAAGCAAAAGGGGTTTAGGTCAAAAAATTTCAGGAACAACATACATGCTCAAAACTCAATGATTTTCGAAACAAAACATATCATCATGATCAGTGGAACATAGAGAATCATTTATGAACTTAAAAACAAGCTCCTGGAAAAAATGTTCATGAAGCTCACCTGAACTGGTGCTTTGACCTCTGGCACTTTCTGGCTAGTTTCCTGCTTGCAATCTACTCCACTTGACCTCCTAAGAAGCTTTCAATGCTTGGAAAGGGTTTGTGGTGGCTGGTTTGAAGGTTTGAGCAGGTTCTGTTCAATGGGGGAGAGAAATCGTATTTGGGATTCTGAAGGTTTTAGGCAATGGTGATGGATGCTTTGTGACCAGGAAGATGAATTGAGTTGATCTATGAAGTTTGTTTTTGTGTTTGTGAGCTGTGTGATCAGTTTCAAAGGATTTTGCAAGTGAGGGTGAAAATGTGTATCTTGTGTTATGGCTTGCTTCAGGCTTGCTTGTTATGTGTAATGGCTAGCATTTGGCTTGCATAAAATAATCCCATTGGTCAGATGATGTGACCTGGCCTGCTGTGATAGGTAAGTTCACTTTTGCAAATTGTCAACCTTTTGGTAAGAGAGGCATGGGTTGTGTTCTAGGCTAGTACAAAGGTGTGGGCTGGCGCAGCATGGTGAGGTGAGAGGCTATGGCTGGTTCAATAGCCAATGCAGCAAGTGGGTGAAGTGTGATGAGTGGTTTTGCAACTTGACTTTGCTTTTGCTTCATGAAAATATCTTGCTTCAAAACCATACAAAACATGTGATCTCTTGGCCTCATTCTGATTTTTAGAGGTTGTGTGATCATGTTGAGTGAATTAGAAGCCCATATGATGACTGAATTGGCCTTGAAAGGAGAATTTGCAACTTTGCCTTTTGGTGCATGTCTTGGAATTTAGTGATTTTTGCCAACTTTAACACACCATAACTTTTGATCCAAGAAGAATTAGATCATGTTCTTGTACTTTTTGAAAAGGGGAAGATCTAATCTACAACTTTCATGACCAAAGTTTTTCCATTTGAAGCATTTTTGGATCAAAAAGTAAGGCTTGAAAAGTGGCATAAAATGACATATTCCTTAAAAGTCAACCATGCCCTAAAAAGTCAACTTTGCTAAAACTTGTAATTCTTGAATTTTGTGAACTTCAAACCTCTTCCATGATCAAATAAAGATAATATACACTCAAAATGATGAAGATCACCCCTTGGTTGGGTCATTGGGGGCCTCAGATGCCCTGATTTTGCACTGACTTGTCTAGAAAGTCAACTCTTGATCAGATGACTTCCCCATGGAATTTCTTCATGAAAATTGATATGCATACTCCCTATACCATATAGAGACCAATGGAAACAAGAATGGCCAAAAAATTTGGGGTTATGGCCTCTGAAACCAAAACCCTAATTTTAGGTCAACTGTGCAGTCAAACCTGGCTCTGCTTCCATACCAATTCCAGTTCTTGTGATTCTTTGGCATTCTTGACTTTGAGAGGGTATAATATGATATAAGAACACACATGGATCCCTTTGAAGTGATTGGTGGCCTTTGGAGTGGCTCAAGAAGCTCTTGGATTGCTCAGATCACAAACCCTAGGTGCAGATGACTTTGAATCTATGCAGTGAATCAAAATTGAGGTATGAGATGTTATGATTGTGTTTATGCATATGAAATGAATCACAAGCCATGGTGTGAATGGGTGAGGGCAAATTTGGGGTGTTTACAGCTGCCCCTATTCAAACATGAGTTAGCTGTGCAGGATGTAAGCAGCGGCTTAACAGGCAAACAAGATAACTTGTGGTTGAATACCAAAGACAGTCCAAAATTTGCACTCACAGAAATGAAGAAGAAAAGGGATATAGATTGTAAAAGAGAATAAAGTATATTGTAAAGTATGGGCAATCGGAGGGCGACCGTCGAGCAGAGGATGACTGCTGGGTAAAGAGCAATGACGGGGACGGCCGACATGCTGGGAAAAGTGCGGAAAATAAAGCAATGACGGGGACGGCCGACATGCTGGGGATAAAAGGTAAAGCCAAGACGGGGACGGCCGACTAGCTGGGAAAAATAAGATATTAAGATGGGGACGGCCATCAAGATAAAGTTGTAAGATTCTCTGGGAATTAATGAAACATGACGGGGACGACCATCAAGTTCATAAAGTAAAGTAACCGACGATGGGGACGGCCATCGGGCTAAAAAGAAAAGGGACCACGACGGGGACGGCCATCGGGTTAAAGAATAAATGAAATAAACAGATGATGAGGTACGGTCATCAAAGGTGAAGGACAATCTCCTAGCAGGGGACGGCTGCTCTGTCGGGGTTAAGATGAGGGACGGTCATCTAAGGTGGAGGACGACCACCGGGCAGGGTACGGCTGCCGAAAAAATATCACGACATAGGACGAATGCCGGATAAAAAGGGTCAACGATGGGGACAGCCATCGGACGAGCATGACGGAGGACGCCCGTCAAGAGGTGGAGGACGACCACCTAGCAGGGGACGGCTGCTCTCGAGGTTTCTCATGACATAGGACGAATGCCAGATAACCAAAATCAACAATGGGGACGGCCATTGGATAAAATGATGAAGGACGATCATCAAGAGGTGGAGGACGACCACCTAGCAGGGGACGGCTGCTAAATATCAATGATGGGGACGGCCATCGGGTGAGCATGATGGAGGACGACCATCAAGAGGTGGAGGACGACCACCTAGCAGGGTACGGCTGCTCTCAGGTTTTATCATGACACAGGACGAGCGTCAGATAAAAGAAAAAAGTTTGTTTTGTTGGCGATCTACTGGGGATATAGTAAACACAGACGAGTATTTACAACCAAGAAAAGAAAGTATAAGTGTTTAGATGTTTGTGTATAGATTAAAGATGCGGACGAGCATCCTCAAGACTACGATACGGACGAGTATCGGGTAGAAACAAACTGACACGTGTTCAGAGATGATGATACGGACGAGTATGAACGGGTTAACAAGGAACACGGACGAGTGTTGAATCTGAGGGGACCCTTCTGGGGAATAGTAGACACAGACGAGTATCTATATTCAAGGAGACGTAAGTGTTTGACACAGTGTATGGATTAAAGATGCGGACGAGCATCCTTAAGACTAAGATACGGACGAGTATCTTGTAGAAACAAACGCTTGACGCATGTTCTGAGATGATGGTACGGACGAGTACCAACTGGTTAACAAAGAACACGGGCTAGTGTCGAATCTGTGGGGGTGTAGATGGTGTATACAAGATACGGACGAGTATCTGTATAAGTGTAACATGAGTAGTATGAGTGGTGTATAGATGAATGTTTATCCGCTGGGGAGGGTGACACGGACGAGTGTCAAAAGAGAAAAGTATAATAAAAACAATAAGTATATGGGTTGTAAAAGTGTAAGCGACTGCGCTGGGGAAATAACACGGACGAGTGTCAAGAAAATAAATATACAAGTATAGGTGAGTGCAAAGATGATGTCTTTGGCTTTCTGCTGGGAGTATGACACGGACGGGTGTCAGGAAGTATCTGTAATACGGGTGGTTTTGTTTGTAAAGAGTGTTCAGGCGACTTTACTGGGGAGTGATGACACGGACGGGTGCCAAAAGGAGTAAATGCTGGTATTGGTGGATGTGGGGCAACTGCTTTTGCTGGGGATTCTGGTGGGGATTTTGAGGAAAGTATTCTGTATATTGACGGATTGTCATTACTTCACAAGTGTTCGATTCACAACATGACTTATGATTATGCTATGTATTTGATTTTTTTGCCGTAATGCTCCGCATTTAAGACGGAATGCTACGCTTTGTTTGGTGAATATGATGTGAAATGCCATGATTATGCAAAGATAACGATCCGGGATCCGGATCCTGTTGCTGCGAAGATCTCTGGCTGATCTGTTTGAAATGGACCTCCCAGCTGGGGATGAGATCATTGGTAGATCTGATGAGATGCATCTGCTTGGGGATCTAGGTCACTGATTGAAATAACCTTGTAATATGGGACCCAACTGGGGTTTGTAGAAGCTTTTCGTACTCTGTTGTGACTCCTTCGTGCGTTGCTCTTCTGAATAGAGGCTGAGGATTCTGTGGGGAGATGATTCCCCGGGCTTTACATTTTGCTGAGGAAGAAAGATTGGCACCTCGGCTGGGAGGAGTGACAAGTGGCTAACTAGTAGGGGAAAGTTGTTGGCAACTCAGCTGGGGAGAAAACACCTGGGTGCTAAGACTGAGCGAGTATTGATTTGTCAGCTTGCTGGGGTGAAGCCTACATGCCCCAAGTTGCGCTTTGGATACCTGCAATCCTGCAAAGATAGAAACGCGCAAATAATCCCGAGGTATCCCTCACTGGATTCCGTCATAGGAACTTGGACACTTCTGAGAGTAAGTATATTCCCTGCAAGCATGTGTTTTTATTTTTTAGAGGAAAGCATCTGTACTTATGCAATCAGTTTTTTTGGAGACATCAGACATTCTTTGCAAATAAAAATGTACAAGACGAAACATGACTGAAAAATCTGATTTTATTAATTCATGTGCCCTGAATTGGCAAGATACAGTCAAGGAAACAAATCTCCTAAAATGAAGAGACTGTTATAAATTTAGAAACAAAGTGCTGGCGATGTTGATGACGCTTTCTAAAGGGATTCCTCTTTCGCTATGACTCGTATGACTTTTGACGTTCTTCTCGTCTTGCTTTTTGAAGAAGGTTGATTCCGATTGTAGCTTGATCCTTTTGAAGCTTTCCAAGTTGTAAGTGATACAGACGAATTCAGAATGCAGTTGTTCGCTTATTCCCTTATTTTGCATGGATCGCCCTTTCGGGTTTTCAATCCATCGGGATGCCCATTTTTGCTTGAGTTGTCCAATGCGACTTTTCAACTCAGCGGGTGTACACTTTTTTTTATTTATTTTCCCTTATTTTTTCCCGAGTCTTTCATTCTGTTTTTGACTCGCCGGGATGCCCTATTTTTGCCTGGACTTACATTCTGTTTTTGTGTCCAGCGAGTCATTTTTTTATGCGAAGTATTTTTTAACTGCATCTGAATTCACAGGGGACGGGAAATCTTCACCATCCATGGTGCTGAGCATCAGTGCTCCACCAGAGAAAACTTTCTTTACCACGAATGGTCCTTCATAATTTGGAGTCCATTTGCCCCTGTGGTCTGTATGAGGAGGGAGGATTCTCTTCAACACAAGATCTCCTACTTGGTACTCTCGATGCCTGACTTTCTGATCGAAGGCTCTCTTCATTCTCTTCTGATATAGCTGTCCATGACAGATTGCAGCCAATCTTTTCTCTTCAATCAGACTCAGTTGTTCGTATCGGGCCCGAACCCATTCTGCTTCACTCAGTTTAACATCCATTAGTACCCGTAGTGATGGTAATTCAACTTCAACAGGTAGGACTGCTTCCATACCATACACAAGTTGATACGGTGTTGCCCCAGTGGATGTTCTGATTGACGTGCGGTACCCATGCAAGGCAAACGGTAGCATTTCATGCCAGTCTTTGTAGGTGACTACCATCTTCTGCATAATCTTCTTGATATTCTTGTTTGCTGCCTCAACAGCGCCGTTCATCTTTGGCCTGTAAGGAGAAGAATTGTGATGTTGAATTTTGAAGTCCCGGCATAACTCAGCCATCATTTTGTTGTTTAGATTGGAACCATTATCAGTAATGATTCGCTCGGGAACTCCATATCGACAAATGATATCTCTCTTCAGAAATCTGGCTACCACTTGTCTTGTAACATTTGCATATGAGGCTGCTTCGACCCACTTGGTGAAATAATCAATGGCAACCAGAATGAATCTGTGGCCGTTCGAAGCAGTTGGCTCAATCTTGCCAATCATATCAATGCCCCACATAGCAAATGGCCATGGTGAAGACATTATGTTCAAAGGATTGGGAGGCACATGCACCTTATCTGCATAAATCTGACATTTATGGCACCTTCTGGCATAAGCACAACAGTCTGCATCCATCGTGATCCAGTAATAACCTGATCTTAGCAACTTTTTGGCCATAGCATGCCCTCCCGCATGGGTACCAAAGGATCCTTCGTGCACCTCGTGCATCAACAAATCTGCTTCCGTCTTGTCAACACATCTGAGGAGTACCATATCAAAGTTCCTTTTGTATAAAGACCCATCAGTGTTCAGAAAGAAACCACCAGCAAGCCTTCTCAAAGTCTTCTTATCATTGGAAGATGCCCTAGGTGGGTATGTTTGATCTTCCAAGAAGCATTTAATGTCATGGAACCAAGGCTTATCGTCTTTGACAATATCTGCTGCGAATACGTATGCTGGCCTGTCAAGTCTGGATACTGATATCTGCGGTACAAAGTTGGCAGCTTGAACTTTGATCATCGACGAAATGGTAGCCAGAGCATCTGCAAACTGATTCTCGTCCCGAGGGATATACTCAAGTTTGACCGTTGTAAAGAAAGTCAGTAACCTCCTTGTATAATCCCTGTAAGGTATCAGATGATCTTGATGGGTGTACCATTTTCCGTTGGTTTGATTAACTACCAGAGCTGAATCCCCGAATATAGTTAAAGTCGTGATCCTGAGGTCAATGGCTTCCTCGAGACCCATAATGCAAGCTTCGTATTCAGCTTCGTTGTTAGTACAGTTGAAAGTGAGTTTTGCCGAGAAAGGCATGTGAACTCCCTTAGGTGTAATGAGTACTGCACCAACACCACGACCATTCATATTAACAGCTCCATCAAACATCATAGTCCATTCTTCTTCCGGGTCAGGCCCCTCAGTGTGAATAGGCTCTTCATGATCTTTTGCTTTTATGAACATGATGTCTTCATCAGGGAAGTCAAATCTCATAGGCTGGTAGTCGTCAATAGGTTGCTCAGCAAGATATTCAGATAGTACACTGCCCTTGATGGCTTTCTGAGAGGTGTACTGGATGTCATATTCTGTGAGAATCATCTGCCATCTTGCAACCCGTCCGGTAAGAGCTGGCTTCTCGAAAATGTACTTAACCGGGTCCATCTTTGAGATTAATAAGGTAGTGTGGGTCAACATGTACTGTCTCAGTCGGCGAGCAGCCCACGCTAAAGCACAGCAAGTTTTCTCGAGCAGTGAATAACGTTGTTCACAGTCGGTAAACTTTTTGCTCAGGTAGTATATTGCATACTCTTTTCGACCAGACTCGTCATGCTGGCCCAGCACACACCCCATTGACTCTTCTAATACTGTCAAATACATTATCAGAGGTCTTCCTTCAATTAAAGGCATAAGGATTGGAGGTTCTTGCAAATACTCTTTGATCTTGTCAAAAGCCTTCTGGCAGTCTTCATTCCACCTGACCGTCTGTTCCTTTCTTAACAACTTAAACAAAGGTTCACAGGTTGCTGTAAGGTGAGATATGAACCGTGAGATGTAGTTCAATCGACCTAAGAACCCTCGAACTTCTTTCTCTGTTTTCGGTGCAGGCATCTCTTGAATAGCTTTGACTTTATCAGGGTCAACCTCAATCCCTTTCTCGCTTACAATAAAGCCCAGCAGCCTACCAGATCGTACCCCGAATGTGCATTTGTTGGGGTTCAACTTTAGTTGGTACTTCCTTAGACGCTTGAATAGCTTCAGCAGATTCACCAGGTGATCTTCTTCAGTAAGGGACTTGGCGATCATGTCATCCACATAACATTCTATTTCTTTGTGGATCATATCGTGGAATAATGTCACCATAGCCCGTTGATATGTGGCACCAGCATTCTTCAGTCCGAATGGCATCACTTTGTAACAGAACGTGCCCCAAGGTGTAATGAAGGTTGTCTTCTCCATGTCTTCAGGTGACATCTTGATCTGATTATATCCTGAAAATCCGTCCATGAAGGAGAATACCGAGAACTGAGTCGTATTATCAACCAGTACATCAATGTGAGGTAATGGGAAATCATCTTTCGGGCTGGCTCTGTTCAGATCCCGGTAGTCAACACACATTCTTACTTTTCCGTCTTTCTTAGGAACAGGTACTATATTAGCAACCCACGGCGGATAGCTAGTTACAGCAAGGAACCCGGCGTCCCATTGCTTTTGTACCTCTTCCTTGATCTTCATTGCCATGTCTGGGCGAGTACGGCGCAGTTTCTGTTTAACCGGTGGGCACTCTTCTCTTAAAGGCAGCTTGTGCATAACAATGTCGGTGTCCAACCCTGGCATATCTTGGTAAGACCAAGCAAACACATCCACATATTCTTGAAGCAGATAAATCAGTTGTCTCTTCACTGAGTCTTGCAGGCAGGCCCCGATTTTAACTTCTTTCACGTCTTCATCTGTACCAAGATTAATGGTTTCAACCTCCTCCTGATGAGGAGTGATAAACTTCTCCTCTTGTCTCAACAATCTGGCTAGCTCTTCAGGAAGCTCATATTCTTCTTCAACCCCTTCATCAGCTTGATTGATTGGATTGTCAAAGTCATACGAAGTCATAGCCGTGCTGTTGTCGGTGCTGTCTGGAAGGCATTCTCTGCAAGGGTTCAGTTTGTTCATTTTAGTGATTGATTTTAATCTTGTTTAGAAAAGTGAAATAAAGTTGTCATTTTGAAAACATCGCCATTTATTTTTGTACAAAAAGAAAAATGGAAAAACAATGAGCGGAAAAGAAAAGACCCATTTGCAAAAAGATGTCTGATATTTCATTGATTAATCTTGTTGCACAAAAAGTACAGATGGCCCGATTACAAAATGAGCCTTGTCATCTTGGGCAAGATGCAAGACTTTGATGCATGCTATAAAAATACAGGAAATAATAATTACTCTGCATGAGTAACTCTTATAATTTCCTGGGAAGACCAGTTTGAGATACTGCTCCCCGGGATCTTTGGACGAATCCAACTTTCCAGGTTACGTTCTTCTTCCAGCTCGTCTTCCAAATTGTTGATAGCATCAGGGGTGAGCATCCCCCAACTGACAAAACCAGGCTTCTCAGCAGCCTCCACTTGATTTTGTTGAGTTGGTCTGTAACCCAACCCAAATTTGTCCTTCTTCTCCTCCACAAATAAAACCTTGCCCCAGCCTTGGGCAGTTCCCTCCTCAACAACCTTCCGGGCTTGTTGATAAGATGACATGGAGATTCCAGATACAGCAGATGCTTCATTAACATTCAGGGCCTCAAACCCTTGGCTCATTGTTTCATGGATCTCCCCATCCATCTCAATATACTTATAGGTAGCCAGGTGGCTAACAAATATATCCTCCTCCCCACAGATAGTAACAACTTGGCCTTCCCACTCAAATTTTAACTTCTGGTGAAGGGTAGACGTTACTGCGCCAGCGGCATGAATCCATGGTCTACCCAACAAACAGCTGTAGGCAGGCTGAATGTCCATCACATAGAAGATCGTTTTAAAGGTTTGTGGGCCAATCGTTACAGGCAGCTCAATTTCTCCCAGAACCGATCTCTTAGAACCATCAAAGGCTCTTACTACCAGGTTACTGGGACGCAATGCTAATCCTTCATACTCTAGCTTCACCAGGGCCTTTTTGGGTAAGACATTAAGGGATGATCCTGTGTCTACCAACACATGGGAAAGGACTGCACCTTTGCATTCCATGGTGATGTGCAAGGCCTTGTTATGGTTGCGGCCTTCCGTTGTCAAGTCAGTATTGGTGAACCCTAGCCCATTGCTAGCAGTAACATTTCCAACCACGGTTTCCAACTGATTGACAGTGATCTCTTCAGGCACGTAAGCTGCGTGCAAGACTTTGAGTAGTGCATTCCGATGGGCCTCGGAGCACATAAGCAATGATAGGATAGAGATCTTGGATGGCGTCTGGTGAAGCTGATCCACTATTTTGTAATCACTCTTTTTGATGATTCTCATGAACTCATCAACTTCTTGATCGAATGGTGTTTTCAAAGCTTCCTTAACAGCTTGATCTTCCTGCACCGGGCTCTTTCCTTTTGCCTTGGCAGCAGCTTCTGCTTCGGCAGTGGGTCTTTGAATTTGTGGAGCAAAGAGACGTCCGCTTCGAGTGAAGCCTCCGCCTCCTCCCACATTGTCTATTTGTGGTGCAGGTGTTGATGGTTCAAGAGTGATTCTCTTTCCTTCGCAGTACACGTCAGAGCCGTAGTGCCAAGGGATGGCCCTACTGCTTTCATAAGGTACTGGTCCAGGCACTGTGACAGTGACTGGACTGATGGCAGCTGCAGAAGGGATTGTGATAGTTTGTGGATCATAATAAATTGTGACTGGTGCTCTGATGGGAGCAGCACTTTCTGAGTTGTAGGCAGAGTTGTTTTCAGGATCATAAAATATTGTGACAGTAGAGACATCTTCATGATTTGTTGCTGGTGTTGTAGGAGACATTGTCGGAAGGATGGGCGTTGTTGTTGTAGGAGATTCAAAATGGAGTGATGTTGAAGCTGTAGCAGGAAAATTTGTTGATAACTGATCAGTTGAGAAGACAGATGAAGTACTTGTTGATGAAGCCGAAGAATTGTCAGGAACAATGGTTGCTGCGGTTGTAGGAGATACCGGAACTGTTGCTGATGAGATTGCTGGATTTGTTGGAAATGATGTGGTGATCTGAAGTTGGCCACTCTGAACGAGGCCATCTATACCATTCCTCAGGTTATCGCACCCATTTACTGAAATATTGCAGTAAGCACACCCTAACTCACACCCCGGGAACATGTGACATTCGAGGAGTTGAGCCTTAATTTCTACCAACGGTGTCCGAATCTGACCCACACTGGTTATTAAATAAGACGGCTTGTCTTCTTCAATTGCATTGATTCTGGGACCACCGTGGTTTGGCATGGGGTTCTTATTGACATTGGGTGGTGGTGCGAAATTCAGAGCCTTAGAGTCTACCAGGTCTTGTACCTTCATGTGCAAGGCTCTGCACTTTTTTGTACTATGGCCAGGTGCATTCGAATGAAAAGCACATCTGGCGTTGGAGTCATAATTCCTGGGTAGACTGTTGGGATCTGGAGGTGCCAATGTCCTTAGCTCAACTAGGTTGAGTTTCAGGAGTTGTGGCAGCAATGTAGCATATGGAATAGGGATCGGATCGATCACCCTGTTGGCTTGAGATGGCCTCTGCTGGAATGGCCTTTGCTGATTATTGTTGTTGGTATTGCTGTTGTTGTAATTTCTCGGAGGATACTGATTTTGTTGATGGTACTGAGGTTGTTGCTGATAGTTTTGCTGCGGAGGTTGATAAGCTGGTTGTGGATGGGCTGGAGCGGGAATGGTGACTGCTGCCACAGATCTATGAACATATTGGGGCCTGCCCCTGTTGG
The DNA here is from genome assembly GCA_963966055.1 of Lathyrus aphaca. NCBI lineage: Eukaryota > Viridiplantae > Streptophyta > Magnoliopsida > Fabales > Fabaceae > Lathyrus > Lathyrus aphaca. The sequence continues at coordinate 316,450,513 of OZ014522.1, forward strand.
TGTGGATGGCATTGGTCTCACCAGTCCTTCTTGGGCCCGCAAAAGGCTTTCTTGCATTACTGGATGATCTTGCACCGTTGTCTGAGATCTTACCCATCTTCAATAGGCTTTCAATTCTCTCCCCGGCTATGACCACATCTGCAAACCTGGTAGATGAGAAGGCAGCTAGCCTATCAATGTAAGTCCCCTGAAGGGTGTTCATGAACATATCAGCCATCTCCCTTTCTGACATAGGTGGCTGAATAGCAGCAGCAAGCTGTCTCCATCTTTGAGCATATTCTCGGAAGCTCTCTCTAGATGACTGTGACATTCCCATTAGGAGGGTCCTGTTGGGTGCCATATCCAGATTATACTGATACTGTCTGATGAAGGCCTCTGCCAGGTCCTTCCAGCATCTAATAGTTGCTCTTGTCAAATGGGAATACCATTCCCTCGAAGCTCCAGTCAAGCTATCCTCAAAGTAGAACATCCACAGCTTCTCGTCCATGGTATAGGCCTTTAGCCTCCCGAGAAAAGATTGTAGATGGGTTCGGGGACAGGAAGTCCCATTATACTTCTCAAAGCATGGTGGCTTAAACTTGTGGGGAATCCTGACCCCATCTACCAAGCCCATATCCATAACATCAAAACCCAAAGAGTTTTGAGACTCTAAGGATCTTAATTTCTCAGCTATCTCATCCAGCCTTCTATCATAAGCTTCTTCCCCAGCTCCCATTAATGTGAACTGGTCTTCTTGAGGGTCTTCTTGCAGTACCCTCCCGGCTGTGGTAGTTCCTTGTATATTGACAGGAATGTTGGCCTCTGGATGGAGGTGGGGTCCAAAGACTGGGGGATTGACATGAGGTTGGACTCTTTCATTGTTGCTAGTCCCAGCAGTCCCCGGCTGATGATCTTCCTGATTTCTCCCTTCCACCAATGCTCTGAGCCTCTCCTGGCTTTGGGCCATGTTGTTCATTACCTCCATAAACTGTGTCATTTGGTTCCTCATTTCCAACCTCTCGTTGGTCATTTGGTTCCTGACCTCAGTAAGGTCCTGCTGCATCTGATCCATCTGTATGCCCGGAAGATTGTTACGGGTTGGATATTGGTGCGGACGGTTGAGGGGAAATACCCGGCGCCGAGCAATAGTTCCTGAACATCACAACAGAGTTAGAAACAATAAAACAAAAACCTACAAAACAAACAAAGGGTTAGCATGCAATGCAGTATGCTTATTTGTTCTCAAGGTATCCGGCTTGGCATTCAGTTTTGACCCTTCCAAACCCTTGAAGATGCTGTTGATGTTGCTTTTGAAGTAAACTCGGATGGAACAAACTAATACATATATTACAAAGGCCAAAGGTACACAGTTTGTTTACAAATACAAGCCCTCCGAGGGGTCAAAATACATTACAAGAAAATAAAAGTACATGGAATAAAAGCAACAACAAGCAAATGGTCAAACACCAAGACCAAACTCATCCTCCCGAACTTCCTTGAGAAGTGCTTCGGTCACAGGATCAGCTGGATGCTCCGTGAGGTTCCTGATAAGGAGGTTCCTGGTAGTAACAGCTGCAGTTAGCTTCTTGTGTTGACTTTGGTCCTTTGACCTCTTCACTCCAGCTCTGATCTTCAGCTCTGATATCTCTCTCTGGGCTGCTGCCAGGGCTTCCTGCTGCTCTTTTGCATTAGCTTCCAGTTGCTCTATCTTGTCTTGGACCCTTTTGTCCTCCAGAGTGCGAGCCTCGGTGATCCTAACCCACCTAGCCTGACTCTCCTTCAGATACAAGTCTGTCCTGGCCTTCTGGAATTGGGCTTCCTTGCAAGCATTCTTCAGGATTTGTTCTCCAGCCCTAGATTTCTTAATGTACTCTTCAGACTTCTCAATTCTAGCCAGATGCTCCACTTTCAATTTCTCCAACCTCTCAATATCCAGTCTGCCATCACTCCTCTCCCAGAGGGTCTTCTGTAGAGCTTGAGTCAGCTTCTCATTTCTCTCTTTCAACTTCTCAAACTCCTCTAAGCTGACAGTTGCTGGAGGTGGTGTTGTAGAAGGCCCAAGCATATCTTCAATAGTAAAGGGCATCCCAGAGAATTGAGCCCTGGCATGGGACCAATCATAGTATTGTGCTGATGCCACATTGTTACACTTCCACAGGATGGTTACCCCCTTAGTCTGCACATTGTCCCAGGCCCAGGCTGCCTGCCTAACAGTAGCCAGATTAAGCTTGTTCTCACAATAAAGAGTCTCAACCAAGTCTTGTGCCTTAGGAGTGTGGACCAGTGCATAGCCCAGTTGTCTTTTGAACAGCAGAGGGTTGTAATTAATACTACCCTTAACTCCTATTAGGGGAACATTGGGAAAATGCCCACAGCTGGTGATGATATCCCTGCCTTTTGTGCTTTGGGTGCACCACCTGATATCAGCTGAGGTTAGAGTAGTAAGTCTTCCAGCCCAGTTTCTCTGCTGATGAGGGTTCAAAAATGCATCTGTCCTGGGCAAATGCCTGAGAAGCCAAGTATGGAACAAAGGAGCACAGCACCTCACTAATCTTCCCCTCTGCTTTTCATTCCTCTGATGCACTGAATAGTAGAGATCCCCCAATAAAGTTGGCACTGGGTTCCTTAGAATGAACAGATGGATTGCATTCTTACTAATGAATCGAGGCTCATCTGCAAATAATACAATCCCATATATGCTCAAGGCCAATAAAGCACAGACTGCTTTCCACTCTCCTAAAGAAGCTTTCAGGGTAGCTTGAGAGATCAAGAAATCCAGATGCAGGCCAGGGATTCCATCCTTAGAAGTCATATGCTGCTCAATCAGGACTGGTTCTAGATGCAATGCCTTTGCTACCTCTTCATTACCAGGAAAGACCATCTCAGGGTTGAAAGGGACTCCTCTCCTGATAGGTATACCAACTAATGATGAGTATTCTTCCAATAAGGGGCCCAGCTGAAAGTCCTGAAAAGTGAAACATCTCAGTGGGGGATCATAAAACTGAAGGCAGGTGTGGATCAGGCTTCTCTGTGAAGGGTCCAGATCCATAACCATATCAAGTATATCTCCATGGTGTTCCCTGAACAGTGGTATATGGTCTGGAGTGATCAGGGTCTGAATCCTCCTGATGTCTGCTAACTCTGGCTGGAAGAAATGGTAGGTGATGTTTCTCTTTTTAGGTGCCATGATGTTGAGACTGAGTAGAGACAAGTGCTGATGAGGATACTGAAGAAAGGGCCACTGATTGGCTGGTGCAGGTGACTGAAGTAGATAGCTGATATCTGAAGCAGGTGCTGATGAAGATAGGTCAATACTGAAGATGGGGTCAAAACCAAAACCAAATGAAGATGGATACCCTGAAACACAAATAAGCAAATGTCAATATGATGCAATGATTATGTATGCAAATGATATGCAAGGGTTTGTGACTGAGCTGGATCTGATCAAGTGCTCTGATATAAGTCCATGTGTGTAAGAAATCCAGATGGATGTCTATAAGTCCAGTAACCAAGGTGGGGGGGGCTCAAATAAAGAGCCACATGTCCAGGGTTTAGAATCACAAGAACTGTTCCAACATGGAGTATTCTTAATCAAATCAAAGTAACAGGGTATTCTGAGGTCAAGGTACCTGCAAACCTGTAAACAGCCCAACCCCCTCACAGGTAGTGTTCTAAAACAAGGATCCTCAGACTTGGATCAGTTATGAGAAGTGTAAACACTTCTAACCCGGAGGTACAGTGTTTACAATAACCATAAAAGTTCCTCCTCTAATTCACCTCAGTTTCTGAAGGTCATTACTAAAAGGTCATCCAGACTTAGCAGGCTTCCCAGATAGCCCTAGCATTGCAGGAAATCTGCAACACAGAGTTCTCAAGAAGAAACCCATATCTGAACCGTGTTTCATATTCCCGCACCAGACCGAGATGGAATGGGAAAGAATATGATTCACTCTAGCCTAGGTGTCACTCAGGTCCCAGGTATAGGACCTTAACTCTCAATGAATCACCCACCCACCAAAGCAAAACCAGATCCAGCCAGCAGTATGACAGTATGATATATACAAAAGCAATAAAGAAAGCAGTAAAGCAACTGTACATAAAGCAGTAAAAACAAAACAAGTATACAAACACAAGTAAGCACATAACACCCCAGTAAACACAAATCAATCAAGCGCTAGGAGGAACCCACAAAAAGAACCAGAAGCCCTGGTTACAGTATAAGGTTCTCCAGCAGAGTCGCCAAGCTGTCGCTCCCGATAAATGGGAATGGCCCAGATAAAGGTACAGACGCGAACGGTCGGCGAAAGGGACAATGAGAACATACAGCCGTGAACTCATTGGAGATGAATAGAGTCGCCAGCTAGGCATTTTTATCCCGAAGGAAAGGTAATGCTGCATAAACCTAGAAAGATATGGATAAGACGGTTGCGAACCAGAGAGACTGAGAAAGGGGGTTGGTTACAACCTGGGAAGGTATTAGCACCCAGATTGTCCGCCGTACTCGACGGGATCCACGCTTAAAAGATTTGTGTTTTAAAGGGGTAGTGTCAGTGCAATCTGTGTATAGAAAGCTGGGAAAAGGATGTACAGGTGTCAGTGTAAAGGAAGTGTGAAATGTATAAAGGTACAGTGTCAGTGTAAGGACAGGAGTGAAATGCTCATGATCATGAGGCTTAAAGAATAATGCTGGAAGGAGGGGGAATATACAGAGACTTTTGTTCGATAAATGTTAAGTTATGCCTACGTATCCTCTCGTGCAATGAGGAAGTCAGAACACCGTAGTTCGACCCAAAGAGACTGAAAGAAGAATTGACTTGTGAACTGCTTATTTGCCTATGCTCAAGTGTATGACCTGTCTGGCTCAGGTGCAAACTGTCTTGCATTAGACGGAAGAAGCAAGTTCTCGTTTATGAGTGAATGAGATGAGAAAAGAATCCCGAAGGAGACGATTATTGTTTGTTTTTGTGTTTTCAGTCTTTTATTGCTTTTGAAAGTTTGTCATAAGTTAATGAGCTTAAGCCTAAACCAATGGGTTAGTGAACTCATCACATCTTCCCTCTGATTAGGGGTAATGAGAATACCTTAAGTGTGAAGTCAGATTCTCACACTTAATCACCTTTGGTGTAGGATTAAGATCATTAACCTACTTGTGATTATTTAGATGTTTTTGGTGTTTTTGTTTAGTGTTATGTAATGAGGTTAAGCCATAATCAAGGATTAAACAAACTCATTACACCATCCTAATAGAAGGATAATAGATGAGAATGTTTAAGCTGAGGAAGACTCCTCAACTTAATCCATGATTAGGGATTAAACTCATGACAAAACAAGCCTTTGATTAAGTGGATTTTACTTAATGGTATGATGATGAAGTGATTTTTATGGGTTTGTAAGACAACTTGAGGGGGACTTGTCCATTAACACTAGGGTTAGTCCTTCTTAACCACTTAAGGAAGAATTAGAACCCTAATGCAAGGCCCAAGTTACAAGTGTGATGTCTTGATGATTATTAAGATGGATCGATTAAAGGAGTTAAACACATTAAGGGTTTAACACTTAGGATTAAAGTTATACACTCCATCCTAATAGAAGGATGCAGGCATAAGCTTAATCACAAAGCCTTAAAGCCTTTAGGGTTTAGTCCCTGATTATGAGGTGAGAAGAGAAGACTCAAAGAGAGACACAAAGGTAAAAACTAAGTGGGGAGACTAATCAAAACCCTAATCATTGTCATACTTGGTTGTTCCTAAGGTTTGTGAGGTTTGCAATAACATTCTTCAATGGAACCACCAGGAAGCAGATGAATGGAGCAAAGAGAAGCAAAGTAACTTGCTTCATTCAAGAAGTCAAGTCACTTGAAGAAAGGAAGGTGGGAAGAAAGAAGAATGAGAAAGCTCAAACCCAAACACATATAAAAATGCAGCATGGATGCAAGAGAGATGAAAAGAAAAGTTGTGAGAAGTGAAGGCAAATTCACTTCTCAAAATCACTTACCACCTGAAAGGTTAAGAAAGAAAATGCAATGCAATGCAAAATGGGATGAGATGACATGATGAGAAACAAAACCAGAAGCATTTACATGATGCTAATGATGCTATGAGATGCTACAAACATGAGGCAGCACATGGAAATGATCATACAAGTTCATGAATGCAAATGAAGCAAGTTAAGGAACATGGACACACATGAAAAGTTATGAAGTGCACATGGCATACAACATGGCAAATACATGATGCAATGATCAAACATGCTTTCAATATGTCTTATGATGTCAAATGAATCAAATGGATGCTTGAAATGTCATGGCAAGTCATGTTATGCAAGAGAATGCAAGATGGATGCATATGAAAGTCCAAATTAGGGTTTATGAACCATACATCAAACAAAAACCAAAATCAGAAGCAAACCCTAAGATAAAAAATTGAAAATGCCACTCAAAGGACCCCTAATCCTATACTAATCCAATGCCCAAAGGAGAAGTTACAACTCCTAACCAAATTCAAACTATGATTTTCTTAAGATTTCTAGGGTTTTAGGGTTCCTAAACATGAAAATTAACAAACAAATTGAAAATGAAAGATCAAATCATGGCCATTTAATCTCACAAACTACATGCTAAACACAATGCAATGCAAAAAGAATCAATGTCCAACTCCTCATGGATAGTCAGAAATGATTTTTTGAACTTTGGATCAAATTAATGCATAAAAATGATTTTAAACCAATGAAAAATTCTCAAAATGCATCAAGATCAAAAAATAAATTTGGTTTGAAGGTTGGACAATGTTTCTAAATGTCTTAGAACATTTCATGAATTTTTTGGTGATTTTTAAATACCTAAAAGTATTTTTAATAAATTAATTTTCATTAATCAATTAAAAATAAACTTTTAAATATTTAAAAATACTTTTTTAATGCTAAAAATAAAAATAAAAATATTTTTGTGTTTTAAAAATTAATGAAACTCTTGACAAAAAGTTTCATAATTTTTAAAACAATTTTGCTATTTTAAATAAATTATGGAAGTTAAATGAAAGAAAATGAAATAAAAATAAAAATAGACTGAAGTATGTAGGATGGAAGGCCAGGATTCATTCTGGGTTTGGAAGCATTGACTGCGCGCCAGATCTAGTGGTCTACATTCAAACTTGGCTAAACATAATTAATTAATTAAATTAAACCTAATTAGAATTAATGACATGATCTGAGCCATTGGATGCACGCGGGAAAAGACTCAGTCAACTCATCCAACGCCTGAAATTCAAACTGGGAGCCCTAACCCTAATCACACATTAATGACCTTCAGGCGGCCGGAGAAGACTTCCGGTCGTCTTCTCCGGCCAGCACCCTCCCTGAAAATTGCTAACTTTCACCCTAGCTCATTAAAACCTAATTTCTCTGCCCAGAATCCATCCCCAAACATCATAAAGTAAGAATCAACAGCCAAAACACATTTATTTTACATAATAAGGCTGAATCGAAGCAAAAGGGGTTTAGGTCAAAAAATTTCAGGAACAACATACATGCTCAAAACTCAATGATTTTCGAAACAAAACATATCATCATGATCAGTGGAACATAGAGAATCATTTAAGAACTTAAAAACAAGCTCCTGGAAAAAAATATTCATGAAGCTCACCTGAACTGGAGCTTTGACCTCTGGCACTTTCTGGCTAGTTTCCTGCTTGCAATCTACTCCACTTGACCTCCTAAGAAGCTTTCAATGCTTGGAAAGGGTTTGTGGTGGCTGGTTTGAAGGTTTGAGCAGGTTCTGTTCAATGGGGGAGAGAAATCGTATTTGGGATTCTGAAGGTTTTAGGCTATGGTGATGGATGCTTTGTGACCAGGAAGATGAGTTGAGTTGATCTATGAAGTTTGTTTTTGTGTTTGTGAGCTGTGTGATCAGTTTCGAAGGATTTTGCAAGTGAGGGTGAAAATGTGTATCTTGTGCTATGGCTTGCTTCAGGCTTGCTTGTTATGTGTAATGGCTAGCATTTGGCTTGCATAAAATAATCCCATTGGTCAGATGATGTGACCTGGCCTGCTGTGATAGGTAAGTTCACTTTTGCAAATTGTCAACCTTTTGGTAAGAGAGGCATGGGTTGTGTTCTAGGCTAGTACAAAGGTGTGGGCTGGCGCAGCATGGTGAGGTGAGAGGCTATGGCTGGTTCAATAGCCAATGCAGCAAGTGGGTGAAGTGTGATGAGTGGTTTTGCAACTTGACTTTGCTTTTGCTTCATGAAAATATCTTGCTTCAAAACCATACAAAACATGTGATCTCTTGGCCTCATTCTGATTTTTAGAGGTTGTGTGATCATGTTGAGTGAATTAGAAGCCCATATGATGACTGAATTGGCCTTGAAAGGAGAATTTGCAACTTTGCCTTTTGGTGCATGTCTTGGAATTTAGTGATTTTTGCCAACTTTAACACACCATAACTTTTGATCCAAGAAGAATTAGATCATGTTCTTGTACTTTTTGAAAAGGGGAAGATCTAATCTACAACTTTCATGACCAAAGTTTTTCCATTTGAAGCATTTTTGGATCAAAAAGTAAGGCTTGAAAAGTGGCATAAAATGACATATTCCTTAAAAGTCAACCATGCCCTAAAAAGTCAACTTTGCTAAAACTTGTAATTCTTGAATTTTGTGAACTTCAAACCTCTTCCATGATCAAATAAAGATCATATACACTCAAAATGATGAATATCACCCCTTGGTTGGGTCATTGGGGGCCTCAGATGCCCTGATTTTGCACTGACTTGTCTAGAAAGTCAACTCTTGATCAGATGACTTCCCCATGGAATTTCTTCATGAAAATTGATATGCATACTCCCTATACCATATAGAGACCAATGGAAACAAGAATGGCCAAAAAATTTGGGGTTATGGCCTCTGAAACCAAAACCCTAATTTTAGGTCAACTATGCAGTCAAACCTGGCTCTGCTTCCATACCAATCCCAGTTCTTGTGATTCTTTGGCATTATTGACTTTGAGAGGGTATAATATGATATAAGAACACACATGGATCCCTTTGAAGTGATTGGTGGCCTTTGGAGTGGCTCAAGAAGCTCTTGGATTGCTCAGATCACAAACCCTAGGTGCAGATGACTTTGAATCTATGCAGTGAATCAAAATTGAGGTATGAGATGTTATGATTGTGTCTATGCATATGAAATGAATCACAAGCCATGGTGTGAATGGGTGAGGGCAAATTTGGGGTGTTTACAACAGAGAGTTTACCTTTGACTGGCCATGACTTGACCTGGTTAGCTGTGATTATTTTGCATACTTGATTGTCAGTCTTGCCAAGCTCATTTGGCCCATCTGATTCTCTCCCCAGGTACTGATTTATCACCCTAGGAGAAAAATCTACACATCTTCCCCTGACATATACTTTCCTGAAATCCTTAGATTTCCCATCAGCGCACCCTTCTTGTAAGTTAACTATAAACTCTTTTACCAGCAGTTCATAACAAGGAGAAAACTTAGAACAGTCTTGAACAGTCCAGCATTTGAGATTAAATCAATTACCTCAGTGCATTCCAAGGCATTGCTACCCAGCTCTCATTCCAGAGCCACCCTTCTCTGATAGACATATTTCCATTTGCTTACACTGGAGACATGGTGGAAGGATACATTGTCCAGGGGTGCCTCAGGGATTGCAGTGGCAGTCCTAGGAGGTGCTGGCCTCTTTCTGGGTTGAGATGTTGGGACATCCTCCTCAACATCAGAGTCAGATGGAGTTGTAGCCTTCCTCTTTTGTGTGCTGACCTTACTTCATTGCTTTGTAGGTCCAAAAGCAGTTCTGACCTTGTCCTTCTTGGGAGTTGACTATCTTTTCTCAGGAGTTGCATGAGCAGCTGACTTCTTATCCTTCCTAGCCCAAAGCCTCTTGGCTATGCTAGGATCAATAGATGCTATGATCTCTCTGTCAGAATCATCATCCAGGTTTTCAACTGGTGGAGGTTGGGAAGCCTCGTTCTCAGCAGCATGATCATCAGTAGCTTGATCATCAGTAGCTTGATCATTATCAGATGGGGCTTTGTCCCGGTCCTCAGTTGTTTCAACATTGCTTGGGACATCCTGTGGAGCAGGTATGTCCTCTTCAGCTTGGTTGCTTGGGTCATCCTGAGGAGCAGACATATTGTTCAAGGGAACTGACACCCCAGGCACAACCCTTTGTTTTGCCAGGATCCTGGTTACAAGCTGTTTGATTGATGCATCCACGTAAGCAGAAGCTTTAGGAGTACTGGAAGATGAAGAAGCTCCCTTACTTTTGCTGAAGACTGGCTCCTAAGGTCTTCTTGCATGGGGAGTCCTGGGATTTTGAGCAATGGGAATACTTCCTCTGATCACATTTATAGGTGTAGCATCTATGGGTACTATAGATAATGGAGTGGCGTTCACTACTGTTGCACCCCAAAATTTGCCCTCACAATACAAGACTTTGTGTGCTAAGAAGGTTCACAAGGTTCACAAGTTTCTCAATGCTTATATAACCTTTCATGAGGTTCATGAAGTCTACAAGTCACTTCTTGAAGATTCACAAGGTTCACAAGCTTCTCAACATTTACAAGACCTTTCATGAGGTTCATAAAGTCCACAAGTTACTTTTTGAAGGTTCACAAGGTTCACAAGTGCCACAATGCTTTCAATACCTTTCATGAGGTTCATGAAGTCTACAAGTTACTTCTTGAAGGTTCACAAGGTTCACAAGTTTCACAATGATTACAAAGCTTTCCTGAGGTTTATGAGGTCTACAAAGCCACTTCATGAGGTTCACAAGGTTCACAAGCTTCACAATACCTCCCATGAGTATCACAAGACACTTTATGAAGATTCACAAGGTTCACAAAGTTCACAATTGGTCAAAGAAGTTGACAATTCCCTCAGACAATGCACCTCCTAAGCAGTGCATCCAAAACTAGGGTTTTGACTTTAATCAGGCTAAATGGACTTCCAATACCTCAAGTGAGTTTCATAACATCTTATATGTGTGTAAGAACCCCCATGACAAGTTTCAAGACTTTTCTCAAAAGTTTGCTCAGTCAGATGATCAGATAAGTCAAAATCAGTCAATGCAGTTAAAAAGTCAAACTGAGGTCAACTGTGGTCAAACCAAAGTCAAACTTCATGATTTTTTGCCAACATCAAGTATATGAAGTAAAATTCATCATTTGATCAAGGGTTGATCATGATTCATCAAGGAGATTCCAGATCATCAATAATCAGGAGTTTCTAAATTAGGGTTTCCTCAGTAAAAGTCAACTGAACTTTGACCAGCCATAACTTTCACATACTTCATCACCAAGTCTCCATCCAAAGCTCATTTTGAAGGAAATTGAATTCTCTACAACTTTGATGTTGAAAGTTAAGCCCATAAATCCATCATCTTTTGACCTAAATTTGATCTGATATTAGTATACAATAGAAACCAATCACAAGGGGACGAATTCCAGCAGCCAAAAGTGTAAGTTCATTGTTCAAAAACTCTTCCAAAAGTGAGATTCGGATTTTGAGTTACAGGGCATTAGAAGGTAAACTATGATCATAGAGATGTTCCTTGATCTTCCATGATGCAAAACCAATGCCCATACGCATCTAAAGCATGCATATATGAACAACCCGAAGCCCTGTTGTTCTTGCAAATTTATTTTTCGATTTCCATTATTTGATCATTATTAACAAAATTTGGGTGTTGATTTGATGTTAGTTGAAGCTTTGGAACAATTCTGGACAAATTAATTGAATTTTCGTGACCCTATATAGATTCGGCCATTACTAGGGTTTATGACCTTCATTAGGGCTTTGTGATCTAGGCTATATAAATTCATTCAAGAAACATGGTTCGATTCCAAATTGTCTTGTGATCATGTTTGACTGATTAATTTATTGAAATTTTACAGTTTTGACCATGTATGAGATCCGTAGGTATTGCTGCCAATTTGATTTTCGCAGGTATCTTGGTGGAAGATTTCGCAGGAAAATCCTACGAATTTGAATGAAGAAGATGAAGTTTGCCGCGCGTTTTGAATTCAAATAATTGGCATTATATTTTATTAATTGCTTGCTGTTTAAAATCACAACAGCTTGTGTTGTCCCAGTGGATGGAGGCAGGCGTGTATGCTGGCTTGGTCTGGGGTTCGATTCCCCGTTGGTAACATTTTGTTCATTTATTTCGTTTGTTTTTCAGGTTTAATATATTATTGTTTGTAGCCAACATGTTAACAGATTGGCTCTTCCAGCCGGGTGGTGATGCTTGTGCTTGTGAATATAAAGGTCCTGGGTTCAACTCCCACCCCAGGCCTTTTTGCTTTTCATCATTTTTTACAATTTTTCAAGATAAAGAACAAAGCCATTGGGATCTACTTCTTTGCTGCCTGCGCGTGAATGGCTCAGTGGTGAATGCCTATTATTGTCAACCATAAGGGACTGGGTTCAAATCCCAGCCCCACCAGGTTCCTTTTTTTTTCTTTCTTTCTTTTTATTTTCTTCTTTTAATTTAACTAATTTAAATAATTAAAATTTTATTATTATATTATAAAGTATGTATATATTATGAATTCCAATTACTAATATTATTTTCTAAAAAAAATATAAAACTCTTGATTTTTCAATTTAAATTTTATTTGTATAATTTATATTAGTTAAGATAATTTTATATAATTAGTTAAAAATAAATTTTGTATATAACTAAACCCTAATTTTCAAACCCTAAAAAAACATTTTCTAAAATAAAACTTAATTCTATTTTTCTAAATAATTCTATTTTCTAATTCTTAGTGTAATTATTATGTATATTTATTTAATATGATTCATGTAAATTATTTTTCTCATATAAGATGTAAATATATTTCATGCTATTAAAAATTAAATTTTGTAATTATAATATATCTAAAAATAAATTAATAATTTGTACATGAATTAAAAAAAATACCATGATAATTATTTAATTGTTCATATTAAAAATTTAACTCTTCTTGTTTATTATTCTAATTTTATTCTTACTAATATCTTAATTATTATTGTTACTAATTATATTATCATTAACCCATTTATATTTTAATTATGCTTATTATCATTATTTTGCTAACCTTACTTATTATTATTATTTACTAACCCCTATTTATTGTTTATTATTTTAGCTTGTTATTTTATATTTTGCTAATTATTTATTTTTGCCATTTATTTATTTATTTATTTTGCTTATTATAATTATTATGTAAATGCTCCTGGATGTAATTTTGTAAATATTTTAATTATTTAATTATTGCTATGGTTAGTAATTAGGGAGTGCAAAAACATGTATTTTATTTAAAATAAATTAGGTCACTTTAATCATAAGATAATTAAATTAAACACTCACACACGTAAGTCGATTTTAATCGCCGTCTCACTTTCTAAGGTTATCCCTCAAGTTGCCTACGAATAAGGTCAAGTGGGGTGTATAAAGCAAGTCCCTTTAAAAGTAAAAAAATCATCAAGTCCCTCATGGTTGCCTTTACGAATCGAGTCCCTTTTCGAATAATGATGATAGTCCCTCCTATATGCTTAATACACCCCACAGTTGCCTTCATAAAATGGAATGTCCCTCATATGTCCCTTACATCCAAGGTAATGGCTACCTACTCCTTAATAGTAGGGATAGTCTTACCAATGAAAGGATAAAGAACAAGAAAGACTTAAAACTTTAGGGTAGGTTCCTCTTATGTACTTGCTCACTTCAAAATTTTTCAAACACTTAACAAATTTCAAACAAATTTTCAAAAACAAGTTTTTACACATCCGTACATGGATTATTATTAACTATTCTGAAAATTTTTCTATTCACACACTACATTTTCAAAAACAATTCAAAAGTGAGCTAAGTAACTAAGAGCCCATGGATAACCATGGATGTAAAGGGTGCTAACACCTTCCCTTTACATAACCTACCCCCCGGACCCAAAATATTCTCTTAAGGTCTTTCCTGTTCTTTTATACCCTTTCCTTATGGATAAAATAAAAGTCGGTGGCGACTCTTGCTATCCGCAACATTACTTAAAGTCAGTTCTCCCACCGTGTTACAGAACTGGCGACTCTGCTGGGGATCTATTTAAGAGGGGTACCCTTAGGAATTAAGATCACTTTAAATTGTTTGCCTTGTTTGCTTTATATTATCTTGTTGGGGTGCTCTTATGTGTGAAAGGTCCTAACCCGGATCTAGTGTACCTTAGGTAAATGGCAATAGACCAAGGAAACTGTACGACGTATATCGATACGGTTGATCTGGTGGCCATAGTTAGTGCGACTTCTTGGTTGGTGCTTATGTTCCTTAAGTCAAGTTGAGGATAATATGAGGCTGCCATATGTTGTCAATGCATTAACTAACTTTTAGAACCCTAGTTAACTCATCTTGGCCTTTAGAAAGTAGTGAGGTAACCGGCTTTGGTGCAGACTGAAGTTGGTTGACACTCGATACTACGCTCATTGAGATCTTAAACTTGGAGGGTTTTGGTTGGCAAGTAAGTTGCCTTCTGATCAACCACACTTGTGAAGGATCAATGATATTGAGATCCCTTAGAACCTAGTTACTTTTGTAGGACAGGATGAACCATCTAACTTCAGGGGAGGGTACTTACCTTTGAACCTCATGCAAGCCTTTAAACCTAGGGCTATGGTATGACTTGTTTGTGTGTGCCACATGTTTGTGATTGAACATAACATCATGACATCATCATGCATCATGAGCATATCATTTTCCCTAACCATTTCAAGGACCAAAGGATTTATCTTTGTTCTTTGTTGCAGGTCATGGCTTCAGTTCGTAGAAACACCATCAGGATCAACTTTGTGGGGATACCTCCCAAGCTTAAAGAGTTGGTTTCTCAAGTGTCTGATCACTCCCAGTTCAACAAGAGACATGGTCACCTATTGGATCTAGTTACTTCAGGGTTCAATGAAGACATGATGAGTGTCTTGTTTCAGTTCTTTGATCCTAAGCACCATTGCTTTACATTCCCTGACTATCAGCTGGTTCCAACCATGGAGGAGTTCTCTAAACTTCTGGGCCTACCTGTTCTTGATCAAAGACCCTTCACAGGTTTAGAGAAGGAGCTTAAGCCAGAGGTTATTGCTGCAGCTCTACATCTGAAGAAGTCTGACATTGTTCTAGAGACGAGAAGTGGAGTTAAGGGTATTCTTGCCAAGGTATTAGTGGATAAAGCTCAAATGTTCTTGAAGGCCATGAGTCATGATGCTTTTGAGGAGATCTTAGCCTTGCTGATATATGGCTTAGTGTTGTTCCCCAATCCAGATCAGTTCATAGATGTTCATGCCATCAACATTTTCCTGAGTCACAATCCAGTGCCTACATTGCTTGGAGACATCTTACATTCTCTTCACACCCGTACTACAAGGGCAAGAGGAACTTTGATGTGCTGCATACCTTTGCTATCAAGGTGGTTTATTTCTCACCTTCCTCGCTCAGTAATGAAGAATGAGCAGGGGTTCAGATGGTCCAAGAGGATCATGTCACTTTCTCACTCAGATATTCATTGGTGCTCCAGATCTATGGAGAATGTCACTATCATTGACCGTTGTGGGGAGTTTCCTAATGTGCCACTTCTAGGCATAAGAGGAGGCATCACCTACAACCCCTCTCTAGCTTTACGACAGTTTGGTTACGCTCGAAGTGATGGTCCACATGACATGTTGATTCAGGGCATTGTGTTTGATTACGACAACGATCTTCAGGGTTACCGTCAGAGATTCATACGAGCCTGGGGAAAAGTAAACAGGGTTGACAGCAAGACACTGGAGCCTAAGTACACTATTCCTATGGAGGCTTATCTCAGATGGGTACGATCTCGTGCTCAGACACTCATGATGCCATATCCTGCCATCCTACCAGTTATCATGGAACCTGTTGCTGAAGGAGACACAGCTTATACCATCCTTCACCCAGACATGCCCACTGATATGGAAGACTTGCAGAGATCATGGATCCAACTGAAGGAGCAAAGGGATACCTTCGAGGCTCATTACAAAGCAAACCAAGCAAGGATCCTAGAGCTAACAAAGCAACTTCACGAGGAACGAAACCTCAACTCATACCTCAACACAAAGAGGAAACGTCCATGGGAGACTTAAAACCCCATCTTTTGTATTTATTTCACTTTCATTTTTTTTTTGTAAGCCTAAAAGGCAAAACAAGTTATTACTAATAAAAAGTTACTTTCTTGTTTGTTTAAGCAAATTTAAATTCTGCGGTCCTTGAAAACATTGCATATGCATTCCCATATCATTTCATTGCATCACAGGTTTATAATTGTGCACAGGTTTCTCATCTTCTCGCTGTTTATTTCAGCAATGGCTCTTGAACAATCAGTTAAAGATCTTCAGGCACAGAATGCACAGTTCCAAGAGCTGATCCTGAACCTATCCAAGGGGCAGGATGAATTGAAGACACTGCTGGCTAAGAAGAAAAATCCTGAGGACAACAAGGATGATCAGCTGAAACAACTACAAACTGAGATGACAAGAATGAGGGCCCAGATGAATGACCAGGTGGCTTTTATTCAAAAATTAGCTCAGGGGCAAGAAGAGCTAAGAACCTTTGTCCATAAACTTCAAAGTGATGGAGTCAGGGATCTAAAACAAGCTGGTTTGGTTGAAAGGAAGATGAGGATAAAAGAAGGTAAGAAACAGGTTGCCATTGATTGTTCTTCAGTTGAAAAAGAAAAACCTGATAAGGTTAATCCATCTCAACACAAGAAATATAAAAGGCAGTTTATCAAGTTCAACACTCCAATGTCACAAGTTCTGCAATGCTTGTTGGAGATGAAGCTAATTTCCTTGAAAAATCCTCCTCAAAATCCTAAAACTTCCTCTCCACGCTATAATCCCAAGGCAAGGTGTGAGTACCACTCCAACAGTCCTGGGCATGATACTAATAGCTGTTGGGCATTGAAGAAAAAGATCCAAGACCTGATTGACGAAAGAATCCTAGAGGTTACTCCAGAGGGTCAAGTTGAGTTCTACTATCATCCAGCAAACACCGAAGCTGCAAGACAAGTTGCCCAAGTCTGCAAGAAAGAAAGCCTACTTGTTCCTGTTGAAATATGGGGCACCTTGGGACATCCAAGTGGTAAATTTGATTTCATGGTGAAGTATACTGCTCCTCCAAGTTCACAGATTGCAATTGAGGACATTCAGCCAACGGGATGGGACAGCATTTGAATTTTCATTTGTAACTTCTTTTATTTGTTTGAACACTTACTATTATGTTAAAACTTTTGTCTTCATTAATGCATTGTGTATGTTTGTCTTGAATTAATCCATTCGTTTCACTATATTAAAAAAAAAATTGTGTTTCTTATTTCTATCTAGTGATATTTAACTCCTGATAAAGCTATAAGCCTGTAGAGGGAGGATGACGAAAAACAATACCATAATCTTATGCAGTATGCTTTTGAACAGACTATGCTGACGATGTACAGGCATTGTTTCATTTCCTAAACAGTGGAGATATAAGGAAGTTAATCCCTAGTCAACCCTTTTGAGCCTATGAAGTAGGAGTTTTTTTTATTCTCACAAATTAAAACCCTTATTCATAACCTGGGACAGGGTAGTTACTCGGTTAACTCAAATATGCCAATTATCTGTGTTGTATACAACTAATGATGGTTCTCTGTAATCATTAAACCTGACAGTCAATATCCAGCAAAAGAAAAAGCTCACTAAGTCAAAACCTATGAAGGAGACTTAGTAAAACATTAATACATCCCGCTGACTGTAACCTTGAAATAAACAGTTCAGGCAAAAGGAAGGGATAATAATAAATAAATAAAAAAAAGAGGTCACTATGAATCCTCAACGAAGAAAGATGACTGAATGTTCAAATAAATGTTGGGTTTCTGAACCATCACAAAATATCAATGTTACAATACCACACTTCTGTGGAATCTCAATGCATAAGTTAACTGAGTATAGGACTGAAGAACATCATGGAGATTGGGTTGGGTACAAATAAAATTTGAGCCTTTATCCTTTGTTTCTTAAACCATGAACCAGGCCACGTTATAACCCTTTAAAAGTCCTAACTGAAGCATGGTTAGTTCGAAAGTGTACTGCTACAAAAAAGGTATCCTGACTCCTTTAGGGCTTATTATAAAACTTGAGTTAATATCACAGTTTTCAAAAAAAAAATAGTTTTTCTAAAAAAATAATTTGTTTCAAAATTTCAAGACAGACATAAGCATTGCATTTTTGAATATATTTGTTTGCATATACCTGAGTGTTTGACAAATGGAGAAGCTTACAGGATGAATGTTCAATGAATCAAAGTCCATGTATACAAAGGGGCATAGTCATGATTTCCCAATCAAGGGGGCAGGCCATGATATTTCCTAACTCATTTGGGGCAATCAGGACAAGATTCAACTATGTTTAAGCAGCCAGAGGCAGATCTCCTCATCTATCTGAAATGCCAGGGGCATTTTTCCTCATACAGTTGAATTACCAAAGGTGACATTTCAGAGTTCACGATGCCAGGGGCATATGCTTGTGGGGCATTCTGCTTGTTTCTCTTGAGATAGCTCATTACAGATACTTCCGTTATGGGACAATTCATCCTCAACCAAGGGGCAATGCTTTCTTTTCAAATCTAATACCTGGAGCGTATATGGTCCATCACAATTTAAAGACACATTCTTCTCATTGTATTACCTTGATAGTGGATTCTCAGCTAAAACCATGATGGAAATTAATTGTCTATGCCGGTAGTATCAGATGGTGTCAGTATCATGTCTTCAGATTCAGCTATGAAGATTTCTGGGGAAGGTATTCAGGAAAGTTATGGATTTCAGGAGCTCTAAATCCAATTGGTTATACACTCTCGAAGTTGAAACGATTCTGTTTTCAAGTTCAGCTTTACTTTTCCCTCTGAATCCAGATTTACTTTTACCCTAAGCGAAACGTCCATTGGTTATGTTTGGATGTATCATGCTTTTGAATATGATTGATGTTTACCAGAAATGCATGTATGCTTAATATGATTGATGTTTACCAGAAATGCATGAAAATGCAGTAATAGTATTTACTAAGGACGAGCGAGGGAAGGATCTCAACGAAACTTCGCCGGTTCATCTTTACAAGGCAGTTACAAACCCTCAGTAGGACAAATCCATCTTCATAAAGTCTCATCTCCCCTGGAATTTATATCCATCTCTTTTATCCTCATACGGATATACGGGAAATTACTTTCCAACAAAGGTACGACGAACGAAGACGGGATGTTATACTTATCCTACTATCAAACGAAGACGAAGGTTATATATACCCTACTATCCCCAGCAGACGGGAGGTTATATATACCTTGCCATCCCCAACAACGGGAGGTTATATCTATACCTTACTATCGCCAGCAGACAGAAGTTTATATATTCTTCAACAACAAATCGGGATTTATTTTCCCTGGCCAGCAGTTGTTATACGAAGATATCCAGATGCTTCCGGCAGTATCATATCATACATACATCATTTACATCATACCATAGCATATATATCCATAGACATATAGTACATTACCTAAGTGCATCATATCATACATGCATACATAAAGCATAAACTAATATTATTATACAGAATGCTACCTTGTTTTCAGGTTAATTATCCAACAAACAAGCTTATGATCCCCAGGACTGCTTTATTGTAACCTCAGGGTTACTTTATCCTCCTGATAAGCTTCTTATTACTTTGGGACTGCTTTATCGTCACCTCAGGGTTACTTTATCCTCCTGATGAGCTTCTTATTACTTTGGGACTGCTTTATCGTCACCTCAGGGTTACTTTATCCTCCTGATGAGCTTCTTATTACTTTGGGACTGCTTTATTGTTACCTCAGGGTTACTTTATCCTCCTGATAAGCTTCTTATTACTTTGGAACTGCTTTATCGTCACCTCAGGGTTACTTTATCCTCCTGATAAGCTTCTTATTACTTTGGGACTGCTTTATTGTTACCTCAGGGTTACTTTATCCTCCTGATAACTCCTCATGACTTCAAGACTGCTTTAGAGTTATCATTATTGATTGCTCTATCCTCCTGAAATCATTATTTCAAGACTGCTTTAGAGTTATCATTATTGATTGCTCTATCCTCCCGAAATCATTATTTCAAGACTGCTTTAGAGTTATCATTATTGATTGCTCTATCCTCCTGAAATCATTACTTCAAGACTGCTTTAGAGTTATCATTATTGATTGCTCTATCCTCCTGAAATCATTACTTCAAGACTGCTTTAGAGTTATCATTATTGATTGCTCTATCCTCCTGAAATCATTACTTCAAGACTGCTTTAGAGTTATCATTATTGATTGCTCTATCCTCCTGAAATCATTACTTCAAGACTGCTTTAGAGTTATCATTATTGATTGCTCTATCCTCCTGAAATCATTACTTCAAGACTGCTTTAGAGTTATCATTATTGATTGCTCTATCCTCCTGAAAGCATATTATTACTTCAAGACTGCTTTAGAGTTATCATTATTGATTGCTCTATCCTCCTGAAATCATATTATTACTTCAAGACTGCTTTAGGGTTATCATTATTGATTGCTCTATCCTCATGAAGACATGCTGTTACATCAGGATTACTCCAGTATTCTGAAAACATATCATCAATACCTCGGGACTGCTCCAGACTCCTGACATCTTTCATTATACCAAGAAATACATCTGAAGAACTTTCCCCTAGTGGCATCTTTAAGCCCACTCAATCATATTCAACCAACCATCAATATCACTCAATGCACTGGTGAGTGCAAATTTTTGGGCTTTTGTGTTCAATCCCCTTCAACCTTCCAGGTTACGACTGGCAAATATACCAATCTAACCCCTCAGGTTTCAAAAAATTGAACAGGGGCAGCTGTTGCACCCCAAAATTTGCCCTCACAATACAAGACTTTGTGTGCTAAGAAGGTTCACAAGGTTCACAAGTTTCTCAATGCTTATATAACCTTTCATGAGGTTCATGAAGTCTACAAGTCACTTCTTGAAGATTCACAAGGTTCACAAGCTTCTCAACATTTACAAGACCTTTCATGAGGTTCATAAAGTCCACAAGTTACTTTTTGAAGGTTCACAAGGTTCACAAGTGCCACAATGCTTTCAATACCTTTCATGAGGTTCATGAAGTCTACAAGTTACTTCTTGAAGGTTCACAAGGTTCACAAGTTTCACAATGATTACAAAGCTTTCCTGAGGTTTATGAGGTCTACAAAGCCACTTCATGAGGTTCACAAGGTTCACAAGCTTCACAATACCTCCCATGAGTATCACAAGACACTTTATGAAGATTCACAAGGTTCACAAAGTTCACAATTGGTCAAAGAAGTTGACAATTCCCTCAGACAATGCACCTCCTAAGCAGTGCATCCAAAACTAGGGTTTTGACTTTAATCAGGCTAAATGGACTTCCAATACCTCAAGTGAGTTTCATAACATCTTATATGTGTGTAAGAACCCCCATGACAAGTTTCAAGACTTTTC
Source organism: Lathyrus aphaca (assembly GCA_963966055.1). Classification (NCBI taxonomy): domain Eukaryota; kingdom Viridiplantae; phylum Streptophyta; class Magnoliopsida; order Fabales; family Fabaceae; genus Lathyrus; species Lathyrus aphaca. The sequence goes on from OZ014522.1 coordinate 316,472,025, forward strand.
TCAAAAGTTTGCTCAGTCAGATGATCAGATAAGTCAAAATCAGTCAATGCAGTTAAAAAGTCAAACTGAGGTCAACTGTGGTCAAACCAAAGTCAAACTTCATGATTTTTTGCCAACATCAAGTATATGAAGTAAAATTCATCATTTGATCAAGGGTTGATCATGATTCATCAAGGAGATTCCAGATCATCAATAATCAGGAGTTTCTAAATTAGGGTTTCCTCAGTAAAAGTCAACTGAACTTTGACCAGCCATAACTTTCACATACTTCATCACCAAGTCTCCATCCAAAGCTCATTTTGAAGGAAATTGAATTCTCTACAACTTTGATGTTGAAAGTTAAGCCCATAAATCCATCATCTTTTGACCTAAATTTGATCTGATATAAGTATACAATAGAAACCAATCACAAGGGGACGAATTCCAGCAGCCAAAAGTGTAAGTTCATTGTTCAAAAACTCTTCCAAAAGTGAGATTCGGATTTTGAGTTACAGGGCATTAGAAGGTAAACTATGATCATAGAGATGTTCCTTGATCTTCCATGATGCAAAACCAATGCCCATACGCATCTAAAGCATGCATATATGAACAACCCGAAGCCCTGTTGTTCTTGCAAATTTATTTTTCGATTTCCATTATTTGATCATTATTAACAAAATTTGGGTGTTGATTTGATGTTAGTTGAAGCTTTGGAACAATTCTGGACAAATTAATTGAATTTTCGTGACCCTATATAGATTCGACCATTACTAGGGTTTATGACCTTCATTAGGGCTTTGTGATCTAGGCTATATAAATTCATTCAAGAAACATGGTTCGATTCCAAATTGTCTTGTGATCATGTTTGACTGATTAATTTATTGAAATTTTACAGTTTTGACCATGTATGAGATCCGTAGGTATTGCTGCCAATTTGATTTTCGCAGGTATCTTGGTGGAAGATTTCGCAGGAAAATCCTACGAATTTGAATGAAGAAGATGAAGTTTGCCGCGCGTTTTGAATTCAAATAATTGGCATTATATTTTATTAATTGCTTGCTGTTTAAAATCACAACAGCTTGTGTTGTCCCAGTGGATGGAGGCAGGCGTGTATGCTGGCTTGGTCTGGGGTTCGATTCCCCGTTGGTAACATTTTGTTCATTTATTTCGTTTGTTTTTCAGGTTTAATATATTATTTTTTGTAGCCAACATGTTAACAGATTGGCTCTTCCAGCCGGGTGGTGATGCGTGTGCTTGTGAATATAAAGGTCCTGGGTTCAACTCCCACCCCAGGCCTTTTTGCTTTTCATCATTTTTTACAATTTTTCAAGATAAAGAACAAAGCCATTGGGATCTACTTCTTTGCTGCCTGCGCGTGAATGGCTCAGTGGTGAATGCCTATTGTTGTCAACCATAAGGGACTGGGTTCAAATCCCAGCCCCACCAGGTTCCTTTTTTTTTCTTTCTTTCTTTTTATTTTCTTCTTTTAATTTAACTAATTTAAATAATTAAAATTTTATTATTATATTATAAAGTATGTATATATTATGAATTCCAATTACTAATATTATTTTCTAAAAAAAATATAAAACTCTTGATTTTTCAATTTAAATTTTATTTGTATAATTTATATTAGTTAAGATAATTTTATATAATTAGTTAAAAATAAATTTTGTATATAACTAAACCCTAATTTTCAAACCCTAAAAAAACATTTTCTAAAATAAAACTTAATTCTATTTTTCTAAATAATTCTATTTTCTAATTCTTAGTGTAATTATTATGTATATTTATTTAATATGATTCATGTAAATTATTTTTCTCATATAAGATGTAAATATATTTCATGCTATTAAAAATTAAATTTTGTAATTATAATATATCTAAAAATAAATTAATAATTTGTACATGAATTAAAAAAAATACCATGATAATTATTTAATTGTTCATATTAAAAATTTAACTCTTCTTGTTTATTATTCTAATTTTATTCTTACTAATATCTTAATTATTATTGTTACTAATTATATTATCATTAACCCATTTATATTTTAATTATGCTTATTATCATTATTTTGCTAACCTTACTTATTATTATTATTTACTAACCCCTATTTATTGTTTATTATTTTAGCTTGTTATTTTATATTTTGCTAATTATTTATTTTTGCCATTTATTTATTTATTTATTTTGCTTATTATAATTATTATGTAAATGCTCCTGGATGTAATTTTGTAAATATTTTAATTATTTAATTATTGCTATGGTTAGTAATTAGGGAGTGCAAAAACATGTATTTTATTTAAAATAAATTAGGTCACTTTAATCATAAGATAATTAAATTAAACACTCACACACGTAAGTCGATTTTAATCGCCGTCTCACTTTCTAAGGTTATCCCTCAAGTTGCCTACGAATAAGGTCAAGTGGGGTGTATAAAGCAAGTCCCTTTAAAAGTAAAAAAATCATCAAGTCCCTCATGGTTGCCTTTACGAATCGAGTCCCTTTTCGAATAATGATGATAGTCCCTCCTATATGCTTAATACACCCCACAGTTGCCTTCATAAAATGGAATGTCCCTCATATGTCCCTTACATCCAAGGTAATGACTACCTACTCCTTAATAGTAGGGATAGTCTTACCAATGAAAGGATAAAGAACAAGAAAGACTTAAAACTTTAGGGTAGGTTCCTCTTATGTACTTGCTCACTTCAAAATTTTTCAAACACTTAACAAATTTCAAACAAATTTTCAAAAACAAGTTTTTACACATCCGTACATGGATTATTATTAACTATTCTGAAAATTTTTCTATTCACACACTACATTTTCAAAAACAATTCAAAAGTGAGCTAAGTAACTAAGAGCCCATGGATAACCATGGATGTAAAGGGTGCTAACACCTTCCCTTTACATAACCTACCCCCCGGACCCAAAATATTCTCTTAAGGTCTTTCCTGTTCTTTTATACCCTTTCCTTATGGATAAAATAAAAGTCGGTGGCGACTCTTGCTATCCGCAACATTACTTAAAGTCAGTTCTCCCACCGTGTTACAGAACTGGCGACTCTGCTGGGGATCTATTTAAGAGGGGTACCCTTAGGAATTAAGATCACTTTAAATTGTTTGCCTTGTTTGCTTTATATTATCTTGTTGGGGTGCTCTTATGTGTGAAAGGTCCTAACCCGGATCTAGTGTACCTTAGGTAAATGGCAATAGACCAAGGAAACTGTACGACGTATATCGATACGGTTGATCTGGTGGCCATAGTTAGTGCGACTTCTTGGTTGGTGCTTATGTTCCTTAAGTCAAGTTGAGGATAATATGAGGCTGCCATATGTTGTCAATGCATTAACTAACTTTTAGAACCCTAGTTAACTCATCTTGGCCTTTAGAAAGTAGTGAGGTAACCGGCTTTGGTGCAGACTGAAGTTGGTTGACACTCGATACTACGCTCATTGAGATCTTAAACTTGGAGGGTTTTGGTTGGCAAGTAAGTTGCCTTCTGATCAACCACACTTGTGAAGGATCAATGATATTGAGATCCCTTAGAACCTAGTTACTTTTGTAGGACAGGATGAACCATCTAACTTCAGGGGAGGGTACTTACCTTTGAACCTCATGCAAGCCTTTAAACCTAGGGCTATGGTATGACTTGTTTGTGTGTGCCACATGTTTGTGATTGAACATAACATCATGACATCATCATGCATCATGAGCATATCATTTTCCCTAACCATTTCAAGGACCAAAGGATTTATCTTTGTTCTTTGTTGCAGGTCATGGCTTCAGTTCGTAGAAACACCATCAGGATCAACTTTGTGGGGATACCTCCCAAGCTTAAAGAGTTGGTTTCTCAAGTGTCTGATCACTCCCAGTTCAACAAGAGACATGGTCACCTATTGGATCTAGTTACTTCAGGGTTCAATGAAGACATGATGAGTGTCTTGTTTCAGTTCTTTGATCCTAAGCACCATTGCTTTACATTCCCTGACTATCAGCTGGTTCCAACCATGGAGGAGTTCTCTAAACTTCTGGGCCTACCTGTTCTTGATCAAAGACCCTTCACAGGTTTAGAGAAGGAGCTTAAGCCAGAGGTTATTGCTGCAGCTCTACATCTGAAGAAGTCTGACATTGTTCTAGAGACGAGAAGTGGAGTTAAGGGTATTCTTGCCAAGGTATTAGTGGATAAAGCTCAAATGTTCTTGAAGGCCATGAGTCATGATGCTTTTGAGGAGATCTTAGCCTTGCTGATATATGGCTTAGTGTTGTTCCCCAATCCAGATCAGTTCATAGATGTTCATGCCATCAACATTTTCCTGAGTCACAATCCAGTGCCTACATTGCTTGGAGACATCTTACATTCTCTTCACACCCGTACTACAAGGGCAAGAGGAACTTTGATGTGCTGCATACCTTTGCTATCAAGGTGGTTTATTTCTCACCTTCCTCGCTCAGTAATGAAGAATGAGCAGGGGTTCAGATGGTCCAAGAGGATCATGTCACTTTCTCACTCAGATATTCATTGGTGCTCCAGATCTATGGAGAATGTCACTATCATTGACCGTTGTGGGGAGTTTCCTAATGTGCCACTTCTAGGCATAAGAGGAGGCATCACCTACAACCCCTCTCTAGCTTTACGACAGTTTGGTTACGCTCGAAGTGATGGTCCACATGACATGTTGATTCAGGGCATTGTGTTTGATTACGACAACGATCTTCAGGGTTACCGTCAGAGATTCATACGAGCCTGGGGAAAAGTAAACAGGGTTGACAGCAAGACACTGGAGCCTAAGTACACTATTCCTATGGAGGCTTATCTCAGATGGGTACGATCTCGTGCTCAGACACTCATGATGCCATATCCTGCCATCCTACCAGTTATCATGGAACCTGTTGCTGAAGGAGACAGAGCTTATACCATCCTTCACCCAGACATGCCCACTGATATGGAAGACTTGCAGAGATCATGGATCCAACTGAAGGAGCAAAGGGATACCTTCGAGGCTCATTACAAAGCAAGCCAAGCAAGGATCCTAGAGCTAACAAAGCAACTTCACGAGGAACGAAACCTCAACTCATACCTCAACACAAAGAGGAAACGTCCATGGGAGACTTAAAACCCCATCTTTTGTATTTATTTCACTTTCATTTTTTTTTTGTAAGCCTAAAAGGCAAAACAAGTTATTACTAATAAAAAGTTACTTTCTTGTTTGTTTAAGCAAATTTAAATTCTGCGGTCCTTGAAAACATTGCATATGCATTCCCATATCATTTCATTGCATCACAGGTTTATAATTGTGCACAGGTTTCTCATCTTCTCGCTGTTTATTTCAGCAATGGCTCTTGAACAATCAGTTAAAGATCTTCAGGCACAGAATGCACAGTTCCAAGAGCTGATCCTGAACCTATCCAAGGGGCAGGATGAATTGAAGACACTGCTGGCTAAGAAGAAAAATCCTGAGGACAACAAGGATGATCAGCTGAAACAACTACAAACTGAGATGACAAGAATGAGGGCCCAAATGAATGACCAGGTGGCTTTTATTCAAAAATTAGCTCAGGGGCAAGAAGAGCTAAGAACCTTTGTCCATAAACTTCAAAGTGATGGAGTCAGGGATCTAAAACAAGCTGGTTTGGTTGAAAGGAAGATGAGGATAAAAGAAGGTAAGAAACAGGTTGCCATTGATTGTTCTTCAGTTGAAAAAGAAAAACCTGATAAGGTTAATCCATCTCAACACAAGAAATATAAAAGGCAGTTTATCAAGTTCAACACTCCAATGTCACAAGTTCTGCAATGCTTGTTGGAGATGAAGCTAATTTCCTTGAAAAATCCTCCTCAAAATCCTAAAACTTCCTCTCCACGCTATAATCCCAAGGCAAGGTGTGAGTACCACTCCAACAGTCCTGGGCATGATACTAATAGCTGTTGGGCATTGAAGAAAAAGATCCAAGACCTGATTGACGAAAGAATCCTAGAGGTTACTCCAGAGGGTCAAGTTGAGTTCTACTATCATCCAGCAAACACCGAAGCTGCAAGACAAGTTGCCCAAGTCTGCAAGAAAGAAAGCCTACCTGTTCCTGTTGAAATATGGGGCACCTTGGGACATCCAAGTGGTAAATTTGATTTCATGGTGAAGTATACTGCTCCTCCAAGTTCACAGATTGCAATTGAGGACATTCAGCCAACGGGATGGGACAACATTTGAATTTTCATTTGTAACTTCTTTTATTTGTTTGAACACTTACTATTATGTTAAAACTTTTGTCTTCATTAATGCATTGTGTATGTTTGTCTTGAATTAATCCATTCGTTTCACTATATTAAAAAAAAAAATTGTGTTTCTTATTTCTATCTAGTGATATTTAACTCCTGATAAAGCTATAAGCCTGTAGAGGGAGGATGACGAAAAACAATACCATAATCTTATGCAGTATGCTTTTGAACAGACTATGCTGACGATGTACAGGCATTGTTTCATTTCCTAAACAGTGGAGATATAAGGAAGTTAATCCCTAGTCAACCCTTTTGAGCCTATGAAGTAGGAGTTTTTTTTATTCTCACAAATTAAAACCCTTATTCATAACCTAGGACAGGGTAGTTACTCGGTTAACTCAAATATGCCAATTATCTGTGTTGTATACAACTAATGATGGTTCTCTGTAATCATTAAACCTGACAGTCAATATCCAGCAAAAGAAAAAGCTCACTAAGTCAAAACCTATGAAGGAGACTTAGTAAAACATTAATACATCCCGCTGACTGTAACCTTGAAATAAACAGTTCAGGCAAAAGGAAGGGATAATAATAAATAAATAAAAAAAAGAGGTCACTATGAATCCTCAACGAAGAAAGATGACTGAATGTTCAAATAAATGTTGGGTTTCTGAACCATCACAAAATATCAATGTTACAATACCACACTTCTGTGGAATCTCAATGCATAAGTTAACTGAGTATAGGACTGAAGAACATCATGGAGATTGGGTTGGGTACAAATAAAATTTGAGCCTTTATCCTTTGTTTCTTAAACCATGAACCAGGCCACGTTATAACCCTTTAAAAGTCCTAACTGAAGCATGGTTAGTTCGAAAGTGTACTGCTACAAAAAAGGTATCCTGACTCCTTTAGGGCTTATTATAAAACTTGAGTTAATATCACAGTTTTCAAAAAAAAAATAGTTTTTCTAAAAAAATAATTTGTTTCAAAATTTCAAGACAGACATAAGCATTGCATTTTTGAATATATTTGTTTGCATATACCTGAGTGTTTGACAAATGGAGAAGCTTACAGGATGAATGTTCAATGAATCAAAGTCCATGTATACAAAGGGGCATAGTCATGATTTCCCAATCAAGGGGGCAGGCCATGATATTTCCTAACTCATTTGGGGCAATCAGGACAAGATTCAACTATGTTTAAGCAGCCAGAGGCAGATCTCCTCATCTATCTGAAATGCCAGGGGCATTTTTCCTCATACAGTTGAATTACCAAAGGTGACATTTCAGAGTTCACGATGCCAGGGGCATATGCTTGTGGGGCATTCTGCTTGTTTCTCTTGAGATAGCTCATTACAGATACTTCCGTTATGGGACAATTCATCCTCAACCAAGGGGCAATGCTTTCTTTTCAAATCTAATACCTGGAGCGTATATGGTCCATCACAATTTAAAGACACATTCTTCTCATTGTATTACCTTGATAGTGGATTCTCAGCTAAAACCATGATGGAAATTAATTGTCTATGCCGGTAGTATCAGATGGTGTCAGTATCATGTCTTCAGATTCAACTATGAAGATTTCTGGGGAAGGTATTCAGGAAAGTTATGGATTTCAGGAGCTCTAAATCCAATTGGTTATACACTCTCGAAGTTGAAACGATTCTGTTTTCAAGTTCAGCTTTACTTTTCCCTCTGAATCCAGATTTACTTTTACCCTAAGCGAAACGTCCATTGGTTATGTTTGGATGTATCATGCTTTTGAATATGATTGATGTTTACCAGAAATGCATGTATGCTTAATATGATTGATGTTTACCAGAAATGCATGAAAATGCAGTAATAGTATTTACTAAGGACGAGCGAGGGAAGGATCTCAACGAAACTTCGCCGGTTCATCTTTACAAGGCAGTTACAAACCCTCAGTAGGACAAATCCATCTTCATAAAGTCTCATCTCCCCTGGAATTTATATCCATCTCTTTTATCCTCATACGGATATACGGGAAATTACTTTCCAACAAAGGTACGACGAACGAAGACGGGATGTTATACTTATCCTACTATCAAACGAAGACGAAGGTTATATATACCCTACTATCCCCAGCAGACGGGAGGTTATATATACCTTGCCATCCCCAACAACGGGAGGTTATATCTATACCTTACTATCGCCAGCAGACAGAAGTTTATATATTCTTCAACAACAAATCGGGATTTATTTTCCCTGGCCAGCAGTTGTTATACGAAGATATCCAGATGCTTCCGGCAGTATCATATCATACATACATCATTTACATCATACCATAGCATATATATCCATAGACATATAGTACATTACCTAAGTGCATCATATCATACATGCATACATAAAGCATAAACTAATATTATTATACAGAATGCTACCTTGTTTTCAGGTTAATTATCCAACAAACAAGCTTATGATCCCCAGGACTGCTTTATTGTAACCTCAGGGTTACTTTATCCTCCTGATAAGCTTCTTATTACTTTGGGACTGCTTTATCGTCACCTCAGGGTTACTTTATCCTCCTGATGAGCTTCTTATTACTTTGGGACTGCTTTATCGTCACCTCAGGGTTACTTTATCCTCCTGATGAGCTTCTTATTACTTTGGGACTGCTTTATTGTTACCTCAGGGTTACTTTATCCTCCTGATAAGCTTCTTATTACTTTGGAACTGCTTTATCGTCACCTCAGGGTTACTTTATCCTCCTGATAAGCTTCTTATTACTTTGGGACTGCTTTATTGTTACCTCAGGGTTACTTTATCCTCCTGATAACTCCTCATGACTTCAAGACTGCTTTAGAGTTATCATTATTGATTGCTCTATCCTCCTGAAATCATTATTTCAAGACTGCTTTAGAGTTATCATTATTGATTGCTCTATCCTCCCGAAATCATTATTTCAAGACTGCTTTAGAGTTATCATTATTGATTGCTCTATCCTCCTGAAATCATTACTTCAAGACTGCTTTAGAGTTATCATTATTGATTGCTCTATCCTCCTGAAATCATTACTTCAAGACTGCTTTAGAGTTATCATTATTGATTGCTCTATCCTCCTGAAATCATTACTTCAAGACTGCTTTAGAGTTATCATTATTGATTGCTCTATCCTCCTGAAATCATTACTTCAAGACTGCTTTAGAGTTATCATTATTGATTGCTCTATCCTCCTGAAATCATTACTTCAAGACTGCTTTAGAGTTATCATTATTGATTGCTCTATCCTCCTGAAAGCATATTATTACTTCAAGACTGCTTTAGAGTTATCATTATTGATTGCTCTATCCTCCTGAAATCATATTATTACTTCAAGACTGCTTTAGGGTTATCATTATTGATTGCTCTATCCTCATGAAGACATGCTGTTACATCAGGATTACTCCAGTATTCTGAAAACATATCATCAATACCTCGGGACTGCTCCAGACTCCTGACATCTTTCATTATACCAAGAAATACATCTGAAGAACTTTCCCCTAGTGGCATCTTTAAGCCCACTCAATCATATTCAACCAACCATCAATATCACTCAATGCACTGGTGAGTGCAAATTTTTGGGCTTTTGTGTTCAATCCCCTTCAACCTTCCAGGTTACGACTGGCAAATATACCAATCTAACCCCTCAGGTTTCAAAAAATTGAACAGGGGCAGCTGTTGCACCCCAAAATTTGCCCTCACAATACAAGACTTTGTGTGCTAAGAAGGTTCACAAGGTTCACAAGTTTCTCAATGCTTATATAACCTTTCATGAGGTTCATGAAGTCTACAAGTCACTTCTTGAAGATTCACAAGGTTCACAAGCTTCTCAACATTTACAAGACCTTTCATGAGGTTCATAAAGTCCACAAGTTACTTTTTGAAGGTTCACAAGGTTCACAAGTGCCACAATGCTTTCAATACCTTTCATGAGGTTCATGAAGTCTACAAGTTACTTCTTGAAGGTTCACAAGGTTCACAAGTTTCACAATGATTACAAAGCTTTCCTGAGGTTTATGAGGTCTACAAAGCCACTTCATGAGGTTCACAAGGTTCACAAGCTTCACAATACCTCCCATGAGTATCACAAGACACTTTATGAAGATTCACAAGGTTCACAAAGTTCACAATTGGTCAAAGAAGTTGACAATTCCCTCAGACAATGCACCTCCTAAGCAGTGCATCCAAAACTAGGGTTTTGACTTTAATCAGGCTAAATGGACTTCCAATACCTCAAGTGAGTTTCATAACATCTTATATGTGTGTAAGAACCCCCATGACAAGTTTCAAGACTTTTCTCAAAAGTTTGCTCAGTCAGATGATCAGATAAGTCAAAATCAGTCAATGCAGTTAAAAAGTCAAACTGAGGTCAACTGTGGTCAAACCAAAGTCAAACTTCATGATTTTTTGCCAACATCAAGTATATGAAGTAAAATTCATCATTTGATCAAGGGTTGATCATGATTCATCAAGGAGATTCCAGATCATCAATAATCAGGAGTTTCTAAATTAGGGTTTCCTCAGTAAAAGTCAACTGAACTTTGACCAGCCATAACTTTCACATACTTCATCACCAAGTCTCCATCCAAAGCTCATTTTGAAGGAAATTGAATTCTCTACAACTTTGATGTTGAAAGTTAAGCCCATAAATCCATCATCTTTTGACCTAAATTTGATCTGATATAAGTATACAATAGAAACCAATCACAAGGGGACGAATTCCAGCAGCCAAAAGTGTAAGTTCATTGTTCAAAAACTCTTCCAAAAGTGAGATTCGGATTTTGAGTTACAGGGCATTAGAAGGTAAACTATGATCATAGAGATGTTCCTTGATCTTCCATGATGCAAAACCAATGCCCATACGCATCTAAAGCATGCATATATGAACAACCCGAAGCCCTGTTGTTCTTGCAAATTTATTTTTCGATTTCCATTATTTGATCATTATTAACAAAATTTGGGTGTTGATTTGATGTTAGTTGAAGCTTTGGAACAATTCTGGACAAATTAATTGAATTTTCGTGACCCTATATAGATTCGACCATTACTAGGGTTTATGACCTTCATTAGGGCTTTGTGATCTAGGCTATATAAATTCATTCAAGAAACATGGTTCGATTCCAAATTGTCTTGTGATCATGTTTGACTGATTAATTTATTGAAATTTTACAGTTTTGACCATGTATGAGATCCGTAGGTATTGCTGCCAATTTGATTTTCGCAGGTATCTTGGTGGAAGATTTCGCAGGAAAATCCTACGAATTTGAATGAAGAAGATGAAGTTTGCCGCGCGTTTTGAATTCAAATAATTGGCATTATATTTTATTAATTGCTTGCTGTTTAAAATCACAACAGCTTGTGTTGTCCCAGTGGATGGAGGCAGGCGTGTATGCTGGCTTGGTCTGGGGTTCGATTCCCCGTTGGTAACATTTTGTTCATTTATTTCGTTTGTTTTTCAGGTTTAATATATTATTTTTTGTAGCCAACATGTTAACAGATTGGCTCTTCCAGCCGGGTGGTGATGCGTGTGCTTGTGAATATAAAGGTCCTGGGTTCAACTCCCACCCCAGGCCTTTTTGCTTTTCATCATTTTTTACAATTTTTCAAGATAAAGAACAAAGCCATTGGGATCTACTTCTTTGCTGCCTGCGCGTGAATGGCTCAGTGGTGAATGCCTATTGTTGTCAACCATAAGGGACTGGGTTCAAATCCCAGCCCCACCAGGTTCCTTTTTTTTTCTTTCTTTCTTTTTATTTTCTTCTTTTAATTTAACTAATTTAAATAATTAAAATTTTATTATTATATTATAAAGTATGTATATATTATGAATTCCAATTACTAATATTATTTTCTAAAAAAAATATAAAACTCTTGATTTTTCAATTTAAATTTTATTTGTATAATTTATATTAGTTAAGATAATTTTATATAATTAGTTAAAAATAAATTTTGTATATAACTAAACCCTAATTTTCAAACCCTAAAAAAACATTTTCTAAAATAAAACTTAATTCTATTTTTCTAAATAATTCTATTTTCTAATTCTTAGTGTAATTATTATGTATATTTATTTAATATGATTCATGTAAATTATTTTTCTCATATAAGATGTAAATATATTTCATGCTATTAAAAATTAAATTTTGTAATTATAATATATCTAAAAATAAATTAATAATTTGTACATGAATTAAAAAAAATACCATGATAATTATTTAATTGTTCATATTAAAAATTTAACTCTTCTTGTTTATTATTCTAATTTTATTCTTACTAATATCTTAATTATTATTGTTACTAATTATATTATCATTAACCCATTTATATTTTAATTATGCTTATTATCATTATTTTGCTAACCTTACTTATTATTATTATTTACTAACCCCTATTTATTGTTTATTATTTTAGCTTGTTATTTTATATTTTGCTAATTATTTATTTTTGCCATTTATTTATTTATTTATTTTGCTTATTATAATTATTATGTAAATGCTCCTGGATGTAATTTTGTAAATATTTTAATTATTTAATTATTGCTATGGTTAGTAATTAGGGAGTGCAAAAACATGTATTTTATTTAAAATAAATTAGGTCACTTTAATCATAAGATAATTAAATTAAACACTCACACACGTAAGTCGATTTTAATCGCCGTCTCACTTTCTAAGGTTATCCCTCAAGTTGCCTACGAATAAGGTCAAGTGGGGTGTATAAAGCAAGTCCCTTTAAAAGTAAAAAAATCATCAAGTCCCTCATGGTTGCCTTTACGAATCGAGTCCCTTTTCGAATAATGATGATAGTCCCTCCTATATGCTTAATACACCCCACAGTTGCCTTCATAAAATGGAATGTCCCTCATATGTCCCTTACATCCAAGGTAATGACTACCTACTCCTTAATAGTAGGGATAGTCTTACCAATGAAAGGATAAAGAACAAGAAAGACTTAAAACTTTAGGGTAGGTTCCTCTTATGTACTTGCTCACTTCAAAATTTTTCAAACACTTAACAAATTTCAAACAAATTTTCAAAAACAAGTTTTTACACATCCGTACATGGATTATTATTAACTATTCTGAAAATTTTTCTATTCACACACTACATTTTCAAAAACAATTCAAAAGTGAGCTAAGTAACTAAGAGCCCATGGATAACCATGGATGTAAAGGGTGCTAACACCTTCCCTTTACATAACCTACCCCCCGGACCCAAAATATTCTCTTAAGGTCTTTCCTGTTCTTTTATACCCTTTCCTTTTGGATAAAATAAAAGTCGGTGGCGACTCTTGCTATCCGCAACATTACTTAAAGTCAGTTCTCCCACCGTGTTACAACTACGTCTTCCTGAATGAGACCCTCATCAATGGAGTTAGGGTTCTGATGTTGAGACATTTTTTCGATTGTGATGGAAATGTGTAAAGGTTTGATGATTGATTTGGATGAGTTTAGAGTTTCAGCTGTAGCATGCAAAAGGTTCAGTGGTGCTAATGAGAATGTGAGAAGCTGAGAGCACGTTTGTATATAAATAGGGTTCGTTGCTATTGGAATTTTTAAAATTGGAATACAAACAGTTATTGGCCAGACTGGTGCTGCCATCTGGTGATCATGCCATACGATGTCATGAGACATGCTGGCACTTCTCCATAATTTCTATATATCACATATGCAGATTCCCAATTTACCCCTTAGGTTTTCAAATTGGGTAGCATCCAAAGCCTTGGTGAATATGTCAGCTAATTGCAGCTCTATGGCTACATGCTCCAATGTGATCACCTTCTCCTCCACAAGGTCTCTGATGAAATGATGTATGATATCTATGTGCTTAGTCCTGCTGTGTTGGATAGGATTTTTGGAGATATTAATAGCACTTAAATTGTCACAGTACAATGTCATGACATCTTGTGTGACATTGTATTCTGTGAGCATTTGTTTCATCCATACCAGTTGTGAACAACTGCTACCAGCTGCAATGTATTCAGCTTCAGTAGTGGATAAGGACACACAATTCTATTTCTTACTCAACCAAGAAATTAAATTGTTCCCTAGAAAGAAGCATCCTCCAAATGTACACTTTCTATCATCAACACTTCCAGCCCAGTCAGCATCACAAAACCCAGTGAGGATGGGTTCACAACCATGAGAGTACATTATGCCATAGTCACAAGTACCATTTACATATTTCAAGATCCTCTTAACTTGGTTTAGATGGCTCACTTTTGGTTCAGCTTGATACCTTGCACACACACCTACTGCAAAAGCTATATCTGGTCTGCTAGCTGTAAGATATAGTAGACTTCCAATCATGCTTCTGTACAAGCTTTGGTCCACACTCTCACCTTTGTCATCCTTTGTCAGTTTTAGATGAGTGGGAGCAGGTGTTCTCTTGTGACTTGCATTGTCCATCCCAAACTTCTTGACAATGTTCTTTGCATATTTTCTTTGGGATATGAATATTGAGTCCTCCATCTGTTTGATTTGCAGTCCAAGGAAGTAAGTTAATTCTCCCACTAGACTCATTTCAAATTCAGACTCCATTTGAGTCACAAAATGTTTAACCATCCTGTCTGACATCCCACCAAACACTATGTCATCCACATATATCTGAGCAATCATAACCTTTCCCTCTTCATCCTTTACAAACAAGGTTTTGTCTATTCCTCCCTTCCTGTATCCATGCTTAATGAGAAAGGTGGTCAGTCTTTCATACCAAGCTCTGGGAGCTTGCTTTAGTCCATACAGAGCCTTCCTCAGTTTATATACATGCTCTGGACAGCTTGGATCAACAAAAACCTTTGGTTGTTCCACATATACTTCCTCATTAAGGTACCCATTTAGGAAGGCACTCTTAACATCCACCTGAAATAATTTGAACTTTAGAATGCAAGCAATTCCTAGAAGTAGTCTGATGGATTCAAGTCTTGCTACTGGTGCAAAAGTTTCATCAAAATCCACCCCCTCAATTTGAGTATATCCTTGAGCCACAAGCCTAGCCTTGTTTCTTGTAACTACTCCCTGCTCATTAGACTTGTTTTTGTACACCCATTTAGTGCCAATCACATTAATGCCATCAGGCCTAGGAACAAGATCACATACTTCATTCCTTGTAAACTGGCCTAATTCTTCCTGCATAGCAGAGATCCAATACTCATCATTCAGAGCTTCCTTGATGTTCTTAGGTTCTACCTTTGAAACAAAGCAGGAGCCTGAGATCATCTCTCTTGATATAATGGTGACACCACTGTTGTGATCACCAATTATCAGTTCTTTAGGATGATCTTTCTGGATTCTGATGGAGGGAGATTTGTTAGATTTCCCTGACTTTGCCTCAGTTAAAGTGAAATCAGGATTATCACTTTCTATTTTAACTTCAGTTGGATTGTCAGCAGATGTTCCAACATCATCAACAACATCTGTCTTTGCATATGTATCATCAATAATCACATTTATTGACTCCATCATAACATTGGTTCTGGAGTTAAATACTCTATAAGCTCTGCTATTTATAGAGTATCCAAGAAATATCCCTTCATCACTCTTAGGGTCCATCTTCCTTCTTTGATCCCTATCAGCCAGGATGTAGCACTTACTTCCAAATACATCAAAGTACTTGACTGTAGGTTTTCTACCCTTCCAGACTTCATAGATGGTGGATAGATTTCCCTTTCTTAGTGTTACTCTATTGTGGATGTAGCATGATATGTTCATAGCTTCAGCCCAAAAGTACAGGGGTAACTTCTTGGCATGAATCATGGCTCTAGCTGACTCCTGAATAGTTCTGTTTTTTCTTTCTACAATCCCATTCTGTTGAGGGGTGATGGGAGAAGAGTACTCATGGTTGATCCTTTCTGATGAACAGAAGTCTGAGAATTTTTAATTCTCAAACTCCTTTCCATGATCACTTCTTATTCTGACCACACAACTTGCCTTTTCTCTTTGGATCCTATGGCACAGATCTCTAAATACCTCAAACACATCTGACTTTTCTTTGATGAAGCTTATCCAGGTATATCTTGAGAAGTCATCAACAACCACATAGGCATTTTTTTCCACCAAGACTCTCTACCTGCATTGGTCCCATAAGGTCCATGTGCAGTAATTCCAAGACATTGGAGGTTGTCAGATGTTGAAGCTTTGGGTGTGACATCTTGGTTTTCTTACCTATTTGACACTCACCACACACTTTTCCTTCATCAATCTTAAGTCTTGGGATCCCTCTTACAGCCTCCATAGATATGATCTTCTTCATTCCTCTGAGGTGGAAATGACCCAATTTTTGATGCCATAGCTTCACTTCTTCTTCTTTGGCTATGGAACACGTAGATGTGAGGCTGGAATCTTGGGGTTCCCACATATAGCAGTTATCTTTTGATCTGGCTCCTCTCATGACCACTTTCTGTTCTTTATCAGAAACTATGCACTCAGCTTTGGTGAAGTTGACACTGTAACCTTGGTCACATAACTGACTTATGTTGATCAAGTTAGCAGTTAACCCTTTCACTAATAGCACACCATCTAGATTTGGTACACCTTAGATTTCCAGAGTCCCAACTCCCTTGATTTCCCCTTTTGCTCCATCTCCAAAGGTTACATAGTTGGATGAGTGTGACTTTAAGTCTACCAACAGATTCTTCAGTCCAGTCATGTGCCTTGAGCAGCCACTGTCAAAATACCAGTCTTCCTTAGCAGATACTTTTAGAGATGTGTGTGCTATAGAGGCAACAATCTGCTTGGACCACTTGTACTTGTTGTGAGGTTTCCTTTGTGAATTCAGATCAGGCTGTCTTTCTTTCTTAGGTTCCCACTGCTGGATGTATGTATGTCTCTTCTGATGCATCTGCCCTGGATAGTGTCCATCTCTAGAGTTCCAAGGTTGCCTGGTGAACTTGTTCTTCTGCTTAGGCATGTACTGGTAGCTTTTACCAGTATTGTGTGTATCTTTAGGTATCCAAGTTCTCCTGGTGACCTCTGTCTTTAGCTTAGGAAGGTGCTGGGAAATATGAGTGGGGTATCCATGCAGTTTGTAGAAAAAAGGTTTGACGTGACCAAACCTTCCACAGTGATGACATCTCCACCTTTGATATTTCTTTTTCATCATGTTTTTCTCATGATGTTGGAAAATCTGCTTAAACATCTTGTTTGACTTCATAGGATCTGGAGTTGTTTGGCTAGCGCTAGTCTCAGAGTTTTGAGCTTTATTAAATCCCAACCCAGTCCTATCCCCTGAGTGCTTGTTGTTGTTGAGAATGACATCCAGTGTGTTTGAGCCACTGTTCAGCATTCTGACAGATTTGGACATATGCTCCATTTTGGAGTTGAGTAGGCTGACTTCATTTTTCAAAGTGTCAATGATCTCTAGATGACTTGCCTTTTCAGCCTTTAATTCCTCAATCTGCTTCTTCTGCTGTTTACTTTCCTTGCATACCTCAGTGCTCCTTTCGCACAGCATCCTGTAAGATGTTTCAAGCTCTTCGAATGTCAGATCCTTATCACTGGACCCCTCTTCAGTTTCACATACTCCAGCTAGGGCAGTGATGTGCTTTGCAAACTCTTCTTCTGACTCACTACCTGAGTCTTCATCTGACCAGGACACAGAAAGACCTTTCTTTTGCTTCTTTAGATAGGTTGGGCATTCACTTCTAATGTGTCCATAACCTTCACATCCATGACATTGAATCCCTTTTCCTTGGTTAGTCTTCTCATCATAGTTTGACCTCATGTTAGAGTCATAAGATCTTGTATTCTCAGAGGTTGAGTTTCTTCCACTTGGTTTGGGCATGTTGTCCATTCTTTTGAGAATTTTGTTAAATTGTCTCCCAAGCATAGCAATTGAATCTGATAAGTTGTCCTCAGAACCTGCTTCATGACTTTCTTCTTCCTTATCAGTGTTTGAGGCCAGGGCTATGCTTTTGTTTTTTTTCATAATAGTATCACTCATTCCCATCTCAAAGGTTTGAAGGGAACCAATGAGCTCCTCAACTTTCATTGTGCAGATGTCCTGAGCTTCTTCTATGGCAGTGACCTTCATGTCAAACTTCTTGGGCAGTGATCTGAGAATCTTCCTTACTAATTTTTCATCACTCATCTTTTCTCCCAAGGCACCAGAAGTATTAGCAATCTCCAGGATGTTCATGTAAAACTCATGAATGGTCTCATCTTCCTTCATCCTCAAGTTCTCAAACTTGGTGGTGAGAAGTTGAAGTCTTGACATCTTCAATTTTGATGTTCCTTCATGAGTAGTTTTGAGGGTGTCCCAACATCCTTGGCTAGCTCACAATGATGCACAAGCCTAAATATGTTCCTGTCAATGCCATTGAACAAGGCATTTAAGGCTTTGGAATTTCCAAGTGCTGACTCTTCTTCCTCCTTGCTCCACTCTTCTTCAGGCTTCATCACTTTTGACCCATCCTTATTGTCTTTGACAGGGTGCTCCCATCCTTTGTTAACTGCTTTGCAAGCCCTGCTATTAAGAGATTTCAAGAATGCTACCATTCTTGGCTCCCAATAATCATAGTTGGATCCATCCAAGATAGGTGGTCGATTCCAAAATCCTACATCTCTGTCCATGTTCCCAAAATTTGCAGTCCCTAGATCTCACACAGTTATACAGGCAGGGTGCCTGCTCTGATGCCAATTGAAATTCCGGGATCAGATATGTGATGTCGAATCAGATGTTTAGACATTGATATCCTAAACAATAAATTAATGAGCTTGTAAATTAAATAACACAGGAATTTGTTAACCCAATTCAGTGTATCTCCACACTTACATCTGGGGGCTACCAAGCCAGGAAGGAAATCCAATATAAGTAATATTAATTATGGAGTTAAACCAATCAGTTTAATCCTTCACTTAATATCTACCCAAGGCAATTTCTATCTAAGACTCTACTTAGATATGAGTACCTACTCACTCCCCCTCAATCACACAGTGATCTTTAACTTAGATGATTAATAAAATTGAAGTCACACTTCATACACACCAGCTTGATCTTACTTAATAGTTATAATCAAGACACAATTCACTTTTTGCTTAAAAGCTCATAAAGTGACTAACAAACAATTAAAACCTGCTAGCTTCACAAACACCCTTGACACTCTTCTTAAATTCGTGAGATTTTCTTGAGTGTTTCAGTTTCTTAAATAGATGCTTGGTTTGTGGGCTTTTAGCAAATTATCCAGACTTTGATAAATCCCACAGTCATCTCCTTGAATTAAGGTGAGTTAGTTTGTTATCTCCTTGAATAAAGGTGAGTTAGTTTTTCTGTTTCCTTTACACTGGAACCAGATAACTAACCTTCCTAAAGATGCGCCTTGGAGTGCTTATCCTTTTACAATTAATTCCAGATATTTTCTCCTGATTTTAATCACTTCTGTTATGCATCATTTAAGTCAGATAGCAGGTTTGCGATGTCACAACATCTGGTGTGACATCCTGATGTCCTGAACTAAGTTCATAACTTTTACTTTGTTTGTCAATGTCACAACATCTGGTGTGACATCCTGATGTCCTGAACTAAGTTCATAACTTCTTGTTTGTCAAAAATTCTGCCAATTTCTAACATCTACAACTTGGCACTTCAATAGCTGAGCTTTTACTTCGGCTAGTGGCGTTTGAATACTTGCAATGTCATCAATCATAATTGCTGGTTGGTCCTCCTCAATAGCATTAATCCTCGGCTCACCATGACTGGGTATTGGATTCCCTGTGACATTTGGTGGAGGTGCAAAATTCAAAGCTTTGGAGTCAATCAGATCTTAGACTTTCATGTGCAGGGCCCTACACTTTTCTGTTGAATGACCAGGTGCATTGGAGTGAAAAACACATCTGGCATTGACATCATAATTCCTTGGAAGATTCAGAGGATCTGGTGGAGCCAAAGTCCTCAGTTCAGTCAGGTTAAGCTTCAATAGTTGTGGGAGTAAGGTTGCATAGGGAATCAGGATGGGATCGATCACCCTATTAAATTGAGAAGGCCTTTGTTGGAAAGGATGTTGTTGTTGGTTGTTGTTGTTATAAGATCTTTGTTGTTGAGGATATTGTTGTTGCTGAGGTGTTGGAGTAGGGATGGTGACTGCAGCTACTGATCTTTGCAAGTACTGGGGTCTACCTCTACTAACATGTACTACATTAGTCTCCCCTATCCTTCTAGGTCCTGAGAAGGGTTTCTTTACATTGCTGGAGCTAGCACCATTGTCAGAAATCTTACCCATTTTCAATAGGCTTTCGATTCTTTCACCTGCTATAACCACATCAGCAAAACTGGTAGAAGAGAAGGTAGAAAGTCTATCAATGTAGGTCCCTTGCAAGGTATTCATAAACATATCAGCCATTTCCCTTTCAGACATAGGTGGCTGGACAGCAGTGACGAGTTGTCTCCATCTCTGAGCGTACTCACGGAACCTTTCTCTAGAAGATTGAGATATTCCCATTAAGAGAGTCCTGTTAGGTGCCATATCCAAGTTGTACTGATATTGGTGTATAAAGTCCTCAGCTAAATCTTTCCAGTTCCTAACAGTAGCCCTTGATAGGTGTGAGTACCATTCTCTAGATTCCCTGGTTAAACTGTCTTCAAAGTAAAATATCCACAGTTTCTCATCCATGGTATATGCTTTCAATCTTCCCAGAAAAGATTACAAATGGGTACGAGGACATGAGGTACCATTATACTTTTCAAAGCATGGAGGCTTGAACTTGTGAGGAATCATTACTCCCTCGACTAGGCCCATATCCATCACATCAAATCCCAAGGAGTTCTAGGATTCCAAGGATCTTAGCTTCTCAGAAATCTCATCCAGTGGACGATCATAAGCTTCATCTGCCCCAACACCCAACACCCAAGACTGTAAACTGCTCATCCTGAGGGTCTTCTTGTAGAATATGATCTCCGGTGTTCCTTTGGCCATTCCCAAGTATATTAACTTCAGGATTGTTGTGAGGTCCAAACACTACTGGAGTCGTTTGCGGCTGATCGCGCGCATTGTTACCAGTACCTCCAGTACCAACGTGGTTATCTTCTGGAGTTTGTCGCTCGAATAACTCCCTCAATCTTTCCTGGGTATGAGTCAGTACAGTCATCACAACCATGAATTGGTTCATCTGAGTCCTCAAATCAGTCATCTGAGTCTTCACATCTGTCAGTTCCTGCTGTAGCTGATCCATTTGTAGACTCGGAAGGTTGTGTCGAGTTGGATATCTGTGGATATGATTGACGGGAAAGACCCTCTTGCGAGAAATATTTCCTGAAACAATCAACAAAGTGAGAAGACAACAACAAAATCACCTGCAAAAACAAAAGGTATGTCAGAATGTAATGCAATATGCCTATTTGTCTTTCGAGGGTATCCGGTTTGGTTCTTGGTTTTGACCTTCCAAAACCTTTGAAGATGTTGAAGCAAATGAAGTTCATGCAAAAATCCAATACATAACCATAAAAACAAGTGGCAATGCCAAATACAAATAGTTCATGAATACAACCAAACAAATTCCCATGGTGGATCAAAATACAATCAAATTCAGGAATACAACAAAGAAAATCACCATGATGAGCTAAAGTATAATCAAATAGATACAAGTAAAGAAAATCAGACATCCAGTCCAAAAGCATCCTCCTCGACTTCCTTCAGGAGAGCATCAGTTACTGGTCCAACTGGGTGCTCTGTAATGGTCCTGATGAGAAGGTTTCTGTTTGCCATGGCATTTGTCATCTTCTGATACTTGTCATGTTCTTTGGATCTCTTTAACCCCGCCCGGAGTTTTAACTCTGAGATCTCCTTCTGAGCTGCTAGCAGTGCTTCTTGGCTTCTTTTCTCATTAGACTCTAACTGCTCTATCTTAGCTTGCATCTTCTGATCTTCCAGCAAACGAGCTTCAGTTATCCTGACCCATCTATCTTGACTCTCTTCCAGATGATGCTCAGCTCTTGCCCTTTGAATTTTTGCTTCCTTACATGCATTTTTCAACACAAGTTCTCCTGCTCGGGCTTTTCTGTTAAAGTCTTTAGTCTTCTCAATTTTGGTTACATGCTCAATGTGTAGCTTCTCTAACCTCTCAATGTCTAGACGACCATCATTCCTTTCCCAAAGAGTCTTCTTCAAAGCTTCAGCTAGCTGGGTGTTTCTTTCTTTCATCTGCTCAAATTCTTCCAAACTGATTGTGGCTATGGGCTCAACTGCTGATGGCCCTGGTACATCTTCCAGGGTGAATGGCATACGGGTAATCTGTCCTCTGACGCGCGACCATTCAATATACTGAGCAGAGGCTATGTTGTTACACTTTCCAAGGATGGTGGTTCCTTTAGTCTGTATGTTGTCCCAAGCCCAGGCTGTCTGTCAGACAATGGCATGATTGTTCTGAAAAGCATAATAAAGAGACTCTACTAAGTCTTTCTCCCTAGGTGGATGTATCAAGGCATACCCCAACTTTCTCTTGAAAAGTAAAGGATTGTAATTGATGCAACCCTTTACTCCAATAAGTGGCACATTTGGGTATTGCCCATAACTTGTTATTATGTCTCGGCCCTTGGTATTCTGAGTACACCATCTGATCTCTTTTGAAGTAAGGGAAATCATCCTCTTAGCCTAATTCCTTGTCTGATGTGGGTTCAAGAAAGCTTCCGTCTTCGGCATATGCTTCATCAACCAACTGTAGAAGAGAGGTGCACAACATCTTACCAGTCTTCCCCTCTGTTTCTCATTCCTCTGATGGACTGAGTAGTAGAAATCTCCCAATAAGGTGGGAACCGGGTTCTTTAACATAAAGATGTGAATGGAATTTTTGCTTACAAACTTAGGCTCGTCTGCAAACAAAATGATACCATAAATACTGAGAGCCAAGAGAGCACACACAATTTCCCAATTCCCTACTGCAGCTTGCTTTGTAGCCTGAGTGACCAAGAAATCCAGATGAAGGCCTGGGATTCCAGCCTTGGAAGTCATGTGCTCATTAATGATAGTTGCCTCCAGATGGAGTGCTTTGGCTATGTATTCATTCTTTGGAGGGCTCATTTCAGGGTTGAAAGGAATTCCTCTTCTGATGGGGACACCCAATAGCATAGAGTATTCTTCCAGCAAAGGACCTATCTGAAAATATGGGAAAGTGAAACAACGGAGAGGAGGGTCATAAAACTGAAGACAGGTGTGAATCATGCTCCTCTGCAATGTGTCCAAGTCCAGGATCATGTCCATGATTCCACCATAATGCTTTTTGAATAAGGGAACATGATCAGGGGTGATAAGAGCCTGTATCTGTCTGATTCCTGCTAGAGGATACTCAAAGAAGTGGTAGGTGATGTTGCTTTTCATGGTTGAATCCATGCTGAAAATGTGTGCTGAAGGAGACAACTGAAGAGGACAACTGAAGAAAATAGCTGAAGGAATGTTGAAGCAGATAAGCTGAGTGGAAGATCGGTCAAAACCAAACCAAATGAAGATGGATACCCTTAAAACAAATAGCCAAATGTTAAATGATGCAAAATGATGTATGCTTATGATATGCAAGGGTTTGTGATCAAGTGTTGGATTATCTGCTGCTCTTGGTAGGGTCCATGAGAGTTCAGAGTTGCGGATGGAAGTATGAGAACCAGTAACCAGGTGGGGGACTCAAATAAAGAGTCAATAATCTAGGGTTTCAAAGAACTAGTCCAAAATAGTACAACCTTAAGAAGAAATTCCAGTAGCAAGGTATGTTGAGGTCAAGGATTCCTGCAAACCTGTAAAAAACCCAACCCACTCACAAGTATTGTTCTAGAACAAGGATCCTCAGATTCAGATTTATTATGAGAAGTGTAAACACTTCTAACCCGGAGGTACAGTGTTTACCCTAATCATAAAGGATCCTCCTCTAATTCACCTCAGATGTCGAAGGTCATCTAAAAAGGTCATCCGGACTTAACAAGCTTCCCAGATAGCCCTGAACCATGTTTTCATATTCCCGCACCAGACCGAAATGGAATGGGAAAGAATACAAAACCACTCTAATCCTATGTGTCACTCAGGCCTTTGTGTTGAGCCTTTCTCACTGGAATACCCCTCCCACCAAGGTAACAACAATCCAACACAGTTATATGATAAAGAATGAAATGCAGAAAGCAATAAATGAAAGCGATAAAGTAAATGCAATAAATAAAGTTGTATAGGAAGCAGTAAATGAAGCAAAAATATAAACACAAATAGCACATAACACCCCCAATAAACACAAACAAACAATCGCTAGAAGAAACCCACAAGAGAACCATAAGCCCTGGTTGCAAAGATCCCCAGCAGAGTCGCCAAGCTGTCGCTCCCCGGATTTTCATCCCGGTGAAAACGTGAACCGTCGGTGATTTTGGAGGTTGAGGTTGAATAGAGTCGCCAGCTAGGCATTTTTATCCCGAAGGAAAGGTAATGCTGCATACACCTGAGAAAAGATGGATAAGACGGTTGCGAACTAGAGAAATTGAGAAAGGGGGTTGGTTACAACCTGGGAAGGTATTAGCACCCAGATTGTCCATCGTACTCGACGAGATCCACGCTTACAAGATTGTGTTTAAAAGGGTAGTGTATATGTTATCTGTGTGCAAAAGCTAAAGAATGAATGTACAAGTGTTAGTGCAAAAGGGTGAATGCTCAGGAACTGGAGCTTTAGAAAGAATGCTGAAAAAGGGGGAAGACACAGAGACTTTTGTTCGATAACTGTTAAGTTATGCCTACGTATCCTCTCGTGCAATGAGGAAGTCAGAAAACCGTAGTTCGACTCAAAGAGACTGAAAGATAACTTGATTGTGAACTGCTTACTTGTCTATGCTCAAGTGTATGACTCGTCTGGCTCGAGTGCTAATTGTCTTGTATTAGACAGAAGAAACAAGTTCTCATTTGTGAATGAGTGTGATGAGAAACGAATCCCGGAGGAGACGATTATTGTTTGTTTTTCTGTGTGTTTTCAGTCTTGTTATTGTTTTTGGTGTTTTGCATAAGTTAATGAGCTTAAGCATGAACCAAGGGTTTGTAAACTCATTATATCCTCCCTGATTAGGGATAATGAGCCTACTTAAGTATGAGATAAACATCTCAACTTAATTACCATGATAATGTAGGATTAAGATTATTAACCTACTTATGATTAATTAGATGTTTTTGGGTTTTTGTTTGGTGTTAGGTAATGAGTTTAATCTTTAATCACAGATTAGTGAACTCATTACACCATCCTAATAGAAGGATAATAAATGAGAACACTTAAGCTAAGGAAGATACCTCAACTTAATCCATGGTTAGGGATTAAATTCATTATATAGCAAGCCTTTATTAAATGGATTTTAATTAAAGGATGAGATTAAGAAATGGATTTTAAGTTTGTAAGACAACTTGAGGGGGACTTGTCCATTAAACACTAGGGTTAGTCCCTCTTAACCATAAGGAAGAGATAGAACCCTAATGTAAGGCCCATGTTACAAGATAAAGTCTTAGTGATTATTAATGTGTTTTGATTAAGAGGTGTAAACAAATTTAAGGTTTAACACTTAGGATTAAAGTTATACACTCCATCCTAAGAGAAGGATGCAGGCATAACCCTAATTCCAAAGTCCTAAAACTTTAAGAGTTTAGTCTCTGATTATTGAGATGAGAAGAGAGACTCAAGGAGACTCAAAGGTAAAAGACTAAGGGGGACTATACACAACCCTAAAAGTTATCATGCTTGGATATCATATGGTTTGTTAGGCTTGAGAAAAAAGGTCTTCAAGGCCACCAATGGAAGAAGCAGATGAAAAGAGAAGGAGAAAGAAGAACAAGTTACTTACTTCCTGAAGAAGATAAGTAACTTGAAAGAAAGAAAGTGAGAAGGATGGAACATAAGTGAAACAAATTCACTTAAAAGATAAGTAAGAATGCATATGAATGAGATAAGAAGAGGTGGGAAGTGAAGGCAAATCCACTTCCCAAATAACTTACCAAAGGTACCTGAAATGTTAGTATGAATGCATAAGAAATAAAGCATAAATAAATGAATTGAAATGAGATGCAAAAACCAAAGTCAGAATCAAACAACATGATAAAAAATGAAATCAAGCTCAATAAAACCCTAATCCCATACAAGATCAAACCCCAAAGGAGAAGGCCAGAAGCTAATCCTATTGAAAGTTATGAGTTTTCTAAGTTTGCTAGGGTTTTTGGGTGATTCTTAAAGGAAAATGCAAATCAAATTGAAAATGTAAGATAAATTCATGAGAAAAATAACCTAGAAACTACATGCAATATGTGAAACAATGCAAAATGAATCAAGTTCAAACTCATCATGGTTAGGCAGAAGTGAATTTTTCAAGTTAGGGTTAGAAAATGTGATTTTTAGGAACCCTAATTCAAAGAAAATTGTGAAATTATGGTCAAACCTAAAAATAAATTTGTATGATGAGTTTGAAAATGTTTCTAAATGTATTGGAATGGTTCATGATTTTTTTGGTGATTTTTTAGAAACCTAAATGTATTTTTAATTAATTAAAATCCATTAATTAATTAAAAATAACATTTAAATATTTTAAAAATACCTTTTTAATGCAAAAAAATAAAATAAAAATCATTTTTGGGTTAAGAAAAATATTTAGATCAGAAATTCAAAAGACCATATTTTTGTGATGTTTTTAACTATTTTTAATAAAATGTACAAAAGAAATAAAATAAAAATGAAATAAAAATGGATTTAAATGGAAAGTAAACGCATCCAGTGGTTGGGATTCAAATAAAAAGGGAGGGAGTTAACTGGCACGCAGATGGAGGGTCAGGATTCACTCAGATTAAAATTAACCTAATTAACTAATTAAAATTAATTAAATGAGGATTAGGGCTTAATGGATGAATCTGGGCCACACACATGCGCGGGTAAAACATGATCAAAGGGTTCACATTTAAACTGAGCCTACACCCTAATTAAGAACCCTAATGATTCTCAGGTGACCAGAGCTAGCTCCGGTCACCCTCTCAACCTAACTTCTTCCCTAGGCTAAATCAAACCCTCTAAAGCTCCAGAAATGATCCTCTAACATCCCTAAGCATGAATCCAGCATCAAATAACATTTATGTTCCACCAAAATCATGAATCGAAGCAAAACGGAAAAAGATTCAAAACCTTCAGAAGTTCAATACATGCTTGATTCTTAACCATTTTCAAAAGTAAACATATCAGGATGATCAGTGCATCATGTAGAAGCATTTAAGAACTTAAAATATGAGTTCTGGAAAAATTGTTCTTCATGGTTACCTGATATGAAGCTTTATCAATCTGGGCTTTTGGACCTTTTTCTTTGTTCAAACCAACCCCAATTAGCTCCCTGATGATGTTGCAATGCTTGGAACAAGTTTGTATGGCTTGGTTTATGAGTTTCAGTTCCACTGCACCAGGAATCGTGTTTTGGCTTGGCTATGTTTTAGGGCTTTTCAAAGGGTGCTTTGTGTTCTATGGACCATTTGAAGATGATTGGTGAAGCTTGTTTTGAGGTTTGATGTCTGGTTTGTGAAATTCGAAGAGATGAAGCTCTATGGTGATTTTTGGGATTCTGAGTTGTGGGATCTTGCAGGCTTGTGTGTTATGTGTTTTGTGTTCCTTAGGGTTTGTATAAACCAATAGGAGTGATCAGAAGAATTAGTGTGGCCTAGTGTGATTGGTATGGGCAAGTTGCAAAAAAGTCAATTTTGTGTACTTGAAGGTATGGGCCATGGCAGGAGCTGCTCAATGGGGTGTCTGGCCTCAACAAGATTCATGGAGAGCCGTAGAATTGGTTTTATGCAGCTGGCACAAGTGGATAGAAGGTTCCAAGGCATTTTGCAAAGTTTGTGTGTTTTGGCCCTTTTGAGATTTCTTAAAGATCAAGTCATGGAAACTATGCAATTTTGGGCCAATTCTGATCTTTGGAAGTTTCCTTGACATGTTATGATGCATAGAAGTTGATTAGAGGTCACAAGAAGGCTTGGCAAGTGAAATTGCAAAATTCCCTCTTTGGCATGAACTTGAAAATTATAGGATTTTTGCCAACTTTGAAAGGCCATATCTTGAGTTCTAGGATGAATCAAGACATGTTCTAGTACTTTTTGAAAATGGGAAGACCTAATATACAACTTTCATGTCCAAGAATTTTTCATTTGAAGCATTTTTGGTTATGAAAGAGGAGGTTGAAAATCTTTCCCAAAATGGAAAGTTTCCATTACAAGTCATTTCTAAAAATGGCAAGTTTGCAATTGGCCCAAAATTATTCAACTTTGTGAACTTCCAACCACTTCTAAGATCAAATAAAGATTATAGAGACTCAAAATGATGATGATGACCCTTTGGTACCCTTGGTAGAGGCCTTAGATGCCCTGATTTTGACTTTACTTGCTCAAGAAGTTACCCAATGATCAGATGACTTCCACAATGAATTTATTCATCAAACTTGGTACACATTATACTTATAACATATTAAGAACATTAGAAACAAGAATGACCAAAATTTTTGGAGTTAAGGCCTCTGAAACCAAAACCTTAATTTTGGTCATCTGTGTAGGAAAACCCTAGCTCTGCTTCCATGCCTTTGCCATTCTTTGTGATCTCTTGACTTTCATGAACTTTTGGGAGCATAATATGATCATAGAACACACATGGACCCTCTTGTAAAGCTTCAAGACCATTGGGATGGCTCAGGTTGATTCTTGGATTGCTCAAATCACAAACCCTAGATGCAGATGAAAATGGAACTATGCAGTGAGACAAATATTCAATATGAGATGGTATGCTTAAGCTAATGAAAAAATGAAAGATCACAAGCCATGGTGTGAGAAAAAGGTGAGGGAACATTTGGGGTGTTTACACCAGTAGTTTGGAGAACTCTTCCATTGTAGGTACCAGCTGATAGTCGGGGAATGTCAAGCAATGATGTTTAGGATCAAAGAACTGAAAATAGGACACTCATCATGTCTTCATTGAACCCTGAAGTGACTAGATCCAGTAGGTGACCATGTTTCTTGATGAATTGGGAGTTTTCAGAAACTTGAGAGACCAATTCTTTAAGCTTAGAAGGTATCCCTACAAAGTTGATCCGGATAGTATTCCTACGAGCAGAAGCCATGACCTGCAACAAAGAACAAAGATAAATCCTTTGGTCATTGAAATGGTTAGTGAAAGTGTTATGCTTATGATGTCATGATATCATGATGTCATGATGTTATGCTCAATCACAAACATGTGACACACACAAACAAGTCACACAATAGCCCTAGGTTTGAAGGCTTGCATGAGGTTTAAAGGTAAGTACCCTCCCCTGAAGTTTAGTTGGTTCATCCTGTCCTACAAAAGTAATCAGGTTCTAAGGGATCTCAATATCACTGATCCTTCCCAAAGGTGGTTGTTTAGTAGGCAACTTACTTGTCAACCAAAACCCCCCAAGTTTAGGATCTCAATGAGCATAGTATCGAGTATCAACCAACTTCAGTCTTCACCAAAGCCGGCTATCTCACTACTTTCTAAAGGCCAAGATGGGATAACTAGGGTTCTAAAAGTTAGTTAGTGTATTGAGAACATATGGCAGCCCCATATTATCCTTAACTTACTTAAGGAACATAAGCACCAACACAGAAGTCACACTAAATATGGCCACCAGATCAACCATATCGGTATACGCCGTACAATTTCCTTGATCTATTGCCATACACTAGATCCGGGTTAGAATCTTTCACACAAAAAGCCCAACAAGTAATATAAATCAAACAAAGCAAACAATTTAAGTGATCTAATTCCTAAAGGTACCCCTCTTTTACTTAGTACATCCCCAGCAGAGTCGCCAGTTCTGTAACACAGTGGGAGAACTGACTTTCTATAAATGTTACGGATAGCAAGAGTCGCCACCGACTTTTATTTTATCCATGTGGAAAGGACATAAAAAAACAGGAAAAACCTATTTTAAAAGACTTGAGTTTGGGGGGTAGGTTATATAAAGGGAAGGTGTTAGCACCCTTTATATCCATGATTATCCATGGGATCTTAGTTACTTAGCTCACTTTAATTGTTTTTGAAAAGTATAGTGTGTGATTAGAAAATTTTCTAAGTACTTTGTAATGATCCTCGTATGGATGTATACAAAGCCTTGTTTGAAAATGTTTGAAAGTAGTGAGGTGTGAAAAGTATTTTTTTTAAGGTGTGAGTAAGAAACTATGAGGTACCTACCCTAGACTAAGTCATTCATGTTCTTATATGTCCTTTCAAGGGTAAGACTCTCCCTATTATTAAGGAATAGGTAGTCATTACCTTGGATTTGTATAAAGGGACAGGCGTATGGTCATCGTAAGGTCAATGAAGGCAACTTAGGGGTGTCTTTAGCAATTCGTAGGGACTATCATCATATTTACCGAATGGACAAGATCATTATTCCGTAGGCAACCTCGAAGGGACCTGATCTTTTAAAATCTTTAAAGGGACAATGATGATTTCTTTTGAAGGGACTTTGCTTAAACACCCCTATATTCGAGGGACTTGACCATTTTGATAAGACAACCAAGAGGAATACCCTTGGAAGTGCAGATGGCGATCAAAGATCGACTTACGTGTGTGAGTCTTATTTTTTCAAGTAGTTATCTTATTTAATTAGTTTTCTAAATTTAATTAACCACAAATATGTTTTCACACCCTATTTACTAACCACGCAATTTATATTAAAAAATAAGAAGCGAAAAGAAAATTCTAAACTATTACAAAGCTTATGGGAAGATACAAAATAATCAAATAAAAAGGAATTATAAAACAATAATAATAGATATAATAAAAATAATAAATAAATAATAGTAATAAAGCAATAATAATGAAGCACAAATAATAATAAGATTAAATAGAGAAATTTAAGGTTTAAAATTAAAAATTAGATTAAAGTTATAATAAAAAAAAAGTTTAGGGAAATATCAGGGTTAAGTATTTGAATTTATTATGAAAAATAAATCTTAATTACTATTAACAATTTTACAAATTAATTAAAATAAGGTTTAATTTTTTTTACATAATTAAGATGATATTAAGTTAAAATTTTAATTAAGAAAAATTAAGTTAAGATTAAGAATTAGAAAGAAAAATTGATTTTTAAAAGGATGCTAATTATTTTATACAAGATATTAAAAAGTCAATTATATACAAAACTAAATAAGAAACAATTATAAGAAAGTTATTATTAATTTGTAAAAAATTTTTTTTAATTATATGCACAGTTATTGTTATTATAAGATTATTAATAATTTTAAAAGAATGTTATTAATTGATTTACAAATAATCAAAACCATTATAGTGATAAATAAAAAAATATTAGTTAATTTATAAGTTAAAAAAAATAGTATTCTAACTTAAAAGAAAAATTGAAATAAAAGAAATCAATGAAATTATTATATTTTAAGAAAATAGTTGAGGAATTATATTAATGGTTAATTATTAATTTTTGTTTTAATTAATGAATGGTTTTAGAAAAAAAAACTAATTAAAATAAGGTAGAACAAAAACAAAAAAAAAACAATTGCACAAAATAAAGGGACCTGGGATTCGAACTCAGGCCCTTGTACCTCCAAGACAATGTCCTTACCAACGGAGCCACTCATGCGCGTTGATATTTCCATGAACAAAAATCATCAAATAATAAACCTGAAAAAAGAGAGGGAAATGTTTAAAAAAAAAGGAAACTGTTGATCGAACCCAGGTTCTGAAGCCTACCAGCACCAACACTCAACCAACTGAGCCATGCGCGCGTTGTAACATTCATATGAAACACATATATTATAAAATAAAACAAGTTTTTAAATTCAGAAAATCGCGCCAATGTTATCTTCTCCAATCATCCGTCCACTTTGGCTATAGCTACGCTTGTCCGTTGCTAAAGACTTTAGTGACAGTTCTCGTTCGTCACTAGAACACCTGGAAATCTCAAAACTCAGAACTCATCAAATAAATTAGTTTCAATCATATATTTCTATTATGAAAAGTCCTAGGAGTTCATTGAAACCTTCAATTGCCCCTGAAAACACGCTTAATGGAGATTCCCAAATTCGAAGACATAAACCCTAACAATGGCAAAACCTCATTCCTGCATCAAAACATAAATCAAATCACCCAGAAACATTCAAAATGTTAATACAAACAAGGATATATGATCAATTAATATTTATAACGCGTAAACAAGTGAAATCAAAAAATTCAAAACAAGCAATAATATGGATGTGGTTTATGCAATTCAACGTGCTTTTGAGGATGGTGATGATGTATTCATGTTCTTCAAGTCCCAAGGAACACAATGCAACCATCAAAATCCCTTTAGTGTGGCTGGAAGTATCAAACCAAATTTGAAATATTTCTTGATTTTTTGAGTTTTGATAGATGTTCTTGAACCAGAAAAATCGTTCCCCTTTGTTTATGTTCAGTTGTATACTTATAGAGGAATCATTTTAGGTCAAAAAAACAGATGTTTTGTGGGCTTTTTGAATAACTTGATTATGAAGAAATCTCATTACTTTAAATGTTCCAAATCAAATGATTTCCTTCTAAATTAATCCTTGTACGAATTTGGAACCTCTTAATCAGTTTTGAGTGATGTTTATGAGCTTCTAGAACCAAAATCAAATCTAAATATTTGAATTTTATATTTTATTTTGATTTAATTTGAATTTTAATGAATAAAATCCAAATAAATAATAAATAAATTATAAAAATCAGAAGTAATTGGAATTGGGGCGTGCTTGATGTTACCATGAAGATCGGATTATAAAATTACAAGCCCGTTTGGAAATATTTGGTTTTAAGACCTTATTTTCTTCATACACCCCTTGAAAATCTCCCAACTTTGACAAGGCATAAATCACTCAATTTTAAAGATATGAAGATGTTCTTGGACATTATGGAAATCTTAAAGAGTCCTTTAACAAACCTCTTTGGTCTCATATCCATATCTTTTATCATTTTCAAATTATGCCCTTTGGAAAAAGTTGACTTTTGTTGACTTTTGAAATGAACTGTAATGTTTTAGCGCATACCTTCCAAATGAAGCATTTTTAGGCTTGGCTTGTGAGACACAAAGTTGTAGAGAATTAAATTTCCTTTAAAATGAGCTTTGCATGGGAAATTTTTGATGAAGCATGTGAAATTTATGGCTGGTCAAAGTTCAGTTGACTTTTCTTAAGAAAAACCATAATTTAGAAAACTCCTGATTCTTGATGATCTGAAACTTTCTTGATGAATCATGATCAAACCTTGATCAAATGATGAATTTTGCTTCATAATATTGATGTTGGCAACAAATCTTGAAGTTTGACTTTGATTTGACCACAGTTGACCTCAGTTTGACTTTTTAACTGCTTTGACTGATTTTTGCATATCTGATCATCTGACTGGTCAAACTTATTGGGAAAGCCTTGAAACTTGACATGGGGATTCTTGAATACATGTGTGATGTTATGAAGCTCACTTGAGGCCTTGAAAATCATTTTAACCTGAGGAAACTCAAAACCCTAGTTTTTGACACTTTGCTTAGGAGGAGACATTGTCTGGGGAAAATTCCACACTTCTTGATCAATTGGGAGTCTTGAGAACCTTATGATCATTTAGAAGTCTTGAGAAATATTGTCTTGATTGTGGGAGGGAAAATTTGGGGGTACAACTACCGGGAATTGGAAGTAATGAACCCTGAGAATAAAAAGAACACAAATGGTTAATGATGTTATGATGTTATGCAAGGCAAGGCATGTGATCAGTGATGTGTCTGTGTAGTGAATCAAGTAATCAAGTGTCTGTGCAAGATCACAATATCATCACAAGTATCTTTATGATCAGAGGTCCAGGATCCATGTATAACAGAACAAGATCATATCACTGAAGTATGTTGGTACAGTGGGTATGCTGAAGGTTAAGGCTCCTACAATCCTATAAACACCTCCCAATCTTACAGGTGTGATACTCGGGTCAAACATCATGGACTCTCAAAGCCTAATAGCAATAATACGTTCACCATCTCCGAGAAACGGCTCATGACCAAATCAAGGAATCGATTTGGCATTATGTACTACTCAGGGAGGTCTCAGCTGAGTCCAAGGAAACAAGCATCCCCCATAAGTCCCCAGCTTCAAGCACTGAATCGAGAAACAATAGTACATTCATCCCGAAGGGTACAATACTATCGTCATACAAAAAGTTTTCCTTAACTGGATTCCTATGAGACAACCATTCCATCCTATGCAAGTTCCCAGTGGGCCCTCGGATGCGAGTGGGTTTGCCAACAAATGGGGTCTACCACTGTCATCACTGGAGAGGAATATTTCCACAAAGGTTCTCAATGATCGGTCCCCTAATTGCACATAACTATCAAGGTTGTGTATTTCCATAGAAAGATTTTGGTATTAATACATTTCAGAGAAGGTCATAAGTCAAGGTGTGGAACTCACTACTACCAACATCGACAGATGCCATGAAGCCAAAGTGGAACCACTCTAAATCCTAAGGTGCACTCGAGCTCCGGTTACGAGCTCATCTCACAGTAAAAAAAAACATCCCATAGACAAAATGAAACCAACACAGTCCAGCATATGATGCATGTGAAAATAAATACTGAAAACAGTAAATAAAGCTGTAAAGTAAACTGTAAACAAAGAAACAAAAACAAACAGCTGCTAGGATTGACTCTACAAGGGAAACCAAAGATTCTGGGTTCGATCCCCAGTAGAGTCGTCAGCTGTCGCTCCCGGGATTTTCATCCTAGTACAAACGCGAAAGTGGTGCGGAAAAGGTAGAGTCGCCAGCCAGCCATTTTTATCCCGAAGGAAAGGGAAAGGTAATGCTGCACAAACCTGAGGAAGAAGGAAAAGACAAGGTCCTGCGAACCAAAGATCGGGGTTCGGGAGTCGGTTACGACCTTGGAAGGTATTAGCACCCCAGACCGTCCTCCGTACCCGACGGGATCCACGCTTGTTTGTTTGTTTCAAAGGGTGAGAACAAATATAACTGTTGCTGAACAAATGAACTGCTAACTGGAACTAGAACTAGAATGAGAATGGAACCTGGAAAAGAAGATGAAAAGAAAAGGGGAAATGTAGGGAAAATAAAGAATGTGCTCGAACGGGCCCTACCCTACTGCCTACGTACCTCATCGGGAAAATGAGGATCATAGTCGACGTAGTTCTCCTAACTAAGGCGGGAACTATTTGTTTGTGTTTTTTAAGCGCTGGAACTGCGTATGTCTATGCTCAGGTGTTGCAGGCTCGTCTGATATAAGTGCGTTTACCGTCTTGTGTGTGAGACAAGTCGTCGCAAGTCTGCGTTGAGAGTGAATAAGGTGAGAAAAGAAGTTCCCGCATGAAAGTCGCTTATTGTTTGTTGTTTTCTTTTTAAGAGTTTTGTATGAATTTGGCACAAGGAAGTGAACTCAAACTCTTTTCCATGGAATTTGTACTTGCTACTATATTCCAAGATGGAATGATAGAACAAGCACACCCAACAAGGAGAATTTATCCAAGACTGGTTTCCAAGGATTAGGGTCTAAGTTCACTAGCTTGTTGAACTTTATTAAGTGTTTCTGTAGCTTTTATGAAGAGGTATCTTTTAGATTTTTCTTTATGAAACAACCCTTTGATGAGACTTGTACATCATGCTAGACAAGCCTACACCACTCCAAGATGGAATGAATTCAAGTGCCCCATGGAATAAGGCTATACACAAGGGATCCTTTCATACATTTATTAAGTCTTTTTGGATTTTGTTTGAAGAGGAGAAAAGACGACTCAAAAAGAGAAAGGTAAAAGCTAAGGGGGACTAAGACACAACCCTAAGTTATCCTATTATGTAAAAGTGTGGTCATATGGTTAATGAGGTATTCTAACCTAAGGAGAAGAAGGAGCAAACTAGAATTCAACTTACTTCCTAAGGAAGTTAAGTTGAAATCTAAAGAATGAGAGGAGTCCTATGAACAAAGCACCAAGGTG
Organism: Lathyrus aphaca; assembly: GCA_963966055.1. Lineage (NCBI taxonomy): Eukaryota > Viridiplantae > Streptophyta > Magnoliopsida > Fabales > Fabaceae > Lathyrus > Lathyrus aphaca. The sequence continues at coordinate 316,508,157 of OZ014522.1, forward strand.
CTAAGGAAAAGCAAATAAATGCATAAAAATAATAAGAATGAAGTGATTACCTCATCTTCCCCCTACAAAAAAAATATTAGCATGATGGAGAAGAATGAACAATTGTAACATGGTAAATCTTTCAAAAACAACCCACACTATCTAAGGAAGATATTAATGAACTCCTAAGACAAATACCTAAGCCTAAAGCATCTTATAAGATGGTAAACTTACAAAGTCAGTAGATAAACTCAACTTAAGTATTCTAAAGCTATAAGAGTAAACAATTTCCAATTATGCCTAAAAGGAAGTTAAACCCTAATAAGAGTTAAGGTGAAGTTACATGAGGAAACTTAAATGGTTAGGTATGCTAAATTTATGTGAAACCAAGGGTGAATGGAAAATCCAGGAGCTAACACTTAATTAAAGTCCCTTAAGATGTAAAAAAGATGGGAGAAAATAAATCCAAGTGAAAGGGATTCAAACTCTATGTGGAATGATGTGAATATAAGAAGAAATGAATATTGAACTTCAAAGGAAGGAAAAACTTAAAGTAAAAAAATCAAACATGTCTAAGAGGATTTGAATTCCCCATACAAAAACCAAGGGCTTGAGGAAGTTTTAGAATGGAATTAGAACTTACAAATGACTTACTAATAAGGTGGTATGGAAGTATTAGAAGTAAGGACACCAAAATATTAAGTATGAAGTATTAAGAAAGAATATTATACTAAATGAAGCCTAAGGACTCATGACTTGAAATGAACACTTGAAAATATGTATGAGACATTTATGAGGTGTATGGCAATGATTTAACAAGCATGTCATGGCCACAAAGTTGGTTTTGAGGGGTTAAGATGAAAGATGAGGAAGAATTAAGGCAAAAGGAGACAATGATGACTTATGACTTAAGAAACCCCTAAAATCAAAAGACAAAGACCCAATGAGTGTGCTCTACATTTAAGGACCTCTAATATGACCTAAAAGGCTCAGAATCAAGACCTCAGAGCAATAGCATGAATGCCTTATTCAAATGGTGTGAAGGGAGCTTATAAAAAGGGCCAAGAATGATTTAGAGCTTAAGCAACTTTAAAAAACTATCAAATGACTTAGGAAAATTATGAAATTTAATATTGAACATCACAATCCAGAGAATGATTTATGTACAAAAAATCTCACAAAGACTCCTAATTTTGAATGGTCAAATGAACACTAGAATGAAATTATGGTTTATTGGGACCTATGTGAAGGAATGGACTCAAAAGGACCTAAACATGAACTAAAAATCCAGAGAAAAATATTTTGAAGAAGTATGATGATGACAAAGCTTGCTCGAATCAATTTGCAATGTGAAAATTCAGAGAGAAAACTTTGCAATTTTGGTGATTTTGTGATGAAAATGAAGCTGAACCTTGCACTGAAGTGGTGACCTTGCTTTATAGGGCCCTTAACCATGGTTAATATGCCCCTGAGTTAACTGAGTGAGTGAGGTTAAATGAGTGAGGCAGTTATGCCAGTTATGCCAGCTGTAACATCCAGAAGCTTCCACAATCGAGTTAGATTACATGTTGCCAATTCAATGAGGTTTATGGTAGGGATCAGAGCATGGAAATGAGTAGCATGGTCTAATTACTATAGCCTGCAGTGCAATGTGATTTAGAAAAAGTTCCATGAGGTGCATAGCAAGAAGCATGGTTCTGCAAGTATTCAAATGCAGCCTGCTTGTATTTGCATCATTTGAATCCAATACACTTGTATCCATGATCTTACGGTGGAATGCAATGTGATTTAGATGCAGTCATGTTTGATCCATTTGGATTGAATGATGTGAGGTGCATTGTGAATAACATGCATAGCCATGTACCAGATTCTCTAAACACTCTTGGATACATTGCAATGTGATACCAGCCTGTTAGCAAGAGTGGACAAGTGATTGAATTTGAAAATAATGTCACAATGCACTGACTTATGCCACAAGCAAACAAGTTTGATCCAGTGATCTTCCATTGATTGTTTATTTATGTGCAAGGCACCAAATGGTGTGATTCTTGTGATCAATTTGAAGAAAAGGATGCAATGAACATGTTTGGTGTTTGGTTCAAGATAAAGCAAAGCTTCCAAGTGCACCAAATTGGTCAATGAAGTTCATGCCATGAGACTGCATAATGGCCTGCATAAATTTTTCATGCCTTGTGTCAATGGGCCTATTGCTGGCCAGTTGCAACCTTCCCACTTTGACCCTCAATAAGCCCAAGAAGACTTGCTCAAATGAAAAATCTTTGAACACCAATATTATAGAGATTGTATCAAGGAACAACTTTGTAGTTCACCAAAAATTCATTTGAGGTCTTTTTGGCAAAGAAAAATGGCTTGAAATTCTGCCCACCACATGTTTGATGAATTGCCAGGCAGGGCGTGCGCGCTGGCCTGCACTTGCCTCGCCCATGACTTGCCTTAGGCCTTGAATTGCTCAAACTTGCCAAGATCATATCTCCCTCAATTTTGATGATATAAATGAGTTACACCTATGGATTTGAAGCTCAAGATGCTCTCTTTAATTGGATCAAGTTAGAATTTTGATAGCCTCATATTTTGGGAGAAGGCCTCTCCCAAAGATGCTGCAAAAATGGCCAAAACTTGCAATTTTTGGAAACCCTAATTTTCCAAAAAATGGTAAGTTTTGGTTTTCTTGATTTCTCTTGATTCCTCCATCATTTCTTGATCAAATTTGAACCATAGTATCCTTGTAACCCTAATTTCATGATTTTGATCTCAAAAAGTCAGGAGTTGACTTTTTCTTCAGCATGGTTGACTTTTCCCCAAATCCCTGATTTTCAGTCATTTGGCCAATTGGACCTCTTCCAAAATGAATTTGTGGATGAAATTTGAACCCTAGGCACTTGACATCATACATAAGACAATGGAATCCACTTTGAATAATAACTTCATGGAGAAGTCCAGTAGAAGTGAAACCCTAATTTGGCCTTTTTCATCAGGAGATGTTGCACTGCTTGCCTACTTTGATCCAATCAAATCTCTTCATGGCTTGTGGCTTCAAATGAAGACTTGTGAGATGTTTTGAACCCTTTTAACAAGGTTGAGAAGCTTTGTGGCCCTTTGATTGCCTTTGTATAGCCTTCAGTTGTTCCAATCATTGACCACATACCTATGCCTCAGCTATGCTACACATGATGCAATTTTGTTAGTTATTCCATGAATTTATGTATGCAAAATGCTATGCAAAATGTTGAGGAAATGAGAGGGAAAATTTTGAGTTATTACAAAGACAATAATGCTCACTACAAGATTGTTACTGATCGAAGGGGAAAGAATCAGCAAAACCGTGGCAAGCCTTATGATACTCCAACTGGTAAGGATAAGAAGAAAGTTGCTTCGAGTCAGAGAAATAATGGGGGAGATGCTCCTGCTGGTATTGTTTGTTTCAAGTGTGGCTAATTTAGACGCAAGAGTAACGTGTGTACCGCTGAGGTGAAGCGTTGTTTCCATTGTGGAAAAGCTGGGCATATGATATCTGATTGCACATATAAAGAGATGATATGCTTTAATTATGGTGAAGAATGGCATATTGGTATCCAGTGCCAGAAGCCAAAGAAAGCAAAGTCTAGAGGAAAAATGTTCGCTTTAGCTGGGACTCAGACAACTAATAAGGACAAACTCGTCAGAGGTACGTGTTTCATTAATAGTATTCCTTTAATTACTATTATTAACACGGGTGCTACCCATTATTTTATTGTTGTTGATTGTGTTAAGAGGTTGGGTCTTAAGTTGTCTGAGATGAAATGAGAAATGATCGTCGAAATTTTGGATAAGGGATCGGTGATTACTTCTCAAGTGTGTTTGAGTTGTTCGTTGTCTATCTTTGATAGAGACTTTTATGTTGATTTGGTGTGTTTGATGTTGACTGGGATGGATGTAATCCTAGGTATGAACTGGTTAGAGTATAACTATGTTCATATTAATTGTTTTTGAAAGTATGTGAGGTTTTCTACTATAGAAGAGGAAGGAGTTTGGTTGTTGTCGTTGTCGCTCCCGAAGATTTGCATCCTGGTACAAGCGCGAACGGTCGGCGAGAGGGACAATGAGAACACACAGCCGTGAACTCACTGGAGATGAATAGAGTCGCCAGCTGGGCATTTTTATCCCGGAGGAAAGGCAATGCTGCATAAGCCTAGAAAAAGAATGGATAAGGCGGTTTGCGAACCAGAGAGACTGAGAAAGGGGGTTGGTTACAACCTGGGAAGGTATTAGCACCCAGATTGTCCGTCGTACTCGACGGGATCCACGCTTAAAAGATTTGTGTTTTAAAGGGGTAGTGTCAGTGCAATCTGTGTACGAAATAGCTGGAAAAGATGTACAGGTGTCAGTGTAAGAGAAAAGTGAAATGTATAAATGAAGTGTCAGTGTAAGAAGTGAATGGAATGCTCAAGATCATGAGGCTTAAAAGAATAAGGCTAGAAAGAGGGGGAATATACAGAGACTTTTGTTCGATAACTGTTAAGTTATGCCTACGTATCCTCTCGTGCAATGAGGAAGTCAGAACACCGTAGTTCGACCCAAAGAGACTGAAAGATGAATTGACTTGTGAACTGCTTGCTTGCCTATGCTCAAGTGTATGATCTGTCTGGCACAGATGCGAACTGTCTTGCATTAGACGGAAGAAGCAAGTTCTCGATTGTGAGTGAGGATGATGAGAAAAGAATCCCGGAGGAGACGATTATTGTTTGTTTTGGAGTTTTCAGTCTTTTATTGCTTTTGAAAGTTTGTCATAAGTTAATGAGCTTAAGTCTAAACCAATGGATTTAGTAAACTCATCACATCTTCCCTCTGATTAGGGGTAATGAGAATACCTTAAGTGTGAAGTCAGATTCTCACACTTAATCACCTTTGGTATAGGATTAAGATCATTAACCTACTTGTGATTATTTAGATGTTTTTGTGATTTTGTTTAGTGTTGAGTAATGAGGTTAAGCCATAATCATGGATTAAACAGACCCATTACACCATCCTAAAAGAAGGATGATAGATGAGAATGTTTAAGTTGAGAAAAAAACTCCTCAACTTAATCCATGATTAGGGATTAAACCCATGACAAAACAAACCTTTGATTAAGTGGATTTTAGATTAATGATGATGATGAAGTGTTTTTTATGATTTGTAAGACAACTTGAGGAGGACTTGTCCATTAACACTAGGGTTAGTCCTTCTTAACCACTTAAGGAAGAATTAGAACCCTAATGCAAGGCCCAAGTTACAAGTGTGATGTCTTGATAATTATTAGATGGATTGATTAAGAGATTTAAACACATAAAGGGTTTAATACTTAGGATTAAAGTTATACACTCCATCCTAAGAGAAGGATGCAGGCATAACCCTAATCACAAGGTCTTAAAGCCTTTAGGGTTTAGTCCCTGATTATGAGATGAGAAGAGAAGACTCAAAGAGAGACACAAAGGTAAAAAACTATGAGGGGAGACTAATCAAAACCCTAATTCATTGTCATGCTTGGATGATCCTAAGGTTTGTGAGGTTTTCAAGAACAATCTTCAGAAGAACCACCAGGAAGCAGATGAACAGGATCAAGAGAAGCAAAGTGACTTGCTTCATTCAAGAAGTCAAGTCACTTGAAGAAAGAAAGTGGGAGGAAGAAGAATGAGCAAGCTCAAACTCAAACACATATAAGAATGCAGCAATGGATGCAAGAGAGATGAAAAGAAAAGTTATGAGAAGTGAAGGCAAATTCACTTCCCAAGTTTACTTACCACCTGAAATGTTAGAAAGAAATGCAATGCAATGCTAAATGAGATGAAATGGTATGATGCAAAGCAAAACCAGAAGCATGTTGATGATGAGAATGATGTTATGAGGTGCTGCAAACATGAGGCAAGGCATGGGGATGTTCATACAAGATTATGAATGCAAATGATGCAAGTTAAGGAGCATGAACAAACATGAAATGTTATGAAGCATACAAGACAAATGACATGGCAAGTATGTAATGCAATGATCAAACATGTTTCCTATATGTCTTAATATGTCAAATGAATCATAAGGATGCACAAAATGCAAAGACAAGTCATGTTATGCAAGAGAATGCAAGAAGGATGCAAGAGAAAGCCCAAATTAGGGTTCATGGATCAAACATCAAACACAAACCAAAAACAGAAGCAAACCCTAAGATAAAAAATGGAAAATGGCACTCAAAGAAACCCTAGACCTATAACAAACCACTGCCCAAAGGGGAGCTCCCAACTCTTTACCAATCTCAAGATATGATTTTTGCAAGTTATTAGGGTTTTTTAGGGTTCTTAACAAAACAAATGCCAAACAATTTGAAAATGCAAGAACAAATCATGGCCTTTTTATCCTTGAAAACACATGCTAAACAAAAGACAATGCAAGAAGAATCAATGTCTCAACCTTCACCAATAGGCAGAAATGAATTTTTGAATCCATGATCAAAATAATGTATAAAAAATGATTTAATTCAATGAAAAATTCTTAAAATGCATCAAGATCAACAAAGAAATTTGGTTTGAAGGTTGGACAATGTTTCTAAATGTCTTAGAGCATTTCATGAATTTTTTTGTAATTTTTAAATACCTAAAAGTATTTTTAATTAATTAATTTCCATTAATCAATTAAAAATAATCTTTCAAATATTTAAAAATACTTTTTTAATGATGAAAAATAAAATAAAAATGTTTTTGTGTCATAAAAATTAATAAAACCTTAAAGAAAAAGTTTCATAATTTTTATAAATTTTCTGCTATTTTAAAATAAATGTGCAAATTAATTGAAAAGAAAATGAATTAAAAATAAAATAAAATGAAAGTCAAACAAAAGGACGGATGAGATTGATCCTGGGTTTAAATGGATTGACCACGCGCCAGATCCAAGGGTCCATACAGTTTCTGATTTAATTAAATAAATTATGATTAATTAACCCTAACACGTGGATTAGGGCTAATTAAAGTGATCCTGGCCTTCTATCTGCGCGCGAAGTCAAGGGAGTCAACGCATCCTATGGCCTAAATTCAAACTGACATTAATGACTGGATTAAGCCCTAATCACATTCAGGTGGCCGGAGAAGACTTCCGGTCGTCTTCTCCGGCCAGCTCTCACCTGAGAATCACCCAACTTCCTCAAAACGTAACAAAAATGAAATCTAAGACCAGGGAAATGCTCCTCTCATCCTCACGAACCAAACCCCTAACCTAAAACAAATTTATTTTCTCTAAATCAACTGAATCGAAGCAAACAATTTCTAGGGTTCGTGAGCTTCAAACACAAATTAAATGCTCAAAACAAAACCATTTCAAAAACTAAAGGTACCAGAATGATCAGTGCATCATGAGGAACAAGTTTGTAACATAAAAAACCATTTCTGGAAAAATTAATTTCGAGCTACCTGAGATTTGGAGCTTTCAGTTTAGGAACTTTCTGGCCACTTCCTTTGATGCAAGCTGCTCTACTTGATCCCCCAAATGTGTTTGAATGCTCAAAATGAGTTTGTGTTGGCTGGAGAAGGAGATTCGAATGGAACTGCTTCAGTTCAGTCAACAATGGCCATGATGATTTTGGCACTTTCAGGCTGTGAAAAGGAGTTGTTTGTGATCTATGAAGTGTGTTGAGAAAGTTTGTGGTGTTGGTTGGTGTGTTTGTGGCTTGTGGAGAGAGATTCGATAGAATCTGCAGCTTGAGGTGAATAATGGCAATGGAGTTTTCAGGCTTGATTTAGGCTTGAGCTTTGGTAGTTTCTTGTCTATGAGATGTGGTGTGTTGAATGATGATGAGAGTTTGAGTGTTCTATGGCTGTGGACAGAATTTCGAAGGAACTTGCAATGAGGTGAGTTTTTGTGAATGTGATGAGTGTGTGTGTTTCAGCCTTTGCTTGTGTTATGTTCAACTTGCAAATTGAAATCATAAACAATTCTGATTGGCTGGCTGATGTGACTTGTGCTTTATGGATTGGTAGATCACTTTTTGCTCAAAAACCACTTTTGTGTAAGATAGGGCATGGCTCCAAATCTAGGCAAGGACAAAGCATGGCTGGCGCAGCAAAAGGTGAGGGAGAGGCTAGCCAAAGTCAGCTTCCAATGTCATAAGTTGTAGGAAGTGAAATGAGTGGTTTTTGCAAGTTGGCTAGCTTTTGGTTCATATGTGAAAAATTCAAGTTACATGAACTAAACCATGGGCAAAATTGATCAAAAATCTGATTTTATGACTTAGGGAAATGTTTGTGTAATGGTTTGTAGTGAACTAGAGGCTGCAATGTGTTTTGATCCAAGACTTTGCAAAATTTCCACTTGGTGCATAACTTGAAAATAAGTGATTTTTGGCAACTTTGCATGGTCATAACTTTTGATCCAAGAAGAATTTGATCATGTTCTTGTACTTTTTGAAAAGGGAAAGATGAGATCTACAACTTTCATGACCAAAGTTTTTCCATTTGAAGCCTTTTTGGATCATGAATCAAGGCTTGAAAATTGACCTAAAATGGTGCATTCTTGAAAAGTCAACTATGCCCAAAAAGTCAACATTTGCAAAAACTCCAAATTCTTGATTTTTATGAACTTCAACCTTCTTCCATGATCAAATAAAGATCATATACACTCAAAATGATGAAGATCACCCATTGGTTGGGTCATTGGGGGCCTCAGATGCCCTGATTTTGCACTGACTTGTCTGAAAAGTCAACTCTTGATCAGATGACTTCCCCATGGAATTTCTTCATGAAAATTGATATGCACACTCCCTATACCATATAGAGATCAATGGAAACAAGAATGACCAAAAAATTTGGAGTTATGGCCTCTGAAACCAAAACCCTAATTTTCAGTCAACTGTGCAGTTCATCCTGGCTCTGCATCCACTCAAACCCTAGTTCTTGTGATTCCTCTGCAATTTGGACTTTATGAGGATGTAACATGATACAAGAACACACATGGACCTCTTTGAGTTGATTGGTGGCCTTTGGAATGGCTCAAGAAGCATTGGGATTGCTCAGATCACAAACCCTAAGTGCAGATGGCTTAGAAGCTATGCAGTGAATCAAAATGTACTATGAGATGATATGATGGTGTATATGCATATGAGATGATCACAAGCCATGTGTGAATGGGTGAGGGCAAATTTGGGGTGCTTACAGCTGCCCCTATTCAAGCATGAGTTAGCTGTGCAGGTTGTAAGCGACGGCTTAACAGGCAAACAAGATAACTTGTGGTTGAATATCAAAGACAGTCCAAAATTTGCACTCACAGAAATGAAGAAGAAAAAGGATATGGATTGTGACAGCAAATAACGTATATTGTAAAGTGTAGGCGATGGAGGACGACCGTCGAGCAGAGGACGACTGCTGGGTAAAGAGCAATGACGGGGACGGCCGACATGCTGGTAAAAAATAAAGCAATGACGGGGACAGCTGACATGCTGGGAAAGTGCTGAAAATGAAGCGATGACGGGGACGGCCGGCATGCTGGGGATAAACGGTAAAACCAAGACGGGGACGGCCGACTGGCTGGGGAAAAACAAGTAAGGCTAAGACGGGGACGGCCGACTAGCTGGGGAAAATCAAATTATGATGGGGACGGCCATCAAGATAAAGTAAGGTTCTCTGGGAATTAATGAAACATGACGGGGACGGCCATCAAGTTCACAAGGCAAAGTAACCATCGATGGGGACGGCCATCGGGCTAAAAAGGAAAAGGGACCACGACGGGGACGGCCATCGGGTTAAAGAATAAATGAAATAAACAGATGATGGGGTACGGCCATCAAAGGTGAAGGACGATCACCTAGCAGGGGACGGCTGCTCTGTCGGGTATAAAAATGATGGGGACGGCCATCAAAGGTGGAGGACGACCACCTGGCAGGGTACGGCTGCCGAAAACATCAACGATGGGGACGGCCATCGGATAGAAAAGGTCAACGATGGGGACTGCCATCGGACGAGCAAGATGGAGGACGACCATCAAGAAGTGGAGGACGACCACTCAGCAGGGTACGGCTGCTCTCGAGGTTTCTCATGACATAGGACGAATGCCAGATAACCAAAATCAACAATGGGGACGGCCATTGGATAAAGTGATGAAGGACGATCATCAAAAGGTGGAGGACGACCACCTAGCAGGGGACGGCTGCTAAAAACAACGATGGGGACGGCCATCAGATGAGCATGATGGAGGACGACCATCAAGAAGTGGAGGACGACCACTCAGCAGGGTACGGCTGCTCTCAAAGGTATCATAACACAGGATGAGTGTTAGATAAAAAGGAAAATGCTTTGTTGGTGATCTACTGGGGAATAGTAAACACGTACGAGTGTTTATATCCAAGAAACAAAAGGGTATATGTGTTCGGTATTGTGTATAGATTAAAGATGCGGACGAGCATCCTTAAGACCACGATACGGACGAGTATCATTTAGAAACAAACTGACACATGTTCAGAGATGATGATACGGACGAGTATCAACTGGTTAACAAAGAACACGGACGAGTGTTGCATCTGAGGGGACTCTTCTGGGGAATAATAGACACAGGCGAGTATCTATATCCAGGAAGACACAAGAGTGTTTTGACACAGTGTATGGATTAAAGATGCGGACGAGCATCCTTAAGACTATGATACAGACGAGTATCAGGTAGAAACAAACGCTAGACGCAATGTTCTGAGATGATGGTACGGACGAGTACCAACTGGTTAACGAAGAACAAGGACTATCGTCGAATCTGTGGGGATAGTGATGATGTATACAAGATACGGACGAGTATCTGTATAAGTGTACCATGAGTAGTGAGCATTGTATTGATGAGTGTTTATTTGCTGGGGAGAGTGACACGGACGGGTGTCAAAAGAGAAAAGTAAAATATTAACAAGTGTATGGGTGATGAAGGTGTAAGCGACTGCGCTGGGGAAATGACACGGACGGGTGTCAAGAAAGTGTATACATAAGTATATTTGAGTGCAAAGAGGATGTCTTTGGCTTTCTGCTGGTGATGTGACACGGACGGGTGTCAGGAAGTATCGGTAATGAGGGTGATTTGTTTGTAAAGATGTTCAGGCGACTTTACTGGGGAATGATGACACGGACGGGTGTCAAAAGGTGTATATACTGGTGTTTGTGATTTGAAAGGGCAGCTGCTTTTGCCGGGGCTCTGATGGGGATTTTTGTATATCATGATGATGAACGGTTTATTATTCACAAGTGTTAATTCACAACATGACTTATGATCATGCTATGTATTTGATTTTTGCCGTAATGGTCCGTATTAGACGGAATGCTACGCTCTGAGGGTATAATATGATGCGAATGCTATGATTATGCAAAGAGGCACCGATCCGGAATTCGGATCCCGTTGCTGCAAAGATCTCTGGTTGATCTGCTTGAAGTGAACATCCCAGCTGGGGATGAGATCATTGGTAGATCTAATGATGCATCTGCTTGGGGATATATGTCACTGATTGACATATCCTTATAAATGAGAGACCCAGCTGGGGTTTGTAGAAGCTTTCTCCCTCTCTGTTGTGATTCCTTCGTGCGTTGCTCTTCTGAATAGAGGCCCGAAACTCTATGGGGAGATGATGAGAGGTAGACCGGCTGGGGAGAGCAATGGGAAGCAACTCAGCTGGGGATAGAGCATTTCGGATGCTGATATCTTTTGTTGATTCACCAACTCGCTGAGTTATACCTTGCATGCCCCAAGTTGCGTTCTGGATACCTGCAATCCTGCAAAGATAAAGAAACGTACGAAAGGTCCCGAGGTATCCTTTACTGGATTCCGCCATAGGAGTTAAGTGCCTTCGAGAGTAAGTAATATTCCTTGCAAGCATGTGCTTTGTTTTCTCTCTTTTTTTTTTTTTAGAAAGGCATCTGTACTTATGCAATTGCATTTTTAGAGATACCAGACAACTCTTTGCAAAACATAAATGTAAAAGACGAGACATGACTGAAAAATCTGATTTTATTAATTCATGTGCCCTGAATTGGCAAGATACAGTCAAAGAAACATATCTCCTGAAATGAGGAGATTGTTACAAATTGAGAAACAAAGTGTTGGCAGTGTTGATGACGCTTTGAGGAGCTTCCTCTCCTGCTATGACTCGTATGACAATGACGTTCTTCTCGTCTTGCTTTCTGGAGAAAGTTGATTCTGATCGAAGCTTGATTCTGTCAAAACTTTCCAAGCTGTAAGTGATACGGACGAATTCAGAGTGCAGTTGTTCGCTTATTCCCTTATTTTGCATGGATCTCCCTTTCGGGTTTTCAATCCATCGGGATACCCATTTTTGCCTGAGCTGTCCAATGCGGCTTTTCAGCTCAGCGGGTGTACATTTTTTTATTTATTTCCCTTATTTTGCCCGAGTCTTTTATTCTGTTTTTGACTCGCCGGGATGCCCTATTTTTGCCCGGACTTACATTCTGTTTTTATGTCCAGCGGGTCATTTTACACGAAGTATTTTTTAACTGCATCTGAATTCACAGGGGATGGAAAATCTTCACCATCCATGGTGCTGAGCATCAGTGCTCCACCAGAGAAAACTTTCTTGACGACGAATGGTCCTTCGTAATTTGGAGTCCATTTGCCCCTGTGGTCTGTATGAGGAGGGAGGATTCTTTTCAGCACAAGATCTCCCACTTGGTACTCTCGATGCCTGACTTTCTGATCGAAGGCCCTCTTCATTCTCTTCTGATATAACTGCCCATGGCAGATTGCAGCCAATCTCTTCTCTTCGATCAGATTCAGTTGCTCGTATCGGGACCGAACCCATTCTGCCTCACTCAGTTTGACATCCATTAATACCCGCAGCGAGGGTAACTCAACTTCAACTGGTAGGACTGCTTCCATACCATACACAAGCTGATACGGTGTTGCCCCAGTGGATGTTCTGATTGATGTGCGGTACCCATGTAAGGCAAATGGTAGCATTTCGTGCCAGTCTCTGTAGGTGACTACCATCTTTTGCACAATCTTCTTAATATTCTTATTTGCCGTCTCTACAGCGCCATTCATCTTTGGCCTGTAAGGAGAAGAATTGTGATGTTGGATCTTGAAGTCCCGGCATAATTCTGCCATCATTTTATTGTTTAGGTTGGACCCATTATCAGTAATGATTCGCTCGGGCACTCCATACCGACAGATGATATCTCTTTTTAGGAATCGGGCTACCACTTGCCTTGTGACATTTGCATATGAGGCTGCTTCAACCCACTTCGTGAAATAATCGATGGCGACCAGGATGAATCTGTGGCCGTTTGAAGCAGTTGGCTCAATCTTGCCAATCATATCAATGCCCCACATGGCAAAGGGCCATGGTGAAGACATGATGTTCAAAGGATTAGGAGGCACATGCACCCTATCTGCGTAGATCTGGCATTTATGGCATTTTCTGGCGTAAGCACAACAGTCTGCATCCATTGTGATCCAGTAATAGCCTGATCTTAACAACTTCTTAGCCATGGCATGCCCTCCAGCATGGGTACCAAAAGATCCTTCGTGCACTTCATGCATCAGCAAATCTGCTTCCGTCCTGTCAACACATCTGAGGAGTACCATGTCAAAGTTCCTCTTGTATAAAGATCCATCAGTATTCAGAAAGAAACTCCCAGCAAGCCTTCTTAAAGTCTTCTTATCATTGGAAGATGCCCCAGGTGGGTATGTCTGATCCTCCAAGAAGCACTTGATGTTGTGGAACCAAGGCTTATCATCTTTGGCAATATCTGCCGCGAATACATATGCTGGTCTATCAAGTCTCGATACTGAAATCTGAGGTACAAAGTTAGCAGTCTGAACTTTGATCATGGACGAAATGGTAGCCAAGGCATCCGCAAACTGATTCTCGTCCCGAGGGATATACTCAAGTTTGACTGTTGTGAAGAAAGTCAATAACCTTCTTGTATAGTCCCTGTAAGGTATCAGATGATCTTGGTGTGTGTACCATTTTCCATTGGTCTGATTGATTACCAAAGCCGAATCTCCGAATACGGTCAATGTTTTGATCCTGAGGTCAATGGCTTCCTCAAGACCCATAATGCAAGCTTCGTATTCAGCTTCGTTGTTAGTGCAGTTGAAAGTGAGTTTTGCCGAGAAAGGCATGTGAACTCCTTTTGGTGTAATGAGTACTGCACCAACACCACGGCCATTCATGTTAACAGCCCCATCAAACATCATAGTCCATTCTTCTTCCGGGTCGGGCCCTTCAGTGTGAACAGGCTCTTCATGATCTTTTGCTTTAATGAACATGATGTCTTCATCAGGGAAGTCAAACCTCATAGGCTGGTAGTCATCAATGGGTTGCTCAGCAAGATATTCAGATAGTACACTGCCCTTGATGGCTTTCTGAGATGTGTACTGTATGTCGTATTCTGTGAGAATCATCTGCCATCTTGCAACCCGTCCGGTAAGAGCTGGCTTCTCGAATATGTACTTGACTGGGTCCATTTTTGAGATTAACAAGGTAGTGTGGGTCAACATATACTGCCTTAGTCGGCGAGCAGCCCACGCTAAAGCACAACAAGTTTTCTCGAGCAGTGAATAACGTTGTTCACAATCGGTAAAATTTTTGCTTAGGTAGTAAATTGCATACTCTTTTCGACCAGACTCGTCATGCTGGCCCAGCACACACCCCATTGACTCTTCTAATACTGTCAAGTACATGATTAGAGGTCTTCCTTCAACTGGAGGCATAAGGATTGAAGGTTCTTGCAGATATTCTTTGATCTTGTCAAAAGCCCTCTGGCAATCTTCGTTCCACCTGACCGTTTGTTCCTTTCTTAACAGCTTGAACAAGGGCTCGCAGGTTGCTGTGAGGTGAGATATGAACCGTGAAATGTAGTTCAATCTACCCAAGAACCCTCGAACTTCTTTCTCAGTTTTCGGTGCAGGCATCTCTTGGATGGCTTTGACTTTATCAGGGTCAACCTCAATCCCTTTCTCGCTTACAATAAAGCCCAGCAGCTTACCGGATCGCACCCCGAATGTGCATTTGTTGGGGTTCAGCTTCAGTTGATACTTTCTCAGACGCTTGAACAACTTCAGCAGATTCACCAGATGGTCTTCCTCTGTAAGGGACTTGGTAATCATGTCATCCACATAACACTCGATTTCCTTATGGATCATATCGTGGAATAATGTTACCATAGCCCGTTGATAAGTTGCACCCGCATTCTTAAGCCCAAATGGCATTACTTTGTAGCAGAACGTGCCCCAAGGTGTAATGAATGTTGTCTTCTCCATGTCTTCAGGTGACATCTTGATCTGGTTATATCCTGAAAACCCATCCATGAAGGAGAATACCGAGAACTGAGCCGTATTATCAACCAATACGTCAATGTGAGGTAATGGGAAATCATCTTTCGGGCTGGCCCTATTCAGATCCCGGTAATCAACACACATTCTTACCTTACCGTCCTTCTTTGGCACAGGTACTATGTTAGCAACCCACGGCGGGTAACTTGTCACAGCAAGGAATCCGGCATCCCATTGCTTTTGTACCTCCTATTTGATCTTCATAGCCATGTCTGGACGAGTACGGCGCAGCTTTTGTTTGACTGGAGGGCACTCTTCTCTCAAAGGCAACTTGTGCACAACAATATCAGTATCCAACCCTGGCATGTCTTGATACGACCAAGCAAACACATCCACATACTCTTGAAGTAGATCTATCAGTTGCTTCTTCACCGAGTCTTGCAGGCAGGCCCCGATCTTGACTTCTTTCACATTTTCCTCTGTACCAAGATTGATCACTTCAACCTCCTCCTGGTGAGGGGTAATGACCCTTTCCTCTTGTCTTAACAACCTGGCTAGTTCTTCAGGAAGCTCGTATTCTTCTTCAACCCCTTCTTCAGCTTGATTGATCGGATTGTCAAAGTCATACGATGTCATAGCCGTGCTGTTGTTGGTGCTGTCAGGAAGGCACTCTCTGCAAGGGTTTAATTGGTTCATTTTAGTGATCTGATTTTAGTCTTATTTAGAAAAGTGAAATGAAGTTGTCATTTTGAAAAACACTGCCATTTATTTTTTGTACAAAAAGAAAAATGGAAAAAAAACAGTGAACATAAAAGAAAAAGACTTGTTTGCAAAAAGATCGTCTGATATTTCATTACTTTAATCTCGTTTGCACAAAAGTACAGATGGCCCTGATTACAAAATGAGTCCTGTCATCTTGGGCAAGATGCAAGACTTTGATGCATGCTTATAAAAAATACAGGAAATAATAATTACTCGGCTCGAGTAACACTTATAATTCCCTGGGAAGACCAGTTCGAGACACTGCTCCCCGGGATCTTCGGACGAATCCAATTCTCCAGGTTGCGCTCCTCTTCCAGCTCGTCTTCCAGACAGTTGATAGCATCGGGGGTAAGCATCCCCCCACTGACAAAACCAGGCTCTGCAGCAGCCTTCACTTGATGTTGAGTTGGTCTGTAACCCAACCCAAATTTGTCCTTCTTCTCCTCCACAGCTAAGACCTTGCCCCAGCCTAGGGCCGTTCCTTCCTCAACAACCTTCCGGGCTTGTTGGTATGACGACATGGAGATCCCCGAAACAGCAGATGCTTCATTTACATTCAAGGCTTCAAAACCTTGGCTCATGGTTTCAACGATTTCTCCATCCATTTCAATATACTTGTAAGTAGCCAGATGGCTAACAAATATATCCTCCTCCCCGCAGATTGTGACAACTTGGCCTTCCCACTCATATTTTAACTTTTGGTGGAGGGTAGACGTTATTGCGCCGGCGGCGTGAATCCAGGGTCTACCCAACAAACAGCTGTAGGCAGGCTGAATGTCCATCACATAAAAGATAGTTTTAAAGGTCTGTGGGCCAATTGCCACGGGCAGCTCAATCTCTCCCAGAACCGATCTCTTTGAACCGTCAAAGGCTCTTACTACCAGGTTGCTGGGTCTCAATGCCAATCCATCATATTCAAGCTTCACCAGAGCCTTCTTTGGTAAGACATTCAGGGAAGAGCCTGTGTCCACCAGCACATGAGAAAGGACAGCTCCTTTGCATTCCATGGTTATGTGCAGGGCTTTGTTGTGGTTGCGGCCATCCGCTGTCAAGTCAGAATTGGTAAACCCTAGCCCATTGCTAGCAGTAACATTTCCAACAACGGTTTCCAATTGGTTGACAGTAATCTCCTCAGGCACGTAAGCTGCGTGCAGGACTTTAAGTAGTGCATTCCGATGGGCTTCGGAGCACATAAGCAGTGAGAGGATGGAGATTTTGGATGGCGTCTGGTGAAGTTGATCCACAATTTTGTAATCACTCTTTTTGATGATCCTCATAAACTCATCAACTTCCTGATCGAATGGAGTCTTCAGGGCTTCTTGGGCAGCTGGATCTTCCTGCACCGGGCCTTTTCCTTTTGCCTTGGCAGCAGCTTCTGCTTCGGCAGTAGGTCTTTGAACTTGTGAAGCAAAGAGACGTCCGCTTCGGGTGAAGCCTCCGCCTCCTCCCACATTATCTACTTGTGGTGCAGGTGCTGTTGTTTCCAGAGTGATTCTTTTCCCTTCACAGTACACGTCAGAGCCATAGTGCCAAGGGATGGCCCTATTGCTTTCGTATGGTATTGGTCCAGGCACCGTGACAGTGACTGGACTGATTGCTGCTGCTGAAGGGACTGTTATTGTTTGTGGATCATAAAAGATTGTAACTGGTGCTCTGGCAGGAGCAGCACCTTCTGAATGGTAGGTGGAATTATTTTCAGGATCGTAGAATATGGTAACAGTAGAGACATCTTCATGATTGATTGCTGGAGTTGTAGGAGGTTCTGTTGGAAGGACTGTTGTTGTTGTTGATGGAGAGTCGAAATGGAATGAAGCTGAAGTTGTAGCAGGAGAAACTGTTGAAAACTGATCATTTGGGAGGACAGGTGAAGTACTTGTTGATGCTGCTGATGAATTGTCGGGAACAATAGTTGCTGCATTTGTAGGAGGATCTGAAACCGTTGTTGATGAAGTTGTCGGATTTGCCGGAAATGATGTAGTGATCTGTAGTAGGCCACTCTGAATAAGGCTGTCAATGCCATTTCTCAGGTCCTCACACCCATTCCATGAAATATTGCAATAGGGACACCCTAGTTCACACCCCGGAAATATTTGGTTTTCACGGAGTTGAGCTTTGATTTCCATCAATGGTGTCCTGATCTGATCCACACTAGTTATCAAATAAGACGGTTGGTCTTCTTCAATAGCATTAATACAGGGACCACCATGGTGTGGCATTGGGTTTTTGTTGACATTGGGCGGAGGCGCAAAATTCAAAGCCTTAGAGTCTACTAGGTCTTGTACCTTCATATGCAGAGCCCTGCATTTTTCTGTACTGTGACCAGGTGCGTTCGAATGAAAAGCACACCTAGCGTTGGAGTCATAGTTTCTTGGTAGACTGTTGGGGTCCGGAGGTGCCAACGTTCTTAGCTCAACCAGGTTGAGTTTCAGAAGCTGTGGCAGCAAAGCAGCGTACGGCATTGGAATTGGGTCGATCACTCGGTTAGCTTGGGATGGCCTTTGTTGGAATGGCCTCTGTTGATTGTTGTTGTTGGAGTTGTTGTTGTTGTAGTTTCTCGGAGGATACTGATTCTGTTGATGGTACTGAGGTTGTTGTTGGAAGTTTTGTTGAGGAGGTTGATAGATTGGCTGTGGATGAACTGGAGCAGGGATAGTGACTGCTGCTATTGATCTCTGAGCATATTGGGGCCTACCCCTGTTGGTGTGAATGGCATTGGTCTCGCCAGTTCTTCTCGGGCCTGCAAAAGGCTTTCTTGTGTTACTGGACGAGCTTGCACCGTTGTCTGAGATCTTTCCCATTTTTAACAGGCTTTCAATTCTCTCCCCAGCTATAACAACATCTGCGAAGCTAGTGGAAGAGAAAGCAGCCAACCTGTCAATATAGGTTCCCTGAAGAGTGTTCATAAACATGTCTGCCATTTCTCTTTCAGACATTGGGGGTTGAACGGCAGCAGCCAATTGCCTCCATCTTTGGGCGTATTCTCGGAAACTTTCCCTTGACGACTGTGACATTCCCATTAGGAGAGTCCTGTTGGGTGCCATGTCTAAGTTGTATTGATACTGTCGGATGAAGGCTTCTGCCAGGTCCTTCCAGCATCTTACAGTTGCCCTTGTCAAGTGGGAATACCATTCCCTCGATGCTCCTGTCAAACTGTCTTCGAAGTAGAACATCCAAAGCTTCTCATCCACTGTATAGGCCTTCAGCCTTCCCAGAAATGATTGCAGATGAGTCCGGGGGCATGAAGTCCCGTTGTATTTTTCAAAACAAGGAGGCTTGAACTTATGAGGGATCCTGACCCCATCAACCAAACCCATGTCCATGACGTCGAAGCCCAAAGAATTTTGAGATTCTAAAGACCTTAACTTCTCAGCTATTTCATCCAATCTCCTATCATAAGCATCCTCTCCAGCACCCATTACTGTAAATTGGTCCTCCTGAGGATCTTCTTGAAGTACTCTGGCTGCAGTAGCTGTTCCTTGGATGTTGGCAGGAATATTAATCTCAGGATGTAGATGTGGACCAAACACAGGGGGATTCACATGTGGTTGCACCCTTTCATTGTTACTGGTGCCTGCAGTTCCTACATGAGGCTCCTCTGGATTTTGCCTCTCAACCATAGCCCTCAGTCTCTCCTGGCTCTGAGCCATGTTGTTCATAACCTCCATGAACTGCGTCATCTGTGTTCTCATCTCTAACCTTTCGTTTGCCATCTGGTTTCTGACCTCCGTAAGGTCTTGTTGCATCTGATCCATCTGAATTCCCGGAAGGTTGTTTCTAGTTGGGTACCTGTGTGGCCTGTTGAGAGGAAATACCCGGCGGCGAGCAATAATTCCTGAGTCATCACAACAGAGGTTAGCAACAACAAAACAAAACCCTACAAAACAAATAAAAGGTTAGCATGCAATGCAGTTATGCTTATTTGCTATCAAGGTATCCGGTTTGGCCTTCAGTTTTGACCCTTCCAGACCCTTGAAGATGATGCTGTTGAAGTTGCTTTTGATGTGAACCCAGATAGAAACCAACACAGATATATTACAAAGGTGAAATAATACAATTTGTTCATTTTACAACACAAACCCTCAAAGGGGCCAAAATACATCACAAAAGCAAAAGTACATGGAAAAGGAACAACAACAAGCAAATGATCAAACTCCAAGGCCAAACTCATCCTCACGAACTTCCTTGAGAAGTGCTTCGGTCACAGGATCAGCCGGACGCTCCGTGAGACTTCTGATGAGAAGGTTTCTTGTTGCAACAGCTGCAGTCAATTTCTTGCTCTGACTTTGATCTTTGGACTTCTTTACCCCAGCTTTGATTTTTAGTTCTGATATTTCCTCCTGGGCTGCTGCCAGGGCTTTTTCCATCTGCTCCATCTTGTCCTGAACTCTCTTGTCTTCTAGAGTACGGGCCTCAGTGATCCGGACCCACCTGGCCTGACTTTCCTTCAAATACAAGTCTGTCCTCGCTCTTTGGAACTGGGCTTCTTTACAAGCATTCTTCAGAATCTGCTCACCAGCTTTGGACTTATTGATATAATCTCCAGACTTCTCAATCTTAGTCAGGTGTTCCACTCTCAACTTCTCCAATCTCTCAATCTCCCTCACACCTTCACTCCTGTCCCGGAGGGTCTTCTGCAAGGCTTGGGTTAGCTTCTCATTTCTGTCCTTCAAGCTTTCAAACTCCTTCAAACTGATGGTGGCAGGGGGTGGTGCTGAAGATGACTCAGGCATGTCTTCTATGGTGAAGGGCAATCCAGAGAATTGGGCCCTAGCATGGGACCACTCATGATATTGGGCTGATGCCACATTATTGCACTTTCCCAAAATGGTGATTCCCTTGGTTTGAACATGATCCTAGGCCCAGGCAGCCTGCCTAACAGTTGCCAGACTAATCTTGTTCTCACAGTAGAGGGTCTCCACCAAGTCCTGTGCCCTAGGAGTATGGACCAGTGCATAGCCTAATTGCCTCCTGAACAGCAGAGGGTTGTAATTGATACTTCCCTTAACTCCTACTAAGGGCACATTGGGAAAGTGCCCACAGCTGGTGATTATATCTCTGCCCTTGGTGCTTTGAGTACACCATCTGATGTCTGCTGAAGTTAGGACAATGAGTCTTTTAGCCCAGTTGCTTTGCTGGTGAGGATTTAGAAATGCATCTGTCCTGGGTAGATGCCTGAGAAGCCAAGCATGGAATAATGGAGCACAACACCTCACTAACTTACCCCTCTGCTTCTCATTCCTCTGGTGCACTGAGTAGTAGAGATCTCCTAACAAGGTTGGCACCGGGTTCCTCAGGATGAACAAATGGATGGCATTCTTGCTGATGAATCGGGGCTCATCTGCAAACAACACAATTCCATATACACTTAAGGCCAACAGAGCACAAACAGCTCTCCACTCCCCCAGGGAAGCCTTCAGACTAGCTTGGGAAATCAGGAAATCAAGATGAAAACCAGGGATCCCAGCTTTAGAGGTCATATGCTGCTCTATCAAGGCAGGCTCCAGGTGTAAAGCTTTTGCTATCTCTCCATTGCTGGGAAAGACCATTTCAGGATTGAAAGGAATTTCCCTCTTGATAGGTAAACCAATCAGAGATGAGTATTCTTCTAAAAGAGGCCCCAACTGAAAGTCTTGAAAGGTGAAACATCTCAATGGGGGGTCATAGAACTGAATGCAGGTGTGGATCAAACTCCTCTGAGATGGGTCCATGTCCCTAACCAAGTCAAGTATATCTCCATAATGCTCCCTGAACAAAGGTATGTGATCTGGGGTGATCAGGGTTTGGATCCTCCTGATGTCTGATAAGTCTGGTTGGAGGAAATGATAGGTGATATTGCTTTTCTTTGGAGCCATGAGTACAGAAGACTGAGTAGAATAAGTGCTGATGAAGATGCTGAGAAGTGGGCCACTGGCTGGCTAGTACAGGTAACTGAAGTATAGCTGACAAGCTGAAGCAAGTACTGGTGGAAACAGGTCAAAACTGCAGATGGGGTCAAAACCAAAACCAGATGAATGTGGATACCCTGAAACACAAATAAGCACATGTTAATATGATGCAATGAGTATGTATGCAGATGATATGCAAAGGGTTTGTGACTGAGCCGAATCTGATTAACTGCCTTGGTATAGATCCATGTGTGTTCAAGAATTCCAGTTGGAGGTCTATAGATCCAGTAACCAGGGTAGGGGACTCAAATAAAGAGCCACATGTCCAGGGTTTTAGAATCACAAGAACTATCCAACATGGAGCATTCTTAACAAAGTCAAAGTAACAGGGTATTCCGAGGTCAAGGTACCTGCAAACCTGTAAACAGCCCAACCCCCTCACAGGTGGTGATCTAGAACAAGGATCCTCAGACTTGGATCAGTTATGAGAAGTGTAAACATTTCTAACCCGGAGGTACAGTGTTTACAATAACCATAACAATTCCTCCTCTAATTCACCTCAGTTTCTGAAGGTCAAAACTAAAAGGTCATCCAGACTTAGCAGGCTTCCCAGATCCCCCTAGTACTGCAGGAAATCTGCAACACAGAGTTCTCAAGAAGAAACCCATATCTGAACCGTGTTTCATATTCCCGCACCAGACCGAAATGGAATGGGAAAGAATATGATTCACTCTAGCCTAGGTGTCACTCAGGTCCCAGGTATAGGATCTTAACTCTCAATGGAACACCCACCCACCAAAGAAAAACCAGATCCAGCCAGCACAGTATGACAGTATGAAAAATATAAAGCTAGAAAGCAATAAATTAACTGTACATAAAGCAAAAATAAATACAAGCACATACAAGCACATAACACCCCAGTAAACACAAATCAATCAAGCGCTAGGAGGAACCCACAAAAAGAACCAGAAGCCCTGGTTGCAGTATAAGGTTCCCCAGCAGAGTCGCCAAGCTGTCGCTCCCGAAGATTTGCATCCTGGTACAAGCGCGAACGGTCGGCGAGAGGGACAATGAGAACACACAGCCGTGAACTCACTGGAGATGAATAGAGTCGCCAGCTGGGCATTTTTATCCCGGAGGAAAGGCAATGCTGCATAAGCCTAGAAAAAGAATGGATAAGGCGGTTTGCGAACCAGAGAGACTGAGAAAGGGGGTTGGTTACAACCTGGGAAGGTATTAGCACCCAGATTGTCCGTCGTACTCGACGGGATCCACGCTTAAAAGATTTGTGTTTTAAAGGGGTAGTGTCAGTGCAATCTGTGTACGAAATAGCTGGAAAAGATGTACAGGTGTCAGTGTAAGAGAAAAGTGAAATGTATAAATGAAGTGTCAGTGTAAGAAGTGAATGGAATGCTCAAGATCATGAGGCTTAAAAGAATAAGGCTAGAAAGAGGGGGAATATACAGAGACTTTTGTTCGATAACTGTTAAGTTATGCCTACGTATCCTCTCGTGCAATGAGGAAGTCAGAACACCGTAGTTCGACCCAAAGAGACTGAAAGATGAATTGACTTGTGAACTGCTTGCTTGCCTATGCTCAAGTGTATGATCTGTCTGGCACAGATGCGAACTGTCTTGCATTAGACGGAAGAAGCAAGTTCTCGATTGTGAGTGAGGATGATGAGAAAAGAATCCCGGAGGAGACGATTATTGTTTGTTTTGGAGTTTTCAGTCTTTTATTGCTTTTGAAAGTTTGTCATAAGTTAATGAGCTTAAGTCTAAACCAATGGATTTAGTAAACTCATCACATCTTCCCTCTGATTAGGGGTAATGAGAATACCTTAAGTGTGAAGTCAGATTCTCACACTTAATCACCTTTGGTATAGGATTAAGATCATTAACCTACTTGTGATTATTTAGATGTTTTTGTGATTTTGTTTAGTGTTGAGTAATGAGGTTAAGCCATAATCATGGATTAAACAGACCCATTACACCATCCTAAAAGAAGGATGATAGATGAGAATGTTTAAGTTGAGAAAAAAACTCCTCAACTTAATCCATGATTAGGGATTAAACCCATGACAAAACAAACCTTTGATTAAGTGGATTTTAGATTAATGATGATGATGAAGTGTTTTTTATGATTTGTAAGACAACTTGAGGAGGACTTGTCCATTAACACTAGGGTTAGTCCTTCTTAACCACTTAAGGAAGAATTAGAACCCTAATGCAAGGCCCAAGTTACAAGTGTGATGTCTTGATAATTATTAGATGGATTGATTAAGAGATTTAAACACATAAAGGGTTTAATACTTAGGATTAAAGTTATACACTCCATCCTAAGAGAAGGATGCAGGCATAACCCTAATCACAAGGTCTTAAAGCCTTTAGGGTTTAGTCCCTGATTATGAGATGAGAAGAGAAGACTCAAAGAGAGACACAAAGGTAAAAAACTATGAGGGGAGACTAATCAAAACCCTAATTCATTGTCATGCTTGGATGATCCTAAGGTTTGTGAGGTTTTCAAGAACAATCTTCAGAAGAACCACCAGGAAGCAGATGAACAGGATCAAGAGAAGCAAAGTGACTTGCTTCATTCAAGAAGTCAAGTCACTTGAAGAAAGAAAGTGGGAGGAAGAAGAATGAGCAAGCTCAAACTCAAACACATATAAGAATGCAGCAATGGATGCAAGAGAGATGAAAAGAAAAGTTATGAGAAGTGAAGGCAAATTCACTTCCCAAGTTTACTTACCACCTGAAATGTTAGAAAGAAATGCAATGCAATGCTAAATGAGATGAAATGGTATGATGCAAAGCAAAACCAGAAGCATGTTGATGATGAGAATGATGTTATGAGGTGCTGCAAACATGAGGCAAGGCATGGGGATGTTCATACAAGATTATGAATGCAAATGATGCAAGTTAAGGAGCATGAACAAACATGAAATGTTATGAAGCATACAAGACAAATGACATGGCAAGTATGTAATGCAATGATCAAACATGTTTCCTATATGTCTTAATATGTCAAATGAATCATAAGGATGCACAAAATGCAAAGACAAGTCATGTTATGCAAGAGAATGCAAGAAGGATGCAAGAGAAAGCCCAAATTAGGGTTCATGGATCAAACATCAAACACAAACCAAAAACAGAAGCAAACCCTAAGATAAAAAATGGAAAATGGCACTCAAAGAAACCCTAGACCTATAACAAACCACTGCCCAAAGGGGAGCTCCCAACTCTTTACCAATCTCAAGATATGATTTTTGCAAGTTATTAGGGTTTTTTAGGGTTCTTAACAAAACAAATGCCAAACAATTTGAAAATGCAAGAACAAATCATGGCCTTTTTATCCTTGAAAACACATGCTAAACAAAAGACAATGCAAGAAGAATCAATGTCTCAACCTTCACCAATAGGCAGAAATGAATTTTTGAATCCATGATCAAAATAATGTATAAAAAATGATTTAATTCAATGAAAAATTCTTAAAATGCATCAAGATCAACAAAGAAATTTGGTTTGAAGGTTGGACAATGTTTCTAAATGTCTTAGAGCATTTCATGAATTTTTTTGTAATTTTTAAATACCTAAAAGTATTTTTAATTAATTAATTTCCATTAATCAATTAAAAATAATCTTTCAAATATTTAAAAATACTTTTTTAATGATGAAAAATAAAATAAAAATGTTTTTGTGTCATAAAAATTAATAAAACCTTAAAGAAAAAGTTTCATAATTTTTATAAATTTTCTGCTATTTTAAAATAAATGTGCAAATTAATTGAAAAGAAAATGAATTAAAAATAAAATAAAATGAAAGTCAAACAAAAGGACGGATGAGATTGATCCTGGGTTTAAATGGATTGACCACGCGCCAGATCCAAGGGTCCATACAGTTTCTGATTTAATTAAATAAATTATGATTAATTAACCCTAACACGTGGATTAGGGCTAATTAAAGTGATCCTGGCCTTCTATCTGCGCGCGAAGTCAAGGGAGTCAACGCATCCGATGGCCTAAATTCAAACTAACATTAATGACTGGATTAAGCCCTAATCACATTCAGGTGGCCGGAGAAGACTTCCGGTCGTCTTCTCCGGCCAGCTCTCACCTGAGAATCACCCAACTTCCTCAAAACGTAACAAAAATGAAATCTAAGACCAGGGAAATGCTCCTCTCATCCTCACGAACCAAACCCCTAACCTAAAACAAATTTATTTTCTCTAAATCAACTGAATCGAAGCAAACAATTTCTAGGGTTCGTGAGCTTCAAACACAAATTAAATGCTCAAAACAAAACCATTTCAAAAACTAAAGGTACCAGAATGATCAGTGCATCATGAGGAACAAGTTTGTAACATAAAAAACCATTTCTGGAAAAATTAATTTCGAGCTACCTGAGATTTGGAGCTTTCAGTTTAGGAACTTTCTGGCCACTTCCTTTGATGCAAGCTGCTCTACTTGATCCCCCAAATGTGTTTGAATGCTCAAAATGAGTTTGTGTTGGCTGGAGAAGGAGATTCGAATGGAACTGCTTCAGTTCAGTCAACAATGGCCATGATGATTTTGGCACTTTCAGGCTGTGAAAAGGAGTTGTTTGTGATCTATGAAGTGTGTTGAGAAAGTTTGTGGTGTTGGTTGGTGTGTTTGTGGCTTGTGGAGAGAGATTCGATAGAATCTGCAGCTTGAGGTGAATAATGGCAATGGAGTTTTCAGGCTTGATTTAGGCTTGAGCTTTGGTAGTTTCTTGTCTATGAGATGTGGTGTGTTGAATGATGATGAGAGTTTGAGTGTTCTATGGCTGTGGACAGAATTTCGAAGGAACTTGCAATGAGGTGAGTTTTTGTGAATGTGATGAGTGTGTGTGTTTCAGCCTTTGCTTGTGTTATGTTCAACTTGCAAATTGAAATCATAAACAATTCTGATTGGCTGGCTGATGTGACTTGTGCTTTATGGATTGGTAGATCACTTTTTGCTCAAAAACCACTTTTGTGTAAGATAGGGCATGGCTCCAAATCTAGGCAAGGACAAAGCATGGCTGGCGCAGCAAAAGGTGAGGGAGAGGCTAGCCAAAGTCAGCTTCCAATGTCATAAGTTGTAGGAAGTGAAATGAGTGGTTTTTGCAAGTTGGCTAGCTTTTGGTTCATATGTGAAAAATTCAAGTTACATGAACTAAACCATGGGCAAACTTGATCAAAAATCTGATTTTATGACTTAGGGAAATGTTTGTGTAATGGTTTGTAGTGAACTAGAGGCTGCAATGTGTTTTGATCCAAGACTTTGCAAAATTTCCACTTGGTGCATAACTTGAAAATAAGTGATTTTTGGCAACTTTGCATGGTCATAACTTTTGATCCAAGAAGAATTTGATCATGTTCTTGTACTTTTTGAAAAGGGAAAGATGAGATCTACAACTTTCATGACCAAAGTTTTTCCATTTGAAGCCTTTTTGGATCATGAATCAAGGCTTGAAAATTGACCTAAAATGGTGCATTCTTGAAAAGTCAACTATGCCCAAAAAGTCAACATTTGCAAAAACTCCAAATTCTTGATTTTTATGAACTTCAACCTTCTTCCATGATCAAATAAAGATCATATACACTCAAAATGATGAAGATCACCCATTGGTTGGGTCATTGGGGGCCTCAGATGCCCTGATTTTGCACTGACTTGTCTGAAAAGTCAACTCTTGATCAGATGACTTCCCCATGGAATTTCTTCATGAAAATTGATATGCACACTCCCTATACCATATAGAGATCAATGGAAACAAGAATGACCAAAAAATTTGGAGTTATGGCCTCTGAAACCAAAACCCTAATTTTCAGTCAACTGTGCAGTTCATCCTGGCTCTGCATCCACTCAAACCCTAGTTCTTGTGATTCCTCTGCAATTTGGACTTTATGAGGATGTAACATGATACAAGAACACACATGGACCTCTTTGAGTTGATTGGTGGCCTTTGGAATGGCTCAAGAAGCATTGGGATTGCTCAGATCACAAACCCTAAGTGCAGATGGCTTAGAAGCTATGCAGTGAATCAAAATGTACTATGAGATGATATGATGGTGTATATGCATATGAGATGATCACAAGCCATGTGTGAATGGGTGAGGGCAAATTTGGGGTGCTTACAGTCGTTTATAGAGTTGCGGAAGTTGATGATAGAGGAAGCCCAAATGTTTTCATTGATGGCGACATTGTCTGTAGAAAGTAAAGCTAAGATTGAAGAGTTGCATGAAGTGAATTATTTTCCTGAGGTTTTTCGTTATGAAATTCCTGACTTACCGCCTGAGAGAGAAGTTGAGTTTGAGATTGATCTTGTACCAGATACTAGACCTGTTTCCATGGCACCGTACAAAATGTCTGCATCTGAGTTGGATAAATTAAAGAAGTAGTTGGAAGAGTTGCTTGAGAAGAGGTTTGTGAGACCTAATGTATCGCCATGGGAGCTCCAATTTTTTTTGGTTAAGAAGAAAGACGGAAGTATGAGGCTTTGTGTGGATTATAGACAATTGAACAAGGTGACAATTAAGAATAAGTATTCATTACCAAGAATAGATGATTTGATGGATCAGTTGGTAGTTTCTTGTGTGTTTAGCAAGAGTGATTTGAGATCGGGCTATCATGATATTAAGGTGAAAGATGAGGATATTCAGAAGACGATGTTCAGAACACGGTATGGACATTACGAGTATTGGTGATGCCTTTCGGTGTGACTAATGCGCCGGGTGTATTCATAGAATACATGAATCAAATTTTTCATACTTATCTGGATCATTTTGTGGTTGTGTTTATAGATGACATTTTGGTTTATTCTAATAAGTCAGAAGAACAACATGCAGAGCATTTGAGAACAATATTGGAAGTTTTGAAGGATAAGAAGTTGTATGCGAAGTTGTCCAAGTGTGAATTTTGGTTGTAGGAAGTCAGTTTTCTTGATCATGTGATTTCGGGTAGTGGTATTACTGTGGATCCTTCTAAGATAGATGTTGTGTTATAATGGGAAACTCCAAATTCGTCTACTGAGATTAGAAGTTTCTTGGGATTGGCCGGTTATTATCGAAGTTTCATTGAAGGATTTTCTAAGTTGGCACTTCCATTGACTCGGTTGACTTGTAAGAGTAAAGCTTTTGTATGGGATGTCCAATGTGAAGAAATTTTTACAGAGTTGAAGAAGAGATTGACATCGGCTCCGGTTTTGACTTTACCAAATTCAGAGGAGCCGTTTGTTGTGTATTTTGATTCTTTATTGATGGGTTTAGGAGGCGTTCTTATGCAGAATGGTAAGGTGATTGCTTATGCGTCGAGACAGTTAAGGGTTCATGAAAAGAACTATCCTACACATGATTTGGAACTTTCTGCAGTTGTTTTTGTATTGAAGATCTAGAGGCATTATCTGTATGTTTCTAGATTTGAAGTCTTTAGTGTCCATAAGAGCTTAAAGTATTTGTTTGATCAGAAAGAGTTGAATATGAGGTAACGAAGATGGTTGGAACTATTGAAGGACTATGATTTTAGGTTGAATTACCATCCAGGAAAAGCTAATGTTGTAGCAGATGCGTTGAGTCGAAAGACGTTGCATATGTCGGTAATGATTGTTAAGGAGTTAGAGTTGATTGAGCAATTTTAAGATATGAGTTTGGTTTGCAAAATGACGCCGAAAAGTGTTATGTTAGGTATGTTGAAGATTAATAATGATTTTCTAGACAATATTATAGAAGCTCAGAAAGTGGATGTGAAACTAGTGGATATCATAGTTGATTGTGGCGAGTCTGAGAAGAATGGTTTTAAGTTGGATGCACATGGTGTTTTGAGATTTCATAATAGGATTTCTATACCGGATGATGCTGAAATGAAAAGGACGATTCTTGAGGAAAGTCATAGAAGTAATTTGAGTATTCATCTAGGAGTGACTAAGATGTATCAAGATTTGAAGAAGTTGTTTTGGTGGCCTGGGATGAAGAATGATGTAACACGTTTTGTGTATGCCTGTTTGATTTGTAAGAAGTCGAAAGTTGAACATCATAAGCCTGCTGGTTTGATGCAACCATTGGAAATTCCAGAATGGAAATGGGATAGCATTTCGATGGACTTTGTAACGGGATTTCCTAATACTTCAAGATGGCATGATTCAATCTAGATGATTGTTGATATGCTTACAAAGTCGGTTCATTTTATTCCTATTAACATCAGTTTTCTAGTATCTATGTAGGCTGAGATTTATGTCAGAGTGATTGTGAAGTTTCACGGTGTTCCTTTGTGTATTGTGTTAGATCGATATCCGAGGTTTACGTTGGAGTTTTGGAAAAGTTTGAAAGAAGCATTTGGTTCTAAGTTGAGGTTGAGTTCAACATATCATCCTCAGACAGATGGTCAAACTGAGAGGACAATTCAGTCATTGGAGGATTTGTTGAGAGCTTGTGTGCTTGAGCAGGGAGGTTCGTGGGATACTTATCTTTCATTGATAGTTACCATTCTAGTATCGGAATGACACCTTTTGAGGCATTGTATGTTCGGAGATGTAGGACTCTAATGTGTCGCTATAAATCTGGTGAGAGTGTTGTGCTTGGACCGGAGATAGTTCAAGAGACTACTGAGAAGTTAAAGTTGATTCAAGAGAAGATGAAGGCTTTTCAAAGTCGAAAGAAAATTTATCATGATAAGCGAAGGAAAGATTTAGAATTCCAAGCTGGTGATCATGTATTCTTAAGAGTTACACCGGTGACAGGTGTTGGGTGAGCATTGAAATCTAAGAAGCTTACTGCTCATTTTATTGGTCCGTATCAGATTTCGGATCGAGTTGGGAATGTTGCTTATAAAGTGGCTTAACCGCCAAATTTGTCAAATTTGCATGATGTGTTCCACGTGTCGCAACTCCGGAAGTATATTTCAGATCTTTCTCATGTGATTAGCATGGATGATGTACAAATACGGGGTAATCGCACTGTGGAGACAATGTGTAACACCATAATTTTTGCCCTAAGTTTTCTTTGCATTTCATCTGCATCTTGCATACAAACAAGATTGCACTGTTTGCTCGGTTCTTCTCGGGTGTAGGTTTATGCCTCACAGGTGATCATTGTTGCCTTTAATTGCTTTATTTGTTTATGTTTACTAACCATTAATTAAAATCCAAAAATATTTTGTTTTATTTCACTAACATTTTAAGGAAGAGGAACAATTGAAAATGCCAAAAATAGCAGTCTTGCAGCTCGAATAAAATTTCACAGACCAAAGTCGAAGTTGATCCGCAAGTAATTCAAATTTATCTGATCAAGGATTTCCCAAGTTAATTGATTCATTCAAGGAATTCCAAGGTTCATGTGTTTATTTCCATTCCTTCTTTGACGTACAAAAATAATCGGGCCACAACAATCAAGCAATCATGTTTGAACAAAAAAATCAAATTTATGCTTGGTTAATCGGTTAACCATTTCCAGTGTATTTTGGTTAACCGGTTAACCAGTGCGAAATTTGAATTTTTCTTTCAAATTCAACACCCTTGGATCATTGATCTCATTTGGAATATTCTAGATCCATTTCCCTCTGATTTCTCTACATCACTTTGATCATTTCCTACCATAAACCTTCAATAATCACCACTCTTTTCCATTTCCCACCAAATTTTCAATTACCAAACCTAATTTTAATTACCAAAGCAAGATCCATTCCACCAAATTCCCATACCTAAAGTCTTTAAATAGCACTCTAATTTCATTGATTCAACAAGCTTTTAAGAGCCAACAAATCTCTTGCAAAATACTCCCCCAAAACCAAAATTTCACCAAAGCTCTTATTTCCTTCTTTTGAAGTTATCAAGAATTCACATTGAATTATTGATCAACTTGAGCTAAACCTTCATCCTATTCTTTTTTATTCATCAATTTCAGTAGATCTAGCTTGATTTGGTAAAATTTGAAGAAGTGTTTTTGGTAATTCACTCTTTCCATAAACGCATCTTCATCATCAACATTCAAGATGTAGATTTTTGGTGCCTTTGATTCTAGATTCTTTGGATCTTAATTTGTTGTTTGATTGCAGGGATTCCACTGTATTTTGGTTTTAAAATTCGTGCAAATTCAGATCATGATCATCTAGTGTTTGAAAAAAGGTTTTGAAAATGGATCATGTTGAATTTCAATATTTTTTCTGCTATTGGTTCAGTGTTAACCGGTTAACCATTTTCAGTGTATTTTGGTTAACAGGTTAACAATTGTAAAATGGCACAAGTTTTGAAACTGGTTGCGTTAACTGGTTAACCATTTCCAGTGCATTTTGGTTAACCGGTTAATACAAGTCAGAGGCTTTTTTGGCTTATTTTAAGCTCCTTTTTGGTTCCTCTTTCTTCTTCTTCTTCCTTTTTACTTTTACCTTGGGAAGCACTTTTGGGAGTGATTTCTCTTTATTTTCAATGAACTTTGGGTGTAGATTAGAGTAGTTAATGTTCATTAATTCAAAACTACCTTTAATTTCCATGCCTTCATTCTCATGGTAGATTTTTTTGGCTATCCACTTGAAGATGACAAATTCTCTTCACTTAATAAAATCAATCATAACCAACCTTTTTCATTATTTTTACCACGAACTACAAGGTTTTGATCTCACATTGCACTTTGTGGGTACGTAGGCATGAGGTGGTAAACCTCTCCAAACACAAAAATATTAAAAAATAATTCTTTTCTCATCCCCCCACTCTCTTTTAACAAACCTTTTTCAAACCAAAAGCGATAAATATTTCAAAGGACTCTCGTGGAGTACCACATACATTTTGGGTGCGTAAAACCTTTCCATTGTGTAACCTATCTCCTTACACGGTTTTTTGCTTGTTTCTTTTAGCTTTTTGCTTTTAAATTCATTAGGATTTATTCTCTTTTTTTTCCTTTTCCTTTTGGAATAAAATAAAAGCGCGGTGGCGACTCTGTTTACTTTGAGTTAAAATAACTAATAGCTTACACTCATGTTTTTACCGCTACAAAAAAGTGGCGACTCTGCTGGGGAGTAAT
The DNA here is from genome assembly GCA_963966055.1 of Lathyrus aphaca. NCBI lineage: Eukaryota > Viridiplantae > Streptophyta > Magnoliopsida > Fabales > Fabaceae > Lathyrus > Lathyrus aphaca. The sequence goes on from OZ014522.1 coordinate 316,541,063, forward strand.
CTCTAAGTGGATTCAGCCTACTTTGATTTATTTATTGCTTTGGTTTGATTTGTTTGTTATTTGTTTGTTCTGTTTGGGTTTTGGTGATCCTCTGTGAGTGAGATAGATTCTAACACGGATCTGAGTTGAACTTATGATAGGACGGCGATATTCAAAGCGATACGCGATGGAATAGTCCAAAGCTATATCAATTTGATAATCTCCACTCGGTTAGGCTCTCTTGGATTAACAATGTCATGATGAGTAATCATACGTGGAATTATTTTCCAACATTGAGTTGATCATACTGAGGACCGTAGAACCCTTAACCCATCCAAGCCAATTTAGGAACGTAGTGAAAAAACTATCCGGGTGTAAGCCTAAGGTGGTTGTCACGCGATACTACACTCGCACGAGGCCTATTTTAAGAATGTTATCAGTTGGGGAGTAATCTAACGTACCGATAATATTCTAAAGATGGATGTTAACTCCGGGCACCTCTATTAGCACCCTTTTGGTTTTCTGCAGGTACAATGAAGACAAAACCTAAGTACTTACCTTTGTGGGAGGTGTTCTTCTACCTTGACTTCATGCTCGTGACTCGGAACCTAGAACTGTGTGCTTTGTGTGATATTCTTTCTAGTTGTTGCATACATGCACTCATGCATTCATGAGCATTGTTCTTGAGATTTCAAGGGACACATAGGTACTTTTGCAAATTTTCAGAAGTCTATGGTTATGAAATTTGAAAGGAGAAACACAAGGAAGTACAGTTTCGAGAACCCTAATCTAGTAGAGCTGAGATAGCTAGGAGCTTTCGTGGTTGTAAACACCCCAAATTTGCCCTCACCCATTCACACCATGGCTTGTGATCATTCTCATATGCATAAACACAATCATGTCATCTCACATTTCATTTTTGATTCACTGGATAGTTTCTAAGTCATCTGCACCTAGGGTTTGTGATCTGAGCAATCCCAAAGCATCTTGAGCCATTCCAAGGGCAACCAATCAACTCAAAGGGGTCTATGTGTGTTCATACATCATATTCTATCTCCTCAAAGTCAAGAATGCAGAGGAATCACAAGAGCTAGGGTTGAGTGGATGCAGAGCCAGGATGAACTGCACAGTTGACTGAAAATTAGGGTTTTGGTTTCAGAGGCCATAACCCCAAATTTTTTGGTCATTCTTGTTTCCATTGATCTCTATATGGTATAGGGAGTATGCATATCAATTTTCATGAAGAAATTCCATGGGGAAGTCATCTGATCAAGGGTTGACTTTTCAGACAAGTCAGTGCAAAATCAGGGCATCTGAGGCCCCCAATGACCCAACCAATGGGTGATCTTCATCATTTTGAGTGTATATGATCTTTATTTGATCATGGAAGAAGGTTGAAGTTCATGAAAATCAAGAATTTAGGGTTTTTGCAAATGTTGACTTTTTGGGCATGGTTGACTTTTCAAGGATGCATCATTTTAGGTCATTTTTCAAGCCATGATTCATGATCCAAAAATGCTTCAAATGGAAAAACTTTGGTCATGAAAGTTGTAGATCTCATCTTTCCCTTTCCAAAAAGTACAAGAACATGATCTAATTCATCTTGGATCAAAAGTTATGGTTTGTTAAAGTTGGCAAAAATCACTAAAATTCAAGTTATGCACCAAGTGGAAATTTTGCAAAACCTTGAACTAATGCATTTTGTAACTTCTAATTGACTTCAAACCAGTATGCAAACATTCTACAAGTCACAAAATTCAGAATGAACTAGGCATTGCTCATGTTTCATGACTTTTGGAACAAGAAAATCACATGTGAACCAAGTTACAACAAGTTGCAAAACCACTCATTCCACTTCCTACAACTTATGACATTGGATGCTGACTTTGGCTAGCCTCTCACCTCACCCTTTGCTGCGCAGCCCATGCCATGTACTTGCCTAGATCATGAGCCATGCTTCTCTTACACAATTTTTGACTTTTTGCAAAAGGCAACTTACCAATCAATAAAGCACATGTCAAATCAACTGACCAATGAGAGAGAGTCATATGGACAATTTGCAAGCAAAGCATAGCATAAGGCAAGGCTGAAAACACTTCATTCACAACATTCACAAAATCCCTTCACATTGCAAAAGCCTTCGAATTTCTCTATACAGCCTGCAAACACTCAAACTAACTTCACCATCCAACTCAACACACTTCATAGACCTCAAACCACCCAAAGCACAAGCCTGAAACAGCCAGATTACTCCATAACCATTTCACACCCCAAGCTGCAAGTTCCTTCGAAACTCTTGCCACAGCTTGCAAACACACAAACAAACACCATAGACCTTCTCCATTCACCCTCAGGATCATAAACAACCCCTCACCATGACCTGAAAGTGCCTATTTCACCATTGCCATTTCTGATCAAGCTTGAACAGAAGCTTTCGAAACTCATCAACCATCCAACTTAAACTCCATTTGAGCATTCAAACATCATCAAGAGGTTCTAAGGAGCAGCTTGCACAAAGAGAGGTGGCCAGAAAGTTCCTAAACTGAAAGCTCCAAATCTCAGGTAGCTCGAAAATAATTTTTCCAGAAATCATTTCTTTTGTTCCAAACTTGTTCTTTGTGTTATCCTGATCATTCTGGTACCTTTAGTTTTTGAAATGGTTGTGATATAAGCATTTAATTTGTGTTTGAAGCTTGCGTGACCTAGAACTTATTTTCTTCGATTCAGTTGATTTAAGAAATATAAATTTGTTTTGGGAGAGGGGTTTGATTCGTGAGAGGCTGGAGATCATTTCCCAATTCATAGATTTTGTTTTTGTTACGTTTTGAGGGGTTTGGGGAGTTTTCAGGTGAGGTGCTGGCCGGAGAAGACGACCGGAAGTCTTCTCCGGCCACCTGAGAGTAATTAAACCCTAATTGCATAATTAATTGTCATTTGAATGTGGACCTTTGGATGCGTTGAAAGTGTTGACCTCCTGCGCGTGTGAACGGCCCAGATGCGCTCATTATGCCCTAATCCACGTGTTTTATTTAATTAATCCATATTTAAATTAATTTGATCAGAAGCAATCCTGGCCATTCAAAAACGCGCGCGGTCAAACCCTTCAAACTCAGAGCTCATCCTGGCCCTCCATGCTGCATACTTTCATTTTTATTTGTTTTTATTTCATTTTTATTTCAATTAACTTGTACAATTATTTTAAAATAGTAAGAAACATTTAAAAATTATGAAACTTTTTCATGGAAGTTTTATTAATTTTTAAGACCCAAAAATATTTTCATTTTATTTTTTTATCATTAAAAAAGTATTTTTAAATATTTAAAAGATTATTTTTAATTGATTAATGAGAATTAATTAATTAAAAATACTTCTAGGTATTTAAAAATTACAAAAAAATTCATGAAATGTTCCAAGACATTTAGAAACATTGTCCAACCTTCAAACCAAATTTCTTTTTTGATCTTGATGCATCTTAAGAATTTTTCATTGAATTAAACCATTTTTTATGCATTATTTTGATCATGGATTCAAAAATTCATTTCTGCCTATTGGTGAAGGTTGTGACATTGATTCTTTTTGCTTTGTCTTGTGTTTAACATGTATTTTCAAGGATAAAAAGGCCATGAATTGTTCTTGCATTTTCAAATTGTTTGGCATTTGTTTTGTTAAGAACCCCTAAAAACCCTAATAACTTGCAAAAATCATAACTTGAGTTTGGTTGAGAGTTGAGAGCTCCCCTTTGGGCAGTGGTTCATCATAGGCCTAGGGTTTCTTTGGGTACCATTTTCCATTTTTACTTTAGGGTTTTGCTTCTGTTTTTGGTTTGTGTTTGATGTTTGATCCATAAACCCTAATTTGGGCTTTCTTTTGCATCCTTCTTGCATTCTCTTGCATAACATGACTTGTCTTTGCATTTTGTGCATTCTTGTGATTCATTTGACATCTTAAGACATGTACAAAGCATCTTTGATCATTGCATTACATATTTGCCATGTCATTTGTCTTGTATGATTCATAACTTTTCATGCTTGTTCATGCTCCTTAACTTGCATCATTTGCATTCATGATCTTGTATGAACATCCCCATTGTCTTGCCTCATGTTTGCAGCACCTCATAACATCATAATCATCATCAACATGCTTCTGGTTTTGCTTAGCATCATATCATTTCATCTCATCTTGCATTGCATTGCATTTTCTTTCTAACATTGCAGGTGGTAAGTAAACTTGAGAAGTGGATTTGCCTTCACTTCTCATACCTTTTCTTTTCATCTCTCTTGCATCCATTGCTGCATTCTTATTTGTGTTTGAGTTTGAGCTTGCTCATTCTTCTCCTCCCCACTTTCTTTCTTCAAGTGACTTGACTTCTTGAATGAAGCAAGTCATTTTGTTTCTCTTGATCCTGTTCATCTGCTTCCTGGTGGCTCCTTTGAAGATTGTTCTTGAAAACCTCACAAACCTTAGGATCATCCAAGCATGACAATGAATTAGGGTTTTGATTAGTCCCCCCATAGTTTTACCTTTGTGTCTCTCTTTGAGTCTCCTCTTCTCACCTCATAATCAGGGACTAAACCCTAAAGGCTTTAAGACTTTGTGCTTAGGGTTATGCCTGCATCCTTCTCTTAGGATGGAGTGTATAACTTTAATCCTAAGTATTAAACCCTTAAGGTGTTTAAATCTCTTAATCAATTCATCTAATAAATATCAAGACATTACACTTGTAACTTGGGCCTTGCATTAGGGTCCTAATTCTTCCTTAAGTGGTTAAGAAGGACTGACCCTAGTGTTAATGGACAAGTCCCCCTCAAGTTGTCTTACAAATCATAAAAAACACTTCATCATCATATCATTAATCTAAAATCCACTTAATAAAGGCTTGTTTTGTCATGGGTTTAATCCCTAATCATGGATTAAGTTGAGGAGTTTTCCTCAGCTTAAACATTCTCATCTATTATCCTTCTTTTAGGATGGTGTAATGAGTCTGTTTAATCCTTGATTATGGCTTAACCTCATTACTCAACACTAAACAAAAACACCAAAAACATCTAAATAATCACAAGTAGGTTAATGATCTTAATTCTACACCAAAGGTGATTAAGTGTGAGAATCTGACTTCACACTTAAGGTATTCTCATTACCCCTGATCAGAGGGAAGATGTGATGAGTTTACTAAATCCATTGGTTTAGGCTTAAGCTCATTTTCTTATGACAAAAATCCAAAAAGAAATAAAAGACTGAAAACTCAAAAACAAACAATAATCGTCTCCTCCGGGATTCTTTTCTCATCACCTTCACTCACAAACGAGAACTTGCTTCTTCCGTCCAATGCAAGACAGTTCGCACCTGAGCCAGACAGGTCATACACTTGAGCATAGACAAGCAAGCAGTTCATCAGTCAATTCACCTTTCAGTCTCTTTGGGTCGAACTACGGTGTTCTGACTTCCTCATTGCACGAGAGGATACGTAGGCATAACTTAACAGTTATCGAACAAAAGTCTCTGTATATTCCCCCTCCTTTCAGCATTATTCTTTAAGCCTCATGATCTTGAGCATTTTACTCCTGTCCTTACACTGACACTTTCATACTTCACATCACTTATACACTTTACACTGACACCTGTACATTCTCTTTCCAGCTATTTCATACACAGATTGCACTGACACTACCCCTTTAAAACACAAATCTTTTAAGCGTGGATCCCGTCGAGTACGACGGACAATCTGGGTGCTAATACCTTCCCAGGTAGTAACCAACCCCCTTTCTCAGTCTCTCTGGTTCGCAAACCGTCTTATCCATCTTTTTCTAGGCTTATGCAGCATTGCCTTTCCTCCAGGATAAAAATGCCTAGCTGGCGACTCTTTTCATCCCCAGTGAGTTCACGGCTGTGTGTTCTCACTGTTCCCTTCGCCGACCGTTCGCGTCTGTACCTTCATCTGACCCGGTGTCACTTGTCGGGAGCGACAGCTTGGCGACTCTGCTGGGGAACCTTATACTGCAACCAGGGCTTCTGGTTCTTTTTGTGGGTTCCTCCTAGCGCTTGATTGATTTGTGTTTACTGGGGTGTTATGTGCTTATTTGTGTTTGTATATTTGTTTTATTTTTATTGCTTTATGTACAGTTGCTTTGTTGCTTTCTTTATTGCTTTTGTATATATCATACTGTCATGCTGCTGGCTGGATCTGGTTTTTCTTTGGTGGGTGGGTGTTCCATTGAGAGTTAAGGTCCTATACCTGGGACCTGAGTGACACCTAGGCTAGAGTGAATCATATTCTTTCCCATTCCATTTCGGTCTGGTGCGGGAATATGAAACACGGTTCAGATATGGGTTTCTTCTTGAGAACTCTGTGTTGCAGATTTCCTGCAATGCTAGGGCCATCTAGGAAGCCTGCTAAGTCTGGATGACCTTTTAGTATTGACCTTCAGAAACTGAGGTGAATTAGAGGAGGAATTGTTATGGTTATTGTAAACACTGTACCTCCGGGTTGGAAGTGTTTACACTTCTCATAACTGATCCAAGTCTGAGGATCCTTGTTCTAGATCACTACCTGTGAGGGGGTTGGGCTGTTTACAGGTTTGCAGGTACCTTGACCTCAGAATACCCTGATACTTTGACTTTGTTAAGAATGCTCCATGTTGGATAGTTCTTGTGATTCTAAAACCCTGGACATGTGGCTCTTTATTTGAGTCCCCTACCCTGGTTACTGGATTTATAGACCTCCACCTGGAATTCTTGGACACACATGGATCTATACCAAGGCAGTTAATCAGATCCAGCTCAGTCACAAACCCTTGCATTTCATTTGCATACATACCCATTGCATCATATTAACATGTGCTTATTTGTGTTTCAGGGTATCCACCTTCATCTCTGGTTTTGGTTTTGACCCCATCTGCAGTATTGACCTATCTCCACCAGCACTTGCTTCAGCTTGTCAGCCATATACTTCAGTTACTTGCACCAGCCAATCAGTGGCCCACTCCTCAGCATTTTCATCAGCACTTATCCTACTCAGTCCTCAGCATCATGGCTCCAAAGAAAAGCAACATCACCTATCATTTCTTCCAACCAGACTTATCAGACATCAGGAGGATCCAAACCCTGATCACTCCAGATCACATACCCTTGTTCAGGGAGAGCTATGGAGATATACTGGACATGGTTATGGATCTGGACCCATCTCAGAGGAGCCTCATCCACACCTGCATTCAGTTTTATGATCCCCCATTGAGATGTTTCACCTTTCAAGACTTTCAGTTGGGTCCTCTTTTGGAAGAATACTCATATTTGGTTGGTTTGCCTATCAAAAGAGAAATCCCATTCAACCCTGAAATGGTCTTTCCCAGCAATGGAGAGATAGCAAAAGCTTTGCACCTGGAGCCTGTTTTGATTGAACAGCATATGACCTCCAAAGCTGGAATCCCTGGTCTTCATCTTGACTTCCTGATTTCTCAAGCTAGTTTGAAAGCTTCCCTGGGGGAGTGGAGAGCTGTTTGTGCTCTGTTGGCCTTAAGTGTATATGGAATTGTGTTGTTTGCAGATGAGCCTCGATTCATCAGTAAGAATGCAATCCACTTGTTCATCCTGAAGAACCCAGTGCCAACTTTACTGGGTGATCTCTATTACTCAGTGCATCAGAGAAATGAGAAGCAGAGGGGAAGGTTAGTGAGGATTTGTGCTCCATTATTTCATGCTTGGCTTCTCAGGCATCTACCCAGGACAGATGCATTTCTCAATCCTCATCAGCAAAGCAACTGGGCTAAGAGACTCACTGTCCTAACTTCAGCAGATATCAGATGGTGTACTCAGAGCACCAAGGGCAGAGACATGATCACCAGCTGTGGGCACTTTCCCAATGTGCCTTTGATAGGAGTTAAGGGAAGTATCAACTACAACCCTCTGCTGTTCAGAAGGCAATTAGGCTATGCACTGGTCCATACTCCTAGGGAACAAGATTTGGTGGAGACCCTCTACTGTGAGAACAAGATTAGTTTGACTGTTGTTAGGCAGGCTGCTTGGGCATGGGATCATGTTCAAACCAAGGGAATCACCATTTTGGGGAAGTGCAATAATGTGGCATCAGTTCAATATTATGAGTGGTCCCATGCTAGGGCCCAATTCTCTGGAATGCCCTTTACCATAGAAGACATGCCTGAGTCATCTTCAGCACCACCCCCTGCCACTATCAGTCTGGAGGAGTTTGAAAGCTTAAAGGAAAGAAATGAGAAGTTAACCCAGGCTTTGCAGAAGACCCTCAGGGAGAGGAGTGAAGGTGTAAGGGAGATTGAGAGATTGGAGAAATTGAGGGTGGAACACTTGACTAAGATTGAGAAATCTGGAGATTATATCAACAAGTCTAAAGCTGGTGAACAGATTTTGAAGAACGCTTGTAAAGAAGCCCAGTTCCAAAGAGCAAGAACAGACTTGTATTTGAAAGAAAGTCAGGCCAGGTGGGTCCGGATCACTGAGGCCCGTACTCTAGAAGACAAGAGAGCTCAAGACAAGATGGAGCAGATGGAAAAAGCCCTGGCAGCAGCCCAGGAGGAGATATCAGAGCTGAAAATCAAAGCAGGATTGAAGAGGTCTAAGGACCAAAGTCAGAGCAAGAAATTGGCTGCAGCAGTTGCAACAAGAAACCTTCTCATTAGAAGTCTCACGGAGCATCCGGCTGATCCTGTGACCGAAGCACTTCTCAAGGAAGTTCGTGAGGATGAGTTTGGCCTTGGAGTTTGATCATTTGCTTGTTGTTGTTCCTTTTCCATGTACTTTTGCTTTTTGTGATGTATTTTGGCCCCTTTGAGGGTTTGTGTTGTAAAATGAACAAATTGTATTATTTCACCTTTGTAATATATTTGTGTTGGGGTTCACATCAAAAGCAACTTCAACAGCATCATCTTCAAGGGTCTGGAAGGGTCAAAACTGAAGGCCAAACCGGATACCTTGAGAACAAATAAGCATAACTGCATTGCATGCTAACCTTTTATTTGTTTTGTAGGGTTTTGTCTTGTTGTTGCTAACCTCTGTTGTGAATCTCAGGAATTATTGCTCGCCGCCGGGTATTTCCTCTCAACAGGCCACACAGGTACCCAACTAGAAACAACCTTCCGGGAATTCAGATGGATCAGATGCAACAAGACCTTACGGAGGTCAGAAACCAGATGGCAAACGAAAGGTTAGAGATGAGAACGCAGATGACGCAGTTCATGGAAGTTATGAACAACATGGCTCAGAGCCAGGAGAGACTGAGGGCCATGGTGGAGAGGCAAAATCAAGAGGAGCCTCATGTAGGAACTGCAGGCACCAGTAATAATGAAAGGGTGCAACCCCATGTTACCCCCCCTGTGTTTGGCCCACATCTACATCCTGAGATTAACGTTCCTGCAAATGTTCAAGGAACAGCCACTGCAGCCAGAGTACTTCAAGAAGATCCTCAGGAGGACCAGTATACAGTAATGGGTGCCGGAGAGGAAACTTATGATAGACGATTGGAAGAAATAGCTGAGAAGTTGAGGTCCTTAGAATCTCAAAACTCTTTGGGGTTTGACGTCATGGACATGGGTTTAGTAGAAGGGGTCAGGATTCCCCACAAGTTCAAGCCTCCATGTTTCGAAAAGTATAATGGGACTTCATGCCCCCGGACTCATTTGCAGTCATTTCTGGGAAGGCTGAAGGCCTATACAATGGATGAGAAACTGTGGATGTTCTATTTTGAAGATAGCTTGACTGGAGCATCGAGGGAATGGTATTCCCATTTGACAAGGGCAACTATTAGATGCTGGAAGGACCTGGCAGAGGCCTTCATCAGACAGTATCAGTATAATCTAGATATGGCACCCAACAGGACCCTCCTAATGGGAATGTCACAGTCTTCGAGGGAGAGCTTCAGAGAATATGCTCAGAGATGGAGGCAATTGGCTGCTGCCGTTCAACCACCAATGTCTGAGAGAGAAATGGCAGACATGTTTATGAACACTCTTCAGGGAACGTATATTGACAGGTTGGCTGCTTTCTCTTCCACTAGCTTTGCGGATGTTGTTATAGCCGGGGAGAGAATTGAAAGCCTGTTAAAAATGGGAAAGATCTCAGACAACGGTGCAAGCTCGTCCAGTAGTACAAGAAAGCCTTTTGCAGGCCCGAGAAGAACTGGCGAGACCAATGCCATCCACACCAACAGGGGTAGGCCCCAATATGTTCAAAGGTCAATAGCAGCAGTCACTATCCCTGCTCCAGCTCATCCTCAGCCAGTCTATCAACCTCCTCAACAAAACTTCCAACAACAACCCCAGTATCATCAGAATCAGTATCCTCCAAGGAACTTCAACAACAACTCCAACAACAACAATCAACAGAGGCCATTCCAACAGAGGCCCTCCCAAGCTAACCGAGTGATCGATCCGATCCCAATGCCATATGCTGCCTTGCTGCCACAACTTCTGAAACTCAACCTGGTTGAGCTAAGAACGTTGGCACCTCCGGATCCCAACAGTCTACCAAGGAACTATGACTCCAATGCTAGGTGTGCTTTCCATTCAAACGCACCTGGTCACAGTACAGAAAAATGCAGGGCTCTGCATATGAAGGTACAAGACTTGGTAGACTCCAAGGCTCTGAATTTTGCACCTCCGCCCAATGTCAATAAAAACCCAATGCCAAACCATGGTGGTCCTCAAATTAACGCTATTGAAGAAGACCAACCGTCTTATTTAATAACAAGTGTGGATCAGATCCGGACACCATTGGTCGAAATCAAAGCTCAACTCCGCGAAAGCCAGATATTCCCGGGGTGTGAACTAGGGTGCCCATACTGCAATATTTCATGGAATGGGTGTGAAGATTTGAGGAATGGCATTGACAGCCTTATTCAGAATGGCCTTCTACAGATCACTACATCATTCCCGACAAATCCGGCAACTTCATCAACAACGGTTTCAGAACCTCCTACAAATGCAACAACTATTGTTCCCGACAATTCATCAGCACCATCAACAAGTACTTCATCTGTCCTCCCAAATGATCAGTTTTCAACAGTTTCTCCTGCTACAACTTCAGCTTCATTCCATTTCGACTCTCCATCAGCAACAACAACAGTCCTTCCAACGGAACCTCCTACAACACCAGCAATCAATCACGAAGATGTCTCTACTGTTACCATATTCTATGATCCTGAAAATAACTCCGCTTACCATTCAGAAGGTGCTGCTCCCACCAGAGCACCAGTTACAATCTTCTATGATCCACAAACAATAACAGTCCCTTCAGCAGCAGCAATCAGTCCAGTCACTGTCACGGTGCCTGGACCAGTACCATATGAAAGCAATAGGGCCATCCCTTGGCACTATGGCTCTGACGTGTACTGCGAGGGAAAAAGAATCACTCTTGAAACATCAACACCTGCACCACAGGTAGATAATGTGGGGGGAGGCGGAGGCTTCACTCGAAGCGGACGTCTCTTTGCTCCACCAATTCAAAGACCTACTGCCGAAGCAGAAGCTGCTGCCAAAGCAAAAGGAAAGAGCCCGGTGCAGGAAGATCCAGCTGCCAAAGAAGCCCTGAAGACTCCATTTGATCAGGAAGTTGATGAGTTTATGCGGATCATCAAAAAGAGTGACTACAAAATTGTGGATCAACTTCACCAGACGCCATCCAAAATCTCCATCCTCTCACTGCTTATGTGCTCCGAAGCCCATCGGAATGCACTACTTAAAGTCCTGCACGCAGCTTACGTGCCTGAGGAGATTACTGTCAACCAATTGGAAACCGTGGTTGGAAATGTTACTGCTAGCAATGGGCTAGGGTTTACCAATTCTGACTTGACAGCGGATGGCCGCAATCACAACAAAGCCTTGCACATAACCATGGAATGCAAAGGAGCTGTCCTTTCTCATGTGCTGGTGGACACAGGTTCTTCCCTGAATGTCTTGCCAAAGAAGGCTCTGGTGAAGCTTGAATATGATGGACTGGCATTGAGACCCAGCAACCTGGTAGTAAGAGCCTTTGATGGTTCTAAGAGATCGGTTCTGGGAGAGATTGAGCTGCCTGTGACAATTGGCCCACAGACCTTTAAAACTATCTTTTATGTGATGGACATTCAGCCCGCCTACAGCTGTTTGTTGGGTAGACCCTGGATTCACGCCGCCGGCGCAATAACGTCTACCCTTCACCAAAAGTTAAAATTTGAGTGGGAAGGCCAAGTTGTCACAATCTGTGGAGAGGAGGACATTTTTGTTAGCCACCTGGCTACTTATAAATACATTGAAATGGATGGAGAGATCCATGAAACAATGAGCCAAGGTTTTGAGGCCTTGAATGTCAATGAAGCATCTGCTGTATCTGGTACTCCAATGTCATCTTACCAACAAGCCCGGAAGGTTGTTGAAGAAGGAACTGCCCTAGGCTGGGGCAAGGTTTTAGCTGTGGAGGAGAAGAAGGACAAGTTTGGGTTGGGTTACAGACCAACTCAACATCAAGCAAAGGCTGCTGGAGAGCTTGGTTTTGTCAGTGGGGGGATGCTTACCCCTGATGCTATCAACTGTTTGGAAGACGAGCTGGAAGAGGAGCGCAATCTGGAGAATTGGATTCGTCCGAAGATCCCGGGGAGCAGTGTCTCGAACTGGTCTTCCCAGGAAATTATAAGAGTTACTCATGCAGAGTAATTATTATTTCCTGTATTTTTTATAGCATGCATCCAAGTTTTGCATCTTGCCCAAGATGACAAGACTCATTTTGTAACCAGGGCCATCTGTACTTTTGTGCAAACAAGATTAAATTAATGAAATATCAGACATCTTTTTGCAAACGAGTCTTTTTCTTTTATGCTCACTGTTTTTCCATTTTTCTTTTTGTACAAAAATAAATGGCGGTGTTTTCAAAATGATAACTTCATTTCACTTTTTCTAAAGCAAGATTAAAATCAATCACTAAAATGAACAAACTTAACCCTTGCAGAGAGTGCCTTCCTGACAGCACCGACAACAGCACAGCTATGACATCGTATGACTTTGACAATCCAATCAATCAAGCTGATGAAGGGGTTGATGAAGAATATGAGCTTCCTGAAGAGCTAGCCAGGTTGTTAAGACAGGAGGAAAAGGTTATTACTCCTCACCAAGAGGAGATTGAAGTGATCAATCTTGGTACGGAAGAGAATGTGAAAGAAGTTAAAATCGGGGCCTGCCTGCAAGACTCAGCGAAGAGACAGCTGATAGATCTGCTTCAAGAGTATGTTGATGTGTTTGCTTGGTCGTATCAAGATATGCCAGGGTTGGATACCGATATAGTTATGCACAAGCTGCCTCTGAGGGAAGAATGCCCACCAGTGAAACAGAAGTTGCGCCGAACTCGCCCAGACATGGCTATGAAAATCAAAGAAGAGGTACAAAAGCAATGGGACGCCGGGTTCCTTGCTGTGACTAGCTACCCGCCGTGGGTTGCTAATATTGTGCCTGTGCCTAAGAAGGATGGCAAAGTAAGAATGTGTGTTGACTACCGGGATCTGAACAGAGCCAGCCCGAAAGATGACTTCCCATTACCTCACATTGACGTATTGGTGGATAACACGGCTCAGTTCTCGGTATTCTCCTTCATGGATGGATTTTCAGGATATAATCAGATCAAGATGTCACCTGAAGACATGGAGAAGACAACATTCATTACACCTTGGGGCACGTTCTGTTACAAAGTGATGCCATTCGGACTGAAGAATGCTGGTGCCACATATCAACGGGCTATGGTGACATTATTCCACGATATGATCCACAAGGAAATAGAATGCTATGTGGATGATATGATCGCCAAGTCCCTTACAGAAGAAGACCATCTGGTGAATCTGCTCAAATTATTCAAGCGTCTGAGGAAATACCAATTGAAGCTGAACCCCAACAAATGCACATTCGGGGTGCGATCCGGTAAGCTGCTGGGCTTTATTGTAAGCGAGAAGGGGATTGAGGTTGACCCAGATAAAGTCAAGGCTATACAAGAAATTCCTGCACCTAAAACTGAGAAAGAAGTTCGAGGGTTCTTAGGTCGATTGAACTACATCTCACGGTTCATATCTCACCTCACAGCAACCTGTGAACCCTTGTTCAAGCTATTAAGAAAGGAACAGACGGTCAGGTGGAACGAAGATTGCCAGAAGGCTTTTGACAAGATCAAGGAATATCTGCAAGAACCTCCAATCCTTATGCCTCCAGTTGAAGGAAGACCTCTGATTATGTACTTGACAGTATTAGAAGAGTCGATGGGGTGTGTGCTGGGCCAGCATGACGAGTCTGGTCGAAAAGAGTATGCAATATACTACCTAAGCAAAAAGTTTACCGACTGTGAACAGCGTTATTCACTGCTCGAGAAAACTTGCTGTGCTTTAGCGTGGGCTGCTCGCCGACTGAGACAGTATATGTTGACCCACACTACCTTATTAATCTCAAAAATGGATCCAGTCAAGTACATATTTGAGAAGCCAGCTCTTACCGGACGGGTTGCAAGATGGCAGATGATTCTCACAGAATACGACATACAGTACACATCACAGAAAGCCATCAAGGGCAGTGTACTATCTGAATATCTTGCTGAGCAACCCATTGATGACTACCAGCCTATGAGGTTTGACTTCCCTGATGAAGACATCATGTTCATTAAAGCAAAAGATCACGGAGAGCCTGTTCACACTGAAGGGCCTGACCCGGAAGAAGAATGGATTATGATGTTTGATGGGGCTGTTAACATGAATGGCCGTGGTGTTGGTGCAGTACTCATAACACCAAAAGGAGTTCACATGCCTTTCTCGGCAAAACTCACTTTCAATTGCACTAACAACGAAGCTGAATACGAAGCTTGCATTATGGGTCTTGAGGAAGCCATTGACCTCAGGATCAAGACATTGACCGTATTCGGAGATTCAGCTTTGGTAGTCAATCAAACCAACGGAAAATGGTACACCCACCAAGATCATCTGATACCTTACAGGGATTATACAAGGAGGTTATTGACTTTCTTCACAACAGTCAAGCTCGAGTATATCCCTCGCGACGAGAATCAGTTTGCAGATGCTCTTGCTACCATTTCATCCATGATCAAAGTTCAAACGGCCAACTTTGTACCTCAAATTTCAGTGTCTAGACTTGATAGACCAGCATATGTATTCGCAGCAGATGTTGTCAAAGATGATAAGCCTTGGTTCCACGACATTAAGTGCTTCTTGGAGGATCAAACATACCCGTCTGGGGCATCTTCCAATGATAAGAAGACTTTGAGAAGGCTTGCTGGTAGTTTCTTCCTGAACACTGATGGGTCTTTATACAAGAGGAACTTTGATATGGTACTCCTCAGATGTGTTGACAAGACGGAAGCAGATTTGTTGATGCATGAAGTGCACGAAGGATCCTTTGGTACCCATGCCGGAGGGCATGCCATGGCTAAGAAGTTGTTAAGATCAGGTTATTACTGGATCACAATGGATGCAGACTGTTGTGCTTACGCCAGAAAATGCCACAAATGCCAGATTTACGCAGATAAAGTGCATGTGCCTCCCAATCCTTTGAACATCATGTCTTCACCCTGGCCCTTTGCCATGTGGGGCATTGATATGATTGGCAAGATTGAGCCAACTGCTTCAAACGGCCACAGATTCATCCTGGTTGCCATTGACTATTTCACCAAGTGGGTTGAAGCAGCCTCATATGCAAATGTTACAAGGCAAGTGGTAGCCAGATTTCTGAAAAGAGATATCATCTGTCGGTATGGAGTTCCCGAGCGAATCATTACTGATAATGGTTCCAATCTAAACAACAAAATGATGGCAGAGCTGTGCCGGGACTTCAAGATCCAACATCACAATTCTTCTCCTTACAGGCCAAAGATGAACGGCGCTGTTGAGGCAGCAAATAAGAATATCAAGAAGATTGTGCAGAAGATGGTAATCACCTACAAAGACTGGCACGAAATGCTACCATTTGCCTTGCATGGGTACCGCACATCAATCAGAACATCCACTGGGGCAACACCGTATCAGCTTGTATATGGTATGGAAGCAGTCCTACCTGTTGAAGTTGAATTACCCTCCTTACGGGTACTGATGGATTTTAAACTGAGTGAAGCAGAATGGGTACGGTCCCGATACGAACAACTGAGTCTGATCGAAGAGAAAAGATTGGCTGCAATCTGCCATGGGCAGTTATATCAGAAGAGAATGAAGAAAGCCTTCGATCAGAAAGTCAGGCACCGAGAGTACCAAGTGGGAGATCTTGTGCTGAAAAGAATCCTCCCTCCTCATACAGACTACAGGGGCAAATGGACTCCAAATTATGAAGGACCATTCGTTGTAAAGAAAGTTTTCTCTGGTGGAGCGCTGATGCTCAGCACCATGGATGGTGAAGATTTCCCGTCCCCTGCGAATTCAGATGCAGTTAAAAAATACTTCGCGTAAAAATGACCCGCTGGACACAAAAACAGAATGTAAGTCCAGGCAAAAATAGGGCATCCCGGCGAGTCAAAAACAGAATAAAAGACTCGGGCAAAAGTAAGGGAAAATGAACAAAAAATGTACACCCGCTGAGTTGAAAAGCCGCATTGGACAACTCAGGCAAAAATGGGTATCCCGATGGATTGAAAACCCGAAAGGGCGATCCATGCAAAATAAGGGAATAAGCGAACAACTGTACTCTGAATTCGTCTGTATCACCTACAACTTGGTAAGCTACGAATGATCAGCTTCAATCAGAATCAACTCTCTCCAGAAAGCAAGACGAGAAGAACGTCATTGTCATACGAGTCATAGCAGAAGAGGAAGCTCCTTGAAAGCGTCGTCAGCATCGCCAACACTTTATTTCTCAATTTGTAACAATCTCCTCATTTCAGGAGATATGTTTCCTTGACTGTATCTTGCCAATTCAGGGCACTTGAATTAATAAAATCAGATTTTTCAGTCATGTCATGTTTTCACATTTATGATTTGCAAAGAGTTGTCTGATATCTCTAAAAATACAGTTGCATAAGTACAGATGCCTTTCTCTAAAAGTAAAAACACATGCTTACAGGGAATATACTTACGCTCGAAAGTACTTAACTCCTATGACGGAATCCAGTAAGGGATACCTCGGGACCTTTTGTACGTTCCATTATCTTTGCAGGATTGCAGGTATCCAGAACGCAACCTGGGGCATGCAGGTTACGTCTCAGCAAGTAGGCGAATCATTATCAACTCGGTCTATCTTCCGCATGGCACTAGAAGGTGCCCATTTCCCCAGCGGAGCTGCTAAATCAGCACACACTCAATCTCAACATCCAAGATGCTCTGTCCCCAGCTGAGTTGCCTCTTGTTGCTCTCCCCAGCTGAGTTGCCTCTCAATTCCCCAGCCAAGTTGCTATTCTTCCTCAACAGAATGCAGAAATCAGGGAATCATCTCTCCACAGAGCTTCAAGCCTTTATTCAGAAGAGCAATGCACGAAGAGATCACAACAGAGTGAAGAAAGCTTCTACAAACCCCAGCTGGGTCTCTCATTTATAAGGATATGTCAATCAGTGACTTATATCCCCGAGCAGATGCATCATTAGATCTACCAGTGATCTCATACCCAGCTGGGACGTCCATTTCAAGCAGATCGACCCGAGATCTTCGCAGCAATGGGATCCGAATCCCGGATCCGCCCCCCTTTGCATAATCATGGCATCCGCATCATATTCACCCCCCAGAGCGTAGCATTCCGTCTAATACGGAGCATTACGGCAAAAATCAAATGCATAGCATAATCATAAGTCATGTTGTGAATTGAACGCTTGTGATTAGTAACCATTCATCAGGATACAGATTACTTTCCCCCAGAATCCCCATCAGAGTCCCAGCAAAAGCAGTTGCCTCATATTCACAAACACCCGTATATACACCTTTTGGCACCCGTCCGTGTCATCTTTCCCCAGTAAAGTCGCCTGAACACCCTTTACAAACAAATCACCCTCATTACGGATACATTCTGGCACCCGTCCGTGTCATAACTCCCAGCAGAAAGCCAAAGACATCCTTTTTGCACTCACATACCTTATATGCACCCCTTTTTGACACCCGTCCGTGTCATATCCCCAGCGCAGTCGCGTACACCTTCATCACCCCTACACTTGTTAATATTATACTTTTCTCTTTTGACACTCGTCCGTGTCACTCTCCCCAGCAGATAAACACTCATCATCAATACAATACTCACCACTCATGGTACGCTTATACAGATACTCGCCCATATCTTGTACACATCATCACTCACACCCCCCACAGATTCGGCAATAGTCCTTGTTTTCTGTTAGCCAGTTGGTATTCGTCCGTACCACCATCTCAGAACATTGCGTCTAGTGTTTGTTTCTACATGATACTCGTCCGTATCATAGTCTTAAGGATGCTCGTCCGCATCTTTAATCCATACACCGTGTCAAACACCTTTGTCTTCTTGAGTATAGATACTCGTCCGTGTCTATTACTCCCCAGAAGAATCCTTTCAGATGCAACACTTGTCCGTGTTCTTAGTTAACCAGTTGATACTCGTCCGTATCATCATCTCTGAGCATGTGTCAGTTTGTTTCTACATGATACTCGACCGTATCATAGTCTTAAGGGTGCTCGTCCGCATCTTTAATCTATACACAATACCAAACACTTATACCTTTTATTTCTTGGATGTAAGCGCTCGTCCGTGTTTACTATCTCCCCAGTAGATTGCCAACAAATTTTCTTTTTATCTAACACTCGTCCTGTGTTATGATACCTTTGAGAGCAGCCGTACCCTGCTGAGTGGTCGTCCTCCACTTCTTGATGGTCGTCCTCCATCCTGCTCATCCGATGGCCGTCCCCATCGTTGATTTTAGCAGCCGTCCCCTGCTAGGTGGTCGTCCTCCACCTTTTGATGATCGTCCTTCATCACTTTATCCAATGGCCGTCCCCATTGTTGATCTTTGGTTATCTAACACCCGTCCTGTGTTATGATAAACCCCGAGAGCAGCCGTCCCTTGCTGAGTGGTCGTCCTCCACTTCTTGATGGTCGTCCTCCATCTTGCTCGTCCGATGGCCGTCCCCATCGTTGACCTTTTATCCGATGGCCGTCCCCATCGTTGATATTTTCGGCAGCCGTACCCTGCCAGGTGGTCGTCCTCCACCTTTGATGGCCGTCCCCATCATATTTCTTTTATTCCCAACAGAGCAGCCGTCCCCTGCTAGGTGATCGTCCTTCACCTTTGATGGCCGTACCCCATCATCTGTTTATTTCATTTATTCTTTAACCCGATGGCCGTCCCCGTCGTGGTCCCTTTTCCTTTTTAGCCCGATGGCCGTCCCCATCGTTGGTTATTTTACCTACTTTATGAACTTGATGGTCGTCCCCGTCGTGTTTCATTAATCCCCAGAGAACTTTGCAGCTTTATCTTGATGGCCGTCCCCATCATGATATTTTATTTTCCCAGCTAGTCGGCCGTCCCCGTCTTAGCTCTACCTTTTATCCCCAGCATGTCGGTCGTCCCCGTCATCGCTTTACTTCACATTTTTCCCAGCATGTCGGCCGTCCCCGTCATCACTCTTTACCCAGCAGTCGTCCTCTGCTCGACGGTCGTCCTCCGTCGCCTATACTTTACAATATACTTTATTTTTCTTTTACAATCTATATCCTTTTTCTTCTTCATTTCTGTGAGTGCAAATTTTGGACTGTCTTTGGTATTCAACCACAAGTTATCTTGTTTGGCCTGTTAAGCCGTCGCTTACAACCTGCACAGCTAACTCATGTTTGAATAGGGGCAGCTGTAAACACCCCAAATTTGCCCTCACCCATTCACACCATGGCTTGTGATCATTCTCATATGCATAAACACAATCATGTCATCTCACATTTCATTTTTGATTCACTGGATAGTTTCTAAGTCATCTGCACCTAGGGTTTGTGATCTGAGCAATCCCAAAGCATCTTGAGCCATTCCAAGGGCAACCAATCAACTCAAAGGGGTCTATGTGTGTTCATACATCATATTCTATCTCCTCAAAGTCAAGAATGCAGAGGAATCACAAGAGCTAGGGTTGAGTGGATGCAGAGCCAGGATGAACTGCACAGTTGACTGAAAATTAGGGTTTTGGTTTCAGAGGCCATAACCCCAAATTTTTTGGTCATTCTTGTTTCCATTGATCTCTATATGGTATAGGGAGTATGCATATCAATTTTCATGAAGAAATTCCATGGGGAAGTCATCTGATCAAGGGTTGACTTTTCAGACAAGTCAGTGCAAAATCAGGGCATCTGAGGCCCCCAATGACCCAACCAATGGGTGATCTTCATCATTTTGAGTGTATATGATCTTTATTTGATCATGGAAGAAGGTTGAAGTTCATGAAAATCAAGAATTTAGGGTTTTTGCAAATGTTGACTTTTTGGGCATGGTTGACTTTTCAAGGATGCATCATTTTAGGTCATTTTTCAAGCCATGATTCATGATCCAAAAATGCTTCAAATGGAAAAACTTTGGTCATGAAAGTTGTAGATCTCATCTTTCCCTTTCCAAAAAGTACAAGAACATGATCTAATTCATCTTGGATCAAAAGTTATGGTTTGTTAAAGTTGGCAAAAATCACTAAAATTCAAGTTATGCACCAAGTGGAAATTTTGCAAAACCTTGAACCAATGCATTTTGTAACTTCTAATTGACTTCAAACCAGTATGCAAACATTCTACAAGTCACAAAATTCAGAATGAACTAGGCATTGCTCATGTTTCATGACTTTTGGAACAAGAAAATCACATGTGAACCAAGTTACAACAAGTTGCAAAACCACTCATTCCACTTCCTACAACTTATGACATTGGATGCTGACTTTGGCTAGCCTCTCACCTCACCCTTTGCTGCGCAGCCCATGCCATGTACTTGCCTAGATCATGAGCCATGCTTCTCTTACACAATTTTTGACTTTTTGCAAAAGGCAACTTACCAATCAATAAAGCACATGTCAAATCAACTGACCAATGAGAGAGAGTCATATGGACAATTTGCAAGCAAAGCATAGCATAAGGCAAGGCTGAAAACACTTCATTCACAACATTCACAAAATCCCTTCACATTGCAAAAGCCTTCGAATTTCTCTATACAGCCTGCAAACACTCAAACTAACTTCACCATCCAACTCAACACACTTCATAGACCTCAAACCACCCAAAGCACAAGCCTGAAACAGCCAGATTACTCCATAACCATTTCACACCCCAAGCTGCAAGTTCCTTCGAAACTCTTGCCACAGCTTGCAAACACACAAACAAACACCATAGACCTTCTCCATTCACCCTCAGGATCATAAACAACCCCTCACCATGACCTGAAAGTGCCTATTTCACCATTGCCATTTCTGATCAAGCTTGAACAGAAGCTTTCGAAACTCATCAACCATCCAACTTAAACTCCATTTGAGCATTCAAACATCATCAAGAGGTTCTAAGGAGCAGCTTGCACAAAGAGAGGTGGCCAGAAAGTTCCTAAACTGAAAGCTCCAAATCTCAGGTAGCTCGAAAATAATTTTTCCAGAAATCATTTCTTTTGTTCCAAACTTGTTCTTTGTGTTATCCTGATCATTCTGGTACCTTTAGTTTTTGAAATGGTTGTGATATAAGCATTTAATTTGTGTTTGAAGCTTGCGTGACCTAGAACTTATTTTCTTCGATTCAGTTGATTTAAGAAATATAAATTTGTTTTGGGAGAGGGGTTTGATTCGTGA
This sequence comes from Lathyrus aphaca, assembly GCA_963966055.1. Lineage (NCBI taxonomy): Eukaryota > Viridiplantae > Streptophyta > Magnoliopsida > Fabales > Fabaceae > Lathyrus > Lathyrus aphaca. The sequence continues at coordinate 316,562,761 of OZ014522.1, forward strand.
GAGGCTGGAGATCATTTCCCAATTCATAGATTTTGTTTTTGTTACGTTTTGAGGGGTTTGGGGAGTTTTCAGGTGAGGTGCTGGCCGGAGAAGACGACCGGAAGTCTTCTCCGGCCACCTGAGAGTAATTAAACCCTAATTGCATAATTAATTGTCATTTGAATGTGGACCTTTGGATGCGTTGAAAGTGTTGACCTCCCGCGCGTGTGAACGGCCCAGATGCGCTCATTATGCCCTAATCCACGTGTTTTATTTAATTAATCCATATTTAAATTAATTTGATCAGAAGCAATCCTGGCCATTCAAAAACGCGCACGGTCAAACCCTTCAAACTCAGAGCTCATCCTGGCCCTCCATGCTGCATACTTTCATTTTTATTTGTTTTTATTTCATTTTTATTTCAATTAACTTGTACAATTATTTTAAAATAGTAAGAAACATTTAAAAATTATGAAACTTTTTCATGGAAGTTTTATTAATTTTTAAGACCCAAAAATATTTTCATTTTATTTTTTTATCATTAAAAAAGTATTTTTAAATATTTAAAAGATTATTTTTAATTGATTAATGAGAATTAATTAATTAAAAATACTTCTAGGTATTTAAAAATTACAAAAAAATTCATGAAATGTTCCAAGACATTTAGAAACATTGTCCAACCTTCAAACCAAATTTATTTTTTGATCTTGATGCATCTTAAGAATTTTTCATTGAATTAAACCATTTTTTATGCATTATTTTGATCATGGATTCAAAAATTCATTTCTGCCTATTGGTGAAGGTTGTGACATTGATTCTTTTTGCTTTGTCTTGTGTTTAACATGTATTTTCAAGGATAAAAAGGCCATGAATTGTTCTTGCATTTTCAAATTGTTTGGCATTTGTTTTGTTAAGAACCCCTAAAAACCCTAATAACTTGCAAAAATCATAACTTGAGTTTGGTTGAGAGTTGAGAGCTCCCCTTTGGGCAGTGGTTCATCATAGGCCTAGGGTTTCTTTGGGTACCATTTTCCATTTTTACTTTAGGGTTTTGCTTCTGTTTTTGGTTTGTGTTTGATGTTTGATCCATAAACCCTAATTTGGGCTTTCTTTTGCATCCTTCTTGCATTCTCTTGCATAACATGACTTGTCTTTGCATTTTGTGCATTCTTGTGATTCATTTGACATCTTAAGACATGTACAAAGCATCTTTGATCATTGCATTACATATTTGCCATGTCATTTGTCTTGTATGATTCATAACTTTTCATGCTTGTTCATGCTCCTTAACTTGCATCATTTGCATTCATGATCTTGTATGAACATCCCCATTGTCTTGCCTCATGTTTGCAGCACCTCATAACATCATAATCATCATCAACATGCTTCTGGTTTTGCTTAGCATCATATCATTTCATCTCATCTTGCATTGCATTGCATTTTCTTTCTAACGTTGCAGGTGGTAAGTAAACTTGAGAAGTGGATTTGCCTTCACTTCTCATACCTTTTCTTTTCATCTCTCTTGCATCCATTGCTGCATTCTTATTTGTGTTTGAGTTTGAGCTTGCTCATTCTTCTCCTCCCCACTTTCTTTCTTCAAGTGACTTGACTTCTTGAATGAAGCAAGTCATTTTGTTTCTCTTGATCCTATTCATCTGCTTCCTGGTGGCTCCTTTGAAGATTGTTCTTGAAAACCTCACAAACCTTAGGATCATCCAAGCATGACAATGAATTAGGGTTTTGATTAGTCCCCCCATAGTTTTACCTTTGTGTCTCTCTTTGAGTCTCCTCTTCTCACCTCATAATCAGGGACTAAACCCTAAAGGCTTTAAGACTTTGTGCTTAGGGTTATGCCTGCATCCTTCTCTTAGGATGGAGTGTATAACTTTAATCCTAAGTATTAAACCCTTAAGGTGTTTAAATCTCTTAATCAATTCATCTAATAAATATCAAGACATTACACTTGTAACTTGGGCCTTGCATTAGGGTCCTAATTCTTCCTTAAGTGGTTAAGAAGGACTGACCCTAGTGTTAATGGACAAGTCCCCCTCAAGTTGTCTTACAAATCATAAAAAACACTTCATCATCATATCATTAATCTAAAATCCACTTAATAAAGGCTTGTTTTGTCATGGGTTTAATCCCTAATCATGGATTAAGTTGAGGAGTTTTCCTCAGCTTAAACATTCTCATCTATTATCCTTCTTTTAGGATGGTGTAATGAGTCTGTTTAATCCTTGATTATGGCTTAACCTCATTACTCAACACTAAACAAAAACACCAAAAACATCTAAATAATCACAAGTAGGTTAATGATCTTAATTCTACACCAAAGGTGATTAAGTGTGAGAATCTGACTTCACACTTAAGGTATTCTCATTACCCCTGATCAGAGGGAAGATGTGATGAGTTTACTAAATCCATTGGTTTAGGCTTAAGCTCATTTTCTTATGACAAAAATCCAAAAAGAAATAAAAGACTGAAAACTCAAAAACAAACAATAATCGTCTCCTCCGGGATTCTTTTCTCATCACCTTCACTCATAAACGAGAACTTGCTTCTTCCGTCCAATGCAAGACAGTTCGCACCTGAGCCAGACAGGTCATACACTTGAGCATAGACAAGCAAGCAGTTCATCAGTCAATTCACCTTTCAGTCTCTTTGGGTCGAACTACGGTGTTCTGACTTCCTCATTGCACGAGAGGATACGTAGGCATAACTTAACAGTTATCGAACAAAAGTCTCTGTATATTCCCCCTCCTTTCAGCATTATTCTTTAAGCCTCATGATCTTGAGCATTTTACTCCTGTCCTTACACTGACACTTTCATACTTCACATCACTTATACACTTTACACTGACACCTGTACATTCTCTTTCCAGCTATTTCATACACAGATTGCACTGACACTACCCCTTTAAAACACAAATCTTTTAAGCGTGGATCCCGTCGAGTACGACGGACAATCTGGGTGCTAATACCTTCCCAGGTAGTAACCAACCCCCTTTCTCAGTCTCTCTGGTTCGCAAACCGTCTTATCCATCTTTTTCTAGGCTTATGCAGCATTGCCTTTCCTCCGGGATAAAAATGCCTAGCTGGCGACTCTTTTCATCCCCAGTGAGTTCACGGCTGTGTGTTCTCACTGTTCCCTTCGCCGACCGTTCGCGTCTGTACCTTCATCTGACCCGGTGTCACTTGTCGGGAGCGACAGTGGTTGACACCCAGGAGTTCCGGAAATGTTATGAAAAGCTCTTGTTTATCTTGGATACCGATGTACCAGAGGGGATTCTCCCTACCTTGGTTTAGTTTTATGATCCGTTGCATCATTGTTTCACCTTTCCTGATTATCAGCTTGTGCTGACCTTGGAGGGGTACTCTCATTGGATGGGTTTACCTATTTTGGACAAGGAATTTCTTTTTAGTTATTTAGAGAAGGAGCTTACGACCAAAGTCATCGCCAAAGCCCTTTTTCTCAAAGAGTCTGATCTTAGTGGGGAGTTTCTTCCAAAAGGGAGTGTCCGTGGTATTAATGCTAAGTTCTTAATAGGGAGAGCTTCTACTTCTCTTACTTTGGGTCATAAGGATAAATTTGAGGCTATTCTTGCTTTTCTCATCTATGGGATTATTTTGTTTCTTAACTTAGATGGTATTGTGGACGAGAGTGCTATTCAGATTTTCTTGAAGAAAAATTTGGTACCTACTTTGCTTGGAGACATGTATCATGCCTTTCATCATAGGACATCCAAAGTTGATGGAGAGATTATGCGTTGTCCGCCTCTTCTCTATAGGTGGTTTATTTTGCACCTACCAAAGTATGATGTCTTCAAGGATAATAGAGAGAAGCGAAGATGGTCTCAAAGGATTATGTCTCTTTCTCATAAGGATATGACTTGGTATTGTTCCTATTATGATATTGGAGTGCTTATTGACGGTTGTGGAGAGTTTCATAATGTACCTCTTCTTGGTACACGTGGAGGAATTAATTACAACCCTATTCTTGCTAGGCGACAGTTAGGGTATTCCTTGAAGGACATACCAATCAACCTTTCATTATCCAGTTTCTTCTTTCTTAATGGTGCAAATCATATAGAAATGAAGAAAAATATTGCTCATTCTTGGCACGTGGTTCATCGGAAAGAGAAGGGCCAATTGGGAAGACAACACCTTGCTCCCTCCGACTGTTACATCCAGTGGGTTCGGTCTAGGGCTTCCAAGCTCAAGACGCCTTATCCACCTGAGGAGCCTTTGTTTCCTATACTACCATTATCCACTTTTCTTCCTCCCATTGATGAGAAGGTTGCTCTTCAAGAAGAGTTGGATAAGATGAAGAAAGAAAAAGAATAATGGCTACTTGAGAAGACGATGATGCAAGTGCAACTGAAGGAGAAAGATGATCTCATTGAGTTACTTGAGCGATGTGTTACAAAGAGACCAAGAAAGGATTTATTTTCCTCTAGTACTCCATCTACCATTATTTCTACATCCTATGCTTGGAAGGCTATTGTTGACCAGTTGGTGAAGGATAAGGAAGACATGGAGGATCATTACAAGAAAGAGATTAAAATGATTCACATGAAGTACCAGTCGGGATTTGGATCTTCATCAGATATGATCCCCTAGGCCTAGTTTACTTTTTCTCTCATGTATTAGGATTGTTGATACTTGTACTTCACTTGTAATCCTGAATTTGATTTTAATGAGAATGAGTTTTTAGTATTTCAAAAAGTGTTTCTTTATAAATATTGCAATTTGCCTTATAGTCCTTTGAAATCTTTGCATTTGTATACGCATACCATGCATCATGCCTGCATTAGTCTTGCTTCTTGAGATTTGTACAAGGATCTTATGTTGTTTCTTGGTTTTCATTCAGTTCTTTTGTCAAGCTGACTCACAAGGTTGATACTCGAGCTAATAGAAGAAAGATGTTGTAAGCCTTACAACAAGAGAATCGCGAGCTGCGCGAAGAAGTTTCATCTCTAAAGGATAGCTTGGGAAGGATAATTTCCATGATGGAAAACTTGGTGGCTGCTCAGAATCAGCCACCCCCTATTCCTAATTCTCCGATACAACATACAGTCATCTCTGAGATTGTCACTACATCGATTTCTGCTGAAACTGTCATTTCTCCTTGCTACCGCATGCCTTCTAGCACACCGTAGGGTATGCTGGTTGATTTCATTCCTGCTGGTTATCATCCTCCTCCTCCCGAGATTGCTGCATTTAATACTCTTCAACCGGTAATGACTACTGCACCATCTTTAATGCACACCACTCCGCACCATAATGGAATTATTTACCATGTTGAGCCTAATGAAGGCGCTGGTGTGATTGAAAGAATTGATGATTTTCAAGGCCATTTTGCTGAGATACAAAGGAGATGAAGGCCTTGAGGCATAAATATTTGTTTGGTAAAGATGCTTATGATCTCTGTTTGGTTCCTATTGTCAAGGTTCCATACAAGTTCAAGTTTCCTGAGTTTGAGAAGTATAAGGGCAACACTTGTCCTCTGAGTCATTTGACTATGTATACTAGAAAGATGTCTGCTCAGACAGACAATGATCAACTTCTGAATCATTATTTCCAGGATAGTATGACTGGTGCAACCATGTGATGGTACATGTGTTTGGATAGCATCCAAATCAGGACTTTCAATGATTTGGGAGAGGCTATTGTTAGGCAATACAAGTATAATGTTGATATGGCACTAGACAGAGATAAACTCCGTGCTATGTCCCGGAAGGACAAAGAAACTCTAAAAGAGTATGCATAGAGATGGCACGAGCTAGCAAATTAAATTGTTACTCCTCTAGAAGAGAAAGAGATGACAAAGATCTTTTTGAAGACTTTAGGTTCTTTCTACTATGAGAAGATGATTTCAAGGGCTCCTTCTGATTTCACTGAAATGATAAGTATGGGGATACGACTAGAAGAAGGTGTCCGTGAGGGACGATTGAGCATAGAGAGTAGTACTGGCTTGAGCTCTAAGAGGTTCAACTTTGGTAAAAAGAAAGAAGGTGAGACTAATGTTGTGGCTCACAAAAGTTACAGAAGACCTCGTGGTTGTGATAATCATCATCAGCATCATGTAGCTTCTGTAACTCCGATGATTAATGTGACTCCAACTGTGCCGGCTGCTCCAAAGTATCAGTCTCGTTATCAACAACCTTATGTGCAAAAGAGTGGTAATCAACAGGTTCCTGATAAGCCGAATTTTGATCCCATTCTGACATTGTATGCGGATTTACTTCCATCTCTGATTAAGAAGAATCTCGTGCAAACACGTTCTTCGCCTCCAGTTCAAAGTCTATACCATGGTGGTATAAGCCAGAGGCTCACTGTGCTTTTCATCAAGGTGCCCCGGGGCACAATATTGATAACTGTTATATATTGAAGTTTGAAGTGAAGAAATTGATAATGAGCATTGTGTAAACACCCCAAATTTGCCCTCACCCATTCACACCATGGCTTGTGATCATCTCATATGCATAAACACAAACATATCATCTCATATCTCACTTTTGTTTCACTGCATAGTTTCTAAGGCATCTGCACCTAGGGTTTGTGATCTGAGCCATCCCAAAGCATCTTGGGCCATTCCAAAGGCCACCAATCAACTCAAAGGGGTCCATGTGTGTTCTTATATCATATTTCACCTCCTCAAAGTCAAAAAATGCAGAGGAATCACAAGAACTAGGGTTTGAGTGGATGCAGAGCCAGGATGAACTACACAGCTGACTGAAAATTAGGGTTTTGTTTTCAGAGGCCATAGCCCTAAATTTTTTGGTCATTCTTGTTTCCATTGATCTCTATATGGTATAGGGAGTATGCATATCAATTTTCATGAAGAAATTCCATGGGGAAGTCATCTGATCAAAAGTTGACTTTCTGGACAAGTCAGTGCAAAATCAGGGCATCTGAGGCCCCCAATGACCCAACCAATGGGTAATCTTCATCATTTTGAGTGTATATGATCTTTATTTGATCATGGAAGAAGGTTTATGTTCATGGAAATCAAGAATTTAGGGTTTTTGCAAATGTTGACTTTTTGGGCATAGTTGACTTTTCAAGAATGCATCATTTTAGGTCATTTTTCAAGCTTTGATTCTTGGTCCAAAAAGGCTCCAAATGGAAAAACTTTGGTCATGAAAGTTGTAGATCCCATCTTTCCCTTTTCAAAAAGTACAAGAACATGATCAAACTCTTCTTGGATCAAAAGTTATGGCAATGCAAAGTTGGCAAAAATCATTAATTTCTAAGGCATGCTTCAAATGGAAATTTTGCAAAGTCTTGAACCAAAGCCAAATGTAGCCTCTAATTCATTTCAAACCAACACATAAACATTCTCTAAGTGCTGAAAATCAGAATTGGATCAAGTTTGCCTATGGTTTGGTTTGTGTAACAAGGTTTTCTTCACATGTGAACCATAAAGCAACAAGTTGCAAAACTTATGATCATGCTCCCTCAACTTGCTGCCTTGGCCTTTGGACCTTGCTGGCTCTCTCACCACACCATGATGCGCCAGACCTAGCCTTGTACCAAGCTAGTATCAAGCCCATGCTTCTCTTACAAGATTTTTGACTTTTGGCAAAAGCAAACTTACCAATCACAAAAGCACAAGTCACATCATCCAGCCAATCAGATTTGTTTATGTTATCAATTTGCAAGCTAGCCATAACAAGAAGCAAGGCTGAAACCATCACACTACACACATTCACAAAAATCACTCACATTGCATAAGCCTTCGAAACTCTCTGCCCAGCTCACATACATCAAAACTTTCTTCATCATCCAACTCAACACACTTCATAGGCCACCCAGCACCAAGAACACAAGCCTGAAACAGCCTGAACACTCCATAACCATTCTTCACCTCAGCCTGCATTTTCTATCGAATCTCTCTCCACAAGCCACAAACAGCCAAACAAACCTTGCAAAGCTTCTCCATACATCATTTGGACCTCAAACAATCACTCACCATGACCTGAAACCTCCAGAAACACCATTGCCATTTTTGATCAAGCTGAAGCAGTTCCTTTCGAATCTCATTATCCAGCCAACTTAAACTCCATTTGAGCATTCAAACATCATCTGGGGATCAAGGAGAGGGGTTTGCACTGAAAGAAGAGGTCAGAAAGTTCTCAAACTGAAAGCTTCAAATCTCAGGTAGCTTGAAATTTATTTTTCCAGAAATCATTTTTATTGTTACAAACTTGTTCTATTTGTTTCACTGATCATTCTGGTACCATCGGTTTTGAAAATGGTTGTGATTTGAGCATTTAATTTGTTTCTGAAGCTTGCGTGCCCTAGAACTTTCTTTCTTCGATTCAGCTTGTTTAGGAAATATAAATTTGTTTTAGGTTAGGGGTTTGATTCGTGAGGATGTGGGGAACATTTCCCAGGTTTTAGATTTCATTTTTGTTACGTTTTTAGGAAGTTTGAAGTTTTCAGGGGAGGAGGTCACCGGAGAAGACGACCGGAGCTCGTCTCCGGTGACCTGAAAGTGATTAATTATTAATTAGGGTTAGGGCACTGGGTTTGAATCTGGGCCTTTAGATCCTGGTTCCCGCGCGTGAATGAAAGGCCTGGATCATTTCATTAAGTCTTAATCTTGGATTATTATTTAATTAATCAGGTTTAAGTTAGTTTGAATTATGACCCTTAGATGACGCGCCAAGTCAATGCTATCCTGCCCAGATTGAATCCCAGCCTCACATTGCGCATACTTCCATTTAATTAATTTTTTTAATTCATTTCTTTTCAATTAATTTGCATAATTGTTTAAAAATAGCAAAAAATTCATAAAAATTATGAAACTTTTTCCTTAAAGTTTTATTAATTTTTATGACACAAGAACATTTTTTTATTTTATTTTTATCATTAAAAAGTATTTTTAAATATTTAAAAGATTATTTTTAATTGATTAATGAGAATTAATTAATTAAAAATACTTTTAGGTATTTAAAAATTACAAAAAAATTCATGAAAGGTTCTAAGACATTTAGAAACATTGTCCAACCTTCAAACCAAATTTCTTTTTGATCTTGATGCATTTTAAGAATTTTTCATTGAATTAAATCATTTTTTATGCATTATTTTGATCATAAGTTCAAAAATTCATTTCTGCCTATTGGAGAAGGTTGAGACATTGATTCTTCTTGCATTGTCTTGTGTTTGGCATGTAGTTTCTAGGGTAAAATGGCCATGATTTGATCTTGCATTTTCTAATTGTTTGGCATTTCTTTTGTTAAGAACCCTAAAAAACCCTAATAACTTAGAAAAATCATATCTTGAGTTTGGTTGAGAGTTGAGAGCCCTCCTTTGGGCAGTGAGTTTGTATAGGTTTAGGGTTCCTTTGAATGCATTTTCAATTTTTTATCATGATGTTTGCTTCTGGTTTTGATTTTTGTTTTGTGCATTGATCATAAACCCTAATTTGGGCTTTCATTTGCATCCATCTTCCATTTGCTTGCATACCATGACTTGCCATGACATTTTGTGCATTCATTTGATTCATATTAAATCTTAAGACATATTAGAATCATGTTTGATCATTGCATCTTGCATTTGCCATGTTGTATGTCATTTGCATTTCATAACTTTTCATGTATATCCATGGTTCTAAGCATGCTTCTCTTGCATCCATGTGTTTGTATGATCATTCCCATGCCTTGTTTCATGTTTGCATCATCTCATAGCATCATTAAAATCATGTATATGCTTCTGGTTTTGATTTGTATCATGCCATTTCATCTCATTTTGCATTGCATTGCATTTCTTTCACTAACTTTTCAGGTGGTAAGTTACTTTGAGAAGTGAATTTGCCTTCACTTCTCACAATTTCTTTTCATCCCTCTTATGCATCATTGCTGCATTTTGTCTTGTGTTTGAGATTGAGCTTGCTCATTCTTCTTCATCTTACTTTCTTCCTTCAAGTGACTTGTCTTCTTAAGTGAAGCAAGTTACTTTGCTTCTCTTTGCTCCTTTCATCTGCTTCCCGGTGGTTTCTCTGAAGATCTTTCTTGTAAACCTCACAAGCCTTAGGAATAACCAAGCATGACAATGATTAGGGTTTTGATTAGTCCCCATCATAGTTTTTACCTTTGTGTCTCTCTTTGAGTCTTCTCTTCTCATCTCATAATCAGGGACTAAACCCTAAAGGCTTTAAGACTTTGTGATTAAGCTTGTGCCTGCATCCTTCTCTTAGGATGGAGTGTATAACTTTAATCCTAAGTCTTGAACCCTTAAGGTGTTTAAATCTCTTAATCAATTCATCTAATAATCATCAAGACATCACACTTGTAACTTGGGCCTTGCATTAGGGTTCTAATTCTTCCTTAAGTGGTTAAGAAGGACTAACCCTAGTGTTAATGGACAAGTCCCCCTCAAGTTGTCTTACAAATCATAAAACTCACTTCATCATCATATCATTAAAATAAAATCCACTTAATCAAAGGCTTGTTTTGTCATGAGTTTAATCCCTAATCATGGATTAAGTTGAGGAGCTTTCCTCAGCTTAAACATTATCATCTATCATCCTTCTTTTAGGATGGTGTAATGAGTCTGTTTAATCCCTGATTATGGCTTAACCTCATTACTCAACACTAAACAAAAAAACACCAAAAACATTTAAATAATCACAAGTAGGTCAATGATCTTAATCCTGCATCAAAGGTGATTAAGTGTGAGAATCTGACTTCACACTTAAGGTATTCTCATTACCCCTAAACAGAGGGAAGATGTGATGAGTTTACTAAATCCATTGGTTTAGGCTTAAGCTCATTTTCTTATGACAAACTTTCAAAAGCAATAAAAGACTGAAAACTCAAAAACAAACAATAATCGTCTCCTCCGGGATTCTTTTCTCATCTCATTCACTCACAACCGAGAACTCGCTTCTTCCGTCTAATGCAAGACAGTTTGCATCTGTGCCAGACAGATCATACACTTGAGCATAGGCAAGTAAGCAGTTCACAAGTCAATTCATCTTTCAGTCTCTTTGGGTCGAACTACGGTGTTCTGACTTCCTCATTGCACGAGAGGATACGTAGGCATAACTTAACAGTTATCGAACAAAAGTCTCTGTCTATTCCCCCTCTTTCAGCATCATTCTCTTAGCCTCATATTCTTGAGCATCTCATCTTTGTTCCTACACTGACACTGTACATATCACACTTCACTTCTTTTACACTGACACCTGTACATTCTTTCCAGCTATTTTATACACAGATTGCACTGACACTACCCCTTTAAAACACAAATCTTTTAAGCGTGGATCCCGCCGAGTACGGCGGACAATCTGGGTGCTAATACCTTCCCAGGTTGTAACCAACCCCCTTTCTCAGTCTCTCTGGTTCGCAACCGTCTTATCCATTTCTTTCCAGGTCTATGCAGCATTACCTTTCCTCCGGGATAAAAATGCCTAGCTGGCGACTCTATTCATCTCCAGTGAGTTCACGGCTGTGTGTTCTCACTGTTCCCTTCGCCGACCGTTCGCGCTTGTACCAGGATGCAAATCTTCGGGAGCGACAGCTTGGCGACTCTGCTGGGGACCCTTATACTGCAACCAGGGCTTCTGGTTCTTTTTGTGGGTTCCTCCTAGCGCTTGTTTGATTTGTGTTTACTGGGGTGTTATGTGCTTGTATTTATTTTTGTTTATTGCTTTATGTACAGTTACTTTACTGCTTTCTTTATTGCATTTATATATCATACTGTCATTGTTGCTGGCTGGATCTGGTTTCTTGTTTTGGTGGGTGGGTGTTCCATTGAGAGTTAAGGTCCTATACCTGGGACCTGAGTGACACCTAGGCTAGAGTGAATCATATTCTTTCCCATTCCATTTCGGTCTGGTGCGGGAATATGAAACACGGTTCAGATATGGGTTTCTTCTTGAGAACTCTGTGTTGCAGATTTCCTGCAATGCTAGGGCTATCTGGGAAGCCTGCTAAGTCTGGATGACCTTTTAGTATTGACCTTCAGAAACTGAGGTGAATTAGAGGAGGAACTTTTATGGTTATTGTAAACACTGTACCTCCGGGTTAGAAGTGTTTACACTTCTCATAACTGATCCAAGTCTGAGGATCCTTGTTTTAGAACACCACCTGTGAGGGGGTTGGGCTGTTTACAGGTTTGCAGGTACCTTGACCTCAGAATACCCTGTTACTTTGACTTTGTTAAGAATGCTCCATGTTGGACAGTTCTTGTGATTCTAAAACCTTGGACTTGTGGCTCTTTATTTGAGTCCCCCACCCTGGTTACTGGATTTTTAGACCTCCATCTGGATTTCTTGAACACACATGGATCTACACCAAGGCAGTTAATCAGATCCAGCTCAGTCACAAACCCTTGCATTTCATTTGCATACATACCCATTGCATCATATTAACATTTGCTTATTTGTGTTTCAGGGTATCCACCTTCATCTGGTTTTTTGTTTTGACCCCATCTGCTATATTGACCTGTCTCCACCAGCACTTGCTTCAGCTTGTCAGCCATATACTTCAGTTACTTGCACAAGCCAGCCAGTGGCCCACTCCTCAGCATCTTCATCAGCACTTATCCTACTCAGTCTCAGCATCATGGCTCCAAAGAAAAGCAACATCACCTATCATTTCTTCCAACCAGACTTATCAGACATCCGGAGGATCCAAACCTTGATCACTCCAGATCACGTACCTTTGTTCAGGGATCATTATGGAGATATACTGGACATGGTTATGGATCTGGACCCTTCACAGAGGAGCCTCATCCACACTTGCATTCAGTTCTATGATCCCCCATTGAGATGTTTCACCTTTCAAGACTTTCAGTTGGGGCCTCTATTAGAAGAATACTCATCTTTGATTGGTTTGCCTATCAAGAGGGAAATCCCTTTCAACCCTGAAATGGTCTTTCCCAGCAATGGAGAGATAGCAAAAGCTTTGCACCTGGAGCCTGTTTTGATTGAACAGCATATGACCTCTAAAGCTGGGATCCCTGGATTTCATCTGGACTTCCTGATTTCTCAAGCTAGTTTGAAAGCCTCCCTGGGGGAGTGGAAAGCTGTTTGTGCTCTGTTGGCCTTAAGTGTGTATGGAATTGTGCTGTTTGCAGATGAGCCTCGATTCATCAGCAAGAATGCAATCCACTTGTTCATCCTGAAGAACCCTGTGCCAACTTTACTGGGTGATCTCTATTACTCAGTCCATCAGAGAAATGAGAAGCAGAGGGGAAGATTAGTGAGGATTTGTGCTCCATTGTTCCATGCTTGGCTTCTCAGGCATCTACCCAGGACAGATGCATTTCTAAATCCTCATCAGCAAAGCAACTGGGCTAAGAGGCTCACTACTCTCACTTCAGCAGACATCAGATGGTGTACTCAGAGCACCAAGGGCAAAGATATAATCACCAGCTGTGGGCACTTTCCCAATGTGCCCTTAATAGGGGCTAAGGGAAGTATCAATTACAACCCTCTGCTGTTCAAGAGGCAATTAGGATATGCACTGGTTCATACTCCTAGGGAACAAGACTTGGTTGAGACCCTCTACTGTGAGAACAAGTTTAGTTTGACTGTTGTTAGGCAGGCTGCCTGGGCCTGGGATCATGTTCAAACCAAGGGAATCACCATTTTGGGGAAGTGCAATAATGTGGCATCAGTCCAATATTATGAGTGGTCCCATGCTAGGGCCCAATTCTCTGGAATGCCCTTTACCATAGAAGACATGCCTGAGTCATCTTCAGCACCACCCCCTGCCACTATCAGTTTGGAGGAGTTTGAGAGCTTGAAGGAAAGAAATGGGAAGCTAACCCAGGCTTTGCAGAAGACCCTCCGGGAGAGGAGTGAAGGTGTGAGGGAGATTGAGAGATTGGAGAAATTGAAAGTGGAACACTTGACTAAGATCGAGAAGTCTGGAGATTATATCAACAAGTCTAAAGCTGGTGAACAGATTCTGAAGAATGCTTGTAAAGAAGCCCAGTTCCAGAGAGCAAGGACAGACTTGTATTTGAAAGAGAGTCAGGCCAGGTGGGTCCGGATCACTGAGGCCCGTACTCTAGAAGACAAGAGAGTTCAGGACAAGATGGAGCAGATGGAAAAAGCCCTGGCAGCAGCCCAGAAGGAAATATCAGAGCTAGAAATCAGAGCTGGAGTGAAGAGGTCTAAGGACCAAAGTCAGAACAGGAAGTTGACTGCAGCTGTTGCAACAAGAAACCTTCTCATCAGAAATCTTACGGAGCATCCGGCTGATCCTGTGACCGAAGCACTTCTCAAGGAAGTTCGTGAGGATGAGTTTGGCCTTGGAGTTTGATCATTTGCTTGTTGTTGTTCCTTTTCCATGTACTTTTGTTTTTTGTGATGTATTTTGACCCCTTAGGGGGCCGGTGTTGTAAAATGAACAAATTGTATTATTTCACCTTTGTAATATATTTGTGTTGGTTTCTATCTGGGTTCACATCAAAAGCAACTTCAACAGCAGCATCTTCAAGGGTCTGGAAGGGTCAAAACTGAAGGCCAAACCGGATACCTTGAGGACAAATAAGCATAACTGCATTGCATGCTAACCCTTTTGTTTGTTTTGTAGGTTTTTGTTTTGTTGTTGCTAACCTCTGTTGTGATGTTCAGGAATTATTGCTCGCCGCCGGGTATTTCCTCTCAACAGGCCACACAGGTACCCAACTAGAAACAACCTTCCGGGAATCCAGATGGACCAGATGCAACAAGACCTTACGGAGGTCAGAAACCAGATGGCCAACGAAAGGCTGGAGATGAGGACCCAGATAACACAGTTCATGGAAGTGATGAACAACTTAGCTCAAAGCCAGGAGAGGCTCAGAACTTTGGTAGAAGGGAGGAATCAAGAGGAGCCCCATGTGGGGACTGCAGGCACAAGTAACAATGAAAGGGTGCAACCGCATGTTAACCCCCCTGTGTTTGGTCCACATCTACATCCTGAGATCAATATTCCTGCAAACATTCAAGGGACAGCCACTGCAGCCAGAGTACTTCAAGAAGATCCTCAGGAGGACCAATTTACAGTAATGGGTGCTGGAGAGGAAACTTATGATAGACGATTGGAAGAAATAGCTGAGAAGTTGAGGTCCTTAGAATCTCAAAATTCTTTGGGTTTCGACGTCATGGACATGGGTTTGGTAGACGGGGTCAGGATCCCCCATAAGTTCAAACCTCCTTGTTTCGAAAAGTATAATGGGACTTCATGCCCCCGGACTCATTTGCAGTCATTTCTGGGAAGGCTGAAGGCCTATACAATGGATGAGAAACTTTGGATGTTCTACTTCGAAGATAGCTTGACTGGAGCTTCTAGGGAATGGTATTCCCATCTGACAAGAGCAACTATAAGATGCTGGAAGGACCTGGCAGAAGCCTTCATCAGACAGTATCAGTATAATCTAGATATGGCACCCAACAGGACCCTCCTAATGGGAATGTCACAGTCATCTAGGGAGAGTTTCCGAGAGTATGCCCAAAGGTGGAGGCAACTGGCTGCTGCTGTTCAACCACCAATGTCTGAGAGAGAAATGGCAGACATGTTTATGAACACTCTCCAGGGAACGTATATTGACAGGTTGGCTGCCTTCTCATCTACCAGCTTCGCAGATGTTGTTATAGCTGGGGAGAGAATTGAAAGCCTGTTAAAAATGGGGAAGATCTCAGACAACGGTGCAAGCTCGTCCAGTAATACAAGAAAGCCTTTTGCAGGCCCGAGAAGAGCTGGCGAGACTAATGCCATCCACACCAACAGGGGTAGGCCCCAATATGCTCAGAGGTCAATAGCAGCAGTCACTATCCCTGCTCCAGCTCATCCTCAGCCAGTCTATCAACCTCCTCAACAAAACTTCCAACAACAACCTCAGTATCAGCAGAATCAGTATCCTCCAAGGAACTTCAACAACAACCCCAACAACAACAATCAACAAAGGCCATTCCAACAAAGACCATCCCAAGCTAACCGAGTGATCGACCCGATCCCAATGCCGTATGCTGCCTTGCTGCCACAACTTCTGAAACTCAACCTGGTTGAGCTAAGAACGTTGGCACCTCCGGATCCCAACAGTCTACCAAGAAACTATGACTCCAATGCTAGGTGTGCTTTTCACTCGAACGCACCTGGTCACAGTACAGAAAAATGCAGAGCTCTGCATATGAAGGTACAAGACTTGGTAGACTCCAAGGCTCTGAATTTTGCACCTCCGCCCAATGTCAATAAAAACCCAATGCCAAATCATGGTGGTCCCCGAATTAACGCTATTGAAGAAGACCAACCGTCTTATTTAATAACAAGTGTGGATCAGATCCGGACGCCATTGGTGGAAATCAAAGCTCAACTCCGTGAAAACCAAATATTTCCGGGATGTGAACTAGGGTGTCCCTATTGCAATATTTCATGGAATGGGTGCGAGGACCTGAGGAATGGCATTGACAGCCTTATTCAGAGTGGCCTGCTACAGATCACTACATCATTCCCAGCAAATCCGGCAACTTCATCAACAACGGTTTCAGAACCTCCTACAACTACAGCAACTATTGTTCCCGACAACTCACCAGCAACATCAACCAGTACTTCATCTGTCCTCCCAAATGATCAGTTTTCAACAGTTTCTCCTGCTACAACTTCAGCTTCATTCCATTTCGAATCTCCGTCAGCAACAACAACAGTCCTTCCAACAGGACCTCCTACAACACCAGCAATCAATCACGAAGATGTCTCTACTGTTACCATATTCTACGATCCTGAAAATAATTCCGCCTACCATTCAGAAGGTGCTGCTCCCGCCAGAGCACCAGTTACGATCTTTTATGATCCACAAACAATAACAGTCCCTTCAGCAGCAGCAATCAGTCCGGTCACTGTCACGGTGCCTGGACCAGTACCATATGAAAGCAATAGGGCCATCCCCTGGCACTATGGCTCTGACTTGTATTGCGAAGGAAAAAGAATCACTCTGGAAACATCAACACCTGCACCACAAGTAGATAATGTGGGGGGAGGCGGAGGCTTCACTCGAAGCGGACGTCTCTTTGCTTCACAAGTTCAAAGACCTACTGCCGAAGCAGAAGCTGCTGCCAAGGCAAAAGGAAAAGGCCCGGTGCAGGAAGACCAAGTTGCCAAAGAAGCCCTGAAAACTCCATTTGATCAGGAAGTTGATGAGTTTATGCGAATCATCAAAAAGAGTGATTATAAAATTGTGGATCAACTTCACCAGACGCCATCCAAAATCTCTATCCTCTCACTGCTTATGTGCTCCGAAGCCCATCGGAATGCGCTACTTAAAGTCTTGCACGCAGCTTACGTGCCTGAGGAGATTACTGTCAACCAATTGGAAACCGTGGTTGGAAATGTTACTGCTAGCAACGGGCTAGGGTTTACCAATTCTGACTTGACAGCGGATGGCCGCAATCACAACAAAGCCTTGCACATAACCCTGGAATGCAAAGGAGCTGTCCTTTCTCATGTGCTGGTGGACACAGGTTCTTCCCTGAATGTCTTACCAAAGAAGGCTCTGGTGAAGTTAGAATATGATGGATTGGCATTGAGACCCAGCAACCTGGTGGTACGAGCCTTTGATGGTTCGAAGAGGTCGGTTCTGGGAGAGATCGAGCTGCCAGTGACAATTGGCCCACAGACCTTTAAAACTATCTTTTATGTGATGGACATTCAGCCCGCCTACAGCTGTTTGTTGGGTAGACCCTGGATTCACGCCGCCGGCGCAATAACGTCTACAGTTCACCAAAAGTTAAAATTTGAGTGGGAAGGCCAAGTTGTCACAATCTGTGGAGAAGAGGATATTTTTGTTAGCCATCTGGCTACGTATAAATACATTGAGATGGATGGGGAAATCCATGAAACAATGAGCCAAGGTTTTGAAGCCTTGAACGTCAATGAAGCATCTGCTGTGTCGGGTATCTCCATGTCATCATACCAACAAGCCCGGAAGGTTGTTGAGGAAGGAACTGCCCAAGGCTGGGGCAAACTGCTATTGGTGGAGAAAAAAGAGGACAAATTTGGGTTGGGTTACAGACCAACTCAACATCAAGCAAAGGCTGCTGCAGAGCCTGGTTTTGTCAGTGGGGGGATGCTTACCCCCGATGCTATCAACTGTTTGGAAGACGAGCTGGAAGAGGAGCGCAATCTGGAGAATTGGATTCGTCCGAAGATCCCGGGGAGCAGTGTCTCGAACTGGTCTTCCCAGGAAATTATAAGAGTTACTCATGCAGAGTAATTATTATTTCCTGTATTTTCATAGCATGCATCCAAGTCTTGCATCTTGCCCAAGATGACAAAACTCATTTTGTAACCAGGGCCATCTGTACTTTTGTGCAAACAAGATTAAATTAATGAAATATCAGACATCTTTTTGCAAACGAGTCTTTTTCTTTTATGCTCACTGTTTTTCCATTTTTCTTTTTGTACAAAAATAAATGGCGGTGTTTTCAAAATGATAACTTCATTTCACTTTTTCTAAAGCAAGATTAAAATCAATCACTAAAATGAACAAACTTAACCCTTGCAGAGAGTGCCTTCCAGACAACACCGACAACAGCACGGCTATGACTTCGTATGACTTTGACAATCCGATCAATCAAGCTGATGAAGGGGTTGATGAAGAATATGAGCTTCCTGAAGAGCTAGCCAGGTTGTTGAGACAGGAGGAAAAGGTTATTGCTCCTCATCGGGAGGAGATTGAAGTGATTAATCTTGGTACTGACGAAGACGTGAAAGAAGTTAGAATCGGGGCCTGCCTGCAAGACTCAGTGAAGAGACGGCTGATAGATCTGCTTCAAGAATATGTTGATGTGTTTGCTTGGTCGTATCAAGACATGCCAGGGTTGGACACCGATATAGTCGTGCACAAGCTGCCTTTGAGAGAGGAGTGCCCGCCAGTTAAACAGAAGTTGCGCCGGACTCGCCCAGACATGGCTATGAAAATCAAAGAAGAGGTACAAAAGCAGTGGGACGCCGGGTTCCTTGCTGTAACTAGCTATCCGCCGTGGGTTGCTAACATAGTACCTGTACCTAAGAAGGATGGCAAAGTAAGAATGTGTGTTGACTATCGGGATCTGAACAGAGCCAGCCCGAAAGATGACTTCCCATTACCTCACATTGATGTATTGGTGGATAACACGGCTCAGTTCTCGGTATTCTCCTTCATGGATGGATTTTCAGGATATAATCAGATCAAGATGTCACCTGAAGACATGGAGAAGACAACATTCATTACACCTTGGGGCACGTTCTGTTACAAAGTGATGCCATTCGGACTGAAGAATGCTGGTGCCACATATCAACGGGCTATGGTGACATTATTCCACGATATGATCCATAAAGAAATAGAATGTTATGTGGATGACATGATTGCCAAGTCCCTTACAGAGGAAGATCACCTGGTGAATCTGCTGAAGTTGTTCAAGCGTCTGAGGAAGTACCAACTAAAGTTGAACCCCAACAAATGCACATTCGGGGTGCGATCCGGTAAGCTGCTGGGCTTTATTGTAAGCGAGAAAGGGATTGAGGTTGACCCTAATAAAGTCAAGGCTATACAAGAAATGCCTGCACCGAGGACAGAAAAAGAAGTTCGAGGGTTCTTAGGTCGATTGAACTACATCTCACGGTTCATATCTCACCTCACAGCAACCTGTGAACCTTTGTTCAAGCTGTTAAGAAAAGAACAGACGGTCAGGTGGAACGAAGATTGCCAGAAGGCTTTTGACAAGATCAAAGAGTACTTACAAGAACCTCCAATCCTCATGCCTCCAGTCGAAGGAAGACCTCTGATTATGTACTTGACAGTGTTAGAAGAGTCGATGGGATGTGTACTAGGTCAGCATGACGAGTCTGGTCGAAAAGAGTATGCAATATACTACCTAAGCAAAAAGTTTACCGACTGTGAACAACGTTATTCACTGCTCGAGAAAACTTGTTGTGCTTTAGCGTGGGCTGCTCGCCGATTGAGGCAGTATATGTTGACCCACACTACCTTATTAATCTCAAAAATGGATCCAGTTAAGTACATTTTCGAGAAGCCAGCTCTTACCGGACGGGTTGCGAGATGGCAGATGATTCTCACAGAATACGACATACAGTACACCTCTCAGAAAGCCATAAAGGGCAGTGTACTATCTAAATATCTTGCTGAGCAACCCATTGATGACTACCAGCCTATGAGATTTGACTTCCCTGATGAAGACATCATGTTCATTAAATCAAAAGATCATGAGGAGCCTGTTCACACTGAAGGGCCTGACCCGGAGGAAGAATGGACTATGATGTTTGATGGGGCTGTTAACATGAATGGTCGTGGTGTTGGTGCAGTACTCATTACACCCAAAGGAGTTCACATGCCTTTCTCGGCAAAACTCACTTTCAACTGCACTAACAACGAAGCTGAATACGAAGCTTGCATTATGGGTCTTGAGGAAGCCATTGACCTCAGGATCAAGACATTGACCGTATTCGGAGATTCAGCTTTGGTAGTCAATCAAACCAACGGAAAATGGTACACCCACCAGGATCATCTGATACCTTACAAGGATTATACAAGAAGGTTATTGACTTTCTTTACAACAGTCAAGCTTGAGTATATCCCTCGGGACGAGAATCAGTTTGCGGATGCTCTTGCTACCATTTTATCCATGATCAAAGTTCAAGTCGCTAACTTTATACCTCAGATTTCAGTGTCCAGACTCAACAGACCAGCATATGTATTTGCAGAGGATGTTGTAAAAGATGATAAGCCTTGGTTCCATGACATTAAGTGCTTCTTGGAGGATCAGACATACCCACCTGGGGCATCTTCCAATGATAAGAAGACTTTGAGAAGGCTTGCTGGTAGTTTCTTTCTGAACACTGATGGGTCTTTATACAAGAGGAACTTTGATATGGTACTCCTCAGATGTGTTGACAAGACGGAAGCAGATTTGTTGATGCATGAAGTGCACGAAGGATCTTTTGGTACCCACGCAGGAGGGCATGCCATGGCTAAGAAATTGCTAAGATCAGGCTATTATTGGATCACAATGGATGCAGACTGTTGTGCCTACGCCAGAAAATGCCATAAATGCCAGATCTATGCAGATAAGGTGCATGTGCCTCCCAATCCTTTGAACATCATGTCTTCACCATGGCCCTTTGCTATGTGGGGTATTGATATGATTGGCAAGATTGAGCCGACTGCTTCAAATGGTCACAGATTCATCCTGGTCGCCATTGACTATTTCACCAAGTGGGTTGAAGCAGCCTCCTACGCCAATGTTACAAGACAAGTGGTAGCCCGATTTCTGAAGAGAGATATCATCTGTCGGTATGGAGTGCCCGAGCGAATCATTACTGATAATGGTTCCAACTTGAACAACAAAATGATGGCAGAGCTGTGCCGGGACTTCAAGATCCAACATCAAAATTCTTCTCCTTACAGGCCAAAGATGAATGGCGCTGTTGAGGCAACGAATAAGAATATCAAGAAGATTGTGCAGAAGATGGTAATCACCTACAAAGACTGGCACGAAATGCTACCATTTGCTTTGCATGGGTACCGCACGTCAATCAGAACGTCCACTGGGGCAACACCGTACCAACTTGTATATGGTATGGAAGCAGTCCTACCTGTTGAAGTTGAATTACCCTCTCTACGGGTATTGATGGATGTTAAACTGAGTGAAGCAGAATGGGTTCGGTCCCGATACGAACAACTGAGTCTGATCGAAGAGAAGAGATTGGCTGCAATCTGCCATGGACAGCTATATCAGAAGAGAATGAAGAAGGCCTTCGATCGGAAAGTCAGGCATCGAGAGTACCAAGTGGGAGATCTTGTGCTGAAAAGAATCCTCCCTCCTCATACAGACTACAGGGGAAAATGGACTCCAAATTATGAAGGACCATTCGTTGTAAAGAAAGTCTTCTCTGGTGGAGCACTGATGCTCAGCACCATGGATGGTGAAGATTTCCCGTCCCCTGTGAATTCAGATGCAGTTAAAAAATACTTCGCATGAAATGACCCGCTGGACATAAAAACAGAATGTAAGTCCAGGCAAAAATAGGGCATCCCGGCGAGTCAAAAACAGAATAAAAGACTCGGGCAAAAGTAAGGGAAATAAATAAAAAAATGTACACCCGCTGAGTTGAAAAGCCGCATTGGACAACTCAGGCAAAAATGGATATCCCGATGGATTGAAAACCCGAAAGGGCGATCCATGCAAAATAAGGGAATAAGCGAACAACTGCACTCTGAATTCGTCTGTATTATCTACAACCTGGTAAGCTTCAAAAGGATCAAGCTTCAATCAGAATCAACTCTCTCCAGAAAGCAAGACGAGAAGAACGTCATTGTCATACGAGTCATAGCAGAAGAGGAAGCTCCTTGAAAGCCTCGTCAACACTGCCAGCTTTTTGTTTCTCAATTTGTAACAGTCTCTTCATTTCAGGAGATATGTTTCCTTGACTGTATCTCGCCAATTCAGGGCACATGAATTAATAAAATCAGATTTTCAGTCATGTTTCGTTTTGTACATTTTATTTGCAAAGAGTCGTCTGATATCTCTAAAAATACAATTGCATAAGTACAGATGCCTTTCTCTAAAAATAAAAACACATGCTTACAGGGAATCTGATTATTCTCGAAAGTACTTAACTCCTATGACGGAATCCGGTAAGGGATACCTCGGGACCTTTTGTACGTTTCCTTACCTTTGCAGGTTTGCAGGTATCCAGAACGCAACCTGGGGCATGCAAGTTACGTCTTAGCAAGATGGCGAATCGTTATCAACTCGGTCTATCTTCCACGTGGCACTGGAAGGTGCCCATTTCCCCAGCGAAGTTGCCAAATCAACATACACTCAATCTCAGCATCTGAAATGCTCTATCCCCAGCTGAGTTGCCTCTTGTTGCTCTCCCCAGCTGAGTTGCCTCTCACAATTCCCCAGCCGAGTTGCCATTCTTCCTCAACAGAATACAGAAGTCAGGGGATCATATCCCCACAGAATCTTCAGCCTCTATCCAGAAGAGCAACGCATGAAGAGATCACAACAGAGTACGGAAAGCTTCTACAAACCCCAGCTGGGTCCCATATTATAAGGATATGTCAATCAGTGACATATATCCCCAAGCAGATGCATCATTAGATCTACCAGTGATCTCATCCCCAGCGGGGAGGTCCATTTCCAACAGATCATCCAGAGATCTTCGCAGCAACGAGATCCGAATCCTGGATCTGTGCTCCTTTGCATAATCATAGCATTCGCATCATATTCACCCCTCAGAGCGTAGCATTCCGTCTAATACGGAGCATTACGGCAAAAATCAAAGGCATAGCATAATCATAAGTCATGTTGCGAATTGAACACTTGTAAACATTGACAACCTGTCATTATACAGAATACAATACACAGAAATCCCCACCAGAGTCCCAGCAAAAGCAGCTGCCCTTTCAAATCACAAACACCAGTATATACACCTTTTGGCACCCGTCCGTGTCATCATTCCCCAGTAAAGTCGCCTGAACATCTTTACGAACAAGATCACCTGTATTACAGATACTTCCTGACACTCGTCCGTGTCATACTCCCAGCAGAAAGCCAAAGACATCCTCTTTGCACTCACATATACCTATATACACTTTTCTTGACACCCGTCTGTGTCATTTCCCCAGCGCAGTCGCTTGCACTTTCATCACCCATATACTTGTTAATATTATACTCTTCTCTTTTGGCACTCGTCCGTGTCACTCTCCCCGGCAGATAAACACTCATCTATATATACTCATACTACTCATACCTATACAGATACTCGTCCGTATCTTGTATACGTCATCACTCATATCCCCACAGATTCGACAGTAGTCCTTGTTCTTTGTTAACCAGTTGGTACTCGTCCGTACCATCATCTCAGAACATTGCGTCTAATGTTTGTTTCTACATGATACTCGTCCGTATCATAGTCTTAAGGATGCTCGTCCGCATCTTTAATCCATACAAAGTGTCAAACACTTATGTCTTCTTGAATATAGATACTCGTTTGTGTCTACTATTCCCCAGAAGGTTTCTTTCAGATGCAACACTCGTCCGTGTTCCTTGTTAACCAGTTGATACTCGAACATGTGTCAGTTTGTTTCTACATGATACTCGTCCGTATCATAGCCTTAAGGATGCTCGTCCGCATCTTTAATCTATACACAATACCAAATACTCATACTTTCCTTTCTTGGTTGTGAACGCTCGTCCGTGTTCACTATATCCCCAGTAGATCGCCAACAAATTTTCCTTTATCTAACACTCGTCCTGTGTTATGATAACTCTGAGAGCAGCCGTCCCCTGCTGAGTGGTCGTCCTCCACTTCTTGATGGTCGTCCTCCATCATGCTCATCCGATGGCCGTCCCCATCGTTGATTTTTAGCAGCCGTCCCCTGCTAGGTGGTCGTCCTCCACCTCTTGATGATCGTCCTTCATCATTTTATCCAATGGCCGTCCCCATTGTTGATTTTGGTTATCTGGCATTCGTCCTATGTCATGAGAAACCCTGAGAGCAGCCGTCCCCTGCTGAGTGGTCGTCCTCCACTTCTTGATGGTCGTCCTCCATCTTACTCGTCCGATGGCCGTCCCCATCGTTGACCTTTTCTATCCGATGGCCGTCCCCATCGTTGATATTTTCGGCAGCCGTACCCTGCCAGGTGGTCGTCCTCCACCTTTGATGGCCGTCCCCATCATATGTCCTTTATTACCCAACAGAGCAGCCGTCCCCTGCTAGGTGATCGTCCTTCACTTTTGATGGCCGTACCCCATCATCTGTTTATTTCATTTATTCTTTAACCCGATGGCCGTCCCCGTCGTGGTCCCTTTTCCTTTTAACCCGATGGCCGTCCCCGTCGTGGTCCCTTTTCCTTCTAACCCGATGGCCGTCCCCATCGTTGGTTACTTTACCTTTATGAACTTGATGGCCGTCCCCGTCATGTTTCATTAACCCCCAGAGAGTTTTACAGCTTTATCTTGATGGCCGTCCCCATCATGATATTTTATTTTCCCAGCTAGTCGGTCGTCCCCGTCTTAGCTCTACCTTTTATCCCCAGCATGTCGGCCGTCCCCGTCATTGCTTTATTTTCCTGCACTTTCCCAGCATGTCGGCCGTCCCCGTCATCGCTCTTTACCCAGCAGTCGTCCTCTGCTCGACGGTCGTCCCCCGTCGCCTACACTTTACAATATACTTTATTTTTCTTTTACAATCTATATCCCTTTTCTTCTTCATTTCTGTGAGTGCAAATTTTGGACTGTCTTTGGTATTCAACCACAAGTTATCTTGTTTGCCTGTTAAGCCGTCGCTTACATCCTGCACAGCTAACTCATGTTTGAATAGGGGCAGCTGTAAACACCCCAAATTTGCCCTCACCCATTCACACCATGGCTTGTGATCATCTCATATGCATAAACACAAACATATCATCTCATATCTCACTTTTGTTTCACTGCATAGTTTCTAAGACATCTGCACCTAGGGTTTGTGATCTGAGCCATCCCAAAGCATCTTGGGCCATTCCAAAGGCCACCAATCAACTCAAAGGGGTCCATGTGTGTTCTTATATCATATTTCACCTCCTCAAAGTCAAAAAATGCAGAGGAATCACAAGAACTAGGGTTTGAGTGGATGCAGAGCCAGGATGAACTACACAGCTGACTGAAAATTAGGGTTTTGTTTTCAGAGGCCATAGCCCTAAATTTTTTGGTCATTCTTGTTTCCATTGATCTCTATATGGTATAGGGAGTATGCATATCAATTTTCATGAAGAAATTCCATGGGGAAGTCATCTGATCAAAAGTTGACTTTCTAGACAAGTCAGTGCAAAATCAGGGCATCTGAGGCCCCCAATGACCCAACCAATGGGTAATCTTCATCATTTTGAGTGTATATGATCTTTATTTGATCATGGAAGAAGGTTAAAGTTCATGGAAATCAAGAATTTAGGGTTTTTGCAAATGTTGACTTTTTGGGCATAGTTGACTTTTCAAGAATGCATCATTTTAGGTCATTTTTCAAGCTTTGATTCTTGGTCCAAAAAGGCTCCAAATGGAAAAACTTTGGTCATGAAAGTTGTAGATCCCATCTTTCCCTTTTCAAAAAGTACAAGAACATGATCAAACTCTTCTTGGATCAAAAGTTATGGCAATGCAAAGTTGGCAAAAATCATTAATTTCTAAGGCATGCTTCAAATGGAAATTTTGCAAAGTCTTGAACCAAAGCCAAATGTAGCCTCTAATTCATTTCAAACCAACACATAAACATTCTCTAAGTGCTGAAAATCAGAATTGGATCAAGTTTGCCTATGGTTTGGTTTGTGTAACAAGGTTTTCTTCACATGTGAACCATAAAGCAACAAGTTGCAAAACTTATGATCATGCTCCCTCAACTTGCTGCCTTGGCCTTTGGACCTTGCTGGCTCTCTCACCACACCATGATGCGCCAGACCTAGCCTTGTACCAAGCTAGTATCAAGCCCATGCTTCTCTTACAAGATTTTTGACTTTTGGCAAAAGCAAACTTACCAATCACAAAAGCACAAGTCACATCATCCAGCCAATCAGATTTGTTTATGTTATCAATTTGCAAGCTAGCCATAACAAGAAGCAAGGCTGAAACCATCACACTACACACATTCACAAAAATCACTCACATTGCATAAGCCTTCGAAACTCTCTGCCCAGCTCACATACATCAAAACTTTCTTCATCATCCAACTCAACACACTTCATAGGCCACCCAGCACCAAGAACACAAGCCTGAAACAGCCTGAACACTCCATAACCATTCTTCACCTCAGCCTGCATTTTCTATCGAATCTCTCTCCACAAGCCACAAACAGCCAAACAAACCTTGCAAAGCTTCTCCATACATCATTTGGACCTCAAACAATCACTCACCATGACCTGAAACCTCCAGAAACACCATTGCCATTTTTGATCAAGCTGAAGCAGTTCCTTTCGAATCTCATTATCCAGCCAACTTAAACTCCATTTGAGCATTCAAACATCATCTGGGGATCAAGGAGAGGGGTTTGCACTGAAAGAAGAGGTCAGAAAGTTCTCAAACTGAAAGCTTCAAATCTCAGGTAGCTTGAAATTTATTTTTCCAGAAATCATTTTTATTGTTACAAACTTGTTCTATTTGTTTCACTGATCATTCTGGTACCATCGGTTTTGAAAATGGTTGTGATTTGAGCATTTAATTTGTTTCTGAAGCTTGCGTGCCCTAGAACTTTCTTTCTTCGATTCAGCTTGTTTAGGAAATATAAATTTGTTTTAGGTTAGGGGTTTGATTCGTGAGGATGTGGGGAACATTTCCCAGGTTTTAGATTTCATTTTTGTTACGTTTTTAGGAAGTTTGAAGTTTTCAGGGGAGGAGGTCACCGGAGAAGACGACCGGAGCTCGTCTCCGGTGACCTGAAAGTGATTAATTATTAATTAGGGTTAGGGCACTGGGTTTGAATCTGGGCCTTTAGATCCTGGTTCCCGCGCGTGAATGAAAGGCCTGGATCATTTCATTAAGTCTTAATCTTGGATTATTATTTAATTAATCAGGTTTAAGTTAGTTTGAATTATGACCCTTAGATGACGCGCCAAGTCAATGCTATCCTGCCCAGATTGAATCCCAGCCTCACATTGCGCATACTTCCATTTAATTAATTTTTTTAATTCATTTCTTTTCAATTAATTTGCATAATTGTTTAAAAATAGCAAAAAATTCATTAAAATTATGAAACTTTTTCCTTAAAGTTTTATTAATTTTTATGACACAAGAACATTTTTTTATTTTATTTTTATCATTAAAAAGTATTTTTAAATATTTAAAAGATTATTTTTAATTGATTAATGAGAATTAATTAATTAAAAATACTTTTAGGTATTTAAAAATTACAAAAAAATTCATGAAAGGTTCTAAGACATTTAGAAACATTGTCCAACCTTCAAAACAAATTTCTTTTTGATCTTGATGCATTTTAAGAATTTTTCATTGAATTAAATCATTTTTTATGCATTATTTTGATCATAAGTTCAAAAATTCATTTCTGCCTATTGGAGAAGGTTGAGACATTGATTCTTCTTGCATTGTCTTGTGTTTGGCATGTAGTTTCTAGGGTAAAATGGCCATGATTTGATCTTGCATTTTCTAATTGTTTGGCATTTCTTTTGTTAAGAACCCTAAAAAACCCTAATAACTTAGAAAAATCATATCTTGAGTTTGGTTGAGAGTTGAGAGCCCTCCTTTGGGCAGTGAGTTTGTATAGGTTTAGGGTTCCTTTGAATGCATTTTCAATTTTTTATCATGATGTTTGCTTCTGGTTTTGATTTTTGTTTTGTGCATTGATCATAAACCCTAATTTGGGCTTTCATTTGCATCCATCTTCCATTTGCTTGCATACCATGACTTGCCATGACATTTTGTGCATTCATTTGATTCATATTAAATCTTAAGACATATTAGAATCATGTTTGATCATTGCATCTTGCATTTGCCATGTTGTATGTCATTTGCATTTCATAACTTTTCATGTATATCCATGGTTCTAAGCATGCTTCTCTTGCATCCATGTGTTTGTATGATCATTCCCATGCCTTGTTTCATGTTTGCATCATCTCATAGCATCATTAAAATCATGTATATGCTTCTGGTTTTGATTTGTATCATGCCATTTCATCTCATTTTGCATTGCATTGCATTTCTTTCACTAACTTTTCAGGTGGTAAGTTACTTTGAGAAGTGAATTTGCCTTCACTTCTCACAATTTCTTTTCATCCCTCTTATGCATCATTGCTGCATTTTGTCTTGTGTTTGAGATTGAGCTTGCTCATTATTCTTCATCTTACTTTCTTCCTTCAAGTGACTTGTCTTCTTAAGTGAAGCAAGTTACTTTGCTTCTCTTTGCTCCTTTCATCTGCTTCCCGGTGGTTTCTCTGAAGATCTTTCTTGTAAACCTCACAAGCCTTAGGAATAACCAAGCATGAAAATGATTAGGGTTTTGATTAGTCCCCCTCATAGTTTTTACCTTTGTGTCTCTCTTTGAGTCTTCTCTTCTCATCTCATAATCAGGGACTAAACCCTAAAGGCTTTAAGACTTTGTGATTAAGCTTGTGCCTGCATCCTTCTCTTAGGATGGAGTGTATAACTTTAATCCTAAGTCTTGAACCCTTAAGGTGTTTAAATCTCTTAATCAATTCATCTAATAATCATCAAGACATCACACTTGTAACTTGGGCCTTGCATTAGGGTTCTAATTCTTCCTTAAGTGGTTAAGAAGGACTAACCCTAGTGTTAATGGACAAGTCCCCCTCAAGTTGTCTTACAAATCATAAAACTCACTTCATCATCATATCATTAAAATAAAATCCACTTAATCAAAGGCTTGTTTTGTCATGAGTTTAATCCCTAATCATGGATTAAGTTGAGGAGCTTTCCTCAGCTTAAACATTATCATCTATCATCCTTCTTTTAGGATGGTGTAATGAGTCTGTTTAATCCCTGATTATGGCTTAACCTCATTACTCAACACTAAACAAAAAAACACCAAAAACATTTAAATAATCACAAGTAGGTCAATGATCTTAATCCTGCATCAAAGGTGATTAAGTGTGAGAATCTGACTTCACACTTAAGGTATTCTCATTACCCCTAAACAGAGGGAAGATGTGATGAGTTTACTAAATCCATTGGTTTAGGCTTAAGCTCATTTTCTTATGACAAACTTTCAAAAGCAATAAAAGACTGAAAACTCAAAAACAAACAATAATCGTCTCCTCCGGGATTCTTTTCTCATCTCATTCACTCACAACCGAGAACTCGCTTCTTCCGTCTAATGCAAGACAGTTTGCATCTGTGCCAGACAGATCATACACTTGAGCATAGGCAAGTAAGCAGTTCACAAGTCAATTCATCTTTCAGTCTCTTTGGGTCGAACTACGGTGTTCTGACTTCCTCATTGCACGAGAGGATACGTAGGCATAACTTAACAGTTATCGAACAAAAGTCTCTGTCTATTCCCCCTCTTTCAGCATCATTCTCTTAGCCTCATATTCTTGAGCATCTCATCTTTGTTCCTACACTGACACTGTACATATCACACTTCACTTCTTTTACACTGACACCTGTACATTCTTTCCAGCTATTTTATACACAGATTGCACTGACACTACCCCTTTAAAACACAAATCTTTTAAGCGTGGATCCCGCCGAGTACGGCGGACAATCTGGGTGCTAATACCTTCCCAGGTTGTAACCAACCCCCTTTCTCAGTCTCTCTGGTTCGCAACCGTCTTATCCATTTCTTTCCAGGTCTATGCAGCATTACCTTTCCTCCGGGATAAAAATGCCTAGCTGGCGACTCTATTCATCTCCAGTGAGTTCACGGCTGTGTGTTCTCACTGTTCCCTTCGCCGACCGTTCGCGCTTGTACCAGGATGCAAATCTTCGGGAGCGACACATTGTTTTGTCTTTCAATCATGTTAATCCAAATGTGAAGACAAATCCGCTTCCACGGCATGGTAACACGTTTGTAGGCATGGTAGGTGGTAATGTTGAGGATCATTTTGCTGCTGCAATCATAGAAGATGATTATGGTTTGGAAGACGATCCTGGAGAAGAGATTCCATATGACCTTTGGGAACCTTATCTGGAAGAACTTGGATCTTATTCTGAAGGAGAAAATGCTTATGAGTCTCTTAAACCTGATCTAGAAATCAGTGCCATCATTGTGTCGCTCCCTGGATTTCCATCCTGGTACAAACGCGAAAGTGGCGTGGAAAAGGTTGAGTCTCCAACCATGCATTTTTATCCTGAAGGAACGGGAATGGTAATGCTGCACAAACCGAAGAAGAAAAGGAAGGACAAAGGTCATGCGAACCAAATAGACTGGGTTCGGTAGTCGGTTACGACCTGGGAAGGTATTAGCACCCCAGATCGTCTTCCGTATCCGACGGGATCCATACTTGCAAATAAAATGTTTCAAAGGGTGAAGAAATGAAAGTTGCTGCCAAGAGAAAGACTAAAACTGGATAAGAAAAGAAAGGAAGGGGGAAATGTAGGGAAGATAAAAGAGTGCTCAAACGGGCCCTACCCCGCTGCCTGCATACCTCATCTAGACATGAGGATTAGAGACATCGTAGTTCCCCTAACTAGGGGTGGAAAGATTGCTTGTGAATTAAGGATTGAACTGCCTAAGTCAATGCTCAGGTGTTGCAGGCTCGGACGACGGGTGTGTTACCGTCTTGCAAAGAGACAAGTAGGAGCAAGTTCTTAAGTAATGAGTGAAGGTGATAAGAAAAGAAGTCCCGAAGGAGAGACATTTATTCTTTGTCCAGTGTTTTTTATGAGTTTTTTATGAGTGTGGCACAAGGAAGTGAACTCAAGTCCGTTTCCATGGAATGTGTACTTGCTACTACATTCCAAGATGGAATAATAGAACAAGCACACCAAGTAAGGAAAATTTATCCATGACTTATTTCCAAGGGTCAGGGCCTAAGCTCACTAACATGTTAAACTTATTAGATGTTTTTGCGTTTTTTGATGAAGAAGTACCTTTTAAGGTTTTCTTTGTGAAAGTAGTCCCATGATTAGACTTATACATCATGCTAGACAAGTGTACTATTCCAAGATGGAATGAATACAAATTCCCCATGGCATAAGTCCCTACACACAAGACTATTTCAACCATTATTTAGTGTTTTTTTAGGTTTTTGTATGAAGATGAGAAAAAGAATAAACCAAAGGAGAAAAGGTAAAACATATAAGGGGAAACTAATCAAGACCTAAAATTGTCATGCAAAGGATGATCCTAAGTTAGTGTGGATTCAACTATCCTAAACAAGAGAAGAGAAGAAGAAGAAGAAGAAGAAGAAAAAGAAAAGAAGTAGAAGGAAAGAAAGGTAGAAAGCTAACTTACTTCTTCTAAAGAAATTAAGTTATTCTCTAGGGGGATGGAAAGAGTTGTACAAATGATGGCCTAAGACACATCTCAAAGACGAAGTTAAAAGCATAAATTTAGGAGAGAAAAAAGTTGGAGATATGGAAATCGCATCCACATCTCTCACTTACCAGAGCCCCTGAAACTATTAGAAATAGTCACAAATGATCAAGGAAATTCAAGCAAAGATGAAACATGAAAGAAATAATCTCTAAGCATACAAAACCATCAAAGTAAGAACTTAAAAATCAAGAAATAAACCTAAGATTAGTCATGAAATGTTAGTAAAAAAAGAAGAAGTGGGAGAAGCACCAAGCAAGAAGACAAAGAAATAAAGGAGAAAAGAAATGAAGACATGAGATTGTAAACATCAAACAGGTTAAAGATGAACCACAATCACCAAGATCAGAACCTAAACATGATCAAG
This sequence comes from Lathyrus aphaca, assembly GCA_963966055.1. Classification (NCBI taxonomy): domain Eukaryota; kingdom Viridiplantae; phylum Streptophyta; class Magnoliopsida; order Fabales; family Fabaceae; genus Lathyrus; species Lathyrus aphaca. The sequence continues at coordinate 316,595,089 of OZ014522.1, forward strand.
AAATGCCTAAGAAAGAGATCCAAACATCAAAGGAGGCATACAAGTTCATGCAAGATTAATTAAGAGAAGCATGGAAAAGTTGGAAGTGTTGTGGAGTGTATATGTGCAAATGAAGCTTAGTGAGAAAGTTAGCAACATATGATCAAGAACAAATTTCTCATACCAAATCCAGATATCAAATATCAAGTTAATGAGCATAAAACAAGTCTTAGGAGTTGGCACAAGTGCCCTCCTATCCTAACAAACAAGCTATGGTCATGTAAACATCAAATGAGGACATATTAAGAATAAAAATTCAAACAAATATCAAGCAAGTTATAAAAATTCCACAATTAAGCATCAAGATACTATACACATGTAGGTACAACATACCAAAATAACAAGCCAAGAAACAGAAGCAAATTAACTCTATTAAATGCTCAAATATCAATTAGGGTTTCACAAACTTCTCCACAAAGAAATACCTAAGAACCTAAACAAACAAGTCCTTAAAATCAAGAGAAAATTATCTAGCATACTTCAACATGTCAAGGATCCATACCAAAAATAATCAAAGGCAAAGCTATCATAAAGTTTAAACTAAAATTCAAACAAGTCAAAGTGTTCAAGAAAGAAATCAAATAAAAGGAAATTAAATGCAAAATTAATTAAGAAATGAAAAATAAATGAAAATGAAAAAATAAAAGTTGAGAAAAATAATAAAAACTCAAACTTAGGTCCATGAATATTTTTGGAATTTTTGAAATAAGGATACTAATTTTAAAAATTAAATTTGAAACTAGAAGAACTAGAAAAGAAATAGAATGCAAAAAGACCAGGGAGGTGCAAACAACCAGCATTTCATGTTTAAAACCAAAGACTGGGCCCAAGGGGGAGTGTAAAAAACAAAGGGAAAGTCCAAGCCTAAAACACCAGTCAAATCTCAAGACAGAGTACGCATCATCCACAATCCATATTGATTCTCACAAAGTATAAGGATCAAAAGGTTGTCACGCCAGTCAAGCTGCATAAAATCTACGCATCCTACGCATGTCATTGAGTCAACCAAGAAAGTATTTGAATCCAATGATCAACAATAAACACCATGAAGTAATACCATCCAACGCATGACAATCAAAGTTAGCAAAGCTAGTCAAACCATTAAACACGCACGATCCAAGGATACATTCACTTATGATAGGCTGGCACATAAAACTGTTAAATGAAATAAAACAAGAGTATGCCAAGAACGTGGAATTTTTAAGAGTTGGCTCACTCAGAGCCCTACGATCGGAAAATCCAACGGTTTTGTTCAAAACTGGGAAGTGAATCAAGGCAAACATAAACCACCGGCTGGAGAAGTGCCGGTTACCTTCTCCGACAACACTCCGATGAGGCTGAGTAAAAAAAGTTCCAGAAATCCACAATCCATATACCAAAATGAAGCTAGCATCATGTAGAACACGAATTTAACATCAATATTCACAAATGCAACGAATTCAGGAAGATACGAAGCTCTAAAGTTTAGATCACAAAATACGAACTCACGAAATAAAGAAATTCAGAGCTTCTAAATGATTCACACATCAAGGATTCATTATTAACAAGCCAAAACAAGCACAAATATAGCAAATCCGAAGCCAAATAGTGAGAACATTCAAACCTGAAATTGATCTGTGTTAGGGAGAAGAATGATGCAAGATCTGTGTTTGTTGTTTAATTTCCAACTTAAAAAAAAAAAACAAAGCTCCAAGAAGCTGATGATGAAGGTGCTGTGAGGCTGAGTATGATGGAAAGTTGATGTGAAATTTAGATCTGAAAAATGAAGAATGCAGAGCCAAGTTTTTGAGGGAGGGAGAGAGTTTGTTATCTTATTTTTCAAGGGTGATGAAACTTGTGATTCTACTCTCAAAAAATCGTGAATGAAACCTTATATTATCAAGGGTGTGTGGTGTAAATGGAAGTGTGAGAACCAAGTTTGTTATTCCACCCAAAAATACAGAACCCGTGCTTTTCTCTACCACTCTTTAATTTTGTTTTTCAAATCTGATCATGTGCATGAGGCTGTATAGAGTTATGGTGTGATTGAGTGTGTTGTCATCATGAGATTTGATATTGAGAATTTGATGAAAAGAAATGATGATCAAGTGGTGGTGATTAGTTATGGTCATGAGGTTGCATGGTTGTATCTCACGTGATCTTTTCCTTCTTTGGGCAAGCATTATGTGAGTGACTTAGTGTGAGAAAGAGAGTGTGAAAAAGCAAAGGAAGAGAGAGGCGTATGGTATATGCATGTACTGATTCTCTTTTGCCAAACCTTGTACCATTATGCCACCTTTCACAAAATATCAAAATAAAAAATTCAAAGAAAAGAAAAGGTACACATTCATTCTTGGTCACATGAATGTGACCATGTATCACCAAAAAAAGTGGAATAAAAATGTTACATGAAAAAAATGGCGTAATAGAAGAAATAAATGAAATGGACCAATGGAAATGCAACAAATATGCACCAAAACCCTAAAAATGCCTTAAACTTCCAAAAATCATAACATGAGTTCTACAAATGCTATGAAGATGTTCTTAGACTTTTTGGAAAGGGGAAATAAATATCTATAACTTTCATGTATAAGGAAAAATCATTTGGAGCCTTTTTTGCACATGAAATAATGGCTTGAAGACTTAGGGCAAATATTTCCAAAAATAGAAACTTCCATGCTTCCAAATTTAGCAACTTTGTGCACATTCTTAATTTTTGACATTTAAGGCCATCCAAACTATTCCTTGATCAAATATGACCTCGTGGAGTTGATAAACATGATCAAAACCCTAGAAATTCCTCAGTTGTCTTTTGTTCAGTCCAATTGATTTTCTTGCTTCATTCTCAAGTAACTGCTTCAATAATTGACTTCTTCAATGAATTTTTTCCTCAAACTTCATACATAAGCCTTGTATATCATATGAGAGCCTTTTACCACAAGAATTTGTCATAGTTATGAGAATATGAGGTTCTGATCCAAAACCCTAATTAGGGTTTCCTCTGCATAGGATGATATTGCACCATTGAACTTCTGATGAAATTTTCCTCTGCTGGGGCTTTGAGGATGACTTTGAGCTTGTATAGGATATGAGAAGACTTTGTGAGCTTCTTGCAATGTCCCTTGGCTCTTTGCTTGACTTTGAAGATCATGAATTTCCAGATGATTGATCATATGTGTCGCTCCCGGGATTTTCATCCTAGTACAAACGCGAAAGTGGCGCGGAAAAGGTAGAGTCGCCAGCCAGGCATTTTTATCCCGAAGGAACGGGAAAGGTAATGCTACATAAACCTGAGGATGAAGGAAAGGACAAGGTCAGGCAAACCAAATATCTGGGTCCGGAAGTCGGTTACGGCCTGGGAAGGTATTAGCTCCCCAAATCGTCCGCCGTTCCCGACGGGATCCATGCTTGTTTGTCTATTTCAAAGGGTAAAAGAATAAAGCTTCTGCTGAATAAAACCGCTAACAGGAATGGAAATGAGAAAGGGAACTAGAAAAGGAGATCAAAAAGAAAGGGGGAAAATGTAGGGAAAATAAAGAATGTGCTCGCATGGGCCCTACCCCTTGCATACGTACCTCATCGGGAAAATGAGGATCAAAGTTGACATAGTTCACCTAACTAAGGAAGGAACTATTTTGTGTTTTTAGGATGACGTTTCCATAGCTCTAACTCAGGTGTTATCGGCTCGCTGAATCGAGGATGTTACCGTATCGTTGTTGAACTGTCGGGGCAAGTCGTATTCGTCCGCCAAGAGTAGGAGATGAGAAGATTAGACGCAATGTCTTTGTTGGTTGTCTTTTATGAGAAGTGTTTTTGAATTTGTTTGTGAACATCCTCATTCTAAGACTTGTTCATCGTGGTAGATGCCTTACACCTTGCCCTAAAATGGAACGTCTATAAGTAACCCACGGCAAAGTCTCATGGCGTATGAGAAGCTCAACCTTTATTAGACGTGTTTTACTTTTCTTTGAGATGAGAAAGAAAGAAAGAGAACCAAAGGAAAAAGTCTAAAGGGAGACTAATTATCCTAAATCTTATCATGCCTGGATGAACCTAGGTTAGTGAGGTTTTCTAGTCCTAATGCAAAAAGGAAAAGAAGAAGGAAAATAAAATATAACTTACTTCCTAATGAAGCTAAGTTGATTCTAAGGGGATTAGCATGAAGTTGTGTAAAAGTAAGCAAAGGAATGCTAAACATACACACTTTGAAAGCATAAAGAATGTAAAAGAGATTAAGGTCTAGGGACTTACCTCCACCTCCATACAAAACAAGGGTTAGCATGATAAACATGAATAAGAAATGAGGTAATCAATTACCAAACAATTCCTAAAGGATCTAGGATCTAAACTAGACTCAATCCTAAGTTTAAAGGACCTAAAAAAATGCAAAGCAATAATCCAGCAGCCTAAGCTCCTAAATACACAAACAACAATGAAATGCAATGCACAATGTAAGTAGCTTTCTACAGCTAACAATCAGTATTCCAAACAGGTGTAAAAAGTGTGAAAATGCAACAATCAACATACATTTTACAGCTAATGCATCAAAATACAGTTGTGGAATGCAAGTCAGATTTGGATGTTTTTATTTTATGGACAAAAATGATGATTTTAATGCACAAACACCATATAGAATGATAACATGAAATCAACATGAAAGATTAACATGGATTATGAACATGATTATTTTCAATGAATGCTTATTAAAGAATGCACAAAAAACCAAAAAACAACAATTATGTATTTTCAAGTTTTGAGCACATAAGCATAAAAGTATGGATTAGGAATATGCATCAACAAGAATCAACAAAATGAAAATGCAACTTGATACAAAAATCAGAATTGGTATCACATGGAAGTGTAATCAAAGATGCAAACAAAATGCGGGAATATGCATACAAGTGATCATATATTTTCAAGTGAATCAAGGCATGGCATCAAAACACTCAAACAATTAAGAACTTGCATGTATCTCAAAAATGATGCAAAACAAAATATGAAACATTCATTTACATGATAATTGATGTATTTGAACCTAGTCACAACATGTACAAAGCATTTTATGCATTAATGAACAAATAAGCACAAAATATGCAAAAGTAACGAATATCATGTCGAAACGACTCGAAACGGTAGAATCGAACACCTAGGACAATCCTAAGAATTCCCTAAAATTATTACCTAATCATACATGACGATTAAAGGGACAATGAGATGCAAACAAGCAATGAAGCAAACAAAATTCTTAAAATCAAACAACATTAACCGATTAATGCTATAGGTTAACCGGTTAACGGCCTTAAAACATCACCAATTAGTTTTGAAAATCACATGTTAACCGGTTAACCATGTGCGTTAACCGGTTAACACTGAACAAAATGCTGAAAAAAGCCAAGAAATAAGCACTTTTTTGTCATGAACCTACTTCTAAAAATCCCTAACACATACATGAACCTGTGTCGCTCCCGGGATTTTCATCCTAGTACAAACGCGAAAGTGGCGCGAAAAAGGTAGAGTCGCCAGCCAGACATTTTTATCCCGAATTAATGGGAAAGGTAATGTGGCACAAACCTGAGGAAGAAGGAAAGGACAAGGTCCTGCGAACCAAAGATATGGGTTCGGGAGTCGGTTACGAATTGGGAAGGTATTAGCACCCCAATTCATCCGTCGTACCCGACGGGATCCACGCTTGCTTGTTTGTTTCAAAGGGTGAGAAATAAGATGCTGTTTGAATGAAAGAATGACTATCTGGAATGGATGTGAAATGAGGAAAGGAGTTGGAAAGGAAAATGAAAAGGGGGAAATGTAGGGAAAATAAAGAATGTGCTCGAACGGGCCCTACCCCGCTGCCTACGTACCTTATCGAGAAAACGAGGATCAGAGTCGACGTAGTTCACCTAACTAAGGCGGGAACTATTTGCTTATGTTTTTTTATGGCTTGAACTGCGTATGTCTATGCTCAGGTGTTGCAGGCTCGTCTGGTACGAGTGTGTTTACCGTGTTGCATGCGAGACAAGTCATCGCGAGTTCGTGTTGTGAGTGAATGAGATGAGAAGAGAAGTTCCCGCAGGATAGTCGCTTATTATTTGTTTTTGTCTTTTATGAGAAGTGTTTTGAATTTGTTTGAGAGCATTCTCATTCTAAGACCTATCCATCGCAGTAAGTACTTACACCCCGCCCCGAGACAGGACGCGTATAAACACTCCGCAACAAAGTCTCGTGTCGTAAAAGTTCGATTTTCATTAAGTGTTTTATTGCTTTTATTTATGAGATGAGGAAGAATGACTCAAGTTGCAAAAGGAAAAATCTAAGGGACTAAGACACAACCCTAACTTTGTTTAATTATTTACAAGAGATCCTAATGGTTTGTGAGGTTTCTAAACCTAATGGAGAAAGGAACTAGAAACTAACTAGAATGCAACTTACTTCCTAAGGAAGATAGGTTGATTCTAAAGCAAGAGGGAAACCTATACAAGTGAAATATTCAATCAATATAACAAAGCATTAAAATTGACATAAGAAGTAAAAATCTAAAACAAAACATTTAAGGTATGAAACCAAAATAGGCCTAAATTTATTCTAAGTCTATCTATTATGAAATCTAAGCATAAGTCCTAAAACTAAGGGCATTACCTAATATTTTCATTCTAAAAATCAGAAACTAAACTAGTCTAAGTCATCATTAAATCCTAAGATTAAATCTAATTAAACTATTTTTTTAATGAAATCCTAATATTCTAGCCTAAACTAATGGAAATTTACAAGTATAAAGGCCTAAGAATTAATACCCTAAAAATAGTAAAGGTCCTGGAAAAATTATGGGATTAATCCTATAGGGTCCTAAAACTACCTATAATATTGTGTTAAAAAATATCCTAAAAATCAGAAGTTAACTATGTCTAAAAATCACTTAATTCTACCTAATGATTAACCATTATTTTCAAAGGATTAAGCTACTAAAACATGGGATAAAATGACCTAAAATATCTACCAAAATTATACTAAATCCTATTATGAGTCCTCTAATTATGGCAAAAAGAGTGGATCAAAAATCCTACTAGAAGGCTAAAAAATAAAATCAACAAAATCAGGTACAGTTAACAAAATTCAGTAAAATGCTAATTAAAAGAAAAAGCTGAATTAATTCGAAAATAATGTAAATTCAGAAAAATAAAATGCCAAAAATATCTAATTTGAATTAATGACCTACTTGATTTTTTGGGGAATTTTATAATGCTTTTTACTAATTTTCAATGGATTATTTGAAACTATGCTAAAACTAAAATAAAATTCTAAAATGAAATAAGATGAGGGGTGGGTTAGTGATTCTTTTTTAGTTGTTTTTTATATTGGGCTTAAAACAGGGTGGTTTGAATAGCAATGGGCAAGGCCCATGCGCATGATCTAGGCAGAGGGGTGCATTCAATATTCTTTTTGCAACCGTTTTCTCAATGGGCCTTGAAAGGGAGGTGTAGAAAGCGAAAAAAGACTAAGCCCAAACACAGGGTCTATGAGGGTGTATACGATGGGCTCACAGTCAATAACTTTGGCTCCATCCTTGGCCGTACGATCTAGGGTTTCACATTAGTATTCATATCATGCGTTTTACAAGTGCAGACACACGATGGCTTATGGTGGACAATCCCCACAGGATCAGCCGCATACACAACCAACCAGACGGTGACACGTGTCACCGTCGGTGTGGCCGAAAGAACCCCACTAATCTCTTGCTCTTCTAACTGTAAATTCCAAGGGAAATGGGAAGATTAATTAACTTAAATGAGATTAAATGAGGATTTAAACAAATTAATGAATCTTAATGTTTCTTTTATATTATTCAAATTAAGAAAATCAGATCCATAAGAACACAAATCAAAAATGCAAAACCTAAAAAACCCTAACTCCTCTTCGACGCCGCGGACGGCCTACCCTTCTCTCTCCATTTTTGCAGTTGTCTCAACTTTCCCCTTCTTCTTCTTCCGAATCCCTCTTCTTCTTCGCCGATTGAAACAACATCACCTTCATCCTCTCCGTTTTCACTGCATTCAACCCCAAAAACCTAACCCTAGCTAACTCTCCTATAAAGCCTTTACTGTCTACTCACGAATCGAGGAACAAAACCTAAAACAACAGCTACAACCTCATGTATGTAAATGGCTTGAGCTCGTACCTTGAATCGGAGTGATGAGCTTCGTTGATGATTCGTTAACAACCGAAACTGGTGAAGACGACGATCCAAAGTTATGTATTCGGTTATTTACTACCAACTTTCGCGCGATTCGTGTTTACACCCTAGTCACTAATCCTTGCGGCTTTGCAGGTTGTCACGAATATAGGTGATGATGAAGATTGGTGATGATACTCCGCGATGAAGCTACGGGATGAAGGTAATGCTTCGGACAATGACTTATACAGGGATATGCTTGATGATGCGTTCACAATGAAGATGACAGTGACGAAGATGGATCTTCTTGCACGGTAATGCTACTTCTTGATTCTCTGTGCAATTCTTATTCTCAGTGTTAGTGTGTATTCAATTACTTCTCTTTGCTGATTCAGGCTAGATCTTTTCTCATGGTTGATGAGATAATTGCAGGGTGAGAATGAGTGAAGCTATTGTGAATGGAAGGAAATGGTGCTTGATGATTAATGAGTTGTTTGAAGATGGTTTGTAATGAAGGAAACTATGGAGGCAGAAGAAGATGTGAGGGAGATTGAGAGAAGATTGGAGAATGGGGAGCAAGAGGACTGTGATGAAGAACTGAAGATGAAGATGGAGATTGAAGAAGAAATGAATGAGAAGGGATTGAGGAAGAATGGTTCGGATTATGGAAGAATGGTTGAGGGAGAATGGTTTGGCTGGGGTTGAAGAAGAATGGTTCAGGAAGAAAATGGTGGAAAGGAAGAGAAGGATTGAGAGGAGAAGAGAAAAAATGGTGAAGAATTTGAGAAGTAGTGAAGTTTCTAATTTATAGAAACTGATTTAAGGATCATTCTAGAAAGTTCTCAGGTATTTCTGTTATGATTCAGTTATTTTCAGTTATGGATTTTGTTAGCGAGTTAGAATTTGTTGGAGCTGAAAATTTGTATTGATCTTCTAATTCTCAGTTTTCTTTTTTGGCTTGTGACTCCATACCTTTTCTTTTATCGATTTTCTGTTGCAACCTATTATCCATTCTGTTAGAGACTTTTTAATAAATTATTTCCTCTTCTGTTATTGTTTTTCTACTAAATCATGTTGTAAATTTCTGCAGATGTGTTTGAGTTGAGATTGATGAAGGTTATTAATGGTTGATGAAGGGTGTCATTGAAGGTTGAAGAGGGATGAATATTGGAGCTACAAAGATTCATGAAGATTAACTCTGGTGATGATATGAAGAACATTGAGGATCCTAGGTATTGGTATGCAGTTCTGCGAAGGCGTCAAAGTTTGATGCAAAGAATGATGATTATGTGCGAGGATGAATGAAGATTTCGCTGCTGAGAAGATCAAGATATTGATGAAGAGTTTTTCCTTTTCTTCACCTTGTAGTGTTCGTCTTTTTTTCCCTTCTTTTTGTCGTTGTTATCTCTGACTGAATTCTCTCTGTTAAGCTTCTGAATTTGTTAGGTTGTATTCAATTATATTGATAGCTGAAGAATAATGTAAAAATCAATTTTATGGAACTGAAAGTAGTTCTGTTATTTCTTTCTATATTTTTGTGTTAGCTTTTCGTTTTCTTTCTTGATTTTGGACTTCGAAGGCGAAACTTTGGCAGGATTAGAACACTCAGACTGTGTGAACATGATCTTGATTTGCATGAGTGCAGTCACAATTGCCAAACTAAATGTTGTAAATGCAGCACCCTTCAAAGGGGATAGTGGCGATGGCCATTGAAACAAATTAACAGTCCCCTCAACAACCACGAAAACCCATGTTATGTAAACCAGAAGAGACGTTGAGCTATAATCCAACCCACAAGCCAATTGACATCACTTTTGTGATTGGAAATAACAAGAGCATACTCTTTACCCATTAAACGAAAAGTTTCAAGATCTATAAATATTTGAATCTTGACTCAAGCCCACCAACCAACAATCCAAACAAGCTCCAACCCAATGGGATGATCACAACTGCAGGTGAAATTGGCATAATAATAGTAATGGTGCTAACTAGTTTACTTTCTCCATTTTTTAATTTCAATTTCAATGGGTTATGGTTGTAAAAAAAAGAATGGATGAATTTAAAAGCAAATGGAATGAATTTGTGGTAAATGTGACAATTATGAATATTGACAAAAATGAAATTTATAAAAAGAGAATTACATGGGTAATTGGATATGGACAAAAAATAAATGGAAAGATGAATAAAAGAAATTGAAAAATGGATTAATGAAAACATAGAGAATGACGGAAATTGAAAAATGAAAGTGGAATGGAATGATCGGGAATGGTTTATAACAATGAGAACAAAGCAGTGAATGGATATGAAATCTTGATTTTAGCCCAAAGCCTATTTTGAGTTCTTTCCACAAGCCCATGAACACGACCACTTCTGAACCACTGAATAATTTTCCAGATAAATCACACCCATTTTGAATCGTCTGAAACATGCCATGACCATTCAAGACCAGATGAATCACTGATAAACTGAGGATTCAAACCAAACTTCACACAAAACACTGCTCGATAAACTGATGAATCTCAACACACGACAACCTGAACTTTGAATACGCATTGTCTAAGAAACAGACCAATGGCCCAAATAATCTTGCAGTTGCAATAATCTTCTGATAGTTTGACCAAAATTAGGTCAAACACCCATCTGAATCGAAACACGACTGAACAACCACATTTGAAGTGGAATCATTGTCCAGTGAATATTTTCCATCATTTCAATCCGTGGCAGATATGGATAAGGTACGAAACCCTAATCCCAGGGCCTTGATCACATGCCCTATGAATCCATGAAATGCACTATTATGATGTTAATGACCTAGTGAGAAATGCAGATGAATGCGAAGTGATAAGCCAGTAAAGGGAATAAATAATGAGGGCAAATTTTGAGGTATTACAGCTGCCCCTATTCAATCATCTGCGAGCCTGAACGAATAACTGCAACAACTTTTAGACGTTCAAGGTGTGTAGTGATTGAATACTCGAATAAAACCTGGAAATTTGAACTCAGGATAGTAGAAATGCCATCTGACCATTTATTTATTTATATTTTTTTTTGTTTTAACCTCTGAATAGGTAACGGAGATAGAACCAGGTGTAAGGGGATCAATGCGATAACTTGCACTGTGACTGCTGAGCGAATCAAAGCCACAACGAGGGTGCCTGTTGGCGAAACAGGGCTTAACGAGACCATCAACGAACAAAAACTCATCAATATGACTGCTGGGCAGGACCAAGTCACAAAGAAAAATACGCGACTGCTGGGCAGGACCAAGCCACAGAAGGTGCCTGTTAGCGAAACAAGACTTTAACGAGACCATTAGCGGAATGGAACTCAAATCAATATGACTGCTGGGCAGGACCAAGCCATAAAGAAAAACACACGTGACTGCTGGGCAGGACCAAGCCACGGAGGATGCCTGTTAGCGAAACAGAACTTTAACGAGACCATTAGCGGAATGGAACTCAAATCAATATGACTGCTTGGCAGGACCAAGCCATAAAGAAAAACACACACGACTGCTGGGAAGAACCAAGCCACGGAGGATTCCTGTTAGCAAAACAGGACTTTAACGAGACCATTAGCGGAATGGAACTCAAATCAATATGACTGCTGGGCAGGACCGAGCCATAAAGAAAAACACACGCGACTGCTGGGCAGGACCAAGCCACGGAGGATGCCTGTTAGCGAAACAGGACTTTAATGAGACCATTAGCGGAATGGAACTCAAATCAATATGACTGATGGGCAGGACCAAGCCATAAAGAAAAACACACGCGACTGCTGGGCAGGACCAAGCCACGGAGGATGCCTGTTAGCGAAACAGGACTTTAACGAGACCATTAGCAGAATGGAACTCAAATCAATATGACTGCTTGGCAGGACCAAGCCATAAAGAAAAACACACGCGACTGTTGGGCAGAACCAAGCCACGGAGGATGCCTGTTAGCGAAACAGGACTTTAACGAGACCATTAGCAGAATAGAACTCAAATCAATTTGACTGCTGGGCAGGACCAAGCCATAAAGAAAAACATACGCGACTGCTGGGCAGGACCAAGCCACTGAGGAAAAATAACATTGACTTGGAAGGACCAAGATATCTGGCAAGTGGCATAAGTATCTTCTGCAGGGAATACTTCAGGTTGAAAATGATGTTATAGGTTAACTATAGAACCTCAAAATTGGCCCATGTTGGCATGCACATGTTGGTATTTATGGCGTAATGCTCCATGATGATGGAAATGCTACGCTTTGGAGGATGCAAATGTAATGATGATTACTAGATGCAAATGCAAATGCAAATGCAAAAGGGGTCTCCCGATAAGGAGACTGCAAGTATTCCATATGGCTTGACTGGGAAGAACGATGATCACTGCACTGATCTGGTTAGTCCTGGTGAGGAGGAAACAACTCTGCGGGGAATGTTATTGATGATACACCGGCTCTGAACTGCCTCCACTGCCAAAAATAAATTGGACTTTGAGATTAGAGAGCCAAGACCCTGCTGGAGATGGACCCTTCTTGAACTTTGGTGGGGAAGTGAGGACCACCTGACTTGGCTAGGAACCAAAGGCATGATATTGCTGAGGAAGCAACTGCTGGGGAGGAAAGACACTCCTTAAACTTCTGAGAATTGCCCCTGTCTAAAGGGAAACTTCTGCTTGGGGATGACACCCACCTTCTGCTACCTTGCTGGGAGAAATTTCAACTTCTACTTCAATGGGGATGATTGGAGACACCCTGGGAGACACCTGCTCCGGTTCAACCATAACGAAATGCTCCTCCTGGGAATTTGATTTTAGCTCTGTTAGCAACACCAGTACCTATGCCTACATGAACACAATCGATAGTACCTGCAACATGGAGAGTTAGTTTGGGACCTGCCTGCCCTAGGCTCGTAGTATAAATCATTATCTGGGTATCTCGACACCCTTTCAGAGTTATATTAAATGTTTATGTCCTCCTGCATGAGTTAGAAAGCATTCAAATGTTCACAACACAGTGTTAATCACAATTTGCTGGACGTTTTCGCAATCAATCAATGCTAGATGAAAAAGCAAAAACAAAGAGCAAAATAGTCATAAATTGACTGAAGTGGAATTTTTTATTGATTTGGAAAAATGGCCATGAATAGGCAATACAAAGGAAGTAGTTCCCTGGAAAGAGGGAACAGCCAAAAAGAGTAACAAACTATCCTATTGGCAATATGAGAAGTGAATCTCATCAAGTCTCAACCCGGTTTTGACTCGTATATCTTCAAGACGCTCCGCTCGATCTGCCTCTTGAGAAAAAGTAATTGAACTGATCTTCAACCCTTAGGATAGCCTCAACTTTATATAGGTTACAGATCTCGCAGATCGCAGTCGTTCGTGTTAATCCCTCTTTTGCATGGATCGCCTTTTCAGGTTTTCAATCCACTGGGATACCCTTTTTTGCCTGAGTTGTCCGATGTGGCTTTTCAACTCAGCGGGTGTACATTTTTTTTCAAGATTTCCCTAACTTTTGCCCGAGCCTTTTATTCTATTTTTGGCTCGCCGGGATGCCCATTTTTGCCTGGATCTTTATTCTGTTTTTATCCAGCGGGTCTTTTTACACGAAGTATTTTCTTAATGCGTCTGCGTTAACAGGGAATTGGAAGTCTTCTCCGTCCATGGTTGTCAGCATCAAGGCTCCGCATGAGAAAACCTTTTTAACCACGAACGGTCCTTGATAGTTGGGTGTCCACTTGGCCCTGTGATCGTTGAGAGGAGGAAGAATCCTTTTCAGCACTAAGTCACCTGGCATGTACCTCTGTAGTCGCACCTTCTTGTCAAAAGCTTGCTTCATCTGCCGTTGATACAACTGTCCATGGCATACAGCTGCTAGACGTTTCTCTTCAATGAGGCTCAACTGATTATATTTGGATCGGAGCCACTCAGCTTCATCTAGCTTAATGTCCATCATTAACCTCAACGAGGGGATTTCCACTTCAATTGGTAGGACTGCCTCCATACCATACACCAGTGAGAACGGGGTTGCCCCTGTTGAAGTACGTACTGACGTTCTGTATCCATGCAACGTAAATGGTAGCATCTCATGCTAGTCTTTGTATGTTACAACCATCTTCTGCACAATCTTCTTGATGTTCTTATTGGCCGCCTCGACGGAGCCATTCATCTTTGGGCGATATGGAGAAGAGTTGTGATGCTCTATTTTGAAATCTCGACACAAGTCAGCCATCATCTTGGTGTTGAGATTAGAACCATTATCAGTAATGATCCTTTCAGGAATTTTGTACCAGCAAATGATGTCCCTCTTAATAAACCGGGCTACCACTTGTTTAGTGACATTGGTGTAGGACGCCGCTTCGACCCACTTCGTGAAGTAGTCTATAGCCACCAAGATGAAGCGATTACCATTAGAAGCTGTCGGATCGATCTTGCCAATCATATCAATGCCCTACATAGCGAACAACCATGGTGAAGACATGACACTCAACGGATTCGGAGGCACATGGACCTTATCAGCATAAATTTGACACTTGTGGCATTTACGGGAGTATTTACAGCAATCGGATTCCATGGTGATCCAATAATATCCTGATCTCAACAATTTCTTGGCCATAGCATGTCCTCTAGCATGGGTACCAAAGGAACCTTCATGGACCTCTTGCATCAACAGGGCTGCTTCGTGTCTATCCACGCATCTGAGCAGCACCATGTCGAAGTTTTGCTTGTACAACACGCCATCTTGATTCAAGAAGAAACCTCCTGCCAGTCTTCTAAGGGTCTTCTTATCCTTACTAGATGCCCCAACCGGGTATTCTTGAGCCTTCAGGAATTGCTTGATATCATGATACCAAGGCTTGTTATCTTCACCATCGTCGACTGCAAAGACATAAGCAGGTCTTTCAAGACGGGAGACCGTAATTCGAGGCACAAAATTCTCTTGACAAACTTTAATCATGGACGACAAAGTTTTTAGAGCATCGGTGAATTGGTTTTCATCTCGAGGAATATAATTCAGCTTGACTTTGGTGAAGAAAGTTAACAGCCTCTTGACATAATCTCTGTAAGGAATCAAATGAGGTTGATGAACCAGCCATTTGCCATTGACTTGATTTACCACCAAAGCATAATCTCCGAAGATCTCGAGGTTTTTAACTCGCAAGTCGATTGCCTCTTCAATCCCCATGATACAAGCTTCATACTCTGCATCATTGTTAGTGCATTCGAAAGTCAACCGAGCAGCTAAAGGTGTATGGACCCCTTCTGGCGAGATGATAACAACACCTACTCCATTTCCATTCATGTTCACATCCCCATCAAACATCAATTTCCATTTGGATTCAGGGTCTGGCCCCTCCTCCGGAAGTGGTTCTTCGTAGTCTTTTGACTTGAGGAACATGATGTCCTCATCCGGAAACTCGAACCTCATGGGTTGATAATAATCGATTGGCTGTTGAGCCAAGTATATAGGTCTCTCTCTTATTCATTAACTTAAAACACCAAAGCAAACAAAACTCAATGTTATATAGGTCTCTCTCTTATAAGTTTTGTAATAGTACAGTTGGATGAAGAAGTATCTTAATAATTTGAGTTTAATAAAAGTATAATAGATTTGTAAAACTAAGTGAGTTATTTTTCATTATTGGTAATGTGAATATTATGACATTTAACAGTTTATATGTTGTTCCAGAAATGAAGACTTACACATCAAACCAAATTTTTGTCAAAAAAAAGTCTTAGAACATTTTTGAAATCATTAATGAAACATGATAAATGAAAAGTGTGACAGTGTAAAATATTTGTCAGCTGTGTATATCATATTGTTTATAGATGTTGTGTTGTCTTTACTCTTTAAATTGTGCAATGAGAAAAAAAGTTTTTTGGTTATTCTGTTATACAGTAAAAATATAAGAAGCATAAGTGTATATTTATGGTCTTAGAACAAAATCCAAATTTTGTGATGTGTATACTGTTTCATAAGTATTCAACTACCTATATAAATAAAAATGTGAAAATAAGCAATAAATATAATGTTGTTAAGATTAGGAAATAAACTAGAATTAGTCGTAACAAAATATGAAATAGATCATTTAATGTTTGAAGTACGGATCAAATATTGGAACATGCATAATGGCACAACACAGAATACAAAATACAAAATGGCTATCCATACAAATTAGGTGTTTAGTCATTATGCATCAAAAAAATTAAAGGTCCTCAAGCAGGCCTTTCTTTCTACTCCTTCTTTAAATGCTTGACCTTCTTACCAGATTTTCCCTTAGTGGCGGATTGTTTTGGAGTCAGTTCTTCAACATCAATAGCATCATTTTCCAAGTTTGTTATAGTAACCCTCTTGGAAGGAGTACTGTTTGAGCTTGCAGAAGGGCTCCAAGGATGGTTTGCAGCACATGATGGTTGAGTTGAGTGAGATTGTTCAGAAATTTGTAAGACCTGTGTAATTCATGTTCTAATATCAACAACAACAAACAAAATAATAGATATTATTTCATAAAGAAAAATAGTAGGATGATTTGAATTAATAGTGGATGGCATACATCTAGTTTGTTTGGTTCATTGGTTGGAGAGGTATCGTCAATGAACATAGCAGGAGCATTTGACGTATGCTACAAATAGGAAAACATTTACCTAGTTATTATGAAGTTTAGGCTGAAATCATTTAGTATAATTGTTCTAAATAGATAAGTGGTACCTCATTTGGAGTGAGGTAGTTGTCAAATTTATGGTAAAAGGTTGTCCTCGTTAAGAATTGTGACTATAGAGAATTGATCGTAAAACGATTGATACTTGATACGAAATACCATGTCTCTATTCAAAAGAACATCTAGGTGAGCAGGCCATATCTTAGGATTGTCCTCTCTAACCTACAAAACAAACAAACTGATCAAGTAATGTGCCAGGCAAATAAATGAACTTTTTAAACAATTCTGATTAGTTTCCATATAATAACATAATATTTCACCTCCTTCATAACTTGTCTTATTTCCATAGCAGTCTTGTTAGTGAAAGGAATACAATCCTTATCCCAAAAAACAAAGGTTCCTTTGTGGTTATCATATTCAACTTCAACTTCTAGCTGGAATCTAGGCAAGCAAAAGAAGAAACTGTTACAAAGATTTTAATATACTTGAAATCACTATATAAAAACCAAAATAAACATGGTAGGCTTACTTAGTGATAGGTTGCACATCTGAGACTCCACACGAACACACAAATCTCACACCTATTGATTTGTTAGAAGTCTTACACTCAGGACAAGTCTCAAAATACCAACCAAACTTGGATGCTTTGAAACGTTTGGTAATGCCAATAGTGGTTGCGAAACAATCCTAATGCGTAAAAGATACATCATAGTATGGTTAAAGATAAATCTTGAACAAAAATCTATTGATCTTAAATACTCAATCATAAAACAGTCACACCTTTCCAAGTTCACAGATGGCACAGATGCTCTTAACTTCATTGAGGCCCGTCCAATTTTTGTTACTTGATTGAATGGATGAATCATAAGTTAAAGAGATTGACATTGAAGATGCATTAGGCAAATCACTTGGTCCAAGACTGAAATGTATATAGATATCAATTAAGATGTGCGTGTAATAAGGTTTGCAAATGCATTAATATGATGTGAAATGATAGACAATTACCTGGACTTGAGTTCCACAACTTGGGGATGATCCAAGTGAATGTATAGCTTTGAACCGTTCCATGCGTTAGACAGACTTGGTAATCTAGAAACTGTATTAATTTATTGAAGTTTTGATTAATGAATATGAAAATGATATCATATTAAATATAGTGTATTAATATATAACTGTAAAAAGCAAAGCCAAACCTTTATTTGTCTTGCACCAAGCATAAATCAATACGATAACTGTAGGTCCTGCATCTTTGGTAAGGTTGTTGTAATTCATGAACTGCTTGCCGTAATCGTCCCACAACACGACTTCAATAACATTTCCTTCAATGTCACGTAAAGTGATGTTGGCGCAAGACTTTTTTCCACCGCCTCCCATTTGCGTCTTCACAACATCTTGTAAAACGCCGATAACATATGTAATTACATAACAATAAGTATGGTTACATGTTCTTAAAAAACAGATACAATATAAGAAGCCATATACTTACCATACAACAAATCAGGTTTGAACTTTCCATTGAGAAAGTTCTGTATAGCGTGGAAGTTAAACTTCTGAGTAGGTATTTATGGTATCGCTAATTGTGTCACGGTAGTGCCTCCATTGTATACAACTTTAAGTGGGTTAGAACATACTTTGTATGGGCCATTGTTAATGACCGGTTCTCTGTTATACAGATAGTAAGTTTCAGTCTCCTTAAGTTGTTCTTGCCAGTCTTTGAAGTCCCGACTTCGTGTAATAACATGAATCTGATCTGCCTGTGATATAAAAGAACAAAGAAAAATCAGTTCATTAAAAGAGATGTTAAAAAACATAAGAAGTTGAAGAACATTTAAATAAACTTTCCTTGTAAAGACTGATAAGCATTTCAGATATTTTCAAAGAGTTAAGACATGTTTAAATGGATAGCTATTTCATGACAATTAAAAACACATAGTATTGTAAAAATAGATAGGAATTTCAGATTTGTACAAATAGTGTTGACATGAAAATACATAAAGGCATAACATGAAGGTGTTGTTGTATGGGCGAATGTGTCATACCTTTTCATCCTGGATTACCATTTCAAGGTGTTGTTGGCCATTAATCTCCTTAACTACCCACCAGTCAACCACCCTTATATGCATCTTCCAAACTTGGTTACCTTTGACCAGATCCTTGATAAGAATGGGAGGCCTTGACATTGTAATTTACAGCAACAAATGAAAGGGAAATGACATTAAAAAGAAACACAACAGCTCCATATCAGAAACATTAAAAAGCCATTACTGTATGTATTTTCGTATTTATAGTTGAAGTAAAACAAAGGCTTTAAATGAACATAATGTGTAATAACAAAAAGGTTAGAAACATGTGACTGAATCTGAAATTTAAAATGAAATTTTTCGTGCTATTAAGTATTTTTCTACGCAGAAAGAAAGCTTGAATCTTGGAGTGAGTCGGATCTTGATATTGTGAAAAAAACAATGTAACAATCAGTGAAGTGATTCTGCAAGTGAAAATGAAAGTGTTTGACTTTGTGAATGAGACAGTGAAACTGAAAAACCATTTTCGAATAAACTGAAACACAAAACCTTGTTAAAAAATCATCACATTAACGTCACTTGCAGACAAAAAATGTTGAAACATGTGAACATGAATGTTGAAGAAAGCAAATGGAAATCTTCTACAAACCTGATATTTCTGCCGAGTCAAAGCGAGAATGGAACCTTGCCAATGATCTGAAAAATGTATGTTAGAAAGATCAGTGTCAAGAAAAACAAAAGGCAATGTGAAAACCATGGAGATAAATGAAGGAAATCCATTCATACCGGATATTGCTGAGTTTCTGCTTTTCCTGATGCACAAAGTTATGAAGATGTTGAAATGAGAGAGTGTGTTGGACTTGTAAGAGAGGTAAGAGACACGTGGCCAATTGTTGTGGTAAGTGGATAAAGATGTAGGAATGAATTAGATAGTTATGGTTCTGTCCTTTAGTTAGTGTAAGTGTTTTTTTTAGAAAGATCAATTTAGGCAGTTTGTGCAACTTTTAAGTAATTGCTTGATAGTAGATTGCCATATCAGGACGTGCGCGCCTCAACTTCTGCTTCACTGGAGGACAATCTTCTCTGAGAGGCAGCTTGTGTACCACAATGTCAGTGTCTAAACTAGGCATATCTTGGTAGGACCATGCGAAGACATCAACATACCCTCGAAGCATAGCAATCAAACGAGTCTTGACAGATTCTTTTAATGCAGCCCCGATCTTGACTTCTTTCTTATCTTCTTCAGTACCCAGGTTTATTACTTCGACAAATTCTTCGTGCGGCTGAATCATCTTCTCCTCCTGTTTAAGCAGTCTGGCCAATTCTTCAGGTAGTTCGCAATCCTCTTCACCTTCCTCATCGGCTTGATAAATTGGATTGTCGAAGTCATACTCAGCCATAACAGGGTCGTCATTGATAAGATCCGATGACGAGCACCTGCATGAATGGTGATTCATGCAAGGCTTTAGCAACAACTTGAGAAAATGAGAAACATTGCCATTTTAAAACTTTTATTTCTTTTTGAAAAACAAAAGCAAAAATGAAAGAAAAAGAACAACATGAATGAATGTGAAACGTCAGCTTTATCTATGATTATGAATTGTGTTAAGAACAAAAGAACCCTTACAAAGAGCTACTATGCCTCAGGCAAGACATAGTGCTTGAATACAGGAAAAACAGAAACAAAAATTATTACTCTTCGAAAGAGGTGACTGAAATAAGCCTTTCTGATGTCCAATTGCTAAGCCGAGTTCCTGAAACGGCAGGCCTGATCCACTCATCTAGGTCACAATCACTATCAACTGCGTCATCCTGCACGGCACTGATGTTTCCATAGTCTACCACTCCCGCACTCGTGAAAGTGATCGGGCTTTGACAATCTTTAGCACTTGGTCCAGACAATGACTTCCCAGGATGGTAACCAATTCCGAACATATCTTTCTTTTCTGGCACTTCTACTGGACTGCCCCAGCCTTCTCGTATCCCAGATTCTACCCACTCAAGCGCTTGCTTATAAGAGGCCACCGAAACCCCTTTCTTCGGTTCTTCAGGAGAAGTTGCCATTGCAAATGCTTGTTCAGTCTTCAAGGGCTCAAAATCCTGACATGGAGTCTCAACTATTTTGCCATCCATCTCCACATACTTGAATGAAGCCAGATGACTAACAAAAATATCTTCTTCCCCACTGACAGTTACAATTTGACCCTCCCATACGAACTTTAACTTCTGATGAAGTGTGGACGATACTGCTCCTGCTGAATGTATCCAAGGTCTTCCGAGTAAACAACTGTATGCAGGTTGTATATCAATTACGTAGAACGTGGTATTGCAGATTTGTGGACCTACTTTAATGGGTAACTCCACCTCCCCAAACACCGATCTTCTCGACCCATCAAATGCTCGAACTACCAGGTCGCTGGGCTTTAGAACTACTACATCATAATCTAACTTCATCAGTGCTTTCTTGGGTAAGACATTCAACGACGATCCAGTATCTACCAACACGTGAGAGAGTACTGCACCTTTACATTCTAAAGAGATATGCAGTGCCCAGTTATGAGCGCGCCCATCAGAAGTCAGATCCAAGTCTGTGAAACCCAATCCGTGACTGGCATTGACATTGGACACCACCGCTTCCAACTGATTTACCGAAATATCCTGAGGCACGTACGCCTTGTTCAGAATATTTAGGAGAGCCTTCCTGTGGGAATCAGAACACATGAGCAAGGACAAGATGGAAATCTTCGACGGAGTCTGCTGTAGATGGTCCACATTCTTGTAGTCGCTCTTTTTGATAATCCTCATAAATTCTTCAGCTTCTTTATTGAAAGTAAGGTCTGGATCAGTCGCTGGTGCAGGATCATTGACAACCACTGGTTGCTTCCCTCTCTCTCTAGCCTGGGCTTCTGCAGTATCTCTGGGTGGTATCACACTATTTCTTAGTGTTTTCGGCGCAAACAACCTTCCACTTCTAGTAAAGCCCCCTACTCCAACATTTTCTACTTGAGTTGGGGTTGTCCTAGACGTGGCCAACTCTTGCTTTTGGCCGTTACAGTATACTTCACCACCATAATTCCAAGGAATAGCTCTATAGCTCTGATACATTACCGGTCCTGCAGTGGTGATGGTTATCAGTGCCGCTCTGGCCCGTGAAGGAACTTGAGATGGATCGTAGAAGATAGTTATTGTGGAGACTTCACTTTCCTTTACAATCTTGTCAAACTGTAACACTCCCTCATCAATCATACTCTGGATCCCTGCTTTCAACTGCTCACACCCATTTTTAGCTACAACACATTCTGGACAATCTTCTTCACACCCAGGGAAGATACCTTTCTTTGATAAGCAAACTTTAACAACATTCAACGGAGTCTGCAGGTCGCTGATATCACACACCAAGTTTAGATTCTCCCCTTCATCGACTGCCCCGACTGTACCTCCGTGAGAAGGCATAGGGTTCTGTATTACATTAGGAGTAGGAGCAAAGTTAATCGCTTTGGAATCTACTAGGTCTTGGACTACATACTTCAAGGCCTTGCAGTTTTCCGTAGTATGTCCGGGAGCTCCAGAGTGAAATTCACATCTAGCGTTTGTATTGTACCCTTCAGGAAGTTGCCCCGGCTTCGGGGGTTGCAAAGTTCTAAGCTGAACCAACTGGAGCTGGAGGAGATTCTTCAGGAGTTGTGAATATGACATAGGCGGAGTGTCAAACTGCCTTTCTCTGGTCCTCTGAGAATAGTATGGACGGGAAGTTCTTTGCTGATACCCTTGCGAGCGTTGCGGCTGCGGTGGTTGGACTTGTTGTTGAACAGGTTGAGCTGAGATAGTGACAGGGGCCACTTGCTGATAAAATCCTCTGTTGATTCCTCCCCTCTGCGCGTACACTGCACCAGTCTCTCCTTCTCTTATTTTCACGAAGGGTTTCTTAATACCAGAACTTGAAGCGCCTTCGTTCTGAATCTTCCCTTGCTTGATCCAACTTTCTATCCTCTCGCCAGTCAAGATGATATTTGAGAATCCACTTGAAGAACATCCAGCTAGCCTTTCCATGAAATGCCCAGGGAGGGTATCTTGGAACAGGTCTACCATTTCTCTCTCCAACAAAGGCGGTTGCACTCGAGCGGCCACTTCACGTCACCTTTGTGCGTAATCTTTGAAACTCTCTGAGCTCCTCTGAGTCAAACTCTGAAGTTTGCGACTGGGCGCCATGTCAATATTATACTGATACTGCTTGAGGAATGCTTCTCCCAACTCCTTCCAGTTTCTTACAGAACTTCTCTCTAGCTTCATATACCATTCCAAGGACCCTCCGGAGAGACTATCCTGGAAGTAGTACATCCAAAGTTTTTCATCCCGAGTATGGGCAGCAATCTTCCGATAGAATTCCTGCAAGTGAGTCTTTGGGCAGGAACTACCGTTGTACTTGTCAAAAGTAGGCGGCCTGAATTGTGAAGAATAACCACCTCGGGGACTAGGCCCATGTCAGACACATCTATCCCCAAAGTATCTCTACACTTGAGGGCTTTGACTTTCTCAGCAAGCATAAAAAAATCATGAAGATTTCCTTCTCCAGCGAACCCCATGTCGTTGTTGAAAGAAGGGAACTGATCCTCCTGCCTGTCTTGTACTGGAATGAAAGTTGATGTTCCTTGTTCTGGAATCTGAGGTCCACCTGGGCCATTTCCTGTGTTGGGAGGAGCCCCTTGCCCATCACGAGTGGTCACAGGAGTATTAGTCTGAGGAGGGTTGAGCCCTTGAATTGCATTCCTTAACTCTTGATGTCCCTGAGCCATCCCTTGCATCATGACCATGAACTCTCCCATTCTGGTGCGAAACTCATTAAGCTCAGTTTGCATAGCGTCCATGACTATCCTCTGGTTGCTGCGAGTTGCGTAGCGGTGCGGGATATCTTGTCGGAGATGCCGGGTCTTGGCAGCTCTCGCAATCTTTGCGTGAAACACAAATAAATTAAGCATCCTGTAGAAAAACCTGCAAAAACAATGAAGAAATTCAAATGATGCGTATGCAATGCAATGTGTTCCTTTTATGCCCAAGTCTTTCCCTATTTTCAGTCCTGGCATTAAGAGAATAATAATTGGAAAGAAGACCCAAGCGATGTTCAAATACAATGACGACCGTGGAGAATTGGTGCTCATTACCCCGTGTCGGTGCAACAAATAACAAACAAAAGATTCAAAGCAAGTCAATCACATAAACTGAAGTTCGAAACAACAAAATCCCCGAAGGGTGCCAATCAAAAGAACAACAAAGTACATCAAATAAAAGGAATCCCACAACAAGCCTGTAGGTAATCCAAGTACAATAGCATGAAACTAAATCCTAGAGAGCTCTAAGTCTTGCAGCCTCCAACTAAGACGCTTGAGATTCTGGAACAACTGAACGATATCCGGATGATCAGGCTCCTGGATGAGTCTCTGGATGAGGAGGTCCCTCAGATCAAAGGAAGCATGTAACTCTTCAATCTGCTGCAGGAAGCATGTAACTCTCATTCTCTTTGCTTGGACCCGGCTCGGCCTTTGACCTCTTCACATCAGCACGAAGCTTCAGCTCTTCAACTTCTTTCTGGACATCTTCATCTATTTGTTGACTCTTTGTCATCTGACGAAGATACTCCCTCTGTTGCTCTTGTTCTCTCCGAACTAGCTTCTCTTGCTCAACCAAAGTATCCTGGAGGTTCTTGATCTTCAACTCGAATTCAGCTTCTACCTCCTTTTGCTTCTTCTGATTATCACTCCACTTCTCTTGCCAAAGTGTGATGGCTTCATTAGCCTCATTAAGTTCTTTCTTATCCTTCTGGCGCTGAATCGCCTTATGGATCTCAGCCAATCCTCTCTTCCTGAAGTGTAGCTCTCTTTCCTCGAAGTCCTTCTGCTTGAGACGCACTGTTTCTTTAGCGCGTAGAGCTCTATCCTCTAACTGACGGTTCTGAATCATCAATTTCTGACAAGAATTGTAAACCTCTTGATTCTCACCCCTAAGATGCTTGACCAGAGCCTCCAGTTTCTGATAATCTTCTAAAGGAACTGTGGTAGGTGGTGGTAACAGTGCAGAGAAAGGGATTAGAGTCACTTGAGCTTTTTCTCTTACCCAAGCATCAAATTCGGGAAATATTTGGTTATTACTCCTGCCCAAGCGTTCTATACCCTTTTCTACTAATCAATTTCCAAGTACCTGCAGCTTCCCGTACCAATGGGAGATTGTCCTTCACAGGGAAATAAAAAGTCTGATCCAACTCAGAATCTTTGGGAACATTCTTCAAAGCATATCCTAATTGTCTTCTCAAAAGTATGGGATTGTAATTAATGCCCCTAGCTACTCCTAAGAGGGGAACATTAGGATACCCTCCAGAGCTGGAGATGAACTTTTTCCCTTTTAGCCTTAAGGTGAACCATCTAACGTCTTTGGCGGTCAACGTGCTTAGTTTTTGCGACCAGATTACTTTGGGATCCGTGAATACTCCAGTAACAGGGATGTGCCTCATAAACCATGTGTAGAATAACGGGGCACAACATCTAACCAAGCCACCTCGTCTCTTCTCATTCTTATAGTGCACTGAATAATACAAGTCACCTAGGAGAGTGGGCACCGGATTCTTCATCACAAACAAATGAATGGCATTCATATCCACAAACTTCTCCATGTCAGCAAACAAAACTATCCCATACACAGATAATTCCAAGATGGCACAAACTTAATCCCACTGCTTTTCCACGGCACATTCTTCATCTCTTCTGACCAGAAACTCTAAGGGAAAACCAAGTACTCCTACCTTGGTGGCAACCAGATTAGCAGATACCTCTGATGGGCTCAAATAAAGAGCTTTAGCGATGTCAGCATGAGTCGGTCTTGTCATTTCTGAATTGAAAGGAATCTGGTCTTTGATAGGAAGTCCCAAAATCTCAACATACTCTTCTAGTAA
The DNA here is from genome assembly GCA_963966055.1 of Lathyrus aphaca. Classification (NCBI taxonomy): domain Eukaryota; kingdom Viridiplantae; phylum Streptophyta; class Magnoliopsida; order Fabales; family Fabaceae; genus Lathyrus; species Lathyrus aphaca. Next base: position 316,620,875 of record OZ014522.1, read on the forward strand.
TGGACCTAGCTGGAAATCAGGGAATGTGAAACATCGGAGTCTAGGGTCATAATACTGTAGCAAGGTATGGATGACACTCTTTTGCGAACTATCCAGATTGAACACCATGTCCATAATATCACCATATCGTTGTTTGAAAAATCCTAAATGACCCGGGGTAATGAGAGACACCATCTGCTTGAGAAAGTCCACCTTGGTATCAAAATATTTGTAGAAAATATTCTTCTTTCTGACATCTTCCATTCTGAAGCAATGATATGACCAGGAACCGGGAGTAATGCAAACCCTGAGAATAAAAGAAACACAAATGATTAATGATGATATGATGCTTATGCAAGGCGGGGCATGTGATCAGTGAAGTGTCTGTGATGTGCCAATCATATAATCAGGTGTCGGTGCAAGATCACAATATCCACATATCACAATAACAATCCCTCTGATCCAGGATCCATATCTCAAAACCAGAAATCCAGATCACAAAACTGAACCAATGGCAAAGCGGGTATGCAGAAGGTCTTAGGGTTCCTGCAAACCTGTAAACCCCTCCCAATCTCACGGGTGTGCTACTCGGGTCAACATCACAGACTCTTAAAGCTGAATAGCAATAATACGTTCACCATTTCCGAGAAATGGCTCATAACCAAATCACGGAATCGGTTTGGCATTATGTACTACTCAGGGAGGCCTCAGTTGAGTCCAGAAAAACAAGCATCCCTCACAAGTCTCCAGCTTCAAGCACTGAATCGAGAAACAATAGTAAATTCATCCTGAAGGGTACAATACTACCGTCATACGAACAATTTGCTTTAATTGAATTCCTATGAGAGAACCAGGCCATCCTATGCGAGTTCCCAATGGACCCTCAGATGCGAGTGGGTTTGCCAACAAATGTGGTCTGCCACTGTCATCACTGGAGAGGGGTGTTCCCATTAAGGTCCTCGAAGATCGGTCACCAGATGCACATAACTATCAAGGTCGTACCCTGAAGTGGGGTAATCCCCACACATAATAGTTCCAAGACGGTTGCAATCTGGGTGTGGAACACATCGCCACTCATCATGGTGAGATACCATGGGAGTATAATGTCTGTCCATGCTAATCCAATAGTGCACTCAAGCCTGGTATTTGGCTTATCTCACAGTAACTCCCATCCCGCAGAAAAAATGAATACCAGCACAGCCAGACAGTCCAGTATAATATGATGCATGGAAAATAAATACTGAAAGCGGTAAATAAATGCGGTAAAATAAAGCTGTAAAGTAAAACTGTAAATGAAAACAGTAAAGTTAAACTAAAGCACACAACAGCAAACAGATAAACACCCAAAGAAACAAAACCAAATAGGCGCTAGGATTGACTCTACAAGGGAAACCAGAGATTCTGGGTTCGATCCCCAGCAGAGTCGCCAGATGTCGCTCCCGGGATTTTCATCCTAGTACAAATGCAAAAGTGAAGCGGAAAAGGTAGAGTCGCCACAACGCTCCCGGGAACTTCTCTTCTCATCTCATTCACTCACAACGCGAACTCGCGAGGATTAGAGTCGACGTAGTTTGCTAACTAAGGCAGGAACTATTTGTTTATGTTTTTTATGGCTTGAACTGCGTATGTCTATGCTCAGGTGTTGCAGGCTCGTCTGGTACGAGTGCGTTTACCGTATTGCATGCGAGACAAGTCGTCGCGAGTTCGCGTTGTGAGTGAATGAGATGAGAAGAGAAGTTCCCGCAGGATAGTCGCTTATTATTTGTTTTTGTCTTTTATGAGAAGTGTTTTGAATTTTTTTGTGAGAATTCTCATACTAAGACCTATCCATTGCGGTAAGTACTTACACCTCGCCCCGAGACAGGACGCGTATAAACACTCCGCAACAAAGTCTCGTGTCGTACAAGTTCGATTTTCATTAAGTGTTTTATTGCTTTTCTTTATGAGATGAGGAAGAATGACTCAAGTTGCAAAAGGCAAAATCTAAGGGACTAAAACACAACCCTAACTTTGTTTATTTATTTACAAGAGATCCTAATGGTTTGTGAGGTTTCTAAACCTAATGGAAAAAGGAACTAGAAACTAACTAGAATGCAACTTACTTCCTAAGGAAGATAGGTTGATTCTAAAGCAAGAGGGAAACATATACAAGTGAAATATTCAATCAATATAACAAAGCATTAAAATTGACATAAGAAGTAAAAATCTAAAACAAAACATTTAAGGTATGAAACCAAAACAAGCCTAAATTTATTCTAAGTCTATATATTATGAAATCTAAGCCTAAGTCCTAAAACTAAGGGCATTACCTAATATTTTCATTCTAAAAATCAGAAACTAAACTAGTCTAAGTCATCATTAAATCCTAAGATTAAATCTAATTAAACTATTTTTTTAATGAAATCCTAATATTCTAGCCTAAACTAATGGAAATTTACAAGTATAAAGGCCTAAGAATTAATACCTAAAAATAGTAAAGTTCCTGGAAAAATTATGGGATTAATCCTATGGGGTCCTAAAACTACCTATAATATTGTGTTAAAAAATATCCTAAAAATCAGAAGTTAACTATGTCTAAAAATCACTTAATTCTACCTAATGATTAACCATTATTTTCTAAGGATTAAGCTACTAAAACATGGGATAAAATGACCTAAAAAATCTACCAAAATTATACTGAATCCTATTATGAGTCCTCTAACTATGGCAAAAATAGTGGATCAAAATTCCTAATGGAATACTAAAAAATAAAATCAACAAAATCAGGTACAGTTAACAAAATTCAGTAAAATGCTAATTAAAAGAAAAAGCTGAATAAATTCGAAAATAATGCAAATTCAGAAAAATAAAATGCCAAAAATTTCTAAATTGAATTAATGACCTACTTGATTTTTTGGGGAATTTTATAATGTTTTTTACTATTTTTCAATGGATTATTTGAAACTATGCTAAAGCTAAAATAAAATTCTAAAATGAAATAAGATGGGGGGTGAGTTAGTGATTCTTTTTTAGTTGTTTTTTATACTGGGCTTAAAACATGGTGGTTTGAATAGCAATGGGCAAGGCCCATGCGTAGGATCTAGGGAGAGGGGTGCATTCAGTATTCTTTTTGCAACTGTTTTCTCAATGGGCCTTGAAAGGGAGGTGTAGAAAGCGAAAAAAGACTAAGCCCAAACACAGGGTCTATGAGGGTGTATACGATGGGCTTACAATCAACAACTTTGACTCCAACCTTGGCCGTACGATCTAGGGTTTCACATTAGTATTCATATCATGCGTTTTACAAGTGCAGACACACGATGGCTTATGGTGCACAATCCCCACAGGATCAGCCACAGACACAACCAACCAGACGGTGACACGTGTCACCGTCGGTGTGGCCGAAAGAACCCCACTAATATCTTCCTCTTCTAACCGTAAATTCCAAGGGAAATGGGAAGATTAATTAACTTAAATGAGATTAAATGAGGATTTAAACAAATTAATGAATCTTAATGTTTCTTTTATATTATTCAAATTAAGAAAATCAGATCCATAAGAACACAAATCAAAAATGCAAAACCTAAAAAAACCTAACTCCTCTTCATCGTCGCGGACGACCTACCCTTCTCCCTCCATTTTCGCAGCTGTCTCAGCTCTCCCCTTCCTCTTCTTCCGAATCCCTCTTCTTCTTCACCGATTGAAACAACACCACCTTCATCCTCTCCGTTTTCACTGCATTCAACCCCAAAAACCTAACCCTAGCTAAATCTTCTATAAAGCATTTACTTTCTACTCACGAATCGAGGAACAAAACCTAAAACAACAGCTACAACCTCATGTACGTAAATGGCTTGAGCTCTTACCTTGAATCAGAGTGATGAGCTTCGTTGATGATTCGTTAACAACCGAAACTGGTGAAGACGACGATCCAAAGTTATATATTCGGTTCTTTACTCCCCTCTTTCGCGCGATCCGTGTTTACACCATGGTCACTAATCCTTGCGGCTTTGCAGGTTGTCACGAATATAGGTGATGATGACGATTGATGATGATACTCCGTGATGAAGCTACAGGATGAAGGTAATGCTTCGAACAATGACTGATACAGGGATATGCTTGATGCTACGTTCACAATGAAGATGACAGTGACGAAGATGGATCTTCTTGCACAGTAATGCTACTTCTTGATTCTCTGTGCAATTCGTATTCTCAGCGTTAGTGTGTATTCAATTACTTCTCTTTGCTGATTCGGCTAGATCTTTTCTCATGGTTGATGAGATAATTGTAGGGTGAGAATGAGTGAAGCTATTGTGAATGGAAGGAAATGGTGCTTGAAGATTAATGAGTTGTTTGAAGAATGTTTGTAATGAAGGAAGCTATGGAGGCAGAAGAAGATGTGAGGGAGATTGAGAGAAGATTTGAGAATGGGGAGCAAGAGGACTGTGATGAAGAACTGAAGATGAAGATGGAGATTGAAGAAGAAATGAATGAGAAGGGATTGAGGATGAATGGTTCGTATTATGGAAGAATGGTTGAGGGAGAATGGTTTGGATGGGGTTGAAGAAGAATGGTTCAGGAAGAAAATGGTGGAAAGGAAGAGAAGGATTGAGAGGAGAAGAGACAAAATGGTGAAGAATTTGAGAAGTAGTGAAGTTTCTAATTTATAGAAACTGATTTGAGGATCATTCTGGAAAGTTCTCAGGTATTTCTATTATGATTCGGTTATTTTCAGTTATGGATTTTGTTAGGGAGTTAGAATTTGTTGGAGCTAAAAATTTGTATTGATCTTCTAATTCTCAGTTTTCTTTTTTGGCTTGTGACTCCATCCCTTTTCTTTGATTGATTTTCTGTTGCAACCTATTATCCATTCTGTTATAGACTTTTTAATAAATTATTTCCTCTTCTGTTATTGTTTTTCTACTAAATCATGTTGTAAATTTATGCAGATGTGTTTGAGTTGAGATTGATGAAGGTTATTAATGGTTGATGAAGGGTGTCATTGAAGGTTGAAGAGGGATGGAGATTGGAGCTGCAAAGATTCATGAAGATTAACTCTGGTGATGATATGAAGAACATTGAGGATCCTAGGTATTGGTATGCAGTTCTGCGAAGGCGTCAAAGTTTGATGCAGAGAATGATGATTTTGTGCGAGGATGAATGAAGATTTCGCTGCTGAGAAGATCAAGATACTGATGAAGAGTTTTTCCTTTTCTGCACCTTGTAGTGTTCGTCTTTTTTTCCCTTCTTTTTGTCGTTGTTATCTCTGACTGAATTCTCTCTGTTAAGCTTCTGAATTTGTTAGGTTGTATTCAATTATATTGATAGCTGAAGAATAATGTAAAAATCAATTTTATGGAACTAAAAGTAGTTCTGTTATTTCTTTCTATATTTCTATGTTAGCTTTTCGTTTTCTTTCTTGATTTTGGACTTCGAAGGAGAAACTTTGGCAGGATTAGAACACTCAGACTGTGTGAACATGATCTTGATTTGCATGAGTGCAGTCACAATTGCCAAACTAAATGTTTTAAATGCAGCACCCTTCAAAGAGGATAGTGGCGATGGCCATTGAAACAAATTAACAGTCCCCTCAACAACCACGAAAACCCATGTTATGTAAACCAGAAGAGACGTTGAGCTATAATCCAACCCACAAGCCAATTGACACCACTTTTGTGATTGGAAATAACAAGATCATACTCTTTACCCATTAAACAAAAAGTTTCAGGATCTGTAAATATTTGAATCTTGACTCAAGCCCACCAACCAACAATCCAAACAAGCTCCAACCCAATGGGATGATCACAACTGCAGGTGAAATTGGCATAATAATAGTAATGGTACTAACTAGTTTACTTTCTCCATTTTTTAATTTCAATTTCAATGGGTTATGGTTGGAAAAAAAAAGAATGAATGAATTTAAAAGAAAATGGAATGAATTTGTGGTAAATGTGACAATTATGAATATTGACAAAAATGGAATTTATAAAAAGAGAATTACATGGGTAATTGGATATGGACAAAAAATAAATGGAAAGATGAATAAAAGAAATTGAAAAATGGATTAATGAAAACATAGAGAATGACGGAAATTGAAAAATGAAAGTGGAATGGAATGATCGGGAATGGTTTATAACAATGAGAACAAAGCAGTGAATGGATATGAAATCTCGATTTTAGCCCAAAGCCTATTTTGAGTTCTTTCCACAAGCCCATGAACACGACCACTTCTGAACCACTGAATAATTTTCCAGATAAGTCACACCCCTTTTGAATCGTCTGAAACATGCCATGACCATTCAAGACCAGATGAATCACTGATAAACTGAGGATTCAAACCAAACTTCACACAAAACACTGCTCGATAAACTGATGAATCTCAACACACGACAACATGAAATTTGAATACGCATTGTCTAAGAAACAGACCAATGGCCCAAATAATCTTATAGTTGCAATAATCTTCTGATAGTTTGACCAAAATTAGGTCAAACTCCCATCTGAATCGAAACACGACTGAACAACCGCATTTGAAGTGGAATCATTGTCCAGTGAATATTCTCCATCATTTCAATCCCTGACAGATACGGATAAGGTATGAAACCCTAATCCCAGGGCCTTGATCACATGCCCTATGAATCCATGAAATTCACTATTATGATGTTAATGACCTAGTGAGAAATGCAGATGAATGCGAAGTGATAAGCCGGTAAAGGGAATAAATAATGAGGGCAAATTTTGAGGTATTACAACCTGCTAGCATGAATTTTCTACTTAAATGTGGTATTCTAACACCTATTAATACCTAGAATAAGCTGTAATTCTAGCTATGAGTGATCAAAATAAGTAAGACGCAATCAAACCGTAAACAAATCGTAGAATGATCAAAACACATTCAAACAATCGCATAATCAAAGAATTCCATACGGCGAGATGAAGAGAATAAATCAAATGCGAAGCGGTTTCGAATTACCAACCTACAAAGCAGAGGATTGATTTGGTGAGTGTTGAGGTGTCGATCGAAACGCGAATGAAGAAGAAAACCGGAGATCCGCGAATGCGCAAAATAAATGCGATTCGATGCCGATCTTGATGAACACTTGCACAATCACTTCCAAGAAGCCAAAATCAATCCAAAGAAGCTTGCAAATTATCCAATAAGCTATGCAATTGATGTTTGAATGGAGGTTTTGCTTCAAACTTCTCAAGTTTCAATGTGAAACTTGAAGAAGCTTTTGTGAAGAAGCTTTTGGTGAAGGTTGAAAATGGAAGAAAAAGTTTGAGAAAATGAGAGAGATGAAGTGAAATTGTGAAAAATCAAGTTGGTGTCCTTTTCTTTTGAGTGAGTTGAGATTATATAGGGGTTAGGCTTGGATTGAAGCTTAGGCATGGAGCCAGCATAGACATTAGGCTTGGGAAATGAGGCTTGGAGTTAGGGTTGGAGTTAGTTGAAGTTAGTTAGGGTTCTAGAATATTCCTTGGAATATGCTAGAAGAGTCTATAAGGTGGTGGAAACTTCCAAGGGAAAATGGAGTGTAAGGAAATTTTGAAAGAAGGAAGAGAAAAAGTGGAGGGAAATGGTGAAAACAACCAATTTTTGAAGTGTTTATTCAAATGTTGTGCATGTTAATAGGTTAACCCCAGGCGTTAACCGGTTAACGGATAAAAAATGTGAATTCTTCATTTCTTTGGTTGGTTAGCTTGGAAATGGTTTGGATTATTTTTGTGATACTATTTTCCTCTTGAGCCCCAATGAATGACAAGCCTTGATCGATCGCATGCCTCATGCGTATGCAAATGATGATGATTTATTTATTTTTCGAATGCAATGCAATGATATGCGGAATGACGTGGAAATGAAGCATAAGCTTCTTGAGGTTGATAATAAATAAGAGGGAAAATTTTGGGGTGTTACAATATGCCTTAGGCTTGTGATCATGGATGCTTATGCTTCATTTTTCTATGCCAAATGCTAGAGTATGCTATCTACAGGTTATGTTTATGATATGCAAAATGATATGAAAAAGAGAGGGCAAATTTGGGGTGTTACAGCTGCTCCTATTCAAGCAACTGTTAATTTGAAAAGGACGAGAGCATCGTCTTTCGGTCGTTCGAGATAAACTATGGTTGAATACAAAAATAACCAGAAATTTACACTCTGTTGGAGAATAAAAGAGATGGGAAATAAACCCAACTAAACAGAACAACTACCTGTAAACCCTGATATGGTGAAAAAGTAACGCAGTAACCAAGAAGAGATCATATATCTTGCATAGATACATGACAAACGGAGCAGACGAGCTCCTTTCAGATAATCTGTATGTCAGATGAATGGTATCTAGGACAGACGAGCCATCCTCATATATCTTGCATAGGTACATGGTACTTAAGACAAACGAGTCTTCTTCAAGTGACATGTATGCCAGGAAAACGATGGTGCACTTAAGTTTGTCGAATATACATGCACAAACAGGATAGACGAACCCTCTTCATATATCATGCATAGATATGTGGAGCTTAAGACAGACGAGTCTTTTTCGGATGACCTGTACGTCAGGAAACCGGTAATTATGCATATGTTCTACTGAACTGCAACCTTTCGACGCTTAATCCCACCGTCGGGACTTCAAACCTCCTCAATACAGACGAGTACTATATGATCATCTAGGAAAGAAAGACAATACAGAAGAGTATCAGACGACGAATTAAGAAACACAGACGAGTGCTCCAGGCAACGATACAGACGAGTATCAGCCACTAATATAGACGAGTATTAGACAATGATATAAACGAGTACCAGAAAAGTATAGGAATCCAACATAGACAAGTGAATGGGCAATTGAGAAATAAAATAGATGAGTACCAAAATCTTATCAAATCAAACACAAACGAGTGAATGAAGCTGAAAACAACACAGACGAGTGTTAAAAATGATACAAACATGTATCGAAAGGTATCAAACATAGACGAGTGAACCAAACCCACAAGTTAACACAGACGAGTGTCAAAAAATGATACAGACGAGTATCAAGAATTCTATCAACCACAAACGAGTGAACGAAACCAAGGAGTTAACACAAATGAGTGTTGAGAATGATACAGACGAGTATCACAGGCATCAAACATAGACGTGTGAAGAAAGTAGAGAATTAACATAGACGTGTGTTAAGGATGATACAAACGAATATCAAGAGATTACAAACCCAACACAGACGAGTTCTTGTCAAAAAGATAACACATACGAGTGTTAAAAGTGATACAGACGAGTACCAGGAAAATTACCAAACATAGACGAGTGTTTATCGAAAGGGATAACACAGACGAATGTTAAAAAGTGATACAGACGAGTACCAGGAAAATTACCAAACATAAACTAGTTTTTGTCGAAAGGGATAACACAGACGAATGTTAAAAAGTGATACAAACGAGTACCACAAGATTGTTGGATTTAACTGAAGACTCTGCAGGGGAGGATTCTACCTGCCACCCAGTTGGGGCTGTGAATACTGATTGTATTATCTGTCATACTGGCCAAAAATAAATTGGCAACCTCAAAGGGGAATATTTCAATGACAGCTTAATCATAGTCATGAAACTCTATGGGGACACAAGCTTTAGCTACATGCTAAGACAACTTCACTTGTGGAAAAATAAATTCTGCTTGGAGATAAGAAGTGTTCAACTGTCTTCGAAGTTCTGCTGGGGATACCATCCTGCTCTGACTCAGCTGGAAAATGTTCCTTCTCGAACTCTACTGGGGATGTTGTGGATCACACTCCTGTTGGAAATAGAAATTGTAAAGTGTCTCTTGCTGGGAAGAAACACTCTGTTTGGGAAATGTTGTCTAGTAACATCTCCTTATTGGCTGCAAACCTACAACAACAAAGTACATACATATGCCCCAGGAAAATGCATGGTACGAGTTAATCATCCCATGTCACCTGACATTAAAAGTGATTTTAAATTTTTTCCCTTTGAATGTCATTTAGAAAGCCACCAAGTTTAAATGCAATGTTCTTTTATCAAAAATTCAGGACATTTTTGCAAACAAAGTAAATAAAATAAAACAAGGATAAAACTTTTTGACAGAATATTCTTTTATTAATGAGTTTGTGAATGGGCGAAGATTTACACCCTAAAGCAATCACCTAGAACGAGATAATCACTGTAAATTGAGAAAAAGAAACTATCCTTATGGAAAAGTGCACGACATTCCTCTGAGTTTCAATTCTGCTATGACCAGTATGTCTTCAAGATTTTCTTTTCCTGCCTTTGCTTTATGAAGAAGAAGATTGGACCGATTCCTAACCTTCTTGGATTTCCAAGTTAACTGAGACGATGATGTGGTACAAATTACCCATATCACAGTCATTCGCTTATTCCCTTATTTTGCGTGAACCGCCCTTTCGGGTTTTCAATCCACCGGGATACCATTTTTTGCCTGAGCTGTCCAATGCGAATTTTCAACTCACCGGGTGTACAATTTTTATTATATCCCTAACTTTTTCCTGAGCTTTTTATTCTGCTTTTAGCTCGCCGGGATGCCCCTTTTTTTCCTGGACTATTATTCTGTTTTTGTCCCGCGGTCTTTTTATGCAAAGTATTTTTTAACTGCGTCTGAGTTAACAGGGGACTGAAAATCTTCGCCATCCATAGTGGTGAGCATCAGTGCTCCACCAGAGAAAACTTTCTTTACTATGAATGGGCCTTCATAATATGGAGTCCATTTTCCCCTGTGATCTGAACCTGGAGGAATAATTCTCTTGAGTACAAGCTCACCAACTTGATACTCCTGAGTGCATACTTGCTGATCGAATGCTCGCTTCATTCTCCTCTGATAAAGTTGACCATGACATATAAATGCTAATCTCTTTTCCTCAATTAGGCATAACTGGTTATATCAGGCGCGCACCCATTCAGCCTCGTCAAGTTTAACATCCATCATTACTCGCAAAGAAGGAATCTCGACTTCAACAGGTAAGACTGCCTCCATACCATATACCAGGGAAAAAGGAGTTTCCCCAGTAGACGTCTTGACAGACGTTCGGTACCCATGCGAGGCAAATGGTAACATCTCATGCCAATCTTTATAGGTGACTACCATTTTCTGCATAATCTACTTAATATTCTTGTTTTCCGCTTCGACCGTGCCATTCATCTTTGGCCGGTGAGGAGAAGAATTATGATGCTGAATTTTAAAGTCCCGACATAGTTCAACCATCATTTTGTTGTTCAAATTGGAACCATTATCAGTAATGATTCGCTCGGGAACTCCATATCTGCAGATAATGTCTTTCTTCAAAAATTTGGCCACCACTTATCTGGTGACGTTGGCATAAGACGCTGCTTCGACCCATTTAGTGAAGTAATCGATTGCGACCAAAATGAAACGATAGCCATTCAAAGGAGTAATCTCTATTTTTCCAATCATGTCAATGCCCCACATGGAAAAGGGCCAAGGAGATGACATGACGTTGAGCGGGCTTGGAGGAACATGCACTTTGTCTGCATAGATCTGGAATTTATGACATTTGTGGGCATATGAACAACAATCTGCATCCATTGTTAGCCAATAATACCCCGACCTAAATAACTTATTTGCAGTTGCATGTCCTCCTGCATGAGTACCAAAAGATCGCTCGTGGACTTCCTGCATTAACAGGTCTACTTCGTGTCTATCCACGCATCTGAGCAAGACCATGTCAAAGTTTCTCTTGTACAGAATGCCATCAGCGTTTAAGAAGAAACTAATAGCAAGTCGCCTTAAGGTCTTCTTGTCATTGGAAGATGCCCCAGCTGGATATTCTTTACTTTCCCAAAAGTGTTTAATGTCATAATACCAAGGCTTATCATCAGATATTGTGTCAACGGAGAACACATAAGCAGGTATATCAAGCCTGGAGATGTAAATTCTAGGGACATAATTCCAACACATCACTTTGATAGACGAAGAGAGCGTAGCTAATGCATCTGCAAATTGATTTTCATCGCATGGTATATACTGAAGCTTTACTGTTGTGAAAAACGTCAACAGTCTTCTGGAATAATTTGTGTAAAGAATTAGATGATCTTGGTGTGTATACCACTTGCCGGTAATTTGATTGATCACGAGGGCTGAATCTATGAATATATCGAGGGTCTTAATCCTAAGATTAATAGCCTCCTCTATTCCCATAATACATGCCTCGTATTCCGCTTCATTGTTGGTGCAACCAAACGTAATTCTGGAAGTGAAGGGAAACTGAACACCTTCAAGAGTAATTATAACAACACCAAATCCGCGCCCATTGATATTGACAGCCCCATCAAACATCAACCTCCATTTGGATTCAGGGTCTGGCCCCTCCTCCAGGAGTGGTTCCTCACAGTCGTTCGCTTTGAGGTACATGATGTCCTCATCAAGGAAGTCAAATTTCATTGGTTGATATTTATCCTCAAGAGGTTGTTGTGCAAGATAGTTTGAGAGCACACTTCCTTTGATGGCCTTCTACGAAATGTATTGAATGTCATATTCTGTCAGCACCATTTGCCATCGTACAAACCTTCCAGTTAACGTTGGTTTCTAAAAAATGTACTCGACAGGGTCCAATTTTTAAATTAATAGGGTAGTGTGGGTCAACATGTACTGTCTTAGTCAGCGAGCAGCCCATGCCAAAGCGCATCAAGTTTTCTCGAGCAATTAATATCGGGATTCACAGTTGGTAAACATTTTTCTATGGTAGTATATTGCATACTCTTTTCGACCTGACTCGTCATGTTGGCCTAGAACACACCCCATTGATCCTTATAGCATAATCAAGTACATGATGAGTGGCCTTCCCAGAACCGGAGGCATTAGAATTGGAGGTTCCTGTAAGTATTCTTTAATCTTTTCAAAAGCCCTTTGACAATCTTCGTTCAACCTGACCGCCTGCTCTTTTCTTAGCAGTTTGAATATTGGTTCACATGTAGCTGTGAGGTGAGATATGAACCGAGCAATGTATCTCAATCTACCCAGGAAGCAACACACTTCTTTTTCACTTCTTTTTTGTAGCATCTACCTCAATCCCTCTCTGACTCACAATGAAACCTAGTAGTTTTCTAGAACGCACCCCAAAGGTACACTTGTTAGGATTTAACCTTAGACGATACTTTCTCAGTCGCTCAAACAGTTTCTTGAGGTTAACCAAATGCTCTTATTCATCCTGGGACTTGGTGATCATGTCGTCCACATAAATTTCAATCTCTTTATGGATCTTATCATGAAACAGAGTCACCATTGCCCGCTGATAGGTTGCCCCAGAGTTCTTCAAACCAAAAGGCATGACCTTGTAGCAAAATGTACCCCAAGGGGTAATGAACGTTGTCTTCTCCATGTCTTCCGGAGCCATTTTAATTTGGTTGTAACCGAAGAAGCCATCCATGAAGGAGAATACCGAGAATTGAGTTGTATTATCAACTAATACATCGATGTGAGGTAATGGAAAATCATCTTTTGGGCTCACTCTGTTTAAATCACGGTAGTCAATGCACATCCGGACCTTGCCATCCTTCTTAGATATTGGCACAATATTAGCTACCCATGGTGGATAACTAGTCACGACAAGGAATCTAGTGTCCTATTGCTTCTGAACCTCTTCTTTAATCTTCATTGCCATGTCAGGACGGGTTCTTCTAAGCTTTTTCTTTACAGGAGGGTAATCTTCCCTCAGTGGCAGCTTATGCATAACAATGTCCATATCTAAACCTGGCATATCTTGATATGACCAAGCAAAGATATACACATACTTTTGAATCATGCCAATTAACTCTTCTTTTACACTGGCCTGCAGACTGGCCCCAATCTTAATTTCCTTCTTTACATCTTTTGTTCCGATATTGACCACTTTGATCTCTTCTTGATGAGGCTGAATAACCCTTTCCGGTTGTCTCAATAACCTGGCTAATTCTTCGGGGAGTTCATAGTCTTCCTCAACCCCTTCATCAACTTGGTAGATTGGATTATCGAAATCATACTTGGTCATAGCAGAAGAGTTATCAAAGAAATCTGGATGATTGGTTCTGCACAAGTGATGTGCTTATTTCAGAATCTGCTTTTATGAAAACAACAAGACAAAACAAAATGAAATAAAAAATATCCATTTTTATTGTTTTTTGTGAAATTTTTTAAAAAGAAAGAAAGGAAACACAATTTAAATGAAAAATGTCCTTTATTTATGATAAAATAAATTGCATAACATGCAAGGTGGCCCTACAATGGATCTATACACCTTTAGCATAGTGTAGGACTTAACATGCGTATGATAATGAGAAAACAAAGAAAATTACTCTGGAAGGCAAGTGACTTGGACGAAGTCTTTTGCAAACCAGTTCTTGAGCTCTTCCCCTGGGACACATGGGCGCACCCAGTTGTCGAGATCACAATCACTATCAGCATCATCTTCAATAGCACAGATTTGATTTGGGTCAATCACCCCCCACTTGAGAAACTGATTACTCTGCTTTGAGATCCTACTGCTTTCCCCGGGATGTAGCCTATCCCAAACTTGTATTCCTTTTTATCAACCTGGAACAGCTTTCCCCAGCCTTGGGCATTTCCAAACTCACCCACTTCTCTGGCCTGCTTGTAGGAAGATATGGAAGTTCCCACCTTCTCGTTTCTCTTGGTTGCAGAGTTGGGAGCAACAACATTGACATTCACAGCTTCAAAGGCTTGGCATAACGTTTCATGAATCTCCCCATTAATCTCAACGTATTTGAATGTAGACAAATGGTTGACGAACATATCCTCTTCCCCGCACACAGTAACCACTTGGCCATCAACAACATATTTCAACTTTTGATGCAAGGTTGAAGTCATTGCCCCTGCAGCATGGATCCATGAACGTCCCAAAAGACAGCTGTAAGCTGGCTGGATATCCATAACATAGAATGTGCTCTTGAACACCTGTGATCCTATCTTCAATAGAAATTCAACTTCACCAAACACCGATCTTCTAGAACTATCAAAGGCTCTCACCACAAGGTCACTTGGTCTCAGAACCAACCCATCTACCTCCAACATCATCAAAGCTTTCTTCGGAAGTACATTCAAAGAAGAGCCAATATCAACAAGAACATGAGATAACACAACACTCTTGCACTCCATGGTGATATGCAAGGCCTTGTTATGATTCTTCCCCTCCGATGTTAAGTCTCTATCTGTAAAACCCAATCCATGAATGGAATTGATGTTTGCAACCACAACTTCAAGTTGGTTTATAGTTATCTATTGTGGAACATAAGCTATCTGTAGAACCTTCAACAATGTCTCCTAGTGAGCTGGAGAGCACATAAGCAAAGACAGGAAAGAGATCTTCGAAGGTGTCTGATTTAGCTACTCGACCACCTTGTAATCACTCTTCTTGATTATCCTAATGAATTCTTCTACCTCCTTCACGAAGGATTAAACGTATAGATTAAATTTTTTTAGGGTATTAATTAGACTTTTTGCTAATGTTGATTTTGTTTAGAACCTAAATATTAATTTTAATTAAATTTTTTAGTTAATTTTAATTAGAACTTATTAAGTTGTTTGTTTTAATAGAATTCTAATTGATTTTTTTTGTTAGATCCTAATTGATTTTTTGATAGATCTTTGTTTGTGCTAACCACGTGGATGCATGATGTTGGACACTCGAGGATTAATTTGGTTGATCGTGTGAAATTTCTACAAGTATTCTTGAGTTCTTGTACGTGCATTGAATAGGCAATAAAACTTCTCTGTTAGGTACCACTGAGACTCGGTTTTATTTATCTCATGCCTCATTCTAGTCTTGATGTCATACTGCTTGCACCTGAAGTCCTACCTCGAGGTAGGCTCTGTTTGCACATTGTCTGATTACCTGATGTTGCTTTTTGTTCACTTGCACACTTATTTCTTCCACATCTCAACTTTTTCTTTCATTTATTTTTAAGTTTTCATTTTTGTGTTTGTGATGTGCTTAGGCCATCAATGTCTAACTTCTTCTTCATTCCCCTTTGGATCAACTTATCTTCTTTAAGAAGTAAGTTGAGTCCTTTTGATCCTTTATTCTTCTTCTTCTTTCTTTGCTTCTTTCCTTCTTCTTCATTAGGATAGAATTCAAACCACACTAACCTAGGACTCCTATGCATGAT
The DNA here is from genome assembly GCA_963966055.1 of Lathyrus aphaca. Taxonomy (NCBI): domain Eukaryota; kingdom Viridiplantae; phylum Streptophyta; class Magnoliopsida; order Fabales; family Fabaceae; genus Lathyrus; species Lathyrus aphaca. Next base: position 316,636,970 of record OZ014522.1, read on the forward strand.
AACATTTAGGATTGTTAGTCTACCCTTTAGTCTTTTACCTTTGAGATCCTTTTGGTGCTCTTTCTTTCTCATCTTCAAACAAAAAACCTAAAAAAAACCTTAATAATGGTTGAGGTAGTCTTGTGTGTGTGGACTTATTCCATGGGGCACTTGTATTCATCCCATCTTGGGATAGTACAAGCTTGTCTAGCATGATGTACAAGTCTAATCATGAGATCATCCTCACAAAGAAAATCATAAAAAACACTTCTTCATTTCAAAACCACAAAAACACTTAATAAATTCAACGAGTTAGTGAGCTTAGGCCCTAATCTCTGGAACCAAGGCTTGGAGGTCTTCTTCTTACTTGGGTGTGCTTGTTCCTCATTCCATCTATGAATGTAGTAATAAGTACACATTCCATGGAAAAGGACTTGAATTCACTTTCTTGTGTCAAACATAAATAAAAGCTTCTAAAAGCGACAAACAAAGAATAATCGTCTTTCCTTCGGGAATTATTTTCTCATCACCTTCAGTCATAACGAAAGAACTTTCTCCTACTTGTCTCTTTGCAAGACAGTAACACATCAGTTCCAGATGAGCCTGCAACACCTGAGCATTGACATAAGCAATTCAAGCTTTTAAAACACAAGCCATTTTCCTCCCTAGTTAGGGGAACTACGGTGTCTCTGATCCTCATGTCCAGATGAGGTACGTAGGCAGCGGGACAGGGCCCGTTCAAGCACTCTTTTATTTTCCCTACATTTTCCCCCCTTTCTTTTCTTTTCTCATCCAGTTTCATTCTTTCTTTTGGTAGCAGCTTTCATTCCTTTACCCTTTGAAACATTTTCTTTGCAAGCGTGGATCCCGTCGGGTACGACGGACAATCTAGGGGGCTAATACCTTCCCAGTTCGTAACCAACTCCCGAACCCAGTCTCTTTGGTTTGCAGGACCTTGTATTTTCCTTTATTTTCTTTGGTTTGTGCAGCATTACCTTTTCTATTCCTTTGGGATAAAAATGTCTGGCTGGCGACTCTACCCTTTTCCGCGCCACTTTCGCGTTTGTACCAGGATGGAAATCCAGGGAGCGACACGTAGTATAAGTTGTTTGTGTTGCTTGTTGATTCCATTTAAGTTGCTCAAGTTGTTTAAGTTATTTTGTGTTGTCGAAGTTGTTATGTTGTTCAAGTTGAAGGCTTAATAGCCAACCTTTATTTAAGTTGTTCAAGTTGTATAAGCTGGTTGTGTTGTTTGATGTTGTATGTTCTTATGTTGTAAAGTCGTGCATGATATATAGATCATTTACATTTTATGTCGGGGTCGTTGCTTACACCATGTTTGCCTGGATTGGCACTAAGTTGAAAGTTGAAGGCTTATGCCTTGATTGCCTCGATAACCTGGCAATTATTTTAAGTTGGGAGTTTTACTCCGAATGGTACTACATGCATTTGCATAGTCAAGTCGTATCTGAGTTGCACTATTTATGTCGGTTACGTTGTATATGTTGCTCAAGTTGATAAGTTGTTTTTGTTGTGATAAGTTGTTTAAGTTGTTGTTGTGGGAGTGATGTGGTGATACTTGTATAAATCTTTATTTGTGTATTGTTTATCATATATCGTTTATGATTATCGATGTCTCACCCTGTCTGTTTGAATGTTACCCCTATGTCGGTAACGTGCAGGTAGCTTGCAGGAAGATGGTTATCTTCATTAGTTCGAGTCAGTGTCAGTGCTCTGATACGTAACACTCGGGGGATGGATGCTTAGTTGTTTTGTGTTGTTTTAGTTTAAATATGTTGTTACTAGGTTGTTTTAATTTGAATAACATGTTACACCATGTTTAGTTGAATAATTTGAAACTCCATTGCGTAGTTGTAAAAGTTGAAATTGGTTTCATATGTAAGTATACGAGTGCGCCTAAGAGTGGGGTGAATTAGGTTCTTAGAAATTTTTCCGGAATTTTATCGATGGATGAATAATTCTTGATTATTGTTCTAAGTTAAAATGCGGTAAAGCGGAAAAGTAAAGTGAGCACGGCGATATATAGTGGTTCCCCTCACAATCCGAGAGTACTCCACTCCCCTTTCAACACGAAAGAGAATTTATTATAGTTTTGGAAAAATTCAAGACTCTTCCTAGTCTTTCTATACAAGTCACTAAACTATATTCACCAAGATCAATCCTCTTGGAATTTTCCACTATGTCTTATTGAGAACAATCCTCTCAATAAAAGACTTCTTGTATCCACAATCCGGATAACAAGAACAAACACAATAATTCTGAATTTTTATAAGATAGAAATTTGAAGCTTTGATTTTTTTATCAATATAACAATTGATCTTCTCTTTCACTAACAATAATTCACAATCATAAAATATTAGATAGCTCAAGAATTTTCTGATTAAATGATATGAAGTAATGCAGAAAAATTCTTGTCAAAAGTTTAAGAGTTTTGTGAATTTTTCTATGAAAATATTTTTGAAAGAGGTAAAAAATTATTTGAAAAAGTTTAGAATTTATATGCACATAACACCCTTATGAAACAATGTAATAATAGTAAAAATTCATGAACAAATGTCAATGCATCATGAAAAGGTTCCATGAAAAGATACATGAAGAGGTGTTATGAAAAATACTGATTTTTCAAATTTGTCCAGGTTGCAATCGATTGCACTATAGTGAAAATCGATTGCACATGCATACGTTAACAAATTTTTCAAATAATTGAAACATGCAATCGATTGCATGAAAATGCAAATCGATTGCACCAAGTTAAAAAGCAAAAAATTCTTAAAACAAACAGATGTAAATCGATTGCATGTATAGTGAAATCGATTTACACAAGCTTAATTTTGAAAAATGCAAATTTAAATTATGCTAAGGTTAAGCAATGATTATGCCATGATATTTGTTTTTGATTGAGCATCTAAGACTTTAATATTTGTGAATAATTGTTAATATACCTTCATGAAGCTTCTTCTTGAAATATAAGTCTTTGAATATGATGCATTAATCTTGAAAATCATCTTTGCCTTCTTTATCATATTGTAGCTAAGAGATGTGTCTTCATCAAAACAAGTGTTGACCATGGAGAAGCTTGACTTCACATTCTCCCCCTTTTTGATGATGACAAACAATCTTCTTAGATGCTTTAACATTTTTGGAAGACTTCTCCCCCTAAGATGTATATCTCCCCCTTTGTATGTGAATCAGAGCTTTGTACCTTTAAGAAATTCAATACAAGAAAAAACGTACAAGCATAACATCTTTCTCCCCCTTTGACATTATCAAAAAGAAGGGAAAGATGGGTGAAAAGAATAAATGCCATAAACAAGAAATAATGAAAACTAGAAATAACATATCATAGATTAAAACTTGAAGTGCATACATAACATAAGTGCAGAAGTTTATATTTTAAAGAAACATAACGAAACATACGGAAACTAAAGAAACAAACAGTAGACATTACAACTAGTAAGCATTAATGACTACATTAAGAAAACATCAAACAAGAGACATGAAAACATTTTTAAAACAGATCCATATTGGGGTCAAAAGGGTCTTGGTTAGGAAATTGTTGGTTGAGAGGTGGTTGGCGAGTTGGTGGGGCAGCCGGGTTGGATGGATCATAAGCAGAACTTTTGATCTCTCGGAATGGTACATCATGTGATGCAAAATCATCTGAGCCCAATTAACTTCAATATTGTTCTTGATAGCATAGAGGGCCTGCATTTCCGTATCGTTACAGAACAATAGTTACCAATTTTCGGAAACACAACATAGGCAAGGAAGTAGTGAAGCATGAGATCATCAATATAGAAATTTACAGTTGACCAAGAACTACGAGAAGGTTCAATACCACCTAGAGACTTCACTCTATGTTCATAAAATTCTGTTTCGGTCATCCTACCGATTTTGTAGAAAAAAGATCTCTTCTTATAATCATTCCATTTTTCATCTTCAAGATCAAATAGGATACTACCGGATGAAGGTACCCCTAAGATGTTTCCAAGAAGTCTTGAATTCAAGACAGGTCTTTTTCCTAAAACATAAGTAACAAACCTTCCTTCTTCAATACACATATTGCAGTAAAATAGCCTAACAAGATCCGAGTAATATGGTCCAGAGGATGCAATAGCAGTCCCTAACTTTATGTTGTCTAAAGTGGTTTGAAAAGTAAAGCAATTTTCAGAAAAGGAAGAAAGATCACCATACTTGGGTTGTTGAACAATCTTTCTTTGGAAGAAATTTTCAAACTTCTCAATTTTCTCATTGATAATCCTTCATAAAGTGGAATGTTGGATGAGGAGGAGGACTTTCCCTTTCCTTTTTCTGCAGCAGAGGCCTTTCTTTTGGTCCTTGAAGCCATGGGTGAGAGTTGGTGAGAAATGGGGAAGTTGAGAGAGAGGGATGAAGTTTTGGTATTTTTTGTGTAGGTTATATGGGGAAAACGAAAATTGATAGTGAGATAGAGAAAAAAAAATCAGAATTTTTAAGGATATAAAAATATGGGAATTTGGTAAGAGAAGTTATTGTGAGTTATTTGGGTGGTTAAGAGAATTTGAAATGAGTTAATGAGTCAAAGTAGGGAATCTTGTAGGTTAAGGCTAAGAGGGAATAAAATCTGAAAAGTTAGTCTTAGAAATGATGTGATTTGATGTGTATGAGTTTATGACACCATGAACCAAAGTAAATAGAAAAAACAGAATTTTTAATGATAAAAAATAAAAAAAATTTCAAAAAGTTCCAGACTGCAATAGATTTGCATTATCATGCAATCGATTGCACTATTAAAAAATTATGTGAAAATGCAATTTTTCCAGACTGCAATCGATTGCACTAAGCCCAGTTTTGAAAAAAAAACATAAAATTATCAGACTGCAATCGATTGCAGTCAACATGAAATCGATTGAAAATTTAAAAAATTTACTGAAAATGAAAAACAATCATTCTAAAACATTTTTTTAAACATATTTAATGAGTCATACACATATATGGCACATATAAGAAGGGAGTAGAAGCAGAAACATATTGAAATATTTTTCTTAAACAAAAGAAGAATGAATGTTGTGCACCTTTGTTAATGGATGATTTATATATCTTTTTCATCTAAGATTCCAAGTTCTCTTCTAATCTTGTAAAAAGGTTCTCTTGCGAGCAGCTTTGTGAAAATGTCTGCTAATTGATTATGCGTATCCACGAAGGTAACATCTACGTCTCCGTTAAGAACGTGATCACGAAGGAAATGTTGCCGAATGTCTATGTGCTTTGTTCTTGAATGCATGACCGGGTTCTTTGTGATGTTGATGGCACTTATGTTGTCACATCGAAGACGAATGCAACCGAGATCTACGCCATAGTCAAGAAGTTGCTGCTTAAGCCACAAAATTTGTGCACAACAACTTCTAGGTGCAATGTATTCCGCTTCGGCCATGCTAAGTGCGACACAAGCTTGCTTCTTGCATGCCCATGATACTAGTGCATTCCCGAGAATATGACAAGTGCCACTTGTGCTTTTTCTATCGGTCTTACATTCTGCATAATCAGCGTCAGAATAACCAATTAAAGAACATGTACTACCTTTTGGATACCATAGTCTAACATTCGTTGTTCCTTTGAGATACTTCATAATCCTTTTCACGGCGGTGAGATGCGATTCCTTCGGATTTTCTTGAAAGCGTGCACACAAACATACACTAAACATAATGTTAGGATGGCTTGCCGTCAAATATAATAATGAACCGATCATACCTCGATACTTTGTGATATCAATTGAAGTCCCGGATTCATCTTAATCAACGTACGTTCCGAATCCCATAGGAGTGGACATCACCTTGCAACTATCCATATCGAATCTTTTTAAAAGTTCCTTGCAATACTTGGATTGGTTGATGAAGATGCCATCCTTTGTTTGCTTGATTTGTATTCCAAGAAAATAGTTCATTTTTCCCATCATGGACATTTTGAATTCTCCTTGCATCATAAGTGAAAATTATTCGCAAAGGTCTTTGTTTGTTGAACCGAAGATGATGTCGTCGACATAGACTTGAACCAATAAGGTGTTACCTTTGAACTTATTTATGAACAACGTCTTGCAACCTTTCTTTTTGTAAAACACTTCTCACATAGGAAGTTGCTAAGGCGATCATACCATGCTCTTGGTGCTTGCTTTAAGCCATAAAGAGCCTTCTTCAACTTGTAGACATGAGATGGATTCTTGAAGTCTTCAAAACTCGGAGGTTGTTTGACATAGACTTCTTCATTTATGTAGCCATTCAGGAAAGCGCTTTTGACATCCATCTGGTACAACTGAAAATTCATTGAACAAGCGTAAGCAAGTAATAATCTAATTGCTTCTAACCTTGCTACCGGAGCGAACGTTTCATCAAAGTCGATTCCTTCTTCTTGGTTGTAGCCTTGTGCGACCAATCTTGCTTTGTTACAAACTATGATTCCGTTCTCGTCAAGTTTGTTCTTGAACACCCATCTTGTTCCTATGATGTGCTTGTTGTCCGGTCTTGGTACAAGAGTTCAAACTTGATTCCTTTCGAATTGGTTAAGTTCTTCTTGCATATCTATTATCCATTGATCATCGCCTAAGGCTTCATCGATTTTGGTTGGTTCAATTTGAGATACGAACGCCATGTTGATACAAGCATCCTTGAGATTTAGTCGAGTTGCAACGCCTTGGCTAATATCACCAATAACTTTATCTATCAGGCGATCTCTATGAATTCTCCATTCTTTAGGAAGATCTTGATGTTATTCAATAATTGGTGAGTTATCTTCTTGTGATATTACTTGTTCTTTTGATGTCTCCTTTTGTTGTTGTGATATATCTACTACATCATCATCATCATCCACAATAATATTATCCTCTTTCGAGGGGTTAGTCTCATCAAACGAAACATGAATAGATTCTTCAATAGTAAGTGTTCGTTTATTGAAAATTCTAAAAGCTCTACTTGAGAGAGAATAACCAAGAAATATACCTTCGTCGGACTTCTCATCAAACTTACCAAGATTGTCCTTGTTGTTGTTGAGAACGAAGCATTTGCATCCGAATATGTGGAAAAACGATATGTTTGGTTTCCTACCCTTGAACAACTCATACGGAGTCTTCTTGAGAATTGGTCGAATATTGACACGGTTGCTCACAAAACAAGCCGTGCTAACCGCATCCGCCCCAAAATATTTAGGAAGATTTGAGTCGCTAAGCATTGTTCTTGCAAGTTCCACTAATGCCCTATTCTTCCTTTCTACGACACTGTTTTGTTGAGGAGTCCTTGGTGCGGAAAAGTTGTGAGAGATTCCATGTTCTTCACAAAAATCTTCAAATGATGAGTTTTGGAATTCTCCACCATGGTCGCTTCTAATGGAGACTATTGAGAGTGAATTCTCGTTTTGGATTTGCTTGGCATACTTTTTGAATGCTTTGAAGGCATCCCTTTTTTGCACTAAAAACAATTTCCATGTGTATCGAGAGAAATCATCAACAATAACTAAAGCATAAACGTTACCTCCGAAGCTTTTTGTTCTTGATGGACCGAAAAGATCCATATGTAACAATTGTAGTGGTCTTGAAGTAGATATCACTTTCTTGGATTTGAAGGATGTTTTGGTTTGCTCTCCCTTTTGGCAAGCATCACATAACTTGTCCTTGATGAATTTTATCTTTGGAAGACCAACAACTAGGTCATGCTTTATTAACTTGTTTAAATGCTCCATGTGAATGTGAGCAAACCTCTTATGCCAAAGCCATGCCTCGTTGTTGTTTTCCATTAAGCACTTTACCTTCAAGGAAGATTCATCAAAAGAAATCATGAAAATGTTATTAAATCTTTTACCTTTTAGCAAGAGGTCATGGGTGACTTCATGTTCTATCAAGCATTCCTCTTTTGTGAAGTTGATTCGGAACCCTTAGTCACACAATTGACTTATGCTAAGAAGGTTGTGTTTAAGGCCTTCCACATAAAGGACGTCTTCGATGATTGTATGAGGAGGTGCACCAATGGTTCCAACTCCAAGAATTTTTCCTTTATTATCATCACCGTAAGTAACGTATCCTTTGGCCTTGAGTGATAGACTTGAAAATTTGTTGATGTCACCCGTCATATGCTTTGAACAACCACTATCAAGATACCATTGATTCGAAGTTGTTTTCAAGCATACCTACAAAACAAAGATCAAGTATTGTTAGGTACCCAAATTTCTTTGGGTCCTTGATAGTTAGTACCCTTTTCAACCCACACATAATGCCCTTTAGCAACACCAATGTTGCGCACATAGCAACCATTAGGTATGTGTCATTTGGTTCCACAATAAAAACAAGTAGGTTGAAAATGACTTCTATATCTACGAACATAACTCTTTTTCTTAACAATTGTTTTCTTTCTATGACTTTGATGCACACTTTTAGAATTGTTTTCCTTTCCTTTAACAACTTGTTCACTTGATTTAACAAAAATAGTTTCATTTGTGCTTGGTTTGGAAAACTTAGAATATCCTAATCCACTTTTATCATTAGGATACCTTTGGTTCCTAAGAATTTCCTCCAAGCCAATTGGACCTTTTTCATATCTTTCTAAAACTCTTTTAAGTTGAACAATTTGGAAAGATAAAGACTCATAATTTTTACATACAAGACTTTGTTTTTCATTCATCAACTTTTGCTTTTCACTTTCAATATATTTTTCTAAAGCAATATTTTTTTCTTCTAAAGATGAAATTTGTTTCTTTTGGGATGAAATACTTTTATATAAAGTCTTGCATTCTTTTAAGAGTTCATCTATTACATCTTGTGCATCATTATCATAAATAGAAAAGTTGCTACTAACCTCGTCATTTTCTTCATCGGAGTGATGTGAAGCCATTAGAGCCATATTTGCACATTCATCGCTTTTTGATTCCGATGAGGAACTAACTTCATTTTTGTCCCAAGCAACATAAGCCTTTTTATTCTTGAAATCCTTCTTGCCTTTGAATCCTCCTTTCTTTGAAAGTTTTGGACAATCCGACTTTATGTGACCTTGCTTCTCACATTCATAACATGTGACTTCTTGAATCGATGTGGATGCATCCTTCTTCCTGAAATGTTTATTCTTTTTAGGAAAAGAGGAATTTTTATTTTTGTTAAAAAACTTACCAAGCTTCTTAACAAGAAGCATGAAGTTCTCATCTTCGGAAGTCTCGTCATCTTTGTCATCCTTCGTGTCAATCTTCAAAGCAATTCCCTTGGACTTTTTCTCTTGACTTTCGTGCTTCTCGAGCCTTCTAAGTTCCAATTCTTGCTCTTGAAGTTTGCCAAAGAGGGATGCGGATGTCATTGTTGAGAGACTCTTCTTTTCCGAAATAGAGGTCACTTTCGGTTGCCATTCCTTGTCAAGGATCTTAGGACTTTCAAGTTGAGATCGTCGTTGGTGAAGGTCTTCCCGAGAGCAATCAAGTGATTTGTTAGATGAACGAATCTTTTTTGTAAAGCAACAATAGATTCCCCGGGCTGCATACAGAATATCTCATATTCTTGACTCAAAGTATTAAGCCTTAATATTTTTACTTTTGTTGTTCCTTCATGCTCTTCTACCAAGGTATCCCAAATTTCCTTTGCCGATTTGCATTGTGATACGCGGAAGAACTCGTCCATACTGAGAGCACTTTGGAGTATGTTAATTGCCTTCTTCTCATTCAGGATCTTCTCCTTATCATCTTCATCATAAGTATTTTTTAACTTTGCGGTTCCAACGCCATTGATCACGTTAACAGGATTATGTGGACCTTCTTCAATCGCTTCCCATATGCCTTCTCCTTGGGCTTCAAGATGTGCTCTCATTCTGATTTTCCAAAAATCAAAGTATTCGCCGGAGAAGAGTGGAGGCTTGTTGCTACTTCCACCGTCTTTGAAAACCGGATGTGTGCTTGCGAAAGCCATGCTGGATCACTAGGAACAAGTTACCTATAACTTGCTCTGATGCCAATTGTAAGTATACGAGTGCGCCTAAGAGGGGGGGGGGGGTGAATTAGGTTCTTAGAAATTTTTTCGGAATTTTATCGATGGATGAATAATTCTTGATTATTGTTCTAAGTTAAAATGCAGTAAAGCGGAAAAGTAAAGTGGACACGGCGATATATAGTGGTTCCCCTCACAATCCGAGAGTACTCCACTCCCCTTTCAACACGAAAGAGAATTTATTATAGTTTTGGACAAATACAAGACTCTTCCTAGTCTTTCTATACAAGTCACTAAACTATATTCACCAAGATCAATCCTTATGGAATTTTCCACTATGTCTTATTGAGAACAATCCTCTCAATAAAAGACTTCTTGTATCCACAATCCGGATAACAAGAAAAAAACAATAATTCTGAATTTTTATAAGATAGAAATTTGAAGCTTTGATTTTTTTATCAATATAACAATTGATCTTCTCTTTCACTAACAATAATTCACAATCATAAAATATTAGATAGCTCAAGAATTTTCTGATTATATGATATGAAGTAATGCAGAAAAATTCTTGTCAAAAGTTTAAGAGTTTTGTGAATTTTTCTATGAAAATATTTTTGAAAGAGGTGACAAATGATTTGAAAAAGTTTAGAATTTATATGCACATAACACCCTTATGAAACAATGTAATAACAATAAAAATTCATGAACAAATGACAATGCATCAGGAAAAGGTTCCATGAAAAGATACATGAAGAGGTGTTATGAAAAATACTTATTTTTCAAATTTGTCCAGGTTGCAATCGATTACACTATAGTGCAAATCGATTGCACATGCATACGTTAACAAATTTTTCAAAAAAATTGAAACATGCAATCGATTGCATGAAAATGCAAATCGATTGCACCAAGTTAAAAAGCCAAAAATGCTTAAAACAAACAGATGTAAATCGATTTCATGTATAGTGAAATCGATTTACACAAGCTTAATTTTGAAAAATGAAAATTTAAATTATGCTAAGGTTAAGCAATGATTATGTCATGATATTAGTTTTTGATTGAGCATCTAAGACTTTAATATTTGAATAAAAGTTGTTCTTTTTAGTTTCTTACGAACCGAAACTGTTATGTATCAATTCTCATGAAAATAAATGAATTTTTATAAGTTGAAAAATGTAGCATCCTGTTTTTGTGTACTTGTTGATTGACTTTTTAATACTCTGATTATAATATAATCGATGGGTAGAAATGGGGTGTTACCTCCCTTTCGGGTTTTCAACTTAGCGAGCTATTCTTTTATTTTTTTAAGCGAAGTATTTCTTGACTGCATCCGCATTCATAGGACGAGTGATCTCCTCACCATCCAAAGTAGTAAGATTCAATGAACCTCCAGAAAAGTCTTTCTTAACAACATATGGACCATCATAGTTTGGAGTCCACTTTCCCCGAGAATCTGTAATGAAAGACTGGATCTTTTTGAGCACGAGGTCACCTTCTCTGAATACACGAGGTTTGACCTTATTGTCAAAAGCTTTCTTCATTATTTGCTGGTATAGTCGACCATGACACAAAGATGTTATTCTCTTTTCCTCAATCAAATTCAACTGATCAAATCTACTCTGACACCACTCAGCCTCAATCAACTTGGCTTCCATTAGAACTCTTATTGATGGGATCTAACCTCGACGGGGAGCACTGCTTTTTTACCATAAACAAGTGAGAAAGGGGTTGCCCCTGTTGAAGTGCGGACAGATATACGATACCCATGCAAAGAAAAAGGGAGCATTTCATGCCAGTCCTTATATGTCACAACCATCTTCTGAATGATCTTCTTAATGTTCTTATTTGCAGCTTCAATAGCCCCATTCATCTCCGGTCTATAAGGAGAGGAATTATGGTGTTGAATCTTGAACTCCTCACAAAGCTCTTTCATCATCTTATTATTCAAGTTCGAACCACTATCAATAATGATTATATTCGGAACACCATATCTGCAAATAATGTTATTCTTGATCAACCGGACCACAACTTGCTTGGTCACATTAGCATATGATGTCGCCTCCACTCACTTGGTGAAATAGTCAATAGCCACAAGAATAAAATGATGTTCATTCGAAGCCTTGGGTTCAATCATACCAATCATATCAATTCCCCACATAGAGAAAGGCCATGGGGAAGAAATTACATTGAGATGAGTTGGTGGCACATGAATCTTTTCAGCATACACTTGGCACTTATGGCACTTTTTACATACATACAATAGTCAGATTCCATTTTCAGCCAATAGTAACCTACTCTCAACATCTTTTTAGCCATTGCATGTCCATTGGCATGAGTACCAAAAGATCCTTCATGAATTTCTTTCATTAACAGGTCTGCTTTGTGTCTGTCCATGCATCTGAGCCAGACCATATCAAAATTCCTCTTATAAAGAACATGTCCATTCAGGAAGAAATTGCCTGTCAATCTCCTCAAAGTCCTCTTATCTTTATCTGATGCCCTAAGTGGGTATTCCTGACTCTGGAGAAAACATTTAATATCATGATACCAAGGCTTGTCATCATGGATCTTTTCAACCACAAACACATGAGTTGGTCTTTCAAGCCGCATCATACTAATCATGGGAACATCATTCCATTGGTGCACCTTTATCATAGAAGCTATATTTTCCAAAGCATCTGCCATCTGATTTTCATCGCAAGACACATAATGAAACTCAACTTTGGTGAAGAAAGTTGATATCCTCCTGCCATAATCTCTATACGGAATTAAGTGATGTTGATGAGTTACCCACTTACCCTTCATTTGATTAATTACCAAGGCAGAATCTCCATACACATCAAGATGCTTAATCCTCAAATCAATAGCTTCCTTAAGACCCATAATCCAAGCTTCAAACTCAGGTTCATTATTGGTACAAGGGAAAGTCAATCTTGCTGCAAAAGGAATATGTGAACCATGGGGAGTAATGATCATTTCTCCAATTCCTTTTCCACGTGCATTCATAATACCATGAAAGACTAAACCCCATCGAGATCCAGGCTCAGGCCCTTCTTCAATCAATGGTTCATCACAATCTTTCATTTTCAAATACATCACATCCTCATCCGGGAAATCAAACTTGATAGACTGGGAATCATCAATCGGTTGATGTGCCAAATGGTCAACCAAAATACTACCTTTTATAGCTTTTTGAGCTCGGTACTCGATATCATATTCTGACAGCAGCATTTGCCAACGAGCAATACTCCCAGTTTAAGCAGGATTTTCAAAGATATACTTGATCGAATCTATTTTGGATATCAACCAAGTTTTATGATTCAACATATATTGGCGAAGACGCTTTGCAGCCCAAGCTAAGGCACAACAAGTTTTTTCAAGCACAAAATACCGAGACTCGTAATCAGTGAATTTCTTACTCGAGTAGTAATTACATATTCTTTTCTTCGAGATTCATCTTGCTGACCAAGCACGCAACACATGGAATCTTCTAACACAGTCAAGTACATCATTAACGGTCTACCTTCCACCGAAGGAGACAAGATAGTAGGTTCAAGCAGATATTCTTTAATACTTTCAAAAGCTTTCTGACAATCATTAGTCCAGACACAACCTTGGTCTTTCTGAAGCAACTTGAAGATCAAAGCACACGTGGCAGTCATGTGAGAGATAAACCTTGAAATATAATTCAAACGGACCAAGAATCCTCTTACTTGCTTTTTCAGTTCTTGGAGCAGGAATTTCCTGAATAACTTTCACTTTATCAGGATCAACTTCAATGCCTATTTGGCTGACAATGAAACCTAATAACTTTCCAAAACATACACCGAACGTACACTTGTTCGGATTCAAACGAAGCTTAAACTTCCTTAACCTCTGAAACAATTTCAGCAAATGTTCAACATGATCTTCTTCAGTCCTCAACTTAGCGATCATATCGTCAACATATACCTCAATTTATTGGTGCATCATATCATGGAAAAGAGTAGTCATAGCTTTTTGGTATGTCGCACCAGCATTCTTCAATCAAAAGGGCATCACTTTGTAGCAGAATGTTCCCCATGGTGTAATAAATGTGGTCTTTTCCATGTCCTCAGGTGCCATCTTTATTTGATTATAACCGAAAAATTCGTCCATATAAGAAAACACATCAAACATATACATATTATCTACCAACACATCAATGTGTGGCAATGGAAAATCATCTTTTGGAATGGCTTTATTCAAATCTCTATAATCAACACACATTTGGACTTTTCCGTCTTTCTTTAGAACAAACACGATATTGGCCACCCATTGAGGATAATTATATGTCACAAGAAAACCTATATCAATCTGCTTTTGAACCTCCTCTTTGTTCTTTACTGCCATATCAGGATAAGTTCTTCTCAATTTTTGCTTCACAGGTGGACATTCAGGCTTCAACGGCAATTTATGCTCCATAATATCAGTATCAAGATCGGGCATGTCTTGATAAGACCAAGCAAACACATCAGCATACTCTCTAAGAAGCTCTACCATCCTCTTCTTAACATCAGGACCAAGAAATGCTCCAATCTTGACTTCTTTCTTATCATCTTCAGAACCCAAGTTAAGCATCTCTAATAAATCTTCATGAGGCTGAATAACTCTCTCCTCGTGCTCAAGCAACCGAGAAATCTCATCAGGAATCTCTTCAACATCCACTTCCTCAACTTCAAACATAGGGAATTCAAAGTTGGGAGTGGGCATAGGATCATTGTTTTCAGTGGGTTTAACAATCAATCTACACAATGATTTTATTTTTAATTTAGTGTATGAACAAAAGTGAAAACATTATGCAGATAAACAGTGATTATTTTTGGGTTTTTATGTTACTATTTTTCAGAATAAAACAAAAATGAAAAACACATATGGAAATAACAAAATAACATTTTATTGATGATGATAAAATTTGAAACAAAGCCCGACAAACATCGCTTTCACCTTGGGCAGAATGAAAGGATTTTTGAAAGAAAACAAAACAAATTACTTTGAAGCATGAACAATAGAAGGAACATCAACAGCAATCCAGTTCTTGCAAATCTTTCCATGCGTAACAAAGTCAGGCTTTTCTTCGTCTTAATCATCTTCAATGATGGCACCGACCTCCAGATCAGGTCAAAAAGACTCATAAGCATTTTCTCCAGCAGAGTAAGATCCAGGGTCTTCAAGATACAATTCCTAGAGCTCATACATAATCTCTTCTCCATGACCATCTTCCAAACCATAATCGTCCTCTACGACTGTAGCAGCAGAATGATCCTTAACGTTACCATCTACCATGCTCACAGATATATTACCATATTTTGGAAGCGGATTTGTTTTCACATTCGGAGTAACATCATTGAAATACAAAACATTGCTCCTTATCAATTTTTGCACTTCAATCTTCAGCGGAAAGCAATTCTCAATATCTTGCCCTGGGACACCTTGATGGAAAGCATAATGAGCTTCTGGCTTATACCACCATGGAATAATCTCTGGAACCGGAGGTGGAGAAGATTTTTGCACAATATTCTTCTCGATCAGCGATGGAAGCAAGTCTGCATACAACATTGGAATAGGATCAAAGCTCGACTTAACACGACCCTGTTGATTACCATTTTGTTGCACATAAGGTTGTTGATAGCAAGACTAATACTTTGGAGCCAATGGTGTAACACCCCATTTCTATACCCCCAAATAATCACATAATCATTTTGGCACATATCAAAATTTCATCAGAGTATAATTAAAACATAGTATAAAAGAGGCATGTCACATTATACATGAAATTAAAACATCCAACACATGCTCATTCAATGATATGCAATAATGGGGTAACTCACAACAAAGGGATTTAATCCTTATACCCATAATCAACATTAAAATAACAACGGAAACTAAACATTAAACAACATCAAACATATATACATATATATCATCAAGTTTGAATCACCATATAATTCATGTTTACATAAACATTCATCACCAAGATACATATACAAATGCATCACAAAAAGGCATCAAGCCAACCCTAGCTACCCAGTGTTACATATCAGAGCCGACCGACCAAAAGTATGAAGACACGCTTCACAAAAGACCTCCAGCAAGCCTACTCTTCAATGCCTCATAGAGTATCATAAAACAGCAGAAGGGTGAGAAATATTATCATAACAACAATGCATATAATTATATATCTTAACATAAAAATACACATATACATATTCTCACTACAATTCACTTTTCATCACACATATACATCACAATGTATATAAACAAACCAAGCATATTTATCATGCACAATTTCACCATTTCACATCATTCTACATAAACATGTATTATTCATGTTTATTCACCAATTTTAAATTATAGATGATAAATGCAAATCATAGAGACCGACTCACGACTCTATGCAAATGCAATGCGGTACCGACTCAATCATCTCAAGTTCACTCAGGAACTTATTGGAATCATCGCTCGTTACCTAAAGTAACTCCCCGTCGGGCATATGATGTTCACCCATTGCTCACACCCCACATGGGCACACAATGTTTATGGATTGCTCACACCCCACATAGGCACACAATCTGATTGCTCACACCCCACAAGGGCACACAATCATTTGTGATTAAATTACCCATTGCTCACACCCCACACGGGCACACAATGTTTATGGATTGCTCACACCCACACGGGCACACAATCTGATTCCTCACACCCCACACGGGCACACAATCATGTTGTAATCATCACTCACACCCCACATGGGCACACGATGTTACAACGGATTCACATAGAATCCTACAACACAAGAATGAATACATTATGCTTCACATGCAAAATGACACACAACATTCTTGAAAATGCATACATATTCACAATATAATTATGCATTCATCTCATACAATCACAAATAACTATACACATTCGTATTAATTACGCCAAACGGCAACGAACTCTCTCACTATCAGCATGCATTTATATTCATTTCAGGAAATGCATTTATTTACCAAACGGACACTATACCACAATCAATCCCACAATTCCTTAACAAACATAATTACGTTTTATCGGAAAAGTCGGGTAAAAGTTGGCTAAAAAACTACATATTTTAGCACCATTAGATTCTACATATTTTTAGCTTCGAATTGATATGTAGAACGCTTAAAATCGATACTCGGATCAAAAGTTATGAAATAAAACACAAAACTCCAACTTCAAGGTCTCGCTGAGCGAAAAATATTCTGGAAAGCTCGCTGAGCAAGGAAACGCTCGCTGAGCGAGGACTGCGATTTCAGCAGTAACTCAGTCACGCAACGGTCCTACCAAACACCCCCAAAACTCAACTAAACTTCCATAAACATGATCATTAACATGTATTAGTTATCATACTTCGATTATATCAAGTTTCAACCGATTAATCTACCAATTTCTTAGATTTTCATCAAAACCCTAAAACCTAACATTCTCTAAACTCCTACAAAACAAAAACCCAATTCAATCTAACACATACATAATCATACACAAGATTAAGATAACAATATTTCACACCTTTACCCGATTGTTTCGATTCCTATGAGCAATCTTGAAGAATTTCCAACTTTTCCTCTTTTTCTCCTCTTTTCTCTTCTCCTCCTTTTCTTTCCTTTCTATTTCTTTCCTTTCTATTTATTTTCTTTCTCTCTTTCTTTCCACTCTTATAACTTTCTATCTATTTTCTATCTTTCTATTTCTATTCTCTATTTTCTTCCAAATATCATTTTTCTCACAAAATATAATTATAACTATTTTCTAACTTATCATTAATTAGCAAGTGTCTAAAATACCTTCCACTCTAATTTTACCCGAAAAATTCTCAAAATGGTAAGATAATATAACATATCAACATATCACATAAACACACCAATTTCATAATTAAAACAATTATCACTCAATTTAAATAAAAGACTCAAAAAATGGAATAATCGAATCGGGGCGTTACAACTGGCACCGTAGGAGTCACATTAATCATCGGAGTTACAAAAGCTACATGCTACTATTGACGATTATCACGGCCTTGGGGTCTTCTATAACTTTCACAATATACAACATTAGTCTCACCTTCTTTCTTCTTACCAAAGTTGAACGTCTTAGAACTTGAGCCAATATTACTTTCTTTGCTCAAACGTCCCACACGAACACCTTCTTCTAGTCGCATCCCCATATTCACCATTTTAGTGAAATTAGATGGAGCACTTGTAATCATCTTCTCATAGTAGAAAGAACCAAAAGTCTTCAAAAAGATCTTTGTCATATCTTTCTCTTCCAAAGGTGGAAGAATCTGAGCTGCAAGATCACGCCATCTCTGTGCATATTCTTTGAAAGTTTCTTTGTCCTTTTGGGACATAGCGCATAGTTGATCTCTGTCAGGTGCCATATCAACATTATACTTGTATTGTCTAACAAAACCTCTCTCAAATCATTGAAAGTCTTGATTTGGCTATTATCCAAACCCATATACCATCTCATAGTTGCACCAGTCAAACTGTCTTGGAAATAATGAATCAAAAGCTGATCATTCTCTATCTGAGAAGACATGTTTCTAGCATACGTAGTCAGGTGACTCAGAGGACAAGTATTGCCCTTATACTTCTCAAACTTAGACAGCTTGAACTTGTGTGGGACCTTTACATTGGGAACCAAGCAGAGATCATAAGCCTATTTACCAAACAAATCCTTGTGCCTTAAAGCCTTCATCTCTTTCAGAATTTCAGCAAAACAGCCCTGAAATTCATCAAGCCTCTCAATTACACCATCACCTTCAGTGGGCTCAGCGTGGTAAATCACTTCATCAAGTTGCGGAGTAGTATGCATCACAGTGTCATACCCCAAATTTGTCCTACCTTTATCTTTTGTTTTCCAACATTATTTCAAAAGTCCTAAAATATGCACCTTTATTTTCTGTCTAACCATTATTTCAAAAATCCAAAAATTATGTGCTACTTTATCTTTTCTGTCCGATATTCAAACTTTAAAAAAAATAATAAAAATATGTCATTTTTCTTTTGTGCAAAAGAATCGAGTCAGTTTGGGTTCATCGGTGTTTGCGAGTGCAGTGTAGTGTGGAAGTCATTTGTTCATTTGTCGTTTTCATTTTTAATTCTTTTCATAAAATCCATTTAAGCCCATTAGTGTTAGCCTATTTGCTATTTTGTTTACACCATTAAAATTTTCTTATTTTATTATTATCCTTATTATTCTATCACTATTATTTTTCTGTTATCATGTTTTATTTTATTACTAGTATTATTATAGTTTCTTTTTTTTTAAGTTAGCATTTATTATTATTATTCCCATTTTTATTACTATTATCACAGTCTTTTGGTTTTATTATTATTTTTGTGTGTCATTAATATTATTATTAGTATTATTCTAATTTTATTATTTCTTATCACTAATATTATACTTTTTGTTATTTCTATTATCATTATTATTATCATCTTTACTATTATATCAGTTTTTTTTTTAAAATTCCTACTTTTATTATTACTATCTTATATTCTTATTATTCTTATTATTACCATTATTAGTATTATTATTATTATTATTAGAATTCTCTGTTGTTTTTTCCTTTCTTTTGACAGCACAACACTCCATCCACACAAGGTGACTCCACAAACTTTTCATCCAAAATTCCACTCACGCACAACTCACACACAATTAGTACAAATCTTTTCCACAAAATCCTCCTTCATTCCACTCTTATAGTACAACAACCAATTTCCACCAATTTCCAGCAGTATTATAACAGGGGAAAAAAACTCATAACAAATTTTCATCAAAGTCCCATCTACCCTCATCAGTCCTGTATAAAACCAGCATCATTTCTCACTCAAGAGGAGCTTGGATAACCTTATCAAATCCCTGCAAAAATTCATCCAAATTCAAGATTCAAAACCAAAAAATATAACCCTACGAAAATCATTCACCATTGATAAACAACATCTCTACATTCCTCCATAAACCCTTCAGACTTTCAAAACATAAACAACCCAAGCTATAAAAAACCAGATTCTGAAATCACCGTGAGAAGAGAAACCGAGATGGAGAGTCAGAGATTCATAATATGAAATGGAAACAGGATTGAGTGAAAACCTGAACGAAGCCCACAATAAGATCTGAAAGAACCGAAGCATCTTCAAAAACGCTGCCATTAACCACCACTGCTCAAAACCAGTAAGAAATAATATCCCAGAACCCCTCGCCATTTCCTCTTCAAAACCGGCCACCACACCTTAAACCCACAACCACTAGTGAAACCGCAGAACCGTAGCCTCACAAAATCCACCGTTCAAACCAAAATCCGCAACCTTGAAACCTTTAAGCCAGAAGACCTAAACCATTGAAGCTGAACTCAAAATCAACAAAAATCCACCGAACCGGAAAAACACACAGAATCCATCGCACACCATCCCTTCAAGCGCAAAGCCGCACAAACCCACACCAGAAAAGCGACAGAAACCCCTTGCCGACCGCGTCAAACACCACCTTCACCGTCAACCACCTGCACGAACTCGGACCGCATCACACCAACAAGCAAAAGCAAATCGGAACGCTCAAACATCACCCGCCGCTGACCACCGAGAGAGGCCAAATCGAAGTCGTGAGAGAGGTGACAACCGCTGAGCAACATCAAACCGACGAACGCTCAAATCCGTCCGCGAACCTCCGTCACCCACGACCTTCCTCACCACCGGCCAACACAGCCAACCGGCGGCCATTTTCACCACCACGCGAAGTGACGGACACTCGAAAAAGAACCGCGAATCAGCCACGGCGAGAGAGAGAGAGAGCGAGATTCTGAGACGGAGAGACACCACAGAGAGGTTTGCGTTGGGTGAACGAGCAGACAAAGGGAGCTGCGTTTGAACGAAAAGAGGGTAGGCCTCGTTTGTTTTTTCTAAGGTTTGAACACATTCCTCTTTTATTTTTTACTGATGATGTTTTTTCTTTTTTTCCTTTTAAAACCTTGTTGATTCTATTTCTTTTTATTATTTTTTACTTTTATTTATTTTTATATGTTATAATCAGATCTTGGGTTCAAATTATCATCTCCCGGTTTCCCATTTCCCGTATTCACACGGCACCTTTTTTTTTATTTTATTTTTCTGTTGTTGCTATGTGGGCTTAGCCCAAATCCAGATTTCCATCTGTACACTATATTTCATTGACAAACCTCATGTTTTTATTAACTTCTTTTGTTTAAATAAAAATTCTCAATATATATATATATATATATATATATATATATATATATATATATATATATATATATATATATATATATATATATATAAACCTAACTTTATATTTTTTTATTATTAATTCTATTTGTTTCTTTAAATTTTCTTTTCCGGGCCAATGATATAATAAAAGGCCAATTTTTCGCCCGATTTTAATCGGTGATATTTGGTCAATATGAGGCCCTCTTTGTAATTTTTTTTTTTTATTATTTTATTATTTCGATAAACAAACATTAATTTAATTTATTTATTATTTTTAACATTATTTAATTTATTTAATGATTTAATTCATTATTCTATCTTAATTTAATTCTCGCAATTTAATTTAATTTATTCATTTGTTATCGCATTTAAAAAAATTACGTTTCGACTCCTTATAGAATGATTCCAATTTTGAATCGATTCTAAGGTAGTTCACGAAATAAATTTCGACGCGTCCCAAAAAGGTCCAACACCTTTCGAATAGTTGCGTCCCGATTAAAAGGTCCAACGCCTTCGAATAGTTGTGTCCCGATTAAAAGGCCGAACGCCTTCGAACCGTCCAAAAACACTGCACACACGCTTCCTCTTGGGCAAACTACAATGATACCATTTATTTCGCGCAATCCCCTGTATTTATTTTGTATCCCTCTCCCATTACTTTGTACGCATTTTATTTTTATTTTTTGTATTTACTTTAATTCTGAATCCTTGGTCCAACGCCAAGCGATTGCACTTGCACACTCGCACCTTTTTATTTCATTTCGTTTATTATGATCCACTCTTTGCGAGTCGAGCGCTTCGTGCCTCGCTAAACAAACCACAAAATAAATCTCCACTTGCATTTACCCTTTAACCTCAAAAAACCAAAACGTTTTCGATTAGATCCAAGCCCTTGATCCAACGTCAAATGGTTTTAGGAAATAAAACATTCTAATAATACGAGTAGATTTGTACGCCACGAGCCTTAAGTGGTAGAAAGGAGGATAACGAGCTCTCGTTACTCGCTCCGATTATTTCGACGCAGGACGCTCGTCTTGTTGGGCGAGATAAACTATCCATAGTCTTTAGTACATTTCAACTCCTAAACCCTTTCATCGACGAAAGGTAATAAAATCAACAACCATTACCCTTAGTAGGCCGAACTACGAGGCTCTGACTTTCCCATTGCACACGGGAGTACGTAGGCACGAGGATCTCCATCCTTGCCGAGCACCTAGGTTCAATATAACTTATAATTCAACTCATTTACCTCTAGCAAGCAATTCATTTAAGCATAAACATCCTTTCATGCGTGATAACTTAGATGGTTCCCATCGAGTACGATGGATGTAGGGGGTGCTAATACCTTCCCCCTGCATAACCGACTCCCGAACCCAGGAAATGGTTCCGTTGACCTTTGCCCTCATCCTTCTCCTCCCGGGTTGTATCTATATCTCCCCTTTCCCTATTCGGGAATAAATAGAATTAGGTGGCGACTCTTCAGTCCGTCCAGCGCGCGGCTCCGTCCATTTCTGATCGCGTGAGGTCGTATTTTTCGGGGTACGACACACAGGCGGTGCAATAGTCATCATCGGCTGAAGAGTATCAAACGCAACAGTCTTAGGAGGAGGAGGATGATAACCAGCAGGAACAAAATCAATTGGCATACCCCACGATGTGCTAGCAGGCATGTGGCAGCGAGGAGAAATGACAGTTTCAGTAGGAATCGATGCAGTGACAATCTCGGAGATGATTGTGCATTGTATCAGAGAATTATGAGGAGGAGGATGTGGTTGATTCTGAGCAGCCACCAAGCTTTACATCATGGTGGTGATCCTTTCTAAGCTATCTTTCAGAGAAAAAACTTCCCCGCGTTTCTCTTGTTGTAAGGCTTCTAACATCTTTCTTCGATTAGCTCGAGTATTGATCTAGTGAGTCAGATTTCTCCTTCAGTTGCTCTTGTATAGTCGTCTTCTCAAGTAGCCACACTTCCTTTTCATTCTTCATCTTGTCCAACTCTTCTTAAAGAGAAACCTTATCATCAATGGGAGGAAGAAAAGCGGACAATGGCAATATAGGAAACAAAGGTTCTTCAGGTGGATAAGGCATCTTGAGCTTAGAAGCCCTAGATCGAACCCACTGGATGTAACACTCGGAGGGAGCAATGTGTTGTCTTCTCAATTGACCCTTCTCTTTCCGATGAACCATATACCAGGAAGGAGAGATCCTTTTCTTCATTTCTACATGATATGCATCATTAATAAAGAAGAAACTAAATAGTGAAAGATTGCTTGGTATAACCTTCAAGCAATAACCCAATTGTCGCCTAGCAAGAATAAGGTTGTAACTGATTCCCCCATGTGTACTAAGAAGAGGTACGTTGGGAGACTCTCCACAAACATCAATAAGCACTCCAGTATCATAAAAAGAATAATACCAAGTCATATCCTTATGAGTAAGAGACATGATCCTTTGAGACCATCTTCGCTTCTCTCTATTATCCTTGAAGACATCAGACTTTGGTAGATGAGAAATAAACCACCTATAGAGAAGAGGCGCACAACATACAATCACTTCATCTCCCTTAGAGGTCCTATGATGAATAGAGTGATACATGTCTCCAAGCAAAGTAGGTACTGGATTTCTCTTCAAGAAAATCTGAATAGCATTCTCATCAATGATACCATCCAAGTTAGGAAACAAGACAATCCCATAGATAAACAAATCAAGAATAGCCTCAAATGCATCCTTATGACCCAAAGTAAGAGAAGTAGAAGCTTTCCCTATTAAGAATTTGACATTAATACCACAAACACCTCATTTTGGAAGAAACTTCCCACTAAGGTCGGACTCCTTAAGAAAAAGGGCTTTGGTGATAACTTTGGTCGTAAGCTCCTTCTCTAAACCACTGAAAAGAAACACTTTGTCCAGAATAGGCAAACCCGACCAATAAGAGTACTCCTCTAAAGTCTTCACAAGCTGATAATCAGGAAAGGTGAAACAATGATGCAAAGGATCATAAAACTGAACCAAGGTAGGGAGAATTGTAACGCCCGTATTTAATTAATTAATTTAATTAAATATTATTGTGTATTATCCCGATTATTTGTTGTTCAGTGTTGTTTTTTCGTTTGTGTCGTTAAGTTGTTTGAGTTGGTATCAAGTTGATGGTTAAGTTGGGTTTGGGTTGTTTAATTTAATTAAGTCGAATAAATAAAATAAGAATTAGTGATGTAATATTAAGTGGGCTTAGTTATGTGGTGAGAGTAGTAAAGTGGGGGTGCTATTTTAGGCCAGTAGTAATTAAGCTAATTAGTGATAATTTAGCAAGAATTAGACAAAAGTCCTAATTAGGGTATAATGAGAATTTTGTAAGAAGGGAGAACAAGTCTTAGAGGAATATCAAGAAGAGGCTAGGTTGAGGATTTTCGCAGAGATTTTTGTTGTGAATTCGAGCTGCCTTCAATCCAAGGTAAGGGTGGGGTTCAAATTCCATATCCGGGACTAGATAATTTATATATAGGTTAGGTTTTCGTATGATTTCGCTGTTGTGTTCATAGATTACTTTGTTGTTTCATTTTCGTATGAATCCGATATGTATGATATGTTGTTTTGTCGTATTACTGCTACATGAGTTGTTTATATTGTTGCAATCGTTGTTGTATCTTCTGCTGTTTTATTGGACTGGTTGATGTAAAAAAATCGTGTAGAAAAGGAGACTAGGATTCATAAAATCAGTTGTAGAATTAGTAGATGAATAAATACAAAAGATTTAGAGTCTAAAATCGACGTAGAAACCCCATTATGCTTGAATGGAGTGATAAAGTTATGGGATTTGTAGCAGAAGACAGATTTTTATGCTCTATGGTATTTTCCATAACAGATCTGGCAGTACGCATAACAAGGTAGGGCATTATGCGTAACATACCCTAGTCCGCAGGCAATACACGTAACAAAGTAAAGCATTACACGTAAGGAGTGAGGCATTACGAGTATGGGCAAAGTGAGTGCAGAAAAATGAAGTTCTTGGCGATTCGTCCTGTTTCCGCATTCGTTTCAAGTTAAGTTGATCTTAGACTTTAAGTAGGAATAAAATAAGTTAGTTTTAGTAGATTTGAGGATTAAAATAATGAATTTTAGGAATCTAATTAATTAAGTCGTAATTAGTCATTTTCATGATGAAGTTGTATTAAGTCGTTATAAGTCGTGTTATCCCGATCTTGGGAAGATTATTGAGTTGCAGGTCGATTGACCAACGTTGAATTATGTTGTCAAGTTGTTAATTTGTTAAGTTGTTGTTCATGTTGTTATTGTATGATGTTCATAGTTGCGTCCATTTGCATATTTTTAAGTTGGAGCGAATGCTCAATTCAAGTTGGCCTGGATTGGCAAATAAGTTGTTGATGCCTCGATAAACTGGCAAGATTTCAAGTTGGGAGTTTACTCCAAATGGTACCACATGCATATATGAGTTGAGTCGCATTTAAGTCGCATTCTATCTACGTTGTTATTGGTTGTTGGTTCTAAGTTATATGTTGATGTCGCTAGTTATGGAAGTGGTGTGATTGTATTATTTCTTACTTATATATTGATTATCATACTCCTATTTATGTTATTCGATATCTCACCCCTTCTATTTGAATGTTTCCCTCTGTTGGCAATGTGTAGGTAATCAAGATTCAAGCACTTAGTCGTCTCAAGTTGGTGTTTGTCGCTCTGATACGTAGGCACTTCGGGGGGATGAACGCATGTTTTGTTTTATGGATTTTATTTTGTTTATGAAATTGTTTTTAGTGGTTTCATGTTGAAAACCATGTTGAAGTATTTAATGTTGAATAAACCTGAAGTTGTTTTAAAGTTACAAATTTTGTTGAATCTGCTGCGTAGTTTTGTGAAGCATGATTATTAAAGAAGTTTCATTATTTGATTTTAAAGTTGAAATGTGATATCCCATAGTTATTGAATAATTTTTATAACTCTAGTTTAATATTAAATTAGGGTAGAAATGGGGTGTTACATTAGTGGTATCAGAGCAGGTCGGTCTGTCTGACCATGTTGTCGAGTCGTAGTTGTCTAACAATCAAGTATTGTTATGTGGTTCTAACTTTTGTTGTGTTGTAGTGTTATGTTGAGATGGCTGGAAGGAATGATGATGTGATGGCTGATGTAATGCAAGCAATGGCTCAAGCTGTGCAGAATTTACCGAATGCTGACGGGAATGATGAGTCTCGTACTTTTACGACTTTTCAAAGAGAGAATCTGTCTACCTTCAAGGAAAAGTATGACCCTGATGTTGCATTGGTGTTGTTGAAAGAAATCGAGATAATTTTCCGTGTGATGGATTGCACTCCATCACATAAGCTTTGTTATAGGACTCACATGTTGGCAGTTGAGGTTGGTGACAGGTGGTTGGAAACCAGAGAAAGGTTGGAAGCTGCAGGTGAAGAGATCACTTGGGTTTTTTTCATAGAGAGTTTATGAGGAAGTATTACCCTGAAGATGTGCGTGGTAAGAAAGAGATTGAATTCCTTTACCTAAAACAGGGGAATATGTCAATAACAGATTATGCTGCAAAGTTTATGGAGTTGTCAAAGTTTTATACGCACCATGATGCAACGACTGCTGAATTTTCGAAGTGCATCAAGTTTGAGAACTAGTTGAGTTTAGAGATTAAGAAAGTGGTAGGGTACTAGAAGATTCGTGTTTTTGCTGGTTTGGTTGATAGTTGCAGGATCTTCGAGGAATATAACAATGCTCACTACAAGATTGTTACTGATAGAAGGGGAAAGAATCAGCAAAACCATGGCAAGCCTTATGATACTCCAGTTGGTAAGGGTAAGCAAAAAGTTGCTTCGGGTCAGAGAACTAGTGGGAGAGATGCTCCTGCTGGTATTGTTTGTTACAAGTGTGGGAAAGTTGGACACAAGAGTAATGTGTGTACTGCTGAGGTGAAGCGTTTTTTCTGTTGTGGAAAAGGTGGGCATGTGATATCTGATTGCATGCACAAAGAGATGATCTGCTTTAATTGTGGCGAAGAATGTCATATTGGTAGCCAGTGCCAAAAGCCAAAGAAAGCAAAGGCTGGAAGAAAAGTGTTCGCTTTAGCTGGCACTCAGACAACTAATGAGGACAAGCTCATCAGAGGTACGTGTTTCATTAATAGTATTCTTTTAATTACTATTATTGACACGAGGGTTACCCATTGTTTTATTGTTGCTGATTGTGTTAAGAGGTTGGGTTTTGAGTTGTCTGAGATGAAAGGAGAAATGGTATTAGATATTTCGGCTAAGGGAACGGTGACTACTTCTCTAGTGTGTTTGAGTTTCCCATTGTCTATCTTTAATAAAGAATTTTATGTTGATTTGGTGTGTTTACCGTTGACTGAGATAGATGTAATCCTAGGTATGTCCGGTCCAACATGATCAGACAAAACACGTGGAAGTAGATCGACACTTTATTAAGAAAAATTTGGAGACAAAGATAATTCAATTTCCGTTTGTTAAATCCGAAGATCAATTAGCAGATATACTCACAAAAGTTGTATGTAGCAGAGACTTCTACAACGCACTTGATAAGTTGGGCATTCAAGATCTCTATGCACCAACTTGAGGGTGAATTTGAAGAAAAAAAATCTCTAATTTATAATTTGATTAAACGATGAGAAAATGACAACATCTTTATCATTTATTTTGTTTCTGGGGCATTACTCCACTTAGGTTAATTAGAGGTATTTTTTTATGGGATAAATATATAAAACCCCCCTGTCATTAGGGCGTGATTTGGTTTTCCCCCCTTTAAGTTTTTTTTTAATAGAGACCCCCTCATAAAATCAAAAATCAGATTTTACCGCCCCCTGTTACCCTTAATGATGACTGGGTTGCTGACTGTACTTCATTGAGAGTAATAGGGGGCAGTAAAATCTGATTTTTGATTTTATGAGGGGGTTTTTATTAAAAAAAATTAAAGCTGATAAATTAACTTAAATATGTTTTTAAAATAATAAATACTATTTTCACATTTATTATAAAAATAATATTTTTTGATCAAAATTATATTTATTTGTAATGAATTAAATCTTTTTATATTTAAGAAAATCAAATCAAATATTTATAAAAATTAGAATTGCCATTATTTATAAATATATATTCTATCTAATCTCTATTATAAGAAAATTATGTTTTTAAATTAATTAAATTATAAGAAAATCATGTTTTTAAATTAATTAAATATTTGATGTACCTAACTTTTAGTAATAAAAAGATTTAATTTATTAAATATTTGATGTACCTAAAATAAAAAGATTTTCTCAAATTCAACCTTCAACCATTTTTCCATGAGCTCATAAACATCACC
The DNA here is from genome assembly GCA_963966055.1 of Lathyrus aphaca. Lineage (NCBI taxonomy): Eukaryota > Viridiplantae > Streptophyta > Magnoliopsida > Fabales > Fabaceae > Lathyrus > Lathyrus aphaca. The sequence continues at coordinate 316,665,491 of OZ014522.1, forward strand.
ATTTTTCTTTTTTCATTCACGCCACCTTCATAAACAAATCCACCATTAACCTTTTTCCATCTTCTCAAAAATGACCTCACAATCACAAACACAGAAAAACAAATCTGAACTGTAAAAATGAAATCGAAGTGAGATCGAAACAAGAATCAGTGAGAAGAGAAAAAAAACTAAGAACCACCCACAACAAAACCGCAAACTCACGAACACCCAGCTACCACTGTGAAACAACCATTTCACAAAACCGTCGGAAAACTCGGAACCACCGCCAATAACCAAACCGAGTCCATCGCCACGAGCCTTGTTAAACCAAAACCTGAGAAAACCGACCCCAAAACCCCTCGAACCATCGCTTCTTCCAGAAACACTTACCGTTGAAAGCCATCACAAATACGCACAAACTCAGACCTAATCGAACACAAACCTCCAACAACCCATACACGAACAACACCGCAGGATCCGAAACCAGCGCCGTGAGAAAGAGAGAAAGCGAGATTCAGAGAGGAGAGACCGAAGCCGTTCGCGAGCTTCGAGGGAGGACGGATCAAGCAAGATTGTGGAGGAAACTGAACGCGAGCCGGTGAGGAGGAGAGTGAATCCGAGAGGAGCTGAACTGCTATGAACGCGTTGCCATTTGTAAGGTGGATGCGTTTTCTGATAACATGACTCATGGATTTATTTGTTTTCTTTTACTTTGTTTTACAAACTTAATGTTCTGTTTCAATTATATTCTTTGTTTATTGGTTTAAATTTAATCTAATGCATTTAATTAAATCACAGTATTTACAAAATTATTTTTGAAACAAAACTAAAAAAAGTATCTTTTGTAATAATTATTCTAAAAACATATTTAAGTTAATTTATTACAAATAAATATAATTTTGATCAAAAAATATTATTTTTATAATAAATGTGAAAATAGTATTTATTATTTTAAAAACATATTTAAGTTAATTTATCAGCTTTAATTATTTTTAATAAAAACCCCCTCATAAAATCAAAACTCAGATTTTACTGCCCCCTATTACCCTCAATGAAGTACAGTCAGCAACCCAGTCATCATTGAGGGTAACAGGGGGCGGTAAAATCTGATTTTTGATTTTATGAGGGGGTCTCTATTAAAAAAAACAACTTAAAGGGGGGAAAACCAAATCACGCCCTAATGACAGGGGGGTTTTGTATATTTATCCCTTTTTTTATTGATCAAATAATTTGTAAGTTATTTAAATATAGGAAGAAAAAGACAATGAGGGAGAGCAGAGAGATTTTTCATGTATTTTTATGATAAAATAATTAAGAGTGAAAATTTTTCGATTTTTGTTTTGTGAATTTAAAATATAAAATAAAATATTTATTTTATTTTAAATATTTAAAATTAAAAATTAAAATATAATCCATTGAATTTCCAAAATAAGAAAGATGGCATTAACTCGTCCACATGGTTAAATGGATGGATTGGATCCAATCTATTAAATAGTATTTTGATTCATAGATAGATTGGCATTGTCTTAATAGATTTTATTGCCAGTACTAGTTGAGAATTGCTTTCACTGCCGGCTCAATCAATTCATCCTAAAATATAGAATTAAAAAATAACTGATCATATACTTACAAGCACACCGCATATTCAACTATTTGTGAAGAATATATTTATATAAAGAGAAAAAGAAGTTGAATGAAAAAGAAGCACCGACTTGGATCACGAACAGTGGCTCTGACGGTGTAACGACGTTGAAGGAGGAACTTGACAATCCATAAAGCAATAAAACCAGAAGCACCTGTCACACACACAAACTTTCTTTCTCCACTTATCATCCTTGTTTTCCTTTTCCTTCAAAAACATTGGGCTTCCCTTGACTCTTATATAAAAGATGAATCTTCATACTTTATATACTGATTCATTCTTCATTTCCTTGACCCTCTACAACTACTTCTAATTGAAATTACCCAGTTTAAACTATGGCATTAAATAAAAGTAGGTGATTCAACTATTATTAATTTCCTTAATCTTATCTAATGCCAAAAATAATGAAATATTTTCAAATTCTGGTAACATAGTTCACGTGGCTACTGTAGTGCCAAGCCATAAAAGGAAATCTATTTAGTACATATAATTTCCACTTCGGTTTTGACGGTCAATTATCATTAGAAGATTACTAGTATACGTTATAGAAGCAAATATGGGAAATTTAAAAAAAAAAATTGACAGAAAAAACTTAATCACAACGTCAAAAATTGTCTTTCGCAGCGCACAAAAGACAGCGTTTTTATTGCAAAGTGCTGCTATAGGCTAATTTAAAATTCGTTAAAAAAAAAACACTCTCTAGAGGACACATTAGACAGCGCTTTCTAAAAGCGTTTTCTAAGGTGACCACTTTAGAGAGTGCTTTCACCTTAAGCGCTTTCTAAAGTGTAACTTAAGAAATCACTTTATTTTAAATTATTTTACAAAAGACCTATAAGAGCGCTTTATTACAAAAGTGTTGTCTTTTGTTTTTGGTACAAATATTCTGAAGCTTCATACGCAGTTATTATTTTCATTTCATTTTATATTCTGAAGCGAACGAAACTTGCGAACACCATTTTCGCCCTAACAGAAGTTTCAATCGCCATAGTCGTCCACCACCGTGCTCCTCCGTGACCATTACTGTTGCCACCTTGCTCCTTCCTCCCTCCACTGTACACTCATTTTTCGTAAGTTTCTTCTCTGTCTCTGTTTAGTGTAAGTCAGAGTTTAGTGCACGAAAATAGGATACATTGATGATAGAAGTAAATTATGTAGATGACATTGATGATATTATAAGAGTATAAAGAAGAAAATAGCTTATTTCGTTTTTAGTATAGTTCTTTTTATATATAGTTTACATTCTTTTTAGAAGTGCTTATTAGTTTAATATCTTTTTGTATATGACATTTTTTACACTGTTGTAGAAGTACTTGTTAGTTTAAGCTCTTTTTATATATAATTTACATTAGTTTAAGCTCTTTTTATATATAGTTTACATTGTTGTAGAAGTAGATTATATATAGAGTTTGTTTTGATATACTGTGTAGGAAAGATGGACGATACTGAAGTTGCAGTTGTTGTTCAGAAGATGGTTGATGAAGTTTTACAAAGTAGGGAGAGATGGCGAAAGGAAAGGGATGTCGACAAGAAATCCGTGAGAGACAAAAAAGGTATAGAAAAAGATAATTTTTGTTGCATGTGTTGAGAATTTAATTGACCAAGAATTTAATGGTGCCTGTCATTTGTTGTGAATACAAACCTTTTATTTTAAAAATGAAAATGTTGTGTTTGTGCAGAAATGTCGCAACGCACCTCAAAGAAAAGGAGGTACGGAGGAAGATGATCATGTTGAATGGAAAAAAGAGATGGGTTATGGGTACAATGTGATTAACAACGTCATGGTAAGTATTCACTCCAAAGTTAAAAGTATGTATATGTAGTATATGTGTATAGTTAGTGAATAATGATAGTGATCAAATTGTTGCAGCATTTTCCGAAGCATGTGAGCAAGAGGTATCTTGCATTGCATCAGAAGGATATAATTCTTGATGATGGAGACTATGTATACCTATATGCTGCGAAGATTAAATGCGCCAAGCGTAAAGGAAGGATAATGAAGATGGAAAAATTTATGTATCGTAGGTGGCATGAGTTTGCCAAGCATCGTCAACTGAGGAGGGGTGACATGCTCAGGTTTAGCATAGCTCTACCTGGAGACCAAGTTACTGTGTCTGTGAGGAAAAAGAACCAGAATTAGTCGGTCCAGTAGCATCGTTGTAATAGTTAACGTTGTAGTGAATTTGTGTAATAGTTAAGTGATGTGTCTTTAGTATCTATAGTATGGTAATACTATTAAGTGATGTGTGTTTAGTATCTATAATATGTTAATGCAAACATAATGGTAATACTGTTAAGTGATGTGTGTTAAGTGATGTGTCTTTAGTATCTATAGTATGAGAAGCACCGCATTAATGTTATAATGTTGTTATAATATCTAAAGTATGGTAATACTGTTCAGCATAGAAATTATATAAATATATAATGTAATATTGTTCAGCATAGAAATTATATTAATATATAATTTAAAATATACTAATTAATATAAAGAAATTATATTAATTTTTTTATTATTTTCTACTTTAGAAAGCGCTTTTATTACAAAGCGCCCTCTAAGTAAAACTAACAAAAGACTTTAGAAAGCGCTTTCTTTAGAAAGCGCTCTTTAAGGGTATTAAATTAAATATATTAATTAATATATTCAAATTATATTAATATATAATTTAATATATATTAATTAATATATACAAATTATATTAATATATAATTTAATATATATTAATTAATATATTCAAATTATATTAATATATAATTTGGTATATATTAGTTAATATATACAAATTATATTAATATATAATTTGGTATATATTAGTTAATATATACAAATTATATTAATATATAATTTAAAATATATTAATTAATATATACAAATTATATTAATATATAATTTAAATTATATATTAATTAATATATTCAAATTATATTAATATATAATTTAATATATATATTAGTTAATATATACAAATTATATTAATATATAATTTAAAATATATTAGTTAATATATTCAAATTATATTAATATATAATTTAAAAGCGCCTTCTAAGGTTATTTATTAAAATATTTTATATTATTTTCTTTCAGAGACCTTAGAAAGCGTTTTCCATTGAAAGCGCCCTCTAAGGTTAATCTGTCAAAAGACCTTAGAAAACGCTCTTTCTAAAAAGCGCTCTCTAATGTCAATCATTTATTAAAATATCAAACGTTTCTAATAATTTTATTTTTCAGAAACCAGAATAGCTTTCGCTCTTAAACCCTTTTCAGAAACCATAATCGCTTTCTATTGTTCGTTCTTAAAACTATATTGATCATTGCTGAAGTTCGTTGATCATTGTTGAAGGTCTTAAAACGATATTGCTTTCTCATTGTTCGTTCGTCTTTGTTGCTGAGGTACGTACATTGTTCGTTCATCTTCGTTGCTGAATTTTGTGTTGATGATGTTGTACATTGTTGTTGTTGTTGTTGTCGTTCTTGGTGATGTTCTTGATGATGTTGTACATTTTTGTTGTTGTTGTCGTTCTTGATGATGTGTTTTCGATTTTGATGATGTATAAATAATATGATTAGTTCTTTATAATGGTTTGTGTTAGATATGCTAATGGTTAGATTAAACAAATAATATAGTTTCAGTTTGTAATTACTAAACAAAAAATGTGAAACAGTTCAGTGGTCTTATTATATAACTCATGAATGAGTTCTAAAAAAATGAGTTCATGAATAGGTTCTATATTCTTATTATATAACTGATAATGAATGAGTTCTAAAAAAATTCTATTATTGTTCTTGTAATTGCTGGAAAAATGAATAGGTTATGTATTCTTGTTGTTGTTCTTGTTGTTGTTTTTGAGAATGAAGTTAAGCATAATCCCTCAAGAACCAACTCTTTTTAAGGGTAGCATTAGAACAAACCTGGACCCTTTATATGCATCATTCTATCCCCAATAAATGCCAAATGCCAAATTTGGTGTTTGTCTCACGAGTCTTATCAAATAGTTGCATATTTTAGTGTTTGAGTGCTAAATCCTTTTTACATTTTTGGTTGAATTCTTATAATTTATTGAATTCATTAGCTTATGTCTCAAAGTTACATTTTTTACTGGGATTCAACATTTGATCCAATTAATGATATTTATTTTTATGATTCGTGTACACTCTTGGTAATTCTAACCTATCTGGACACTGTGTGGGTCTAGAAGTTGGTTACATCTCTACAGGTAATTTTTTATTTTATTTTATTTGTTTAGTTTAATTAGTGTAACTATGGATAAGAAATGGATGTTTTCAAATCGATTGACGAAAGGGTACGAGAATGGGGTCAAGGAATTTGTTAAGTTTACTGTTGCGCACGTCGAAGACCCCAGTCGAATGAAATGTCCGTGCTTGGATTGTTGTTTTGTGGGTAGGGTTAACGCGAGTCAGCTGTTATCGCATTTACTGAGGCATGAAATTGATCAAAGTTATACATGTTGGGATTTGCATGGCGAGAAAAGTAACGGGAATGTTGAACCGGGGGATAATACGACATATGCTTCAAACGATAATGACACAGATACATACGATTATGATCGAGCCGAAGAGATTGCAGAAGCACTTAAAGATGATCTTAAGGATTGTCCTGAAATGTTTGAGAGGTTGGTAAGTGATTCAGAGAAACCGTTGTATAAGGGTTGCACTAAATTCACAAGTTTGTCTGCGGTATTAAAGTCGTGCAACTTAAAGGTGGGCAATGGATGGTCGGATAAAAGTTTCACAGAGTTATTGGCCCTTATGAAAGATATGCTTCCAGAGGATAATGTTCTTTCCAGTCGAACATATGAGGCCAAAAAGATGTTGTGCTCTATTGGCATGAGTTATGATAAGATACATGCTTGTCCAAACGATTGCGTCTTGTTTCAAAACGAGTATGCATCGTTAAATGAGTGTTCTAAATGCAGTGTCTCATGATATAAGAAGAAGTTGTTTCCAGCAAAAGTCTTATGGTATTTTCTTATAATTCCGAGATTCAGACGCATGTTTCTTAGTGAAACCTATTCAAGAAACTTGACTTGGCATGCAGATGAAAGAATTATTGATGAAAAGTTTTGACATCCGGCAGATTCACCACAGTGGATGAAAATTGATGATGATTATCCTGAATTTGGAAAAGAAGCAAGAAACCTTCGTTTGGCATTATCTACTGATGGAATGAACCCACACGGTCTTCAAAGTATCTCACATAGCACTTGGTCGGTGATTTTAATGATTTATAACCTACCTCCATGGCTATGTATGAAGCGTAAGTACATGATGTTATCTATGTTAATTTATGGGCCTAGACAACTAGGGAATGACATAGACGTTTACTTGGCACCCTTAATCGAAGACTTAATTTTTTTGTGGGAGAACGGTGTGGAGGTTTATGATGGGTATAGGAAAGAAAGTTTCAACTTGAGGGCGATGTTGTTTGGCACAATTAATGATTTTCCAGCATACGGAAATCTATCAGGGTACAACATAAAAGGTCAATGTGCGTGTCCTATTTGTGAAGATAAAATAGATTGAACGCGATTGGAGTTTAGTCAGAAGAATGTCTTTCTCGATCATTGTAGATTCTTACATTCGAGGCATCACTACCGTGGGTGGAGAAAAGCCTTCAATGGAGACACAGAATAAAGTAGAGCTCCACCTATATTGACAGGTGATCAAATTTTTGAAAAGGTGAAAGATGTGAATACTCAGTTTGGCAAGCCTTTTGCACATACACTTGTCAAGAAAGGGTGGAAGAAAGGTCAATTTTTTTTTGAACTGCCATATTGGAAGTCTTTGTATGTAAGACATTTTCTCGATGTTATGCATATTGAAAAAAATGTGTTTGACAGTGTTATTGGTACGTTACTCAATATACCTGGAAAGTCTAAGGATGGGGATAAGAACTGAATTAGGGCCCGTGAAGAAAGAAAACCGAAAATATCTACCACCTGCTGCATATACTCTATCTAGAAAGGAGAAAAAGATATTGTGTAAGTTTCTAAGTGAAGTTAAAGTTCCAGAAGGATACTCTTCAGATATTAGAAGACGTGTGTCCTTGAAAGACCTTAGGTTAAAGAGTTTGAAGACGCATGACTGCCATGTTATAATGGAACATTTTTTACCAATAGGTATACGTTCTATTATGCCTGAAAAAGTAAGAAATGCATTAACTAAATTGTGTTTTTTCTGCATGTCAATTTGCAGTAAGGTGATTGATCCTGCGATCATACCAACATTGCAAAATGAAATAGTTATTACTTTGTGTGATCTTGAGTCGTATGTTGAAATACACAAAGATATTCTCCGAGGTTTAAATACGAATAGAAATGAGAATTGGATAGTACGAGAGCACAATCGAAGTTTCATACCTTGGTTTAAGAGTCACATTTTCGAAAGGTATTATTCAGATCCCGCTTCAATAACAGAAAGATTGAGATGTTTAGCATATGGTCCAAGTTTGGTTGTGTTTTCTTATAGCGCATATGCAATTAATGGATACACATTTTATACCAAAGAACAAGATGATAAAAGTACAATGCAAAATAGTGGTGTCACTGTGGTACCTGAAGCAATGCACATTTCAAGTGTGAAAGACTTAAACCCCAGATTTGCAAATCTGTCATATTTTGGGGTTATCGAGCGCATTTGGGTGTTCGATTATGAGACGTTTCATATTCCGATATTTCGTTGCAAGTGGGTTGAAAACAATAATGGTGTACGAATAGATAAGTCGGTATTTTTGCAAGTAGATCTTAATAGGGTGGGATACAAAGATGAGCCTTGTATTCTTGCCTCTCAAGCTAAACAAGTGTTCTATGTTAATGATTCGACAAGTACAAAGTGGTTTATAGTGCTTTTATCGAACAAAGTACTTGATGATAACATTGGAGATCAAGGTGATATTGATGTAGATATTGAATCATTGACTAGAAACGATCAAGGTGATATTGATGGTGATATTGAATCATTTTCTATAAATGATCATAATGAGGGTATTTGGATCAATACAACCGTCTGTGTTGTTAAGAAACGGGTAGAACATATTCCAACCAAGAAAAGAAAGAGGCGTGCCTAAAAAAGGTACTAATGGATAATAATTGATTATAGATTATGAATTTAGATTTTTCATTTAATTTTTGGATTTTAGATTTGTCATTATAATTTGACATGTTATATCATTCGATGGATTATAGATTATGGATTTTAGATTTGACATGTTGAATTTTAGATTTGTCATTATAATTTGACATGTTATATCATTCGATGGATTATAGATTATGGATTTTAGATTTTTTATTATAATTTGTCATTTAATTTTTGTTTTTTCTTTCTTACAGGTATAATGGCTAGTAATGAGGAAGAAGCATACAGGACACCCAAGACACACGAGACACCCAAGACACACGAGACACTCGAGTCACATAATGCAAATGAAACTCAAGAAAAAGCTTCGAATGTAGAAAGTGAAATAAAACGTGAAATAAAAATTATGAGGTCAATTCACCGTGCTAGAGACAAAGGGGTGAAATTTGATGTACATTGGAGCGATGAGGACCAACTAATCGAGCCTAACAGTTCAATGTTGGCTTCATACATTGGTTTACTTGTCCGCCATCACATTCCAATTACCAGTGACGATTGGAGGAATTCAATGTTGAAAGCTGGTAAAGATAAGATATGGAGTGAGATAGAGGTACTTGATTACCAAACATGCATGATTGATGTGTTATTAGATTTCTTTTGACTTATACTAACTGTATGCATAGGATTTTCGATAACATGAGTTTGGTCCATAAAAGTTTTAATAGCTTCTATAAAGATCTTTTGACGAATTTGATCACTCTTTCTTCCAAACATGTCCAGAATCTCGAGAAGGTTTATGATGATTTGTTTGATAAGTCGAAAGTGGTTTGTTGAAAGAGATGCTGGATTGCTGGTTGGAAGTTCTTCACATCACTACGGATAAAGTTTTATTGTTATTTCGACAATGAAGAGTTTCGACGAAAGGAGAGTCTGATAGAAGGATGTTTGGATTTGAATTGGAAATCAATTTGATGTCACGAAGAGACACCTCGTTTCATTTGTCAAAGAGCAGTTTTCTATACCAATAATTGTTTTGTTGGTAAAGGGAGACGTGGAAGGTTTTTAGAAGACATTAGCATGCATAATGCCAATTGGCATTCATTTAGGATTCGACCGTTGTTTGACGGTTATGATATTTGTATATAAATAGGATAGTTTTTCTTTGTGAAAAGTGTGTGAAATAGATTGTACAAATTCCTGTAAATCCACTCAAGTACTCGTGTGTAAAGAGAAAAGAAAGATTATTCTGGAAATGTACGTATTGACACCAATTTTATTTCAAGTTATAAAAGCTTTAAGTTTCTTCTTTAAATCTTTACTTTTCGTTTGTCATTTACTTTTCATTTACATTCTAGCAATTTCATATTTTAGTCAGTTTATGCTTAAGTAATTAATTATCTTCATGGCAAACTTCAAATATAAAAACAACTTCAACTTTAATATAGATATTAACGATTAGGTTATTCTAGAACACTTCGACAGAAATATATAAAAACCACATTTGGATTATCTTTCATTTGATTCTTAGCATGCGACGTCCTAGGACTTGTTTGGCTGGTCCTGTTAGTCACCCTTTTCTGAGAGATTTGGTTAACCAGAGATTGTTCGCCAGAAATACCAGCGAACAAATTGGCATGCCCAGTGGGACTAATGCTTTAAGAATAAACTATAAAGTTGTATGTTTCTGAGTAGCAGAAAAGTAGCAGAAAATAACGTAGAAAGACCCAGGCGGACTAGAGTTAGGAGGATGGTTATCCCACCGCCAGTAAATAATGATGAAATTCCAGTTTCCACTGCCTTTCCTTCGACAGGATGGAATGTGGAAACACTCCATCTTTCAGAAGGAGGAAATCCCTCAGTATCGGGTTAAATACCAGGAATGTCGTTGCCTCGAAGTGGACCTAGTTCCTCCAACATAGGACATTCGATACTGTCGTACCCCAAAAAAATACGACCTTACGTGATCCGAAAGGACGGAGTCACGCGCCGGACGGACTGAAGAGTCGCCACCAAATTCTATTTATTCCCGAGGAGGGAAAGGGGAGATATATATACAACCCGGGAAGAGAAGGATAAGGACAAAGTTCAATGGAACCATTGCTTGGGTTCGGGAGTCGGTTATGCAGGGGGAAGGTATTAGCACCCTCTACATCCATCGTACTCGATGGGAACCATCTAAGTTATCGCGCGCGAAAGGATATCTATGCTTAAACGAATTGCTTGCTAGAGGGAAATGAGTTGAATTATAAGTTAGATTGAACCTAGGTGCTCGGCAAGGATTGAGATCCTCGTGCCTACGTACTCCCGTGTGCAATGGGAAAGTCAGAGCCTCGTAGTTCGGCCTACTAAGGGTAATGGTTGTTCGATTTTATTACCTTTCGTCGATGAAAGGGTTTAAGAGTTGAAATGCACTAAAGACTATGGATAGTTTATCTCGCCCAACAAGACGAGCGTCTTGCGTCGAAAATAATCGGAGCGAGTAACGAGAGCTCGTTATCCTCCTTTCTACCGCTTAAGGCTCGTGGCGTACAAATCTTCTCGTATTATTAGAATGTGTTTTATTTCCTAAAGTCGCTTGACGTTGGATCAAGGGTTTGGATCTAATCGAAACGTTTTGGTTCTTTGAGGTTAAAAGGGTAAATGCAAGTGGAGGTTATTTTTGTGGTTTGTTAGCGAGGCACGAAGCGCTCGGCTCGCAAGGAGGAGTGGATCCTAATAAACGAAACAAAATAACTGGAAAATAAAGTGCAAGTGTGCAAGTGCAACTGCTTGGCGTTGGACCAAGGGTTCGGAATTAAATAGAATACGGAAAATAAAATACGTACAAAGTAATGGGAGAGGGATACAAAATAAATACAGGGGATTGCGCGAAATAAATGGTATCATTGTATTTTGCCCAAGAGGAAGCGTGTGTGCAGTGTTTTTGAACTATTCGAAGGCGTTCGGCCTATTTAAATCGGGACACAACTATTTGAAGGCATTGGACCTTTTAATCGAGCGCAACTATTCGAAGGCGTTGGACCTTTTAATCGAGCGCAACTATTCGAAGGCGTTGGACCTTTTTGGGACGCGACAAAATTTTGTTCGTGAACTGCCTTAGAATCGATTCAAAATCGGAATCATTCTATAAGGAGTCGAAACATAATTTTTTTTATGCGAAAATAAATAAATTGAATAAATTGAATTGCTAGAATAAATTAAATAATGAATTAAATGATTAAATGAAATAAATAATATTAAGAATAAATCAAATTAAATTACATGTTTGTTTATCGAAATAATAAAATAATGCAAAAATTAATTACAAGGAGGGCCTCATATTGACCAAAAATCTCCGATTAAAATCGGGCGAAAAATTGATCGTTTAATATATCATTGGCCCATAAATAAAGAAACGAAAAATTAAAATTTAAATAACTCACTGGTTTTTAAAACATTTTATAAATAATAGTAAAAATAAAATGAAATTTGAATTGCAATAAGAATTAAAAACTTAAACTAATAACACTAAAAATAAAAACCTTTTAAAACCATCAAGCTAAATAAAGACTGAATAGACAATAAATAATAAAAAAACAATAAACAGAAAGAGATATGAAGTGGTTTGCATGGAGTGTTGATAGTGATATGAACTTGGGCTTGCAGTCCATATAATTAATATAACAAACATAGAAAACTAAGAAAACTATATATTAACATAAATAAATTAAAAGAGAGTTTATACAAAATATGGATGGTGTGTAGAGATACACCTCTATGGGCTAGGCCCGGTGATAACTTTATGCAGGATTTTATAATAATAATAAAAACAAAGAAATAAATAAAATCTATATATATAAAAAAAACAAAATGAATTGATAAAGAAATCAAAAACAGCAAACCCATAGTCAACAAAACGCACGCGTTTCAGCAAAAAAAGAAAAAGAAATCCAACCTCTGCTCTCTCTCTCTTGGTCTTTCAGTCGTGGTTCGTCCACGGTTATGGTAGCCGGCGTTTGAATCGGATGGCGTGCGGTGGTTCTTGGCTCAGATTCGCATGCCCTTTCTCACTCCTGCGGTAACAGGTCGGGTCTGTTTCGTATGGTGTTAACGGCGGTTGGCTCAGTTCTGGCAGATGGGTTTTGTTGTGTTCGCGCGGTTGAGGTTTTCGCGGCTGACTGGGGTTCGTTTTCGGTTGGGTGTCAGGTTTAAGATTTTGTTTGGGTTGAGCGGCGGCTTGGTTGATTCGCGGCCGGTGTTTTTTTTTGCTTTTCTTTCGGGATGATTTGAGGAGGAGATGGTGGTTTATGATTTGATTGGTTTTCCGGCGTTTTGAGCGGATGTAGATGGAAACAGGTTGGTGTTGGCGGTGGGGTTTGAGCATTGGTTATTGAAGGTGTTCAAAGGTCTACGGTTTTCGGTGAACATGTTTTTTGGTAATGAAGGTTTTGGGTTGGCCGGTGAAAAGCTTGTTGGAACAAAAGGTTCTGGCTTTCAAATGGTTTTTTTTTCACAGTGAGTTTTTTCAGTTTTGGTTTATATATGGTTTATGAAAATGGTTTTTTTGTTTAATGAAAGATTGGTGGTTGAAGAAGAATTATGAAGATATGAGAGTGAGTGTTTCACGGTTTTGAAGGAGAAGGGTGGTTGTGGATTTGTTTCAATTTATGTGAAATCTGAATGTTTGTGAATGATTTACAGGTTTGTGAATGAAGGTGAGTTTGAATGGAAATGGATCAGGATAAAAATGAACTCTGATTTTCTCTTTTTGTTATGTTCTTTGCTGAAGATTTGGAGAATGAGGTAGTGCCCTGAAAAAATCCGTTAGCCAACTTTTTGTACCAATTTGCTGTGATGGGCCAGGCTGTTGTAGTAGTGGAATTATTGTACGGATACCGTGTGTGAATTGGAATATGTGGGTAGAGTGGCCAGGCTGTACTGAAATTGCTTAACAGATTTTTTTATATACTTTTCTTTGTACAAAGATATGTCAAGTGCTGATGAAAATAAGAAAATTGTGTGAAATAAAAAAAAGAAAATAATACTAAAAGGAATCAACAATTTGAAGATTGAATGGTTGACTGTGAAATGGAAGTGTATTTGGTATTTTATGAATAACAAGGAAAATAATAATAATACTAATAATAGAAACTAATAATGATAGTAATAATGGATATAATAGTAAAAAATTAATGGTATTAATAAAAAATAGGAAATTAAAATGCAAATAACAAGAAATGGAAGTGCATTTGGGATTTTATAAATAACAAGAAAAAGGAAATAATAATACTAATAATAGAAAATAATAATAATAGTAATAAGGGATATAATAGTAGAAAATAAATGGTGATAATAAAAATAGGAAATTAAAATGAAAATAATAAGAATAATAATGAAAATAATTAGAATAATAGTGGAAAATAGTAATGATAATAATAAGATGAGAAAAAAGATTTTTTTTTATATTTTGTAAATAGACTTAAAAAATTTAAAATGAAAGTATAAAAAGAAAATGTGATGGATTTATGGACTAAATAGTTGTAAATGGATTTAAAGGAAAACAAATTTTTGAGATGTCTGTTAGACGGAAATAAAATGGAATAATGCATTTTTTTGAATTTTTGACTAATGGTTAATAAACAGAAAATAAAATAATAAAGGTAGGACAAATTTGGGGTATGACAGTTGCCCCTATTGAATTGGCTTAGACCGAGTAAGATGAACCGGCTTGCGTTCAAACTTTCAAGGTATAAGATAATTAGATACTTCCAGACTCCAAATTTGTCCGATAAAGAAAGAAATTGTGAAAATGGCAAATGAAATAAACTGGAAATAATGAGTGACACATCAAGAAACAAATTGACAAAATAAATCACTTATCACCAGAGGACGATAAGGCAAATTGACTGAAAAATAAAATTGCTATCACCAAAAGGATGATAAGGCAACTGACTGAAAATAAAATCGCTATCACCAAAAGGATGATAAAGCGTCCCCGACACCAAAAGGATGCTGAGTAACAGAAAACTAAATAATTGCTATCACCAAAAGGATGATAAAGTGACCCCGACACCAAAAGGATAACGAGTAACAGAAAATTAAATAATCGCTATCACCAAAAGGATGATAAGGCGACCCCGACACCAAAAGGATAACGAGTAACAGAAAATTAAATAATCGCTATCACCAAAAGGATGATAAGGCGACCCCGACACCAAAAGGATAACGAGTAACAGAAAATTAAATAATCGCTATCACCAAAAGGATGATAAGGCGACCCCGACATCAAAAGGATGACGAGTAACAGAAAATTAAATAATCGCTATCAACAAAAGGATGATAAGGCGACCCCGACATCAAAAGGATGACGAGTAACAGAAAATTAAATAATCGCTATCAACAAAAGGATGATAAGGCGACCCCGACATCAAAAGGATGACGAGTAACAAAAAATTAAATAATCGCTATCACCAAAAGGATGATAAGGCGACCCCGACACGAAAAGGATGACGAGTAATAGAAAATTAAATAATCTGGAAGAGAAATATCCACCGGGGACGCCCACTGAATAACACGTAGGCGAATCTTTGGAATCTTCGGCCGACCCTTGATTCTGATTTCTGCTGGGGAAAGGCCTGGAATATTGGATTGATCCTGGATCCTGAGTTATGCGACTATGCTTGACTAATTTTGAAATGGTATCCCATAATGATGGAAATACGATGTGAATGTTTATGCACTGAGATATAAATTCGATAATGTTGGGGATATGGAAAGCTGGTTTATTTAGGCATGCATATGATGCATATGTTGCAAATGATTGATGTAATGATGCTTTATGACGTTAATGATGCATAATGATGCATATGAGTGATTGAAAAAAGAAAGGTGCCAGCTTGGTGGACTTTTGGTCTGGTAGTTGCCAATAATGGTTGGACTTTGGGTGGGTGGAGGGACTGATTTTCTGACACTCGATCTTCGACGATGTATGATCAGAAGATGAATCTGAGAGCTCCAAGTTTTGGTCACTTGCTGATGAGCGGAGCGACTTAATTGACACATGAAGACTGACTTTGCTTCGAATGGTTACCAACGTCTAGCAATGACTGCCTGTTTAGCTGGGGAAAAGAGATAGGAAGACTCGCTCCTTGTTTGCTTGCCCCTGCCTACAGGGTATCTGAAATAAATCTGGTGGGGAAGCTTTGACAATGGTCATGGCATGATCTACCCCAGATTAAGCCTTTGAAGGTTATTTGCCCCTGACTAGGCCTTTGAGAATAATTTTGCCCCTGATTGGGCTGACTTTGAAGAAGTATTGATTCAAATTCCTCTTTTGATTGCCCCTTGTTGGGATTGCACTGATGTCAAGCACTAAATGGCAATTAAATTGTTCATACACAAATGGTAATGTTAATGTAAAGTTCATGTAAGTTTTGAAAAAAGTAAATTTATTTGAATGATGTGAAAGTGTAACGAATGGACTGTTAGTCCAAACGAGGTGCTGATTTAGAAAGTGTGCGAAATATGCAGCAAGGATAAGGTGCAATCGAGATTTAAGATTAGCAAATATATGGGAGTCAATTTACGCAACCTTGCTGGTAGCATGCTTTCAGAATAAACCGTGTCTCAATTAGGACTTTTGAGGGTTGTAACATGGTCTGGTTACTGGTTTGAGAAGCAAAGGATATAAGGCTCAAAGTTTGATTTGTACCCAACCCTTCTTCGTGATGTTCTCCAGTCCTACATTCAGTTAACTCTACACATGCATTTGTTTTGACTTTGCAAGAGTGAAGATAAAGCTTTACTGTTTGCTTGAGAATGGCAATCTTTTTTTGCTGGTAGTGACCCTTTGATTTTTTTTGGTGGTCACTGATATTTGTTTTGCTTTCGCTGAGGGTTTGAGTTCCTCTTTTGATTTTTTTCGACTAAGTCTCCCTTCGGGTGCTCAACTTAGCGGTTTTTCTTTTCTTTTCTTTTTCGTATTTGTTTGAATGTTGTGACTCCCAAATCATTTGTTGATGGTCCTCTGACGGGATGTCTCATCTTGAAATTCGAAGGTATAGTCAGGCTAACTGAACAACTACCCTGCCCCGGGTTAAATGTAAGGGTTGTATCCGAAAGAAACTTCTACTTCTAGGCTCGAAGTGGTTGATTAGGGATTAACTCCTTATATCTCCAGTGTTTGGGGATTTGAACAAATGCCTGCACATCATTGACGAGGTTTTATCCGGAAGCATACCGCAACAGTTATGGGTATTTAGTTTTCATCATCCTCCCTCAAATATTTGCTAAAGTGAAGTGAGAGAATATTTTTGTGATTTTTGCGATAAACGATAAATGAGCGAATGCGAATAAACTGATTCAAAACATGCATAAACATAACATTAACATAACCAAGTACAGATAACAATGTTCAGAGCAAATAGTGCTTAAACAAACATTACAAAATAACAGGAATGCGGAAATAATGAATGGCTTTGGCTGCCTTGATTTGAGGAATTGAACTTCTCTTGATTGAATGCTTCTTCAAAGTTGGAGACTACTCAGCTTTGGTCTTCAACCACTTCTTCAAAAGCATTCATTGAGGGGCCACTTGTGGTGACAAAGGATTGTTCTGGACATTCAGATTCTTCTGAGTAAAGGTGAGGTCCTTAGAGTTGATCATATCTTGAACCACATGCTTAAAGGCATGGAAATTCTCAATTGTGTGACCTGGAGCGCCTTTGTGATACTCACAGCGGGCATTGGCATCATAATTTCGGGCCTTGCCAGCCCGAGGTGGCATATCTCTCAATGTAAGAGATCCTTTTGCCATTAACTGATTAAAGATTTCGGTGTATGACATAGGCAAGGGATCAGTGTGCCTATCATATCCTCTTCGTTGATATGGTGGACGCTGTTGAGAATCGCGTTGTTGTTGTTGACCAGGCCTTTGTGGATAAGCCGGTTGCTGGTATGGACTAGGTCCATATTGTGCAACTGCACCCGGAGGATAAGGACATGGTTGATAACCCATCGGTGGCGGAAGCAGAGCTTGAATAACTGGATGAACAGGCATTGAAGGAACAGGCTGATGAGACACAACCATCCTGGCCAAGGCTTGCATGGCCTCATGAATACGATCAATCTTACTCTTGATTGAGTCAATCTCTTCCCTCATAGCAGCTTGTTCTTGTCGAATCTGATCCATCAGTCTTCTAGTGTTGGCTCTAGTTAGATACGGGCGTCTAGCACGATACGGGCGTCGACAACCAGCTTGATTTACTGAAGATGGAGGGACATGAAATGAGTTCTTGGCTTTGGAATGAAATGCAATATGAATAATTAATGCAAATGAGATGATATGCAATATCAGAATCCAGGATCACAAGATCAAAGTCTCATGAGTCCAAGGTACAGATGAAGGATACTCAAATCAAGAACTCACTGGGTAGACTCTAAGGTTTAGGGATCCCAAAGTTATCAATTCATATGGTTGTTCATCACACGCGCGATAATCATGACGGTTGATTGACTCCACCATATGAATCTATTTTGGGTGAGATCTTCGTATCGACAACCCACGAGAGAAAATTTTCTCGGGAGTCCATACTACGTGATCATTGACACAAGGTTTAAAACAAAGTCCTGGAGTTATGGAACTTTCTCAACTGTTTGATGCACGTGTCAATTTCATACATTCTTGACAGTCAATCAACTCCATTGAGTAAGCCTATTCCAAGTGAGGTTTTCATATTGAGCCACGCGAGGGTGAACCCTGGTGCCCAATACTACGCAACCATCAACCGATGTTTTAACCAAAAGGTTCTAAAGGTCCTCAGAGTTAATGACTCTAATGAAAGCAGCTGAGCACACACGTCAAGGACTTGACGATTGTCAGTATTCTCACTAGAATCTACTCCAAGTGAGATTTTCGTATCGACAACCCACGAGAGTGGTTCTCTCGGGAGCCCATACTACACAACCTCGCTAACTTATGTTTATACTCGCAAGCCCGGGTATAGAGCCTTTTCCCTCAAGTTTCTTTCGATCAAGTATCGATCCAAATTATAGTACCAAGGAGACACAAGATATATAAGATGGAATGCGATAAAGAAAGCGATAAAAATAAACAAGCAAGGCATAAAAGCAAACACCCAAACAAACGCGGGAACCTAGACTAGGCTTGACTCGCATAGGGGTGAACCTTTCCCCAGCAGAGTCGCCATCTGTCGTACCCCAAAAAAATACGACCTTACGTGATCCAAAAGGACGGAGTCACGCGCCGGACAGACTGAAGAGTCGCCACCTAATTCTATTTATTCCCGAGGAGGGAAAGGGGAGATATAGATACAACCCGGGAAGAGAAGGATAAGGACAAAGGTCAACGGAACCATTTCCTGGGTTCGGGAGTCGGTTATGCAGGGGGAAGTAATTAGCACCCCCTACATCCATCATACTCGATGGGAACCATCTAAGTTATCGCGCGCGAAAGGATGTCTATGCTTAAACGAATTGCTTGCTAGAGGGAAATGAGTTGAATTATAAGTTAGATTGAACCTAGGTGCTCGGAAAGGATTGAGATCCTCGTGCCTACGTACTCCCGTGTGCAATGGGAAAGTCAGAGCCTCGTAGTTCGGCCTACTAAGGGTAATGGTTGTTCGATTTTATTACCTTTCGTCGATGAAAGGGTTTAAGAGTTGAAATGCACTAAAGACTATGGATAGTTTATCTCGCCCAACAAGACGAGCGTCTTGCGTCGAAAATAATCGGAGCGAGTAACGAGAGCTCGTTATCCTCCTTTCTACCGCTTAAGGCTCGTGGCGTACAAATCTTCTCGTATTATTAGAATGTGTTTTATTTCCTAAAGCCGCTTGACGTTGGATCAAGGGTTTGGATCTAATCGAAACGTTTTGGTTCTTTGAGGTTAAAAGGGTAAATGCAAGTGGAGGTTAATTTTGTGGTTTGTTAGCGAGGCACGAAGCGCTCGGCTCGCAAGGAGGAGTGGATCCTAATAAACGAAACAAAATAACTGGAAAATAAAGTGCAAGTGTGCAAGTGCAACCGCTTGGCGTTGGACCAAGGGTTCAGAATTAAATAGAATACGAAAAATAAAATACGTACAAAGTAATGGGAGAGGGATACAAAATAAATACAGGGGATTACGCGAAATAAATGGTATCATTGTATTTTGCCCAAGAGGAAGCGTGTGTGCAGTGTTTTTGAACTATTCGAAGGCGTTCGGCCTATTTAAATCGGGACACAACTATTTGAAGGCGTTGGACCTTTTAATCGAGCGTAACTATTCGAAGGTGTTGGAGCTTTTTGGGACGCGACAAAATTTTGTTCGTGAACTGCCTTAGAATCGATTCAAAATCGGAATCATTCTATAAGGAGTCGAAACGTAATTTTTTTTATGCGAAAATAAATAAATTGAATTGCTAGAATAAATTAAATAATGAATTAAATGATTAAATGAAATAAATAATATAAGAATAAATCAAATTAAATTACATGTTTGTTTATCGAAATAATAAAATAATGAAAAATTAATTACAAGGAGGGCCTCATATTGACCAAAAATCTCCGATTAAAATCGGGCGAAAAATTGGCCGTTTAATATATCATTGGCCCATAAATAAAGAAACGAAAAATTAAAATTTAAATAACTCACTGGTTTTTAAAACATTTTATAAATAATAGTAAAAATAAAATGAAATTTGAATTGCAATAAGAATTAAAAACTTAAACTAATAACACTAAAAATAAAAACCTTTTAAAACCATCAAGCTAAATAAAGACTGAATAGGCAATAAATAATAAAAAAACAATAAACAGAAAGAGATATGAAACGGTTTGCATGGAGTGTTGATAGTGATATGAACTTGGGCTTGCAGTCCATATAATTAATATAACAAACATAGAAAACTAAGAAAACTATATATTAACATAAATAAATTAAAAGAGAGTTTATACAAAATATGGATGGTGTGTAGAGACACACCTCTATGGGCTAGGCCCGGTGATAACTTTATGCAGGATTTTATAATAATAATAAAAACAAAGAAATAAATAAAATCTATATATATATATAAAAAACAAAATGAATTGATAAAGCAATCAAAAACAGCAAACCCATAGTCAACAAAACGCACGCGTTTCAGCAAAAAAAGAAAAAGATATCCAACCTCTGCTCTCTCTCTTGGTCTTTCAGCCGCGGTTCGTCCACGGTTATGGTAGCCGGCGTTTGAATCGGATGGCGTGCGGTGGTTCTTGGCTCAGATTCGCATGCCCTTTCTCACTCCTGCGGTAACGAGTCGGGTCTGTTTCGTATGGTGTTCACGGCGGTTGGCTCAGTTCCGGCGGAGCGGTTTGAGGGTGGGTTTTACAGGTGGTGCCGGTGGATGGGTTTTGTTGTGTTCGCGCGGCTGAGGTTTTCGCGGCTGACTGGGGTTCGTTTTCGGTTGTGCGTCAGGTTTAAGATTTTGTTTGGGTTGAGCGGCGACTTGGTTGATTCGCGGCCCGTGGTTTTTTTTGGCTTTTCTTTCGGGATGATTTGAGGAGGAGATGGTGGTTTATGATTTGATTGGTTTTCCGGCGTTTTGAGCGGCTGTAGGTGGAAACAAGTTGGTGTTGGCGGTGGGGTTTGAGCGTTGGTTATTGAAGGTGTTCAAAGGTCTGCGGTTTTCGGTGAACAGGTTTTTTGGTAATGAAGGTTTTGGGTTGGCCGGTGAAAAGCTTGTTGGAACAAAAGGTTCTGGCTTTCAAATGGTTTTTTTCTCACAGTGAGTTTTTTCAGTTTTGGTTTATATATGGTTTATGAAAATGGTTTTTTTGTTTAATGAAAGATTGGTGTTGATGGAGGTTTTAAAAATAGAATGTTGCGTTCTGTTTATTGGTGGTTGAAGAAGAATTATGAAGATTTGAGAGTGAGTGTTTCACGGTTTTGAAGGAGAAGGGTGGTTGTGGATTTGTTTCAATTTATGTGAAATCTGAATGTTTGTGAATGATTTACAGGTTTGTGAATGAAGGTGAGTTTGAATGGAAATGGATCAGGATAAAAATGAACTCTGATTTTCTCTTTTTGTTATGTTCTTTGCTGAAGATTTGGAGAATGAGGTAGTGCCCTGAAAAAATCCGTTAGCCAACTTTTTGTACCAATTTGCTGTGATGGGCCAGGCTGTTGTAGTAGTGGAATTATTGTACGGATACCGTGTGTGAATTGGAATATGTGGGTAGAGTGGCCAGGCTGTACTGAAATTGCTTAACAAATTTTTTTATATACTTTTCTTTGTACAAAGATATGTCAAGTGCTGATGAAAATAAGAAAATTGTGTGAAATAAAAAAAAGAAAATAATACTAAAAGGAATCAACAATTTGAAGATTGAATGGTTGACTGTGAAATGGAAGTGTATTTGGTATTTTATGAATAACAAGGAAAATAATAATAATACTAATAATAGAAACTAATAATGATAGTAATAATGGATATAATAGTAAAAAATTAATGGTATTAATAAAAAATAGGAAATTAAAATGCAAATAACAAGAAATGGAAGTGCATTTGGGATTTTATAAATAACAAGAAAAAGGAAATAATAATACTAATAATAGAAAATAATAATAATAATAGTAATAAGGGATATAATAGTAGAAAATAAATGGTGATAATAAAAATAGGAAATTAAAATGAAAATAATAAGAATAATAATGAAAATAATTAGAATAATAGTGGAAAATAGTAATGATAATAATAAGATGAGAAAAAAGATTTTTTTTTTATATTTTGTAAATAGACTTAAAAAATTTAAAATGAAAGTATAAAAAGAAAATGTGATGGATTTATGGACTAAATAGTTGTAAATGGATTTAAAGGGAAACAAATTTTTGAGATGTCTGTTAGACGGAAATAAAATGGAATAATGCATTTTTTTGAATTTTTGACTAATGGTTAATAAATAGAAAATAAAATAATAAAGGTAGGACAAATTTGGGGTATGACAGATACCCGTGAGTACTCCTCCCCTTGGGGTAAATAAATAACTTCAGGCCTTATCAATCCAATATTCCCACACCCATGTTTGGAAGGGAACAACCTTATGGAATGCCAACTTCAATGATGGCTAGTTTGCATAACGCAACACCATTATATTCGGATATTGTGGCTCACTTGTCTTCGTCGCTCCAAGGTTCAGGTTATGGTGGAAACTTTAGTAGACCAAACCAACCCCCAGGATTCCATATGCCAGCAATTAGGACTAATTCGGCGTAGGAAATCCGTCAGTAGATGGACGAAAGCAACCATGAAATGGTCCATAGATTGACTCAACAAATGGGGGAAGTATTTAAACCTTTAATACAAAGCACTACTCAAACAAACCAAATATTGGCAACACAAATGGTACGTATTGCCAAATTCTTTGGAGTACCCCAAATTCGACAGAGAGAGCATTTGGTCCATAATCCAGTAGTCAACGTCGAAGAGGAACCAATAATAAACCAGAGACCGGTGGCCAACCCTCAGGAAAATCGTAGGATCCAAGAAGAGGTTGTCGAACAGCCTCGCGTCGAAGTTCCCATGCCACAAGAGCCTAAGAGATTGTTAGTCCAGAGAGGGCAAGATGCTGATGACATCCTGCAACGAAGAATGCTTTACAATAATCCACCTGTCGAAAATAATCTAGCAGCCATGATCGAAAGGATAATGGGGCAAAATGGGGTAAATGTGGGGTTACAAAGGCCAAATTATATTTCCCCACTGTCTGAATATATCCTACAACAGGAACTACCCCCAAGGTGGAAGATCCCTAAATTCACTAAATTTGCAGGGGATACTAGTGAGTCCACCATAGAACATATAGTGCGTTATTTGATAGAGGCAGGTGAAATAGCGCAAAATGAGAACTTGAGGATAAAATATTTCCTAAGTTCCTTAACAAAAAATGCTTTTACTTGGTTTACATCTGTCGCTCCCACCAAATGACACCTCGGTCGGATAGGGTACAAACGCGAACGGTCGGCGAAAGGAGGAATGAATATGAAGTGAAAAGATTCTCCAGCTAGGCATTTTTATCCCGAAGGAAAGGTAATGCTGCATAAACCTAGAAAGATATGGATAAGACGGTCGTGACCAGAGAAACTGAGAAAAGGTGTTTGTTACAACCTGGGAAGGTATTAGCCCCCAGATTGTCTGTCGTACTCGACGGGATCCATGCTTGAAAGATTGTGTTTAAAGGGGTAGTGTTTCTGCTATCTGTGTGCAAAAGCTGGAAAAGAATATACAAGTGTCAGTGTAAGAAAGTGAAGTGAAATGCTCAGGAATGAGGCTTAAAAAGAATGATGCTGGAAGAGGGGGGAAGGGACAAAGACTTTTGTTCGATAACAATTAAGTTATGCCTACGTATCCTCTCGTTCAATGAGGAAGTCAGAACACCGTAGTTCGACTCAAAGAGACTGAAAGATAAATTGACTGATGAACTGCTTGCTTGTCTATGCTCAAGTGTATGACTTGTCTGGCTCAGGTGCTAACTATCTTGCATTAGACGGAAGAAGCGAGTTCTCGTTTGTGAATGAAGATGATGAGAAAAGAATCCCGGAGGAGATGATTATTGTTTGTTTTTTGATGTTTTCAATCTTTTATTTCTTTTTGTGTTTGTCATAAGTTAATGAGCTTAAGCCTAAACCAAAGGTTAGTAAACTCATCATATCCTCCCTTTAATTAGGGATAGAGAATACCTTAAGTATGAAGTAAACACCTCAAACTTAATTACCATGATGTAGGATTAAGATAATTAACCTACTTTTGATTATTTAGATGTTTTTGGTATTTTTGTTTAGTGTTAAGTAATGAGTTTAAGCCATAATCAAGGATTTAATGGACTCATTACACCATCCTAATAGAAGGATAATAAATGAGCACATTTAAGCTGAGGAAGATACCTCAACTTTATCCATGATTAGGGATTAACCTCATGACAAAACAAACCTTTATTAAAGTGGATTTTAATTAATAGTAAGATTAAGAAGTGAATTTTATGGTTTGTAAGACAACGTGAGAGGGACTTGTCCATTAACACTAGGGTTAGTCCTTCTTAACCAATTAAGGAAGAATTAGAACCCTAATGCAAGGCCCAAGTTACAAGATATTGTCTTAGTGATTATTAAGATGGATTGATTAAGAGGTTTAAACAAATTAAGGGTTAAACACTTAGGATTAAATTTATACACTCCATCCTAAGAGAAGGATGCAGGCATAACCCTATGGTTTGTGAGGCTTTCAAGATATCTTCAGAGAAGCCACCAATGGAAGAAGCAGATGAAAGGAGGAGAAGCAGAAGAAACAAGTTAACTTACTTCATTGAAGAAGATAAGTTACTTGAAGAAAGAAGGTGAATAAAGAACATGAATGAGAAAGCTCACTCTAAAGCAAAAGCAAAATGCAGCAATGATGCATAAGAGAAATGAGAAGTGAAGGCAAATTCACTTCTCACATTACTTACCACCTGAAATGGTTAGCATAAAGAAAGGAAATGAAATGAAAAGGAAATGTATGCAAAGGTGAAAACCAAAACCAGAAGCATATTCATGATGCAAATGATGCTATGAGATGCTGCAAAAGTATGTCAAGTGTTATGGATGATCATACAAGAGATGAGAATGCAAATGAAGCATGCTTAGAAGTATGAAAACACATGAAAGTTTATGAAATGAAATGAATGCATATCATGGCAAATGAATGAAGAAATGATCAAACATGATTCTAATATGCCCTAAGATGTCTTAGATTCCATATGAATGCAAGAAATGCCATGGCAAGTTCATGAATGGATGCATATGCAAGATGTATGCAAATGAACATGAGAAATTAGGGTTTTAATGCAACATGAGATGCAAAAGTCAAAAACAGAAGCAAATCATAAGATGAAAAATTGCAAATGAACTCAAAGGAACCCTAACCCCATATTATATCACACCCCAAAGGAGAAGTTCTAAATCTTAACCTAAAGGAAGTTGTGATTTTTCTAAGTAATCTAGGGTTTTAAGGCACCTTAAGAGGGAAAATGCAAATCAAATAAAAAATGCAAGATAAATTTGTGACAAAAATATGCTAGACACTACATGTTATATAAAGATCAATGAAAAATAATCAATGTCATACCATTCATGGTTAGGCAGAAAAGAATTCTTGAAGTTAGGGTTCAAAAATAGGAATTTTATGAATCCTAAATTCAAGAAAATTGTCAAGATTGATTCAAAACCAAAAAGAAATTTGTATGAATGGTTTGACAATGTTTCTAAATGTCCTAAGATGCAATGTGATTTTTTTTGGAATTTTTAGAAACCTAAATGATATTTTAATTAATTAA
Organism: Lathyrus aphaca; assembly: GCA_963966055.1. Taxonomy (NCBI): domain Eukaryota; kingdom Viridiplantae; phylum Streptophyta; class Magnoliopsida; order Fabales; family Fabaceae; genus Lathyrus; species Lathyrus aphaca. Next base: position 316,691,527 of record OZ014522.1, read on the forward strand.
TTTCCATTAATTAATTAAAATAAACATTTAAATATTTTAAAAATGATTTTTTAATGCAAAAATAAAAATAAAAATGTTTTCTGGTTGAGAAAAATATTAGAATTAAAAATGCAGAAGAATATATATTTTTTGGAATTTTCTAGCTATTTTAAATTAATTATGCAAAACAAATAAATAAAAATGAAATAAAAATGTGAATTAATGAAAGTATGAAAATATGATGGTCTGAATTGGACCTGGGGGAAACTGGCTTGACCTGGCGCGCATCTGGACGGTCTAGGTTCAAACTTATTAAAACCTAATTAATTAATTAATTAAACAGGATTTAAACTTAATGAAATGATCTGAGCCCTCTAAAACACGCGCCAAACCTACATCAAACGATCCAGGTTTAAACTCTGCCCTAACCCTAATTAAATAACTTAATGACTTTCAGGTGGCCGGAGAAGACCTCCGGTCAACTTCTCCGGCCAGCTTCTCCCTGAGCAACCCCAAAACACCACCCCCAGACCCTCAAACTTTCCAGAATTGATCAGTGAACAACCACAAACAAGAATCCAGGCACAAAACTCATTTATTTTCAGAAACTAGCATGAATCGAATCAAACTTCTTTTAGGTCAAGAATTTCAGAGATTCGGTTCATGCTCGTTTCTTCATCATTTTCAAAAATAACAAGTGCAGTGTGATCAGGGGAACATGGGGAACATTTCTATAACTTAAAAAGAGATTTCTGGAAAATTTGTTCTTGAGGTTACCTGAAGTGAAGCTTTGCTATCTGGAGCTTTCTAGCCACTTCTCTTGTGCAAAATCACTCCCCTTGACCTCCTGATGAAGCTTTGATGCTTGGAGGAAGTTTGTGATGGCTGGTTTGAGAGCTTGCAACCTTGCTGCACCAGAATCGTGTTTTGGCTATGGGGTGCTTTTGGTTGTAATGAAGGGTGGGAAATCATCCTCTTGTGATGCTGAGTTGTTTTATGAAAGAAGTTTAGAGTTTGAGTGTGTGAGTTGTATGTTTTGAAAGCTTTTGCAAAATGGAGTGATTTTGGGAACTTGAGGATTCTGAGGTTTCAGCTTTTCTTATTGTGTGTTATGGCTTGGGTTTGATCCACATAACAAGTTGTGATAGGTCAGAGAAGTGATTGTGGCCTATGGTGATTGGTATGGGTGTTTTTGCACAAAGTCAATAAAGTTTGTACTTGAGGTATGGGCTCTTGTGCAACTGGCTTTTTGGCTTGTCCTGGTTCAGCAAGGATCAAGGAGGTCCATGGAATGCATTTTGTGGCAATTCAGCGAGTTTGCGAGAAGTTATGTGCCCTTTTGCAAATTTCATGAAGTTTGGCCCCTTTGGAAATTCTTGAAGTTCAAGACATAGAATGAAGTGATTCTTGGGCCAATTCTGACTTTAAGGCAATTCACTATGTTGTTATGATGCATAGAAGTGTATTAGAAGTCACAAAATGGCTTGGCAAGTGGTTTTGCAAAAATCCCTCTTTGGTGTATTCTTGAAAATTATGTGATTTTTGCCAACTTTGACAAGCCATAACTTGAGTTCCATAATGAATTAGAACTTGTTCTTGTACTTTTTGAAAAGGGAATGATCCAATCTACAATTTTCATGACCAACAATTTTTCATTTGAAGCATTTTTGGTTGAGAAAGAGGAGGTTGAAAAACTTTCCCAAAATGGAAAGTTTACATTACAAGTCATTTCCATTTTTGGCAACTTTTGGTTTAGCTCACTTTTATTCAATTTTGTGAACTTCCAAGCACTTCAATGATCAAATAAAGATCATATAACTTCAATTTGAGAAAAATCCACTTTGGTTCCCATGTTGGGGGCCTCAGATGCCCTGATTTAGCTCTGACTTGCTCAAGAAGTTACCAAGTGAACGAATGACTTCCCCAATGAATTTCTTCATCAAACTTGGTACACATGATCCTTATAACATATTGAGACCATTAGAAACAATAATGACCAAAAAATTTGGAGTTATGGCCTCTGAAACCAAAACCCTAATTTCAGGTCATCTGTGTAGTGAAACCCTAGCTCTGCTTCCATGCTTTGCCAGTTCTTGTGATTTCTTGGCTTCCTTGATCTTTGAGGGATATAATATGATGATTTAACACACATGGACCCTTTTTGAACAATTGGAGACCTTTGGAGTGGCTCAGATGGATCCTTGGATTGCTCAGATCACAAACCCTAGATGCAGATGAACTTGAACTAATGCAGTGAAACAAAAATGCAATATGAGATGATATGCTTATACTAATGCGAATATGAAAGATCACAAGCCATGGTGTGAACTTAGTGAGGGAAAATTTGGGGTGTTTACAGCTGCCCCTATTCAAACATGAGTTAGCTGTGCAGGATGTAAGCGACGGGTTAACAGACAAACAAGATAACTTGTGGTTGAATAACAAAGACAATCCAAAATTTGCACTCACTAGGGAGAAGAAGAAAAGGGATATAAATTGTAAAAGAAATTATAGTATGATTATAAAGTGGTGGCGATGGAGGACGACCATCGAGTAGAGAATGACTACTGGAGGAAAAGTGGTAAGCAAAGCAATGACGGGGACGACCGACAAGCTGGGGAAATAAAGAGATCACGACAGGGACGGCCATCGGACAAATAAACAAGATTTTCTGGGGATTAAAGATAAAGGAAATGATGGGGACGGCCATCAGGTTTGCAAAGTAAAGTAAACAACGATGGGGACGACCATCGGTTCAAAGAATAAATGAAATATTGATGAGGGACGGTCATCAAAGGTGAAGGACGATCACCTAGCAGGGGACGACTACTCTTTATCATGATATAGGACGAATGCCTGATAGAAAAAGTCGATGATGAGGACGACCATCGGACAAGCATGATGAAGGACGATCATCAGGAGGTGAAGGACGATTACTTAGCAGGGTACGACTGCTCTCGGGGTTTATCATGACATAGGACGATTGTCAGATAACAAGATCAACGATGGGGACGACCATCGGATAAAATGATGAAGGACGATCATCAAAAAGGTTAAGGACGATCACCTAGCAGGGGACGACTGCTAAATATCACGACATAGGACGAATGCTGGATAGAAAGGGGTTCCAATTATGGAGACTCCGCTGGGGAAAGGATGAGGGACGGTCGTCCAAAGGTGAAGGACGATCACCTGGCAGGGTACGGCTGCCGAAAGTATCACGACATAGGACGAATGTCGGATAAAAGAAAAGTTGCTTTGCTGGCGACTTACTGGGGAATAGTAAACACGGACGAGTGTTTACATCCAAGAAGTAAGAGGTATAAGTGCTTTGACGCTGTGTATATATTAAAGATGAGGACGAGCATCCTTAAGACCATGATACGGACGAGTATCGGTATAAACAAACGTTGACGCGTGTTCTGAGATGATGATACGGATGAGTACCAACTGGTTAACAAAGAACACGGACGAGCGTCAAATCTGTGGGGAATAAGAGTATACAAGATACAGACGAGTATCTGTATAAGTAAAACAAGTATTGTGAAGTTTGAGCAATACACGGATGAGTGTTCAACTTGCTGGGAAAAGTTTGACACGGACGGGTGTCAAAAGAGAAAGTGTATAAGTTATGGACAAACATTTGTACATGAGAGTGTAAAAGGTGTTCAGCGACCTATGGGGATAAGATGACACGGATGGGTGTCAACAAGAGTGTATTATAAACAAGTGTTTGGTAACCATGCTAGGGTGTCGTGACACGGACGAGTGTCAGAAGAGTGTATATAGGTATTTGTAATCACATGGGCTTTTTGTGGCTTATCTGCAGGGGATGATATGACACGGACGAGTGTCAAGAAAGTATATATGAACATGTATTTGTGGGAGAGTGCAAAGGGGACGCCTTGGCTTTCTGTTGGGGAAATATTTTGTATATTGCTGATGAGGTATTGTTGGTATTTACAGGTGACTGGTTCGAACCTAACTTGTGATCATGCAATATGTTTGATTTTTGCCGTAATGCTCCGTATTAAACGGAATTCTACGCTTTGTGGGGAAAGATGATGCGTATGCTATGATTATGAAAAAGAAATTGATCAGGGATCCCGCTGCTGTGAAGATCTCTGGCTTATCTACTTGGAAGGATGATCCCAACTGGGGAGGAGATCATTGGTAGTTTATATAAAACATATAGTTCTGCTTGGGGGACTAGATCACTGACAGATTTATCCGGTAAGGAGATATCCCGGCTGGGGATAATGAAGCTTTCGTCACTTTGTTGTGTGAGTGTTTCAGACATTTCTTTTCTGGGAGAGGCTGGAACTCTGTGGGGAGATGGTTCTGCCATCTTAGAGAAATATGGCACTCTGTTGGGGAAGGAAAAGATCACTGAACAATCTTCCTAGAGAACTCTGTGGGGATCCTAGCTAGGGATGAGGAGGCTTTTGGCAACGCCGCTGGGAAAAGCATTTCAGATGCTGCATAAGAAGATGTGTTGGGGAAGTGATGCTTGGCATGCCCCATGTTGCGTATTTTAATACCCGCAACCTGTTTAAAACAAAGAAACACACAAGTGTCTTGAGGTATCCCTTACCAGATTCCGTCATAGGAGTTAGATATTCCAGAGATTAAATACATTTCCTGCAAGCATTCGATTAGAAAGGCGCATTTGTTTCATGAAAATATTATATCATGGATACTGGACATTTTGCAAACGAAACAAAAATGTACGAAACGAGGTGTGACTGAAAATCTGATTTTATTAATCTGGGTGCCATGAATCGGCAAATACAGTCAAAGAAACAGATCCCCTGAATGAGGAGATTGTTACAAATTGAAAAAAGTAAAAGTGATGGCAATGATGATGACGGTTCAGTGAGATTTCTTTGCTATGACCCGTATGACCTTGACGTTCTTCTCATCTTGCTTTCTAAAGAAGGTTGATTCTGACCGATGCTTTAACCTTTCGAAGATTGTCATGCTGTAAGTGATACAGACGAATTCAGAATGCAGTTGTTCGCTTATTCCCTTATTTTGCGTGGATCGCCCTTTCGGGTTTTAAATCCACCAGGATACCCATTTTTTCCTGAGCTGTCCAATGTGGCTTTTCAACTCAGCGGGTGTACATTTTTTTAATTTTTCCCTTATTTTTTCCCGAGTCTTTTATTCTGTTTTTGACTCGTCGGGATGCCCTATTTTTGCCTGGACTTACATTCTGTTTTTATGTCCAGCGGGTAATTTTATGCGAAGTATTTTTTAACTGCATCTGAATTCACAGGGGATAAGAAATCTTCACCATCCATAGTAGTGAGCATCAGTGCTCCACCAGAGAAAACCTTGTTTACTATGAATGGACCATCGTAGTTTGGAGTCCACTTGCCCCTGTAGTCTGTATGAGGAGGAAGAAGTCTTTTCAGCACAAGATCTCCTACTTGGTATTCCCGAAGCCTGACTTTTTGATCAAGGCTTTCTTCATCCTTTTCTGGTATAACTGCCCATGACAAATTGCAGCTAACCTTTTTCTTCGATCAGATTTAGCTGATTGTACCGAGAACAGACCCATTCTGCTTCATTCAACTTGACATCCATCAGTACCCGTAAGGAGGATAATTCAACTTCAACAGGTAGGACAACTTCCATACCATACACAAGTTGATACGGTGTTGCCCTAGTGGACGTTCTGATCGAGGTTCGATACCCATGCAAGGTAAATGGTAGCATCTCATGCCAGTCTTTGTAAGTGACCACCATCTTCTGCACAATCTTCTTAATGTTCTTGTTAGCTTCCTCAACAGCGCCATTCATCTTTGGCCTGTAAGGAGAATAATTGTGATGTTGGATTTTGAAGTCCCGGCAAAGCTCTGCCATCATTTTGTTGTTCAAATTGGAACCATTATCAGTAATGATTCGCTCGGGTACTCCATACCGACAGATGATGTCTCTTTTCAGGAATCTAGCTACCACTTGTCTGGTGACGTTTGCATATGAAGCTGCTTCAATCCACATGGTGAAGTAATCAATGGCTACCAGGATGAATCTGTGGCCATTTGAAGCAGTCGGTTCGATCTTTCCAATCATGTCAATGACCCACATGGCAAAGGGCCAAGGTGAAGACATCATGTTCAAAGGATTTGGAGGCACATACACTTTATCTGCATAGATCTGGCATTTGTGGCATTTTCTGGCATATGCATAACAATCTGCATCCATTGTGATCCAGTAGTAACCTGATCTTAACAGTTTCTTAGCCATTGCATACCATCCAGCATGGGTACCGAAAGATCATTCATGCACCTCGTGCATCAGCAAGTCTGCTTCTTTCTTATCAACACATCTGAGTAGAACCATGTCAAAGTTTCGCTTATATAATAAACCATCAGCATTAAGGAAGAAACTACCAGCCAACCTTCTTAATGTCTTCTTATCATTGGATGATGCCCCAGGTGGGTATGTTTGATCCTCTAAGAAACATTTGATATCGTGGAACCAAGGCTTGTCATCTTTAGCAATGTCCACGGAGAATACGTATGCTGGTCGGTTAAGTCTGGATACCGAAATCCGAGGCACATAATTGGCAGTCTGAACCTTGATCATGGAGGAAATGGTAGCCAAAGCATCTACGAACTGATTTTCGTCTCGAGGGATGTACTCAAGTTTGACTGTTGTGAAGAAAGTCAATAATCTCCTTGTCTAGTCCCGGTATGGAATCAGATGCTCTTGGTGAGTGTACCATTTGTTGTTGGTCTGATTGAATACCAAAGCTGAATCCTCGAATACAGTTAAAGTCTTGATTTTGAGGTTAATGGCTTCTTCAAGTCCCATGATACAGGCTTCGTATTCAGCTTCGTTGTTAGTGCATGCAAAGGTGATTTTTGCCGAGAAAGGCATATGACCTCCTTTAGGTGTAATGAGCACTGCACCAACTCCACGACCATTCATATTAACAGCCCCATCAAACATCATTGTCCATTCTTCTTCTGGGTCAGGCCCTTCAGTGTGAATAGGCTCTTCATGATCTTTTTCTTTTAGGAACATGATGTCTTCATCAGGGAAGTCAAATCTCATTGGTTGGTAATCATCAATGGGTTGCTCAGCTAGATAGTCAGACAGTACACTGCCCTTGATGGCCTTTTGAGATGTGTACTAAATGTCATACTCTGTCAGAATCATTTGCCATCTTGCAACCCTTCCGGTAAGTGTTGGCTTCTCAAGTATGTACTTGACTGGATCCATCTTTGAGATCAACAATGTAGTGTTGGTCAACATATACTGTCTTAGTCGGCGAGCAGCCCATGCTAAAGCACATCAAGTTTTCTCGAGCAGTGAATAACGTTGTTCACAGTCGGTAAAATTTTTGCTTAGGTAGTATATTGCGTACTCTTTTCGACTAGACTCGTCATGCTGGCCCAACACACACCCCATTGGTCCTTCTAATACTGTCAAGTACATTATTAGAGGTCTTCCTTCAACTGGAGGCATAAGAATTAGAGGTTCTTGTATGTACTCCTTGATTTTGTCAAAAGCCTTCTGACAATCTTCATTCCACCTGACCGTTTGTTCCTTTCTTCGCAATTTGAAAAGGGTCTCACAGGTTGTAGTAAGATGAGATATGAACCTTGATATGTAGTTCAATCTACCTAAGAATCCCCGAACTTCTTTCTCAAGCCTAGGTGCAGGCATCTCTTGAATGTCTTTGACTTTGTCAGGATCAACTTCAATCCCTTTTTCACTTACAATGAATCCTAGCAGGTTACCGAAATGTACCCTGAATGTGCATTTGTTGGGGTTTAACTTCAGCTGATACTTTCTCAGACGCTTGAACAACTTCAGCAGATTTACCAGATGGTCTTCTTCAGTGAGGGACTTGGAAATCATGTCATCCACATAACATTCAATTTCTTTGTGGATCATGTCGTGGAATAATGTTACCATAGCCCTTTGATAAGTGGCACCAACATTCTTCAATCCAAAATGCATTACCTTATAACAGAATATGCCCCAAGGTGTAATGAAGGTTGTCTTCTCCATGTCTTCAGGTGACATCCTGATCTGATTATACCCGGAAAATCCATCCATGAAAGAGAACACCGAGAATTGAGCTGTGTTGTCGGCCAATACATCAATGTGAGGTAAAGGGAAGTCATCCTTCGGGCTAGCTTTGTTCAGATCCCGGTAATCCACACACATCCGTACTTTGCCATCCTTTATAGGCACTAGTACAATATTAGCAACCCACAGCGGGTAACTAGTCACAACAAGGAATCCGACATCCCACTGTTTTTGTACTTCTTCTTTTATCTTCATGGCCATATCTGGACGAGTACGGCGTAGCTTCTGCTTCACTGGAGGACAATCTTCTTTCAAAGGCAGCTTGTGCATAACAATGTCGGTATCCAGACCGGGCATGTCTTGATAGGACCAAGTAAAGACATCAACGTACTCTCGAAGCATGTCAATAAGTTGTTCCTTCACTGAATCTTGCAGACTGGCCCCGACCTTCACTTCTTTCAAGTCTTCTTCGGTACCAAGATTAACTGTCTCAACCTCCTCCTGATGAGGTGTGATCACTTTATCTTCTTGCCTCAACAACCCGTCTAACTCTTCAGGTAACTCATAGTCTTCTTTAAACCCTTCATCAGCTTGATTAATCGGATTGTCAAAGTCATACAAGGTCATAACAGTGTTGTTGTCGGTGCAATCTGGAGGATAATCTTTGCAAGGGTTGAGATCGGTTCGTTTTAGTGATCAGTTTTAATCTTGTTTAGAAAAAGTGAAAATGAAGTATTTATTTTGAAAACATTGCCATTTTATTGTTTTGTACAAAAGTGAAAAATGAAAAGACAGTGAGCGAAAAAGAGACTCGTTTGCAAAAGATGTCCTGATATTCATTGATTAATCATTTGCACAAAATACAATATGGCCCTATTACAAAATGAGTCATGACACCTTGGGCAAGATGTAGGACTTGATGCATGCTAAAAAGATAGGAAATAATAATTACTCTGCGGGAGTAACCCTTATAATTTCCTGGGAAGACCAGTTAGAGACTTGGTTCCCCGAGATCCTTGGACGTATCAAGTTCTCCCGGTTGTGGTCGCTTTCCTCCTTGTCTTCCAGACTATTCACAACATCTGGGGTGAGCATCCCTCCACTGACAAATTTGGGCTCCTTGGCAGCCTCTGATTGATCTTGTCGGATTAGTCTGTAACCCAATCCGAATTTATCTTACTTCTTTTCCACTGGTAGCAGCTTTCCCCAGCCTTGAGTAGTACCTTCTTCAACAACCTTCCGGGCTTGCTGATAAGAGATGATTGAAGTTCCCATCTTGTCCTCCTGGGATGCAGCCAAAACTCCAGTAGCCTCATTAACATTTAGGGCCTCAAACCCTTGGCTCATTGTCTCATGGATTTCTCCATCCATCTCAATATATTTGTAAGTAGCCAGCTGGCTTACAAATATGTCTTCCTCACCACATATGGTGATAACCTGTCCTTCCCATTCATACTTCAACTTCTGGTGAATGGTCGACGTTACTGCGCCTGCGGCGTGAATCCATGGTCGACCTAGCAAACAACTGTATGCCGGCTGTATGTCTATCACGTAGAAAATGGTCTTGAAGACTTGTGGACCGATTATCACTGGCAATTCTACCTCCCCCAAAACAGATCTTTTAGAGCCATCAAAAGCCCAAACCACAAGATTACTTGGCCGGAGAGCTATCCCATCATACTCTAGCTTGACAAGGGCCTTCTTGGGTAAGACATTGAGTGAGGACCCAGTGTCTACAAGCACATGAGATAAGTCAGCTCCTTTGCACTCCAAGGTTATATGCAGAGCTTTGTTGTGGAGACGTCCTTCAGATGTCAAATCAGCATCAGTGAACCCTAGCCCGTGGCTAGTATTAACATTTGATACCACTGTTTCCAGCTGATTTACAGTGATCTCTTCTGGCACGTAGGCAACGTGCAGAACTTTGAGGATTGCATCCCGATGGGCTTCGAAATACAGCAACAATGATAGGATTGAGATCTTTGAAGGGGTCTGGTGGAGCTGGTCCACAACTTTATAGTCACTTCTTTTGATGATTCTCATAAACTCATCCACGTCTTGATCGAAGGATGACTTATGAGTTTCCTTGGGTGCAGATTCTTCCGGTATTACACTCTTCCCCTTGGCTCTGGTAGCAACTTCTGCCTTTGAGTTGGTTCTAGGGACTTGTGATGCAAAGAGACGTCTGCTTCGGGTGAAGCCTCCGCCTCCCCCAACATTATCCACTTGGGGAGTGAGAACTGGAGAATCAAGAAGGACTTTCTCTCCATTGCAGTATAGATCAACACCATAATGCCATGGTATAGCACTGTCTTTGTCATATGGGATTGGCCCGGGCACCGTGATGGTGACTGGGCTTACTGCAGCTATTGTTGGGACTACAATGGTCTATGGGTCATAAAAGATTGTTACAGGACCTCTGGTGGGTGCAGGTGAAGGTGAACTGAAGCTTTGTTGAGACTGTTGTTGATTTTGCTGAAAGTTGTTGGAACTCGGGACCGCTGCCGGGTCATAATAGATTGTGACAGTGGAAACATCATTATTGGTTGTTGAAGTTATAGTAACCGGTGAAAATGAATTGTTGTGTGTTGAAGTGACAAATGGAATGATTGCTGAAGTTGTAGCTGAATTGGTTGGAACAATGGTTGTTGTAGTTGTAGAAGAAACGCTTGGACAGATGGTTGTTGCATTTGTAGAAGAATCAGTTGGTGTTGACAAAAGAGTTGTTGGTGTTGTAGAAGCTATGGTTGTAATTTGCAAAATTCCTTCCTTAATCAAATCACTGATGCATTTCCTCAAGCTAGCACACCCATTCTCAGAAAGTTTGCATGATTCGCAACAGGCCTCACAACCTGGAAACACTTGGCACTTTAACAGCTAGGCTTTAACCTCGGCCAGAGGTGTTTGAATACATGCAATGTCTTCTATCAAGCTTAGGGGTGAACCATCCTCTACAACATTAATCCTTGGCCCACTGTGGCTTGGCATAGGATTCTTCATTACATTTGGAGGAGGTGCAAAGTTCAGGGCTTTTGAATCTACCAGATCCTGAACCTTCATATGCAGGGCTCTGCATTTTTCAGTAGAATGACCAGGTGCGTTAGAGTGAAAAGCACACCTAGCATTAACATCATAGTTCCTTGGAAGGTTTTGAGGATCAGGTGGAACCAATGTCCTCAACTCAACCAGATTGAGCTTTAGGAGTTGTGGCAATAATGTAACATATGGCATAGGAATAGGGTTAATCACCCGGTTGACCTGAGATGGTCGTTGTTGAAACGGGCGTTGCTGTTGATTGTTGTTGTTATTGTTATATGATCTCTATTGCGGAAACTGTTGTTGTTGCGGAAACTGTTGTTGTGGTTGAACATACTGAGGAGGTGGAGCAGGGATAGTAATAGCAACAACTGTTTTGGGCATGTATTGGGGTCTCCCTCTTCCCATGTGCACAGAGTAGGTCTCTCCAGATCTTCGGGGCCCAGCAAATGGTTTTCTTGTACTGCTGGAACTGGCACCGTTATCAGAGATCTTTTCCATCTTCAATAGGCTCTCTATTCTTTCCCCAACTATCACAACATCAGCAAAACTGGTGGAAGAGAATGCAGCTAGCATGTCAATATAGGTTCCTTGAAGGGTATTCATGAACAGTTCTGCCATTTCTCTTTTAGACATGGGTGGTTGAACTGCAACAGCAAGTTTCCTCCACCATTGGGCATATTCTCTGAAGCTCTCACGAGAAGATTGAGACATTCCTATTAACAGGGTCCTGTTTGGAGCCATGTCCAAGTTATACTGATACTGACGGATAAAGGCTTCAGCCAAGTCTTTCCAGCTTCTCATTGTGGCTCTAGTCAGGTGGGAGTACCATTCTCGGGATGCCCCAGTTAGACTATCCTCGAAGTAAAACATCCACAGCTTTTCGTCCATGGTGTATGCTTTTAACCTTCCCAAGAATGATTGAAGGTGGGTGCGTGGGCAGGATGTGCCATTATACTTTTCAAAACACGGGGGTTTGAACTTGTGAGGAATTCTCACCCCTTCCACCAGTTCCATGTCCATTACATCAAAGCCTAGGGAATTCTGGGATTCAAGAGACCTCAGCTTCGTAGCAATTTCATCCAACCTACGGTCATAAAATTCATCCCCAACCCCAACAACTGTAAACTGCTCTTCCTGAGGATCCTCTTGCAAGATCCTACCTCCAGCAGTGTTACCCTGAGTATTCCTTATGACATTAACTTCTGGATTTAGATGAGGCCCAAACTCTGGTGGATCAATGCGAGGCTGCCCGTGATCATTGTTACTGGTACCTCCTGTGCCTAGATGGTGTTCTTCAGGAGTTTGCCTTTCCACCAATTCCCTCAGCCTTTCCTGGCTCTGAGCTAATCCAGTCATTATAGTCATGAATTGGGTCATTTGATTCCTCGTCTCAACCCTCTCATTAGCCATTTGGGTCCTCACTTCATTCAAGTCTTGCTGAACTTGATCCATCTGAATTCCCGGAAGGTTGTTTCTCGTCGGGTACCGGTGTATTCTGTTGACAGGGAACACTCTTCTGCGAGCAATGTTTCCTGAAACCACAACAAAGTGAGAAACAACAATACAACAAAAACCTACAAAACAAAGAAAATGTTAGTATGCAATGCAATATGCTTATTTTTCTTCCAAGGGTATCCGGTTTGGTTCTTTGGTTTTGACCTTTCCAAACCTCGAGGAAATGCTGATGATGTTGATAGATAAAGCCCACCAGAAATAATACAAACTGATATATTACAAAGGATGAAAATACATAGTTTGATTACAATACATGCCCATGGTGGGTCAAAATACAACAACAAAAGAACAGGTACAATCAAAAAGAAATAGTACAAGCAAAAGATCAGACATCCAATCCAAAGTCATCCTTCATGACTTCCTTTAGGAGGGCCTCAGTCACTGGCCCTACTGGGTGCTCTGTAATAGTCCTGATGAGGAGGTTCCTGGTAGTAATGGCACTTGTTAGCTTCTTATTCTTATCCTGATCCTTTGACCTCTTCAACCCCGCCCGGAGTTTCAATTCAGATATCTCTCTCTGAGCTGTTAACAAAGCCTCCTGATGCTTCTTCTCACTAGCCTCCAGTTGCTCTATCTTAGCCCGAGTCCTTTGATCTTCTTGTGCACGGGCTTCAGTGATCCTGATCCACCTAGCCTAGCTTTCCTCCAGATAATGCTCTGCCCTGGCCTTCTGAGTCTTTGCCTCTTTGCAAGCATTCTTCAGTACTAACTCCTCTGCTCTTGCCTTCCTGATGTAGTAATCTGTCTTTTCAATTTTGGCCAAGTGCTCAATCCTAAGCCTTTCCAATTTCACATTGTCCAGACGGCTATCATTTCTCTCCCAGAGAGTCTTCTTCAAGGCTTCAGCTAGCTGAGTGTTCCTCTCTTTCAGCTTTTCAAATTCTTCTATACTGACAGTAGCTGCAGGTTGTACTATAGAAGGTCCAGGTGTATCTTCCAAGGTGAAAGGAATCCGGGTGATCTGAGCTCTAGTACGGGACCAATCAGAATACTGGGCTGAAGCAATGTTGTTGCACTTTCCAAGGATGGTTGTCCCTTTGGTCTGAATGTTATCCCAAGCCCAGGCAGCTTATCTGACAACAACAAAGTTGGGTTTGATTTCACAGTAAAGAGTCTCAGCTAAATCTTGTCCTCTGGGAGGATGAACCAAAGCATACCTTAATTTTCTTTTAAACAGTAAAGGGTTGTAGTTGATGTAACCCTTCACTCCTATCAAAGGCACATTAGGATATTGCCCACAGCTAGTAATGATGTCCTTGCCTTTGGTTCTCTGAGTGCACCATTTGATGTCATCTGATGTCAGGGCAATGAATCTCTTAGCCCAGTTCTTCTGCTAATGAGGGTTCAGGAAGGTGTCTGATTTTGGCAAGTGTCTCAGCAGCCAAGAGTAATACAAAGGAGCACAGCATCTGACCAGTTTTCCTCTTTGCTTTTCATTCCTTTGATGTATTGAGTAGTAGAAGTCTCCCAACAATGTAGGAACTGGGTTCCTCAACAAGAACAGGTGGATGGCATTCTTTCTCACAAACTTGGGCTCATCTGCAAACAAGATAACCCCATATACACTGAGGGCTAAAAGTGCACAGACAGCCTTCCATTCTCCTACTGCAGCCTTCAGGGTAGCCTGGGAGATTAAGAAGTCTAGGTGGAGGCCTGGAACTCCAGCTTTGGTTGTCATGTTCTGACCAATGAGGGAAGGCTCCAAATGTAATGCCCTGGCTATGTCTTCATTTCTGGGAGCAGACATCTCTGGGTTGAAAGGGATCCCTCTCCTGATAGGAACTCCAATCAACAAGGAAAACTCTTCTAGCAAAGGTCCTAACTGGAAATCAGGAAAGGTGAAGCATCTGAGTGGAGGGTCATAAAACTGTAAGCATGTATGGATCATGCTCCTCTGAGATGCATCTAAATCCATGACCATGTCCAATATGCCCCCATAGTGCTCCTTGAATAGTGGGATATGGTCAGGTGTAATGAGGGACTGGACCTGCCTGATGCCAGTCAAGGTAGGCTCAAAGAAGTGGTATGTGATGTTGCTCTTTCTTGAGGTGTCCATGGGTGCTGGTGAAGGAACTGAGAACAACTGCTGATGAAGATCACTGAATGATATGTTGGAGGTAAGATCTCTGATGAAGACAAAACTAGAGATGGGTCTTTGACAAACTGGTGAAGGTGCTGGAGAAGATAGCTGAAGCAGTCTGAGTAGCAGAAGGGGTCACAATCAAACCAAAGATGAAAGGATGGATACCTTGTAAAACAAATAAGCAAATGTTAAATGATGAAAAAATGATGTATGCAAATGATATGCAAGGGTTTGTGATCAAGTGCTGGGTCTGATTATCTGCCTTGGTAAAGATCCATGTATGTTCATAAGTCCGGATGGAGGCTTAGAAATCCCGTAACCAGGTAGGGGACTCCAATAAAGAGTCATAAGTCCGGGATAATCACAAGAACTGTCCAAAGTGGTGCATTCTTAAAACAAAACAGTAACAGGGTATGATGTGGCCAAGGGTTCCTGCAAAACCTGTAAACAACCCAACCCCCTCACATGTAATGTTCTAGAACAAGGATCCTCAGACTTGGATCAGTTATGAGAAGTGTAAACACTTCTAACCTGGAGGTACAATGTTTACAATAATCATAAAAGATCCTCCTCTAATTCACCTCAGATGATGAAGGCCATAAAAAGGTCATCCAGACTTAGCAGACTTCCCAGATAGCCCTAGCACTAAAGGAAATCTGTAGCACAGAGTTCTCAAGAAGAAACCCATGTCTGAACCGTGTTTCATATTCCCGCACCTGACCGAAATGGAATGGGAAAGAATATGAAGCCACTCTAGCCTATGTGTCACTCAGGTCCCTGGTATAGGACCTTAATCACTCAATGAAACCCCACCCACCAAGACAAAAGCAGATCTAGCATAATGATAATGGCAGTATGAAAATGCATAAAACTGTAAAGGAAAGCAATAAAAAAAGTTGTACATAAAGAAATAAATAAAGCAAATAAATAAGCACAAGTAGCACATAACACCCCCGTAAACACAAATCAAACAAGCGCTAGGAGGAACCCACAAAATGAACCAGAAGCCCTGGTTGCAATATAAGGGTCCCCAGCAGAGTCGCCAAGTTGTCGCTCCCACCAAATGACACCTGGGTCAGATAGGGTACAGACGCGAACGGTCGACGAAAGGAGGAATGAAGATGAAGTGAAAAGAGTCGCCAGCTAGGCATTTTTATCCCGAAGGAAAGGTAATGCTGCATAAACCTAGAAAGATATGGATAAGACGGTCGCGAACCAGAGAAACTGAGCAAGGGGGTTGGTTACAACCTGGGAAGGTATTAGCACTCAGATTGTCTGTCGTACTTGACGGGATCCACACTTGAAAGATTGTGTTTAAAGGGGTAGTGTCTGTGCTATCTGTGTGCAAAAGCTGGAAAAGGATATACAAGTGTCAGTGTAAGAAAGTGAAGTGAAATGCTTAGGAATGAGGCTTAAAAATAATGATGCTGGAAGAGGGGGGAAGGGACAAAGACTTTTGTTCGATAACAGTTAAGTTATGCCTACGTATCCTCTCGTGCAATGAGGATGTCGGAACACCGTAGTTCGACTCAAAGAGACTGAAAGATAAATTGATTGATGAACTGCTTGCTTGTCTATGCTCAAGTGTATGACCTGTCTGGCTCAGGTGCTAACTGTCTTGCATTAGACGGAAGAAGCGAGTTCTCGTTTGTGATTGAAGATGATGAGAAAAGAATCCCAGAGGAGACGATTATTGTTTGTTTTTTGATGTTTTCAATCTTTTATTGCTTTTTGTGTTTATCATAAGTTAATGAGCTTAAGCCTAAACCAAAGGTTAGTAAACTCATCATATCCTTCCTTTGATTAGGGATAATGAGAATACCTTAAGTATGAAGTAAACACCTCAAACTTAATTACCATGATGTAGGATTAAGATCATTAACCTACTTGTGATTATTTAGATGAGAATACCTTAAGTATGAAGTAAACACCTCAAACTTAACCTACTTGTGATTAATCCATGATAAGGGATTAACCTCATGACAAAACAAACCTTTATTAAAGTGGATTTTAATTAATAGTAAGATTAAGAAGTGAATTTTATGGTTTGTAAGAGAACTTTAGGGGGACTTGTCCACTAACACTAGGGTTAGTCCTTCTTAACCAATTAAGGAAGAATTAGAACCCTAATGCAAGGCCAGAGTTACAAGCTATTGTCTTAGTGATTATTAAGATGGATTGATTAAGAGGTTTAAACAAATTAAGGGTTAAACACTTAGGATTAAAGTTATACACTCCATCCTAAGAGAATGATGCAGGCATAACCCTAATCACAAAGTCTTAAAACCTTAAAGGTTTAGTCTCTGATTATGGGATGAGAAGAGAGACACAAAGAAGACACAAAGGTAAAAGCTAAAGGAGGACTAATCAAAACCCTAATTATTGTCATGCTTGGATGTTCCTATGGTTTGTGAGGCTTGCAAGAGATCTTCAGAGAAGCCACCAATGGAAGAAGCAGATGAAAGGAGCAGAAGTAGAAGAAACAAGTTAACTTACTTCATTGAAGAAGATAAGTTACTTGAAGAAAGAAGGTGAATGAAGAACATGAATGAGCAAGCTCACTCTAAAGAAAAATCAAAATTCAGCAATGATGCATAAGAGAAATGAGAAGAGAAATGAGAAGTGAAGGCAAATTCACTTCTCACATTACTTACCACCTGAAATGGTTAGCATAAAGAAAGGAAATGAAATGAAAATGAAATGTATGCAAAGGTGCAAACCAAAACCAGAAGCATATTCATGATGCAAATGATGCTATGAGATGCTGCAAAAGTATGTCCAGTGTTATGGATGATCATACAAGAGACGAGAATGCAAATGAAGCATGCTTAGAAGTATCAAAACACATGAAAGTTTATGAAATGAAATGAATGCATATCATGGCAAATGAATGAATAAATGATCAAACATGATTCTAATATGTCCTAAGATGTCTTAGATGCCATATGAATGCAAGAAATGCCATGACAAGTTCATGAATGGATGCATATGCAAGATGTATGCAAATGAACATGAGAAATTAGGGTTTTAATGCAACATGAGATGCAAAAGTAAAAAAAACAAGAAAATCATAAGAAGGAAAATTGCAAATGAACTCAAAGGAACCCTAACCCCATATGATATCACACCCCAAAGAAGAAGTTCTAACTCTTAACCTAAAGGAAGTTGTGATTTTTCTAAGTTATCTAGGGTTTTAAGGCACCTTAAGAGGGAAAATGCAAATCAAATAAAAAATGCAAGATAAATTTGTGACAAATATATGTTAGACACTACATGCTATATGAAGATCAATGCAAAAAGAATCAATGTCATACCATTCATGGTTAGGCAGAAAAGAATTCTTGAAGTTAGGGTTCAAAAATAGGAATTTTATGAACCCTAAATTCAAGAAAATTGTCAAGATTGGTTCAAAACCTAAACGAAATTTGTATGAATGGTTTGACAATGTTTTTAAATGTCCTAAGATTCAATGTGAATTTTTTTGGAATTTTTAGAAACCTAAATGATATTTTAATTAATTAATTTCCATTAATTAATTAAAATAAACATTTAAATATTTTAAAAATGATTTTTTAATGAAAAAAATAAAAATAAAAATGTTTTCTGGTTGAGAAAAATATTTGAATTAAAATGCAGAAGAAAATAATTTTTTGGTATTTTCTAGCTATTTTAAATTAATTATGCAAAACAAATAAGAAAAAATGAAATAAAAATGTGAATTAATGAAAGTATGCAAATCTGATGGTCTGAATTGAACCTGGGGGAAACTGGCTTGACCTGGCGCGCATCTGGACGGTCTAGGTTCAAACTTACTAAAACCTAAGTAATTAATTAATTAAACAGGATTTAAACTTAATGAAATGATCCGAGCCCTCTAAAACACACACCAAACCTACATCAAACGGTCCAGGTTTAAACTCTTCCCTAACCCTAATTAAACAACTTAATGACTTTCAAGTGGCCGGAGAAGACCTCCGGTCATCTTCTCCGGCCAGCTTCTCCCTGAGCAACCCCAAAACACCACCCCAGACCCTCAAACTTTCCATAATTGATCAGTGAACAACCACAAACAAGAATCCAGGCACGAAACTCATTTATTTTCAGAAACTAGCATGAATCGAATCAAACTTCTTTTAGGTCAAAAATTTCAGAGATTCGGTTCATGCCCGTTTCTTCATCATTTTAAAAAATAACAAGTGCAGTGTGATCAGGGGAACATGCGGAACATTTCTATAACTTAAAAAGAGATTTCTGGAAAATTTGTTCTAGAGGTTACCTGAAGTGAAGCTTTGCTATCTGGAGCTTTCTGGCCACTTCTCTTGTGCAAAATCACTCCCCTTGACCTCCTGATGAAGCTTTGATGCTTGGAGGAAGTTTGTGATGACTGGTTTGAGAGCTTGCAGCCTTGCTGCACCAGAATCGTGTTTTGGCTATGGGGTGTTTTGGTTGTAATGAAGGGTGGGAAATGATCCTCTTGTGATGCTGAGTTGTTTTATGAAAGAAGTTTAGAGTTTGAGTGTGTGAGTTGTATGTTTCGAAAGCTTTTGCAAAATGGAGTGATTTTGGGAACTTGAGGATTCTGAGGTTTCAGCTTTGCTTGTTGTGTGTTATGGCTTGGGTTTGATCCACAAAACAAGTTATGATAGGTCAGAGAAGTGGTTGTGGCCTATGGTGATTGGTATGGGTGTTTTTGCACAAAGTCAATAAAGTTTGTACTTGAGGTATGGGCTCTTGTGCTGCTGGCTTTTTGGCTTGTCCTGGTTCAGCAATGATCAAGGAGGTCCATGGAATGCATTTTGTGGCAATTCAGCAAGTTTGTGAGAAGTTATGTGCCCTTTTGCAAATTTCATGAAGTTTGGCCCCTTTGGAAATTCTTGAAGTTCAAGACATAGAATGAAGTGATTCTTGGGCCAATTTTGACTTTAAGGCAATGCACTATGTTGTTATGATGCATAGAAGTGTATTAGAAGTCACAAAATGGCTTGTCAAGTGGTTTTGCAAAAATCCCTCTTTGGTGTATTCTTGAAAATTATGTGATTTTTGCCAACTTTGACAAGCCATAACTTGAGTTCCATAATGAATTAGAACTTGTTCTTATACTTTTTGAAAAGGGAATGATCCAATCTACAACTTTCATGACCAACAATTTTTCATTTGAAGCATTTTTGGTTAAGAAAGAGGAGGTTGAAAAACTTTCCCAAAATGGAAAGTTTACATTACAAGTCATTTCCATTTTTGGAAACTTTTGGTTTAGCTCACTTTTCTTCAATTTTGTGAACTTACAAGAACTTCAATGATCAAATAAAGGTCATATAACTTCAATTTGATGAAAAATCCACTTTGGTTCCCATGTTGGGGCCCTCAGATGCCATGATTTAGCTCTGACTTACTCAAGAAGTTACCCAGTGAACAAATGACTTCCCCAATGAATTTCTTCATCAAACTTGGTACACATGATCCTTATAACATATTGAGACCATTAGAAACAAGAATGACCAAAAAATTTGGAGTTATGGCCTCTGAAACCAAAACCCTAATTTCAGGTCATCTGTGTAGTGAAACCTTAGCTCTGCTTCCATGCTTTGCCAGTTCTTGTGATTTCTTGGCTTCCTTGATCTTTTAGGGATATAATATGATGATTGAACACACAAGGACCCTTTTTGAACAATTGGAGACCTTTGGAGTGGCTCAGATGGATCCTTGGATTGCTCAGGTTACAAACCCTAGATGCAAATGAACTTGAACTAATGTAGTGAAACAAAAATGCAATATGAGATGACATGCTTATACTAATGCAAATATGAAATATTACAAGCCATTGTGTGAACTTAGTGAGGGCAAATTTAGGGTGTTTACAACAGCCCTACCAGTGAATTTCGTTCATACATGGACTCAATTCGAGAAATTGTTTCACGAGCAATTCTACATGGGGCAAACAAAAATAAGTCTAAAAGAATTAGCTAGTGTAAAAAGAAAATTCTCAGAACCCATTGATGACTATCTCAATATATTCATATTGCTAAAGGAAAGATTTTTCACACAGGTGCCAGAGCAAGAACTTGTCGAAATGGCTGCGGGAGGTTTAGATTATTCCATAAGGAAGAATCTAGACACCCAGTACTTAAGAGACATGGCACAACTGGCAGATAGGGTAAGGCAGATTGAAAGATTGAAAGTTGAGAACTATATGGCTAACAAAAGCAAAAAAGAAAGGGTAGCCTATGTAGAAATGAGTCAAAATGATGACTATGACGAAGACGAATTAATCATTTTCGACGAGCAAGAAATTGACCTGGAAGAATTAAAACAAGGTCCCCCATATACCTGCAAGGTGTTAGCTCCGTCGAACGGGAAGAATCCTGTCGAAATGGATAAGAACAACAGATTCCCTAAAAGAACATACACGTTCGACGTCACCAAGTGTGCGAAATATTCGATCTGTTGGTAAAAGATGGTTGTAACACTGTGGGAGAACTGACTTTCTATAAATGTTTTGGATAGCAAGAGTCGCCACCGACTTTTATTTTATCCAAAAGGAAAGGATATAAAAGAACAGGAAAGACCTATTTTAAAAGACTTGAGTTCGGGGGGTAGGTTATACAAAGGGAAGGTATTAACACCTTATATATCCATGGTTATCCATGGGCTCTTAGTTACTTAGCTCACTTAAATTGTTTTTAAAAAGTGTAGTGTGTGATTAGAAAAATTTCTTTAAGTACTTTGTAATGACCCTCGTATGTGTGTATACAAAGCCTAGTTTAGAAATTGTGAGGTGTAAAAGTAATTTTGAATAGTGTGAGCAAGTAACTATGAGGTACCTACCCTAGATTAAGTCTTCCGTGTTCTCGTATGTTCTTTCAATGATAAGACTATCCCTATTATTAAGGAATAGGTAGTCATTACCTTGGATGTGAAGGGACAAACGTAGGGTCATCGTATGGTCATAGAAGGAAACTTTGAGGGGTGTCTTTAGCAATTCGTAGGGACTATCATCATTTATTCGAAGGGACAAGATCATTATTCCGTAGGCAACCTCGAAGGGACTTGATCTTTTAAACTGTAGGGGCTTGATGATTTGATGAAGGGACTTTGCTTAAGACACCCCTATATTCGAGGGACTTGACCATTTAAAGGCAACCAAGAGGAGTAACCTAAAAAGTGCAAGATGGCGATCAAAGATCGACTTACGTGTGTGAGTGTTTATATTCGAGTATTTATCTTATTTAAATTAATTTTCTGTTTTTTTAATCACATATAGGTTATACATACCCTAAGATTACTAACCATACAATAAAATATTTACAAAATAAAATAAAGATAGAAAATAAACCTACGAATATTACATGGCTTTTAGCAGATACATAATAATCAAAACAAAATAATAATAATAAATATAATAAGAATAATAAATAAATCACAAAATATTAGCAATAATAAAATATTAATAATAATAATGGTTAGAATAATAAATAAAGAAAATAAGAATTTAAAAAGAAAAATTATTTTTAGGTTAAACCAATATTAGAAAATTTTAAAGGTTAATTAAGAAAATATAACAACTTTAATAATAATAAGAAAAATACTAACTTATTTACATATTAATAAAAATAAAGATTATATTAATTAGGGTTTAGAAAAAAATAAGTTAATTTTTAGGGTTAGTAGAAAAATAATGGTTAACATTTTAATTAAGAAAAACTTAGGGTTAAGAATTTAGGTTTAAAGATTAATTAAGATTTAAATTATTTACAAAATTATATGTAATAAAGATTAATAAAATTATTAGAAAGAATAATTAATATTTATTTACAAAAAAAAATATTATGATATAATATATATTTAAATTAAAATTAGGGTTAATAAATTAGTTAATTAGTTAATGATAATAATAATATACTAATTAAATTATGAAAAATAAAGAAGAAAATAGAAAATATTCAACAAAACAAAGAATGAGGGATCCTGGATTCGAACCTAGGCCCCTATGCTTACCAACCTCCATGCACTCCACTGGACCAGCTGTACGCTGGTGATAATGAAATAAGAATAAAACATAATATAATGAAGCTAATATAAAAGAAAATTGTTCAAAAAAAATGCTAGAGGCCAAGTTTGAACCCACGCCCTTTGCTTTGCTCACACTCCCTCCGTCCACTGGGTCAATGCGCATCTGGTGTTAGTAAATGTAAACACATCATTATAAAATAAATCAAAAATTTGAATTTCAAAGAAACGCGCGCAGTGATCATCTTCTTCCCAGAACCGTCCACTTTACTTCTAGCTACGGTTGTCTGTGGCTAAAACTTGTAGTGACGGATTTTGTCTGTCACTACATGTCCTGCATATAAAATTAATCATACTATGTAATATAAATTTAACCCAGTCATAATAATCAACTAAAAGAAATCTCCTAAGTTCAAATAAGGCATTAATTTCATGTGAAATCACTTGGAGCTAAGACTCCCAAATTTGAATTTCCGAAACCCTAACAATGGTGTTTTCATATTCCGGCCATGAAGCTTTGATCTAAGTGCCCAGAAACATTCTACACATCACTACAAACATCAAAGCACAATCAAATTTCCATAATAATTCATAAATGAATGTAATCGAAAAATAAAAATATCAAGAAATAAAGGAATTTGGTTTGTGCATTAAAGGGTGTTTTTGATGATGCAAATGATGCAAATAGGTTCAATGAACACCCAGGAAGGTATTGCAACCTTTATCTTGCTTTGAAATAGCCTCAAAACCAAAATCTGAATTTGACTTTTTCTTTGAAAAGTTGAAGGTCGAATGATGTTCTTGGTGGCTGGAAATTCTTTCCTTGTGCTTACAATCAGTTTGTGTATATATGGTGATGTAAATTAGGTCAAGAGTTTGTGGATTTTTGGGCTTTTGATGGTTGCTTGATCATGAAGTTTCACCACTTTCAGATATTCCAAAAAACTTATAAAACCTTTCCAATTTGGTTGAGCACGAATTTGAATGATACCAATCAGTTTTGAATGACCTTTAAGAGCTTCTAGAATGAGAATCATATCCAATATTGAGTTTTTCATATTTTATTTTGATTTAAATTGATTTTAAATGAATAAAATCCAAATAAATATAAAATAAATTATAAAAATCTGAATAAATGAGAATTGGGTCGCGCATGATGATATCATGAAGATTGGATCACAAAATTGCAAGCCCATTTGGAAAAATTTGGTTTTAAGGCCTCATTTGCTCAATATACCCCTAAAAAATTTCCCAACTTTGCAAAGGCACAAATCCCTCAATTTTAAGGCTATGAGGGTGTTCTTGGACATTTTGGAAACTTAGAGAGTCCTCTAACTAACATCTTTGGTCTCATGTCCATATCCTTTACCATTTTCAAATTATATCCTTTGGAATATGTTGACTTTTTGTTGACTTTTAAAATGACATGTAATGTCTTAGCTCATACCTTCCAAATGAAGCATTTTTAGGCTTGGCTTGTGAGATACAAAGTTGTAGAGAATTAAATTTCCTTCAAAATGATATTTGGATGGGAAATTTTTGATGAAGCATGTGAAAGTTATGGCTGGTCAAAGTTCAGTTGACTTTTCCTATGAAAACCCTAATTTAGAAACTCCTGATTCTTGATGATCTGAAACTTCCTTGATGAATCATGATCAACCCTTGATTAAATGATGAATTTTAATTCATAAACTTGATGTTAGCAAAAAATCATGAAGTTTGACTTTGGTTTGACCACAGTTGACCTCAGTTTGACTTTTTAACTACTTTGACTGATTTTTGCATATCTGATCATCTGACTGAGCAAACTTTTTGGGAAAGCCTTGAAACTTGACATAGGGATTCTTAAAGACATATAGGATGCTATGAAGCTCACTTGAGGCCTTGAAAGTCCATTTAGCCAGATGAAATCCAAAACCCTAGTTTAGGGTGCATTGCTTAGGAGGAGGCTTTGTCTGAGGGAACTTCAAAGCTTTCTGACTAATTGTGAACCTTGTGAACCGTGTGAACCTCTTGGGATACCTTGTGAACCTTGTGAACCTCTTGGGACACCTTGGTATACAATTCCTTGACTAGGGGAGGGAAAATTTTGGGGTGCAACAGCTTCCCCTGTTCAATTTTCTGAAACCTGAGGAGTTAGATTGGCTTGTGTGCCATTCGTGACTTGGAAGGTTGAAGGGGATTGAACACAAAAGCCCAAAAATTTTCACTCGCCGGTGCGTAAAGTAACACTGCTGATTGATTGTATATGCTGGAGTCGGCTTAAAGATGCCACTCAGAGGAACTGGAGATGGGCTTATAGATGCCATCCATAATATTAGGAGGTGATAGTATTTTTATGTTGTCACTGGATATCAGTACTAGGTCTTCGTATAGGCCGTCTCTGAATCATTATTGTAACGTGGTTTGAGTTGAATGTCAGCATTAGATCTTCGTATAGATCGTCTCTGCATTATCTCTGGGGAAAAAGAATATCCTTCATTAGGTGTCAGTACTTAGATCTTCGTGTAGATCGGCTCTGAACCATCTTTAGGAACATGCTTTAATTTAAGCATCAGAATAAAATCTTCGGGGCGATCTTTTCTGAATTGCTTTTGGTAATATCTTGGGCTAAGTACAAGATCTTCGTATCGATCATTTATGTACCATCCTACAGATAAACTGTTGCATAGACCATTAGAAATAAATCTCCGTAGCGATTATCTCTTCTGGAATCATCCCAGATTAGGTAATATATCTTCATATAGACCATTTACATACCTTCCCAAGGACAAAAAGAATATTAGGATTAAATATTCGTGGAGATTATCCCTGAACTTCTTCTGAAAGAATCCCTTGGATTAAGTGCTAGATATTCATATAGATCATTTACTATCCCAAAGATAGTTGACCATCATAAATAAATCTTCGTAACGATTATCTCCTCTGGGAATATCCTGGATTAAGCACTAGATCTTCGTATAGATCATTTACGTACCTTTCCAAGGACAATTTGTTGAATCATCAGAAATAAATCTTCGTAGCGATTATCTCTGAATTAAGTATCAGCACTAGATCTTCGTATAGATCGTCTCTGAACTATTTCAAGGAGTTGATAGTATTTATCTGTCTGCAACTATCCTGAAAAGAAAAGGTTAGTTTATGCAAGATTATTTGATGTATGCATGTATAGCATGATGCTCTTAAGTAAGAATGTCATATGGATTATGGATGTGTATGCCATGATATAATGTAAATGATGTATGTATGAATCATGTATCTTGAAGTGTTTGGGTATCTTCGTATAACAACTGCTGGCTGGGGAAAATAAATCCCGATTCGTTATTGAGGAATATGAAGACTTCGTTCTCGTCTCGTTTAAGAATGGTGTACTCAGAACCTCCCGTCTTTGTTTGTCGTGCTTTTTTATTGAAGGAATAAGTTCCCGAATATCCTGACTGAGGATAAAATAGATGGACATAGATCTGGGAGACATATTTCCTCGGAGGATATGAAACTGCTTGAAGACTTCATCGAGTGGGAAGTATAAGATATTACTGTATAGATATCCGTAAAGATTACCATGTGGGGATGAACCGGCGAAGTTTTGTTGAATCCCTACCTTCGTTCGTCTTTAATAAATACTATTACTGCATTTTATGCATTTCTGGTAAACATCAATCATATTCAAAAGCATACATACATTCAAACATAACTAATGGACGTTTCGCTTAAGTAAATAGGGGAAAAATAAACTTGGACTAAAACATGAGACTTTATTTATTTAGGAAATGGCCTATACACAGGCAAGTTTGTATAAGGAGACAGAAATCCTAGTAAGAGGAATTCGTCATAATCTTTTTACAAAAACAAAGAAAAGTAGCTATGTGAAAAATAATCCTATTGAGTTTCAATTCCACTATTGCCATTATCTTCAAGTATCTCATCTTTTGATGTCGAGATGGAAATAATTGGATTGATCTTTAACTGTTTGAACTTGATCCAGGTAGCACAAATAGTTGGAGTTACATGAGTGATCCAACGAGACATAGTCATACGCTTTAATCCCTAACTTTTGCCTGGATTGCCTTTTCAGGTTTTCAATCCACCGGGATACCCTTTTTTGCCCAAGTCTCCTTTTCAGGTTTTCGACTTACCGGGTGTACATTTTTTTAATATATATCCCTAATATTTGCCCGAACCCTTTTGGTTCGCAAGGATGCCCTTATTTTTGCCTAGGCCAGTCAACCTAGCAGGTCTCTTTTTATGCGTAGTATTTTTTAACTATGTTTGCGTTTACGGGCTGTGGGAAATCTTCACCATCCATAGTAGTAAGCGTCATGGCACCTCCTGAAAATACCCTTTTGACTACAAATGGTCCTTCATATGTAGGAGTCCACTTGCCCCTAGGATCACCCTGTGGTAATATGATACGCTTGATTACCAAGTCTCCAGTATGATATACCTTTTGCTTAACCTTCTTATTAAAAGCTTTGATCATCCTTTTCTGGTACATCTGACCGTGACAAACAGCTGCCAGCCTTTTCTCATCAATCAAATTTATCTGGTCTAGTCGAGTCTGAATCCACTCATCTTCATCCTAGCCTGCATCCTTCATGATTCTTAAGGAGGGGATCTGAACCTCAATGGGTAGAACTGCTTCCATACCATAGACTAAGGAGAATGGGGTTGCCCCTGTTGAAGTACGTATTGTAGTACAATAACTATGAAGAGCAAATGGTAACATCTCATGCCAATCCTTATACGTAACAGTCATCTTCTGTAGAATCTTCTTGAGGTTCTTATTAGCAGCTTCTACTGCACCATTCATCTTTGGGCGATACAGAGAAGAGTTATGATGCTTAATCTTGAACTACGTGCAAAGGTCAGTAATCATAGTGTTGTTCAGATTAGAGTCATTGTCTGTGATAATCCTCTCAGGGATGCCATACCTACATATGAGGTTATTATTAATGAATCGAGCCACAAAATTCTTAGTAACAGATGCAAATGAGGCTGCCTCCACCCACTTTGTAAAGTAATCAATGGCAACCAGGATGAAACGATGTCCATTGGAAGCAGTAGGCTTGATCTCGCCAATCATATTAATGCCCCACATGGCAAAAGGCCAAGGAGCAGTCAACACATTCAACGGAACTGGAGGTATATGCACCTTATCAGCATAAATCTGACACTTGTGACATGTTTTGGAATGTTGATAGCAGTCAGCTTCCATGGTAGACCAATAGTAAACTACTCTCAATATCTTCTTTGCCATGGTATGACCACTAGAATGAGTGCCAAAGATCCCATCATGCATGTCTTCCATAATCTTTGTTGCTTCCTTCTTATCCACACAACGAAGCAAAGTCGAATCATGATTGCGCTTGTACAAAATTCCATTACTCAAGAAGAATTTAGCAGAAAACCTCCTTAGAAACTTCTTATCATTGACAGATGCCCCTTTAGGGAACTCCTAAGCTTCAAGATACCTTTTCACTTCATAGAACCAAGGATTTCCCTCTACTCCTTCAGTATCAATCTCATTACAATATGCAGGCTTCTCAAATCTATCAATGGTGATTCTGGGAGCTTCATCATCCCAACTAATCTCAAACATAGATGCCATGGTGGCTAATGCGTCTGCCAACTGATTCTCCCCTCGTGGAATAT
This sequence comes from Lathyrus aphaca, assembly GCA_963966055.1. Classification (NCBI taxonomy): domain Eukaryota; kingdom Viridiplantae; phylum Streptophyta; class Magnoliopsida; order Fabales; family Fabaceae; genus Lathyrus; species Lathyrus aphaca. The sequence goes on from OZ014522.1 coordinate 316,719,848, forward strand.
GTCCAAATGTAATCTCTTCAAAAAATGGGATCAAGGACAACACATGTTCTCTGTAAGGAATGAAATTTGCATGCTTGGTATCCCAATCTCCTTTAATCTGACTAACTACCAGGGTTGAATCTCCATATACATCCAGGAATTGAATCTTCATCTCAATGGCAGCTTTGATACCCATGATACATGCTTCATATTCAGCCATGTTATTGGTACAATAGAAACAAAGTCTAGAAGTAATTGGGGTATGACAACCTTCAGGAGAAATGATCATAACACCAACACCATTACCAAGCGCATTAGAATCCCCATCAAAAACCATAGTCCATCGGGATCCCTGTTCAGGTCTGTCATATTGTCTAGGTTCTTTTGTAACAAACATAATGTCTTCATCCGGGAACTTAAAATTCATTGACTGATAATCATCCACTGCCCGATGAGCTAAATGATCAGCTACCACACTGCCCTTGATTGCCTTCTGAGTGGTGTACTGTATATCATATTATGTTAAGATCATTTGCCATCTTGCTATTCGTCCGGAGAGAGCAGGTTTCTCGAATATGTACTTGATTGGATCCATCTTTGAAATCAATAAGGTAGTATGAGTCAACATATACTGTCTTAGTCGGCGAGCAGCCCATGCCAAAGCGCAGCAAGTTTTCTCGAGCAGTGAGTATCTTGTTTCACAGTCGGTAAACTTTTTGCTAAGGTAGTATATTGCCTGCTCTTTTCGACCAGACTCGTCATATTGCCCCAACACACACCCCATTGAGTTGTTTAATACTGTTAAGTACATAATTAAGGGTCTTCCATCAACTGGTGGCATCAAAATTGGAGATTCTTGGAGGTATTTCTTAATTTCATCAAAAGCTACCTGACACTCGTCATTCCATTCCATTACCTGATCTTTCTTCAATAACTTGAAAATTGGCTCACAGGTAGCAGTTAGCTGGGAAATAAATCTGGCAATGTAATTTAGTCGTCCCAAGAAACCTCTAACTTCCTTTTCAGTACGGGGAGCCGACATCTCTTGTATAGCTTTTATTTTTGCAGGATCCACTTCAATACCTTTTCCACTGACAATGAAACCCAGGATTTTACCAGACCTAACTCCGAAAATACACTTGTTTGGATTTAACCTTAACTTGTATTTCTTTAACCTCTCAAACAACTTGTGCAGGTGATCAAGGTGTTATTCCTCATTCTGGGACCTGGCTATCATATCATCCACATATACCTCTATTTCATGGTGAATCATGTCATGAAACAAAGCCACCATAGCACGCTGATATGTTGCCCGGGCGTTCTTCAAACCAAATGGCATCACCTTATAACAAAAAGTGCCCCATTGCGTAACAAATGTAGTCTTCTCCATATCCTCTGGTGTCATCTTAATCTGATTGTAACCAGAGAAACCATCCATGAAAGAGAATACCTTATGCTGAGCAGTGTTGTCTACCAAAACATCAATATGTGGAAGTGGAAAGTCATCTTTAGGACTGGCCTTATTCAAATCCCTGTAATCCACATACATGCGTACCTTACCATCCTTCTTAGGTACCGGTACCACATTTGTAACCCAATGAGGATAAGAAGTCACAACTAAGAATCTTGCATCAAACTGTTTCATTACCTTCGCTTTAATCTTTTCTGATATTTCAGGATGCATGCGACGAACCTTTTGCTTCTTTGGACGACAGTCTTCTTTTACAGGTAGACGGTGAACCACAATGTTAGTATCCAACCCTGGCATATCTTCATACGACCAAGCAAAGATCTCCACATAATCACGTAACATCTAGATTAGTCTGTTCTTAACACCATCTTCTAATTCAGCCCCTATCTTGACCTCTTTCCTGTTTTCCTCTGTTCCTATATTCACAACTTCGATTGGCTCTTCATGTGGCTGTATAGCTTTCTCTTCTTGTTGTAACAACCTAGCAAGCTCTACAGATACTTCATAATCTTCCTTCTTTCCATCTTCAGCTTGATAGATTAGATTCTCAAAGTCATAATTGGAAATAGTAGAACTGTTATCAACAGGATCCAGAGTGGATGAGGATCTGCATTTGAGTGATGTGGGTGTGTGTAAGAACACATAGCTGATAAAACAGAAATAATAATAAAAGAAAGACAAGGAGCACGAGATTTACGAAAACGAAACATCCATTAATTTTTATTAAATGAAGTATGCAAATGAAATGACATCCTGAAACAAGCATACCATTGTGCCCCGGGTAAGGAACAAGGCTTAAAAGGTTTTATTGTTCGAAATTACAAACTTAAAACAAAACATAGTAATAGTATTTACTCCTGACTAAAGGAGATAGGAATAATATCTCCAGCCTTCCAATTGTTGAGCCCATCACCCATGGTAGGAAAGATCCAATCATCCAGGTTGTAGTCTTCATCATGGTCACCCACATCATTGATTTGATCTCATACCACCCCTTGATTAGTGATACGAACAGCACGAGCACGACAAACAGTCCTCTGAGATTCTGCAGTGAAACCCAAACCAAACTTGTCAGACTTGTAAGGGATGTTGGGAAGCTGACCCCAAATAGAAGAACCACCTTTTTCAACCACAACCTTAGCATCTTTGAGGGAGGCCATTGCAGGAGGTATTCTAGTAACCACATGAGCTCTTTCAGAACTAGGGACAGACTTAGGAACATGAGCAGAGCAAGGAACAACTTCAAATGTTTGACACGGAGTTTCAACCATTTCACCCTCCATTTCTACATATTTGAAAGTATTCACATGGCTAACCATGTACTCTTATTCACCATAGACAGTGACAATTTTGTTTTTCACCGGATATTTCAACTTCTGATGCAAGGTGGAAGTCACAACACCTGCCCCATGGATCCAGGGGCGCCCAAGCAAACAAGAATACGTAGGACGAATATCCATCACATAGAAAGTAGAGTTGAAGACTTGAGAGCCTACTTTGATTGGGAGGTCTACTTCTCCATGTACCACTCTTCTTAAACCATCAAAGGCCCTCACCACTACATTACTTGGTCTTAACACAACATCCTCAGGACTGAGCTTGTCCAGAACCTCTTTAGGGAGCACATTTAATGAAGAACCATTGTCCACCAGTACATGAGACAAATTTGTGCCCCTACACTCAATGGAGATATGCAGAGCTCTGTTATGGTTTCTCTTGGCAGGAGTCAGATCAGCATCAGAAAAGCCCAAACCATTATCACTAGTCAGATGTGCAACACAATTCTCAAATTGATCCACAAAAATTTCATTTGGCACATGAGCAGCATTTAAGAATTTGATTAAGGCTTTAGCATGGGCCTCAGAACACAGCATCAAAGATAACATGGAGATTTTGGAGGGAGTATGCCACAACCGGTCAACAATATCATAATCACTCTTGCGAATGATCTTCAGTACTTCTTCCATCTGTTTAGAAAGACTTTCAGCAGTAGGTGACTCAGCTTGCACAGGTTCAATCAGAGGACCTTTACCCCGGGCATCAGTACTTGGCCCAGAATTAGAGGTATGAGCTGGAGTAACTGTACTTTTAGGGGTATCTTGAGGGGAGAAGATTCTTCCACTTCTGGTGACCTTACTAGATCCAGAAATATTGTCCACATCAAGATTAACATCAGTAATAGGCGCATCATTCAAAGGCTCTTGTTTGACACCATGGATATAGACATCAGAACCATAATTCCAGGGTATAGCTTTATCAAAAGTATAAGGAACAGGACCAGGAGTGGTAATGATCATGGGAGCCACTCTAGCTTCAGCAACAGTCTTCACAGGGCCTTCAGCACTAATCCTGACAGGACCTTTAGAGGTGATCCTGACAGGGCCTTTGGAGGTAATCTTCACTGGCACTTTATCAACCATAGCTACATCTTGAAGCTTCGTGTTTCGAGTCAGATGTTCACACATACTTTCCACAGAAGGAGTCTTCTCAAACAATATATTATAATTGTCCATGAGGCATTGAATACCATTCTTCAACTTCCAGCAGCTATCAGGTTTATAGGCACAGTAAAAACAGTCTTCATTGCAACCTGGAAAAAACCCAGCCTGCACCAGATTCTTCTTGATAATGGACAGAGGAGTAGTCAAATTTGTTACTGAGGAAACATGTGAAACCTCATCAACAACATTAACAGTCTTCTCATGATTGGGCATAGGAGCAGTGATCACGTTTGGGGTCCCAGGAGGGTCAAATTCAATTTCCCCAGCTTCGATCATGTCTTGAATCTTGTTTTTCAACACCCAGCAGTTGTTGGTGTCATGTCCCGGACTATTAGAATGATATGCACATCTTGCGTTAGCATTATATCGAGGAGAGGATGTATTAGGATTCTGGAAAGGATCCCTTAAAGTAATTAGTTCCCCTTTCAACATGTGTTGCAAGGCTTGGGCCAGTGACATGTTGATCTTGGTGAACTATCTTCTAGGCTTTTTTTGATTGTTTTGTTGTTGCTCTGGTGCTGTAGGGACAGGATTTGAGATGTGAACTGCTCCCACAGATTGGTGACTCTTGTTATGACTATGTTGACCATACACAACATTAGACTCCTTCTTTCCACTAGGGGGCTTCTTAGTAGTGCTTGATGAAGAGGCACCAACCTGTATCTTACCACTTCTTATACCACTTTCCACATGTTCTCCAGTCATTATCAGCTCAGTGAAACCAAATGATGAGCTTCCAATGAGGTGACTATAAAAAGGACCATTCAGCATACTCATAAACATATCCACCAGATCCCTGTCAGTCAGAGGAGGTTGAACTCTGCCAGCCAGATCTCTCCATTTCTGGGCATATTCTTTGAAACTCTCCTTAGTACCCATAGACATACTTTGGAGCTGCATGCGAGTTGGTGCTAAATCAGCATTATATTGGTATTGCCTATAGAAGGCCTCAGCAAGATCACCCCAATCACGGATATTAACACTTTCAAGTTGATAATACCATTCCAATTGAGCTCCAGATAAACTCTCTTGGAAGAAATGAATCCACAGTTTCTTGTCAGCAGTATGTGGTTGAATCCTCCGGACATAGGATCTCAAATGCAGTTTAGGACATGAAACACTATCATACACCACAAAAACAGGAACCTTGAAGCCAATAGGTATAACCACTCCAGAAACTAAACTCAAATCTTCAAAATCAAGCCCAGAAGATTTTTGTAGTTCCATAGCGTTCATTCTGTCTACCAACATCTTGTACTTCTCCTCACTAGCAGGATCAGGATAATAGTTCGCCTCAGAATCAGAATCTTCCACAGTATCATGGAGACTACCTCCTTCTTTCTCTGAATTTTCAGACTCAAAATCCTCAACCTCTTCTTTTGTCTTGACAGGACCTCTGAATCTTCTACCCAGGTTGATGAGGCCCCCTGATTTTCTAGTCTTCTTCTTCTTCTTAGCCAGAAGAGCCTTCAGCTCATCTTGTCCCTTTGACAAGTTCAGGATCAGTTCTTGGAATTGTGCATTCTGAGCCTGGAGATCCTTAACAGTTTGTTCGAGAGCCATTTCTGCTGAAATAAACAGTGAGAAGATAAGATACTTGTTCATAAGAAACATGTGATGCCATGATATGGTATGTAGATGCATATGCAATGTTTTCAAGGACCGCGGGATTTAAATTTGTTTAAACAACCAGAAAGTAAACTTTTATTAGTAAGCAATAAACTTGTTTTCCACTTGGGCTTACAACAAAATGAAATAAATACAAAGATGGGATTTTAAGTCTCCCATGGACGTTTCCTCTTTGTATTGAGGTATGTGTTGAGATTCCGCTCCTCGTGAAGTAGTCTTGTCAGCTCCAGGATTCTTTCTTGACTAGCTTTGAAATGAGTCTCAAAAGTATCCCTTTGTTCCTTCAACTAGATCCAGGACCTTTGCAACTCTTCCATGTCAGTGGGCATGTCTGGATGAAGGATGATATAAGGAGTATCTCCTTCAGCAACAGGCTCCATGGTAACTGGCAGGATAGCAGGATATGGCATCATAAGAGTCTGAGCAAGTTCTTGTACCCATATGAGATAAGGTTCCATAGGAATGGAGTACTTTGGTTCCAGAGTCTTGCTGTCAACCTTGCTCACTTTTCCCCAAGCTCGTATGAACCTTTGACGGTAACCTTGCAGATCGTTGTCGTAGTCGAACATAATACCCTGAATAAGCATGTCATGAGGACCATCACTCCGAGCATAACCAAACTGGCGTAGAGCTAAAGAAGGGTTGTAAGTAATGCCCTCTCTAATGCCAAGGAGTGACACATTAGGGAACTCTCCACAACGGTCAATGATAGTAACATTCTCCATAGATCGAGAGCACCAATGAATACCTGAATGAGAAAGTGACATAATCCTCTTGGACCACCTGAACCCTTGTTCATTCTTCATCACTGATCGAGGAAGGTGAGAAATAAACCACCTGGATAATAGAGGTATACAACACATCAGAGTTCCTCGTGCCTTCGTAGTACGAGTATGGAGAGAGTGTAATATGTCTCCAAGTAATGTAGGCATTGGATTGCGAGTCAGAAATATGTTGATGGCGTGTACGTCTATGAACTGGTCTGGATTAGGGAACAACACTAGGCCATAGATTAGTAAGGCCAAGATCTCCTCAAAAGCATCATAACTCATAGCCTTCAAGAACATTTGAGCTTTCTCCATCACTACCTTAGCAAGAATACCCTTAACTCCGCTTCTCGTTTCTAGGACAATGTCTGATTTCTTCAAATGTAGGGCTGCAGCAATGACTTCAGGTTTAAGCTCTTTTTCTAAGCCTGTGAAGAGTCTCTGATCAAGGATAGGCATACCCAAGAGTTTGGAGAATTCTTCCATTGTAGGTACCAGCTGATAGTCGGGGAATGTGAAGCAGTGATGTTTAGGATCAAAGAACTGAAATTGGACACTCATCATGTCTTCATCAAATCCTGAGGTAACCAAGTCAAGTAGGTGACCGTGCTTCTTGATGAACTGGGAGTTTTCAGAAACTTGAGAGACCAATTCCTTAAGATTAGGAGGTATCCCTGCAAAGTTGATCCGGATAGTATTCCTACGAGCAGAAGCCATGACCTGCAACAAAGAACAAAGATAAATCCTTTGGTCCTTGAAATGGTTAGTGAAAATGCTATGCTTATGATGCATGATGATGCTATGTTGTTATGCTCAATCACAAACATGCGGCACACATAAACAAGTCACATAATAGCCCTAGGTTTGAAGGCTTGCATGAGGTTTAAAGGTAAATACCCTCCCCTGAAGTTTAGATGGTTCATCATGTCCTATAAAGTAACCAGGTTCTAAAGGATCTTAATATCATTGATCCTTCACAAGGGTGGTTGTTCAGTAGGCAACTTACTTGCCAACCAAAACCCTCCAAGTTTAGGATCTCAATGAGAGTAGTATCGAGTATCAACCAACTTCAGTCTTCATCAAAGCCGGTTATCTCACTATTTTCTAAGGGCCAGGATGAGATAACTAGGGTTCTAAAAGTTAGTTAGTGTATTGACAACATATGGCAGCCCCATATTATCCTCAACTTACTTAAGGAACATAAGCACCAACCAAGAAGTCACACTAACTATGGCCACCAGATCAACCATATCGGTATACGCCGTACAGTTTCCTTGGTCTATTTCCATTTACCTAGGGTACACTAGATTCGGGTTAGGATCTTTCACACATAAAGCCCAGCAAATAATATAAAGTAAACAAGGCAAAACAATTTAAGTGATCTAATTCCTAAGGGTACCCCTCTTTTATTAAATCACCAGCAGAGTCGCCAGTTCTGTAACACGGTGGGAGAACTGACTTTCTATAAATTTTACGGATAGCAAGAGTCACCACCGACTTTTATTTTATCCAAAAGGAAAGGACATAAAAGAACAGGAAAGACCTATTTTAAAAGACTTGAGTTCGGGGGGGTAGGTTATACAAAGGGAAGGTATTAGAACCCTTTATATCCATGGTTATCCATGGGCTCTTAGTTACTTAGCTCACTTAAATTGTTTTTAAGAAGTCTAGTGTCTGATTAGAAAAATTTCTTTAAGTACTTTGTAATGACCCTTGTATGGGTGTATACAAAGCCTAGTTTAGAAATTGTGAGGTGTAAAAGTAATTTTGAAAAGTGTGAGCAAGTAACTATGAGGTACCTACCGTAGATTAAGTCTTTCGTGTTCTCGTATGTTCTTTCAATGGTAAGACTATCCCTATTATTAAGGAATAGGTAGTCATTACCTTGGATTTGAAGGGACAAACGTAGGGTCATCGTATGGTCATAGAAGGAAACTTTGAAGGGTGTCTTTAGAAATTCGTATGGACTATCATCATTTATTCGAAGGGACAAGATCATTATTCCGTAGGCAACCTCGAAGGGACTTGATCTTTTAAACTGTAGGGACTTGATGATTTGATGAAGGGACTTTGCTTAAGACACCCCTATATTCGAGGGACTTGACCATTTAAAGGCAACTAAGAGGAGTAACCTAGAAAGTGCAAGATGGCGATCAAAGATCGACTTACGTGTGTGAGTGTTTATATTCAAGTATTTATCTTATTTAAATTAATTTTCTAAGTTATTTTTAATCACATATAGGTTATACACACCCTAAGATTACTAACCATACAATAAAATATTTACAAAATAAAATAAAGATAGAAAATAAACCTACGAATATTACATGGCTTTTAGCAGATACATAATAATCAAAACAAAATAATAATAATAAATATAATAAGAATAATAAATAAATCACAAAATATTAGGAATAATAAAATATTAAGAATAATAATGGTTAGAATAATAAATAAATAAATAAAATAAGAATTTAAAAAGAAAAATTATTTTTAGGTTAAACCAAAATTAGAAAATTTTAAAGGTTAATTAAGAAAATATAACAACTTTAATAATAATAAGAAAAATACTAACTTATTTACATATTAATAAAAATAAAGATTATATTGTCGCTCCCAGCTGTCGCTCCCGGGATTTTCATCCTAGTACAAACGCGAAAGTGGTGCGGAAAAGGTAGAGTCTCCAGCCAGACATTTTTATCCCGAAGGAATGGGAAAGGTAATGTTGCACAAACCTGAGGAAGAAGGAAAGGACAAGGTCCTGCGAACCAAATATCTGGGTTCGGGAGTCGGTTACGACCTGGGAAGGTATTAGCACCTCAGACCGTCCGCCGTACCCGACGCGATCCACGCTTGCTTGCTTGTTTCAAAGGGTGAGAAATAACTGCTGCGATTTCGTAATTCCTTGCAAAGATTGAAGATCTAAGATATCTGAAGATTGAGACGTTAGTGAAGATGATAGAGGCTATGCGGTTTTGCTTGAAAATCCCGATCCAGAATGAATCAAACTACAATTGCATCGTGGAATTTGAAACTCAGAGCGAGATCACCGTGAATGCTACGACATTTTAGGTATCGAATTCGATCCCACCTTCTCTTTCGTTCCTCTTATCTTCTCCTTGCTTTGTACGATTGTGATTTTTTTTTTTTTTGCGAATTTCTGATTGGTGTTGAATCATTGTTAAGGATATGGTGATTGTCGATTTCGTCCTTTTTTTTGTTTTGGTGATTCTCGTGTGGTTGTTACGGTCATTTGGAAACGTTCTGTTATTGATGCCTTGAACCTTCATTTTATAGGTTGTGGAGGATTTGGGATTTGCTGCCAAGGAAATTTGAGCCTGGCCCTGCTGGGAACGAAATTGTTGCTGTCGGTCATAATGGAGTCATGGTAGCTTCGTCCGTTAATACAATTCCTCGTATAGGCGCCATGTATCCCACGGAAGGAAGGCCACCTGACCAGTTTAGAACATTTATTGTAATAGGCAAAGAAATGGATTGAATACTTTTCCTCTGAAATTGTTTGCTGCTGCATTTTATTTTGATACCTCTATGCATTAACATTGTCATTAGTATCAACACTATTTGTTTTCTTTAACTCAAACTGCAAGACAATTCCTCTTTCTTTCGGCAAAGTTGTAATAGCCTTACGGGATTCATTTCTCTTCAGCTTTTGTTTTTCATTTTATCAAGTTCCCCAACCACCAGCTTATCCTTGTTCATTCCTTATGATTTCAATCCACCAACTTGCAGCATCATAACCCCATGAATTAGCAAACCAAAAAAAAAAACCTTAAAGTGCCCTTACAAATGATACTTGAACTAAATATTTTGAAACTAAATTTCAAAAATAACTTGAAACGTCTTAAGAATCACAAACTATAATGACTCAAAGTCCGAATAAATGTTATCTTGAAGCCGAATTTGAAATTAACAACGGACTAAACGTCAATAGGGTCCTATCTTGTAATATCTCAAACAAATATTCGAACAACTTGACGAATGATATGAAGATAAGGTCCAAACCGATTAGAAACCTTAGGACCATACTCCGTAAAACAAACCACAATACTTGACATTCTTGAAAGGTCCTAAGATAAGATGAATTTGAAGAAGAACTCCCCATTGTTCATGAACTAAGGCTCTAGTTCTATATAATATGCTCATAGAGAGACTAGTTGAATTTAGCTTGTAGAAACCTTAGTCAGTACCTTAATCAATATAACATCCCCAACACCAAGCTTCCATGATGCCTTAGTCAATACCTTAATCTATTCCCTTGTGGCTTCGATGAAATGTATGACCATGATTTTTATGACCTACTATGAGATGCATATGGGTGAAGCACAATCCTATGAACACGACCACTTCTGAACCACTGAATAATTTTCCAGATTAGTCACAACTCTTTGAATCGTCTGAAACATGCCATGACCATTCGAATCCAGATGAATCACTGATAAACTGAAGATTCGAACCAAACTTCACACAAAACACTGTTCGATAAACGAATGAATCTCAGCACATGACAACATGAACTTTGAATATGCACTGTCTAAGAAATAGTCCAGTGGTCCAAAATAATCTTGCAGTTGCTATGATATTTTGATAGTTTGACCAAAGTTAAGCCAAACTCCCGTCTGAATCGAAACACAACTGAACAAACGCATTTGAAGTGGAATCATAGTCCAGTGAATATTCTCTGTCATTTCAATCCTTGACAGATACGGATAAGGTACAAAACCCTAATTTCCCAGGGCCTTGATCACATGCCCTATGAATCCATGAAATGCACTATCATGATGTTAATGACCTAGTGAGAAATGCAGATGAATGCGAAACGATAAGCCAGTAAAGGGAATAAGTATGAGGACAAATTTTGAGGTATTACAGCTGCCCCTATTCAATCATTTGTAGACTTGAATGAATAATTGCAACAACTTTTAGACGTTCAAGGTGTGGAGTGATTGAATACCCGAATAAAACCTGGAAATTTGAACTCAGGATAATAGAAATGCCATCTGCCCTTTTATTTATATATATTTTGTTTTGACCTCTGAATAGGTAACGGAGATAGAACCAGGTGGAATAGAATCAATGCAATCACTGCGACTACTGAGCGAATCAAAGCCACAACGAGGGTGCCTGTTGGCGAAACAGGGCTTAACGAAAATAGAAACTCATCAGTGTGACTACTGGGCAGGACCAAGTCACAAAGAAACACACGTGACTGCTGGGCAGGACCAAGCCACGTAAGATGCCTGTTAGCGAAACAGGGCTTCAACGAGACCATTAGCGGAATGAAGCTCAAACCAATATGACTGCTGGGCAGGACCAAGCCATAATAAAAACACACGCGACTGCTGGGCAGGACCAAACCACGGAAGATGCCTGTTGGCGGAACAGGGCTTAAATCAATATGACTGCTGGGCAGGACCAAGCCATAAAGAAACAATACGCGACTGCTGGGCAGGACCAAGCCACGGAAGATGAAACAAGTACGCGACTGCTGGGCAGGACCAAGCCACGACGAAAAAATAACATTGATTTGGAAGGACCAAGATGTCTGGCAAATGGCGTAAGTATCTTCTGCGGGGAATACTTCAAAATGATGTTATAGGTTGACTGTTGTCTCTCCCGATAAATGAGAATGACTCAAATAAAGGTACAGACGCGAACGGTCGGTGAAAGGATGAAATGAGAACACACAGGAGTGAACTCAAGAGAATGAAAAGAGTCGCCAGCTAGACATTTTTATCCCGAGGGAAAGGTAATGCTGCATAAACCTAAGAAAAGACATGGATAAGACGGTTGCGAACCAGAGAGACTGAGAAAGGGGGTTGGTTACAACCTGGGAAGGTATTAGCACCCAGATTGTCCGCCGTACTCGACGGGATCCACGCTTAAAAGATTGGTGTTTTAAAGGGGTAGTGTCAGTGCAATTTGTGTGTAAAAAGAGCTGGAAGAAAATGTACAGGTGTCAGTGTAAAGGAAGTGTAAAGTGTATAAATGATGTGTCAGTGTAAGAATGAGAATGAATTGCTCAAGATTATGAGGCTTAAAGAAATGAGCTGGAAGAGGGGGGATATACAGAGACTTTTGTTCGATAACTGTTAAGTTATGCCTACGTATCCTCTCGTGCAATGAGGAAGTCAGAACACCGTAGTTCGACCCAAAGAGACTGAAAGGCAAATTGATTTGTGAACTGCTTACTTGTCTATGCTCAAGTGTATGACCTGTCTGGCTCAGGTGCAAACTGTCTTGCATTAGACGGAAGAAGCAAGTTCTCGTTTATGAATGAATGAGATGAGAAAAAGAATCCCGGAGGAGACGATTATTGTTTGTTTTTGTGTTTTCAGTCTTTTATTGCTTTTGGAAATGTGTCATAAGTTAATGAGCTTAAGCCTAAACCAATGGGTTAGTAAACTCATCACATGTTCCCTCTGATTAGGGGTAATGAGAATACCTTAAGTGTGAAGTCAGATTCTCACACTTAATCACCATGATGTAGGATTAAGATCATTAACCTACTTGTGATTATTCAAATGTTTTTGTTGTTTTGGTTTAGTGTTGAGTAATGAGATTAAGCCATAATCAGGGATTAAACAAACTCATTACACCATCCTAATAGAAGGATAATAGATGAGAGTGTTTAAGCTGAGGAAAGCTCCTCAACTTAATCCATGATTAGGGATTAAACTTATGACAAAACAAAGCCTTTATTAAGTGGATTTTATTTAATGATATGGTGATGAAGTGGTTTTTAGGGTTTGTAAGACAACTTGAGGGGGACTTGTCCATTAACACTAGGGTTAGTCCTTCTTAACCAATTAAGGAAGAATTAGAACCCTAATGCAAGGCCCAAGTTACAAGCTTGATGTCTTGATGATTATTAAGTGAATTGATTAAAGGATTTAAACACATTAAGGGTTTAACACTTAGGATTAAAGTTATACACTCCATCCTAATAGAAGGATGCAGGCATAAGCTTAATCACAAAGCCTTAAAGCCTTTAGGGTTTAGTCCTTGATTATGAGATGAGAAGAGAAGACTCAAAGAGACACAAAGGTAAAAGCTAAGTGGGGGGACTAATCAAAACCCTAATTATTGTCATGCTTGGTTGTTCCTAAGGTTTGTGAGGTTTACAAGAAAGATCTTCAGAGGAACCACCAGGAAGCAGATGAAAGGAGCAAAGAGAAGCAAAGTAACTTGCTTCATTCAAGAAGACAAGTCACTTGAAGAAAGAAAGTAAGATGAAGAAGAATGAGCAAGCTCAATCTCAAACACAAGACAAAATGCAGCAATGATGCATAAGAGGGATGAAAAGAAATTGTGAGAAGTGAAGGTAAATTCACTTCTCAGAGTTACTTACCACCTGAAAAGTTAGTGAAAGAAATGCAATGCAATGCAAAATGAGATGAAATGACATGATGCAAATCAAAACCAGAAGCATACACATGATGTTAATGATGCTATGAGATGATGCAAACATGAAACAAGGCATGGGAATGATCATATGAACATGTGGATGCAAGAGAAGCATGCTTAGAACCATGAACATACATGAAAAGTTATGAAGTGAAAATGGCATACAAAATGGCAAATGCAAGATGCAATGATCAAACATGCTTCTAATATGTCTTAAGATGTCTAATGAATCAAATGGATGCATAGAATGTCATGGCAAGTCATGGTATGCAAGCAAATGCAAGATGAATGCAAAAGGAAGCCCAAATTAGGGTTTATGATCAATGCACCAAACAAAAACCAAAACCAGAAGCAAACATCAAGATAAAAAATTGAAATTGCAACCAAGGGAACCCTAAACCTATACAAGCACACTGCCCAAAAGGAGGGGATCTAACTCTAAACCTAATGGAAGTTGTGAATTTCCTAAGATTGCTAGGGTTTTAAGGTACCTTGTCAAGAAAAATGTCAAACAAATTGAAAATGAAAGATCAAATCATGCCAATTTAATCCTATGAACTACATGATATGCAAGACACAATGCAAAAAGAATCAAAGTCCAACTCTCAATGGTTAGGCAGAAATGAATTTTGGAAGTTTGGAACAAAATATTGCCTTGAAATGAAATTAATTGCATGCAAAATTGTCAAAAGACATCAAGATCAAAAAAGAAATTTGGTTTGAGGGTTGGACAATGTTTCTAAATGATTTTAAAGGTTTCATGAATGTTTTGGTGAGTTTTAAATACTTAAAAGTATTTTTAATTAATTAATTCTCATTAATTAATTAAAAATAAACTTTTAAATAATTTAAAAATATTTTTTTAATGCAAAAATTAAAAATAAAAATGTTTTTGGTTTCTGAAAATTAATAAAAGATTGTATAAAAATTTTCAGAATTTTTAAATGATTTTTACTATTTTAAATAAAATGTGCAAATAAAATACAAAATAAATGAAATAAAAATTAAAATAGGAGAAGTATGCAGAAAGAGAGGCCAGGATCGAATCTGGGAAATGGTTTGTTGACTGCGCGCCAGATCCTGTGGCTGGAATTCAAACTGACAAATCCTAATTAATTAAATTAAATAAATGAGATTAGGGTTAATTGAGGAATCTGGGCCATTCATGCGCGCGGGAGATTGACTAAGTCAACCAGATCAAGGGTTCATATTCAAACCTGGCTAACCCTAATTAATTAGCCCTAATTATTTTCAGGTCACCGGAGACGAGCTCCGGTCGTCTTCTCCGGTGACCTCCCTCCCTGAAAATCTCCAAAACACTCCCTAGGTCAAATCAAACCCCCCAAATCTCCAGAAATGATCCCTAAGCCCTCTAGAATAAGAATCCAACCTCAAAGCTCATTTCTTCTTGCACAAAACCATGATTCGAAACAAAAATGCAAAAATGGCAAAACTTTCAGAGAAGCAATACACACTCAATACTCAATCATTTTCAAAAATAAAAAGTTCAATGAACTCAGGGAAGCATATAGATCATTTCACAAACAAGAAAAGAGAGTTCTGGAAAAATGAATTCCATGGCTACCTGAATCGAAGCTTTGGTTTCTGGCACTTTCTGGCTTATGTCTTGCTTGCAATCAACTCCCCTGGACCTCTTGAGAAGCTTTCAAGGCTTGTTTGAAGTTTGTAATGGTTGGTTTGAGAGATGGCTGAAGTTCTGCTCAATGAGGGGCAGAAATCGTATCTTTGATTCAGGGGTGTTTAGGCAATGGTGATGGGTGGTTTCTGATCAGTGAAGTGTGCTGAGTTGATTTGTGAAGTTGGTTTGTGTGTTTTAGGCTTGTGTGTTGATTTTCGAAAGCTTTTGCAAATGGAGCATAAACTTGAAAACTAGGGCTTGGGTGTGTTTCAGCCTGAAGTGTTATGTGCTTTTGCTTGCTTTTGATTTGTATAAACAATTGTGATAGGTCAGAGAGTTGGTGCTGGCCTATTGTGATTGGTATGGGCAAGTTGCCAAAATGTCAACTTGACTTGTACTTGAAGCATGGGCTATGGTACAACTTGCTTTTTTGCATGCTTGAGCTCAGCTTGAATCAAGGAATGCTGTGAAAAGAGTTTAGAGGCAAGGCAGCAAGTGGTTTGTAACTTATGATGAGTTTTGCAAGTTGGTCCAAGTTTGGTTCCTTTGAGATTTTATGAGTTTCAATGCATCAAAGTGAAAAATTCTTTGGCCCATTATGAATTTTAGGTGTTGTATGATCATGTTGTGAAGTTTAGAAGTCCATTTGATAGCTCAATTTGCCTTGACAAGTGAATTTGCAACTTTGCTTCTTTGGTAGAAACTTTGAAATTTTGTGATTTTAGCCAACTTTGACAATCCATAACTTTTGATCCAAAATGAATTAGGTCATGTTCTTGTACTTTTTGAAAAGGGAATGATCCATTATACAACTTTCATGACCAAAGTTTTTCCATTTGAAGCATTTTTGAATCAAAAAGTAAAGGTTGAAAAAGTTTCCTAAAATGGCAATTTCATTAAAAGTCAAACTTTCCCAAAAAGTCAACTTTGCAAAAGACTTGAAATTCCTCAATTTTGTGAACTTCCAACTTCTTCTATGATCAAATAAAGATCATATACAATCAAAATGATGAAGAACACCCTTTGGTTGGGTCATTGGGGGCCTCAGATGCCCTGATTTTACACTGGCTTGCTCAAGAAGTCAACCCTTGATCAGATGACTTCCCCATTGAATTTCTTCATGAAAATTGATATGCATACTCCCTATACCATATAGAGACCAATAGAAACAAGAATGACCAAAAAAATTGGGGTTATGGCCTCTGAAACCAAAACCCTAATTCTAGGCCATCTGTGCAGTCAAGCCTGGCTCGGCTTCCATGCCATTTTCAGTTCTTGTGATTTTTTGACATTCTTGACTTTGAGAGGATATAATATGATGCTTGAACACACATGGACCCCTTTGAAGTGATTGATGACCTTTGGAGTGGCTTAAGAAGCTCTTGGATTGCCCAGATCACAAACCCTAGATGCAAATGACTTTGAATCTATGCAGTGAATCCAAAATTTGATATGAGATGCTATGATTGGATTTATGCATATGAAATGATCACAAGCCATGGTGTGAATGGGTGAGGGCAAATTTGGGGTGTTTACAACTGTAACACCTCAAAA
Organism: Lathyrus aphaca; assembly: GCA_963966055.1. Lineage (NCBI taxonomy): Eukaryota > Viridiplantae > Streptophyta > Magnoliopsida > Fabales > Fabaceae > Lathyrus > Lathyrus aphaca. Next base: position 316,736,813 of record OZ014522.1, read on the forward strand.
TTGGCCCATGCTGGCATGCACATGTTGGATTTATGGCGTAATTCTCCATGATGATGGAAATGCTACGCTTTGGAGGATGCAAATGTAATGATGATTACTAAATGCAAATGCAAATGAGATCTCCTGATAAGGAGACTGCAAGTATCCCAAATGGCTTGACTGGAGGGGAAATGATGATCACTGCATTGATATGGTTCATCCTGATGAGGAGGAGACAACTCTGCGGGAAAGCTGTCAATGATTCACCGGCTCTAAACAGCCACCATTGCCAAAAATAAATTGGACTTTGAGATTGGAGTGCCAAGACCCTGCTGGAGATGGACCCTTCTTGAACTCGGGTGGGGAAGTGAGGACCTCCTGAATTGGCTGGGAACCAAAGGCATGCTACTACTGAGGAAGAAACTGTTGGGGAGGCAAGACACTCCTTATACTGCTGAGAATTGCCCCTGTCTGAAGGGAACTTCTGCATGGGGATGACACCCACCTTCTGCTACCTTGCTGGGAGAAATTTCAACTTCCACTTTGCTGGGGATGATCGGAGACACCCTGGGAGACACCTGCTCCTGTTCAACCATAAAGAAATGCTCCTGGGAATTTGTTGTTAGCTCTGTTAGCAACACCGGTACCTGTACCTGCATGAACATAATCGATAGTACCTGCAACATAGAGAGTTAGTTTTGGACCTGCTTGCCCCAGGCTCGCAGTATGAATCATTATCTGGGTATCTCGACACCCTTTCCGAGTTGTATTAAATGTTTCTATCCTCCTGCACGAGTTAGAAAGCATTCATATGTTCACAACACAATGTAAGTCACAATTTGATGGACGTTTTCACGATCAACCAATGCTAGATGAAAAAAGCAAAAACAAGAAGCAAACATAGTCAAATTGACTAAAGGTGAATTTTTATTGATTCGAAAAAATAGCCATGAATAGGAAATACAAAGGAAGCAGTTCCCTGGAAAGAGGAAACATCCAAAAAGGAAAATAAACTATCCTATTGGCAATGTGAGAAGTGGATCTCATCAAGTCTCAACCCGGTTATGACTCGTATATCTTCAAGACGCTCCTCTCGCTCTGCCTCTTGAGGAAAAGTAAGTGAACTGATCTTCAACCCTTAGGATAGCCTCAATTGTATATAGGTTATGGATCTCACATATCGCAGTCGTTCGTGTTAATCCCTCTTTTGCGTGGATCGCCTTTTCAGGTTTTCAATCCACCGGGATAACCCTTTTTTCCTGAGTTGTACGATGTGGCTTTTCAACTCAGCGGGTGTACATTTTTTTAAAGATTTCCCTAACTTTTTCCCGAGCCTTTTATTCTGTTTTTGGCTCGCCGGGATGCCCATTTTTGCCTGGATCTTTATTCTATTTTTATCCAGCGGGTCTTTTTACATGAAGTATTTTCTTACTGCGTCTGCATTAACAGGGGATTGGAAGTCTTCTCCATCCATGGTTGTCAGCATCAAGGCTCCACCTGAGAAGACCCTTTTAACCATGAACGGTTCTTCATAGTTAGGTGTCCACTTGCCCCTGTGATCATTGAGAGGAGGAAGAATCCTTTTCAGCACTAAGTCACCTGGCATGTAACTATGTGGTCGTACCTTCTTGTCAAAAGCATGCTTCATCTGCCGTTGATTCAACTGTCCATGGCATACAGCTGCTAGACGTTTTTCTTCAATGAGGCTCAATTGATTATATCTGGATCGGAGCCACTCAGCTTCATCTAACTTAATGTCCATCATTAACCTCAACGAGGGGATTTCCACTTCAATTGGTAGGACTGCCTCCATACCATACACCAGTGAGAAAGGGGTTGCCCCTGTCGAAGTACGTACTGACGTTCTGTACCCATGCAACGTGAATGGTAGCATCTCATGCCAGTATTTGTATGTCACAACCATCTTCTGCACAATCTTCTTGATGTTCTTATTGGCCGCCTCGACGGCGCCATTCATCTTCGGGCGATATGGAGAAGAGTTGTGATGTTCTATTTTGAAATCTCGACACAAGTCAGCCATAATCTTATTGTTGAGATTAGAACCATTATCAGTAATGATCCTTTCAGGAATTCCGTACCGGCAAATGATGTCTCGTTTAATAAATCGGGCTACCACTTGTTTAGTGACATTGGTGTAAGACGCCGCTTCAACCCACTTTGTGAAATAGTCTATAGCAACCAGGATGAAGCGATGACCATTAGAAGCTGTTGGCTCGATCTTGCCAATCATATCAATGCCCCGCATAGCGAACGGCCATGGTGAAGACATGACACTCAACAGATTCGAAGGCACATGGACCTTGTCGGCATAAATTTGACACTTGTGGCATTTACGGGAGCATTTACAGCAATCGGATTCCATGGTAATCCAATAGTATCCCGATCTCAACAATTTCTTGGCCATGGCATGTCCTCCAGCATAGGTACCGAAGGAGCCTTCATGGACCTCCTGCATCAACAGGTCTGCTTCGTGTCTATCCACGCATCTGAGCAGCACCATGTCAAAGTTTCGCTTGTACATCACACCATCTTGATTCAAGAAGAAACCTCCTGCCAGTCTTCTAAGGGTCTTCTTATCCTTACTAGATGCCCCAGCCGGGTATTCTTGAGCCTTCAGGAATTACTTGATATCATGATACCAAGGCTTGTTATCTTCACCATCTTCGACTGCAAAGACATAAGCCGGTCTTTCAAGACGGGAGACCGTAATTCGAGGCACGAAATTCTCTTGACAAACTTTAATCATGGACGACAAAGTTGCTAGAGCATCGGCGAATTGGTTTTCATCTCGAGGAATGTAATTCAGCTTGACTTTGGTGAAGAAAGTTAACAGCCTCCTGACATAATCTTTGTAAGGAATCAAACGAGGTTGATGAACCAGCCATTTGCCATTGAGTTGATTTACCACCAAAGCAGAAACTCCAAAGATCTCGAGGTTTTTGACTCGTAAGTCGATTGCCTCTTCAATCCCCATGATACACGCTTCATACTCCGCCTCATTGTTAGTGCATTCGAAAGTCAACCGAGAAGCTAAAGGTGTATGGACCCCTTCTGGGGAGATGATAACGACACCTACTCCACTTCCATTCATGTTCACAGCCCCGAAAAACATCAACATCCATTTGGATTCAGGGTCTGGCCCCTCCTCCGGAAGTGGTTCTTCGTAGTCTTTCGACTTGAGGAACATGATGTCCTCATCCGGAAAATCGAACCTCATGGGTTGATAATCATCGATTGGCTAATGAGCCAAGTATTCTGACAATACACTTCCTTTAATTGCCTTTTGCGAAGTGTATTGTATATCATACTTTGTTAATATCATCTGCCACCGGGCTACTCTTCCCGTCAAAGCTGGCTTTTCAAAGATGTATTTCACAGGATCCATCTTGGAAATTAAGAGAGTAGTGTGAGTCAGCATGTACTGTCTTAGTCGGCGAGCAGCCCATGCCAAAGTGCAGCAAGTTTTCTCGAGTAGTGAGTAGCGCGTCTCACAATCGGTAAACGTTTTGCTAAGGTAATAAATGGTGTGCTCTTTTCGACCAGACTCGTCCTGCTGACCCAACATACATCCCATCGATCGTTCAAGCACGGTAAGATACATAATCAAAGGTCTCCCTGGCACTGAGGCATAAGAATTGGAGGCTCTAACAGGTATTCTTTGATTCAGTCAAAGGCTTGCTGGAAGTCTTCGTTCCATTTAATGGCCTGATTCTTCCTCAGAAGCTTAAAGATGGGCTCACATGTGGCCGTTAGGTGAGAAATAAACCGTGCAATGTAGTTTAGTCTCCCTAAGAAGCCACACAATTTCTTTTCAATCTTCGGATCAGACATCTCTTGTTCGATAAACGAATGAATCTCAGCAAATGACAACATGAACTTTGAATATGCACTGTCTAAGAAATAGTCCAGTGGTCCAAAATAATCTTGCAGTTGCTGTGATCTTTTGATAGTTTGACCAAAGTTAAGCCAAACTCCCGTCTGAATCGAAATACAACTGAACAAACGCATTTGAAGTGGAATCATAGTCCAGTGAATATTCTCTGTCATTTCAATCCTTGACAGATACGGATAAGGTACAAAACCCTAATTTCCCAGGGCCTTGATCACATGCCCTATGAATCCATGAAATTCACTATCATGATGTTAATGACCTAGTGAGAAATGCAGATGAATGCGAAACGATAAGCCAATAAAGGGAATAAGTATGAGGGCAAATTTTGAGGTATTACATATATTAATTAGGGTTTAGAAAAAAAATAAGTTAATTTTTAGGGTCAGTAGAAAAGTTAGGGTTAACATTTTAATTAAGAAAAAATTAGGGTTAAGAATTTAGGTTTAAAGATTAATTAAGATTTAAATTATTTACAAAATTATATGTAATAAAGATTAATAAAATTATTAGAAAGAATAATTAATATTTATTTACAAAACAAATACTATGATATAATATATATTTAAATTAAAATTAGGGTTAATAAATTAGTTAATTAGTTACTGATAATAATAATATACTAATTAAATTATGAAAAATAAAGAAGAAAATAGAAAATATTCAGCAAAACAAAGAATGAGGGATCCTGGATTCGAACCCATGTCCCTATGCTTACCAACCTCCATGCACTCCACTGGACCAGTTGTACGCTGGTGATAATGAAATAAGAATAAAACATAATATAATGAAGCTAATATAAAAGAAAATTGTTCAAAAAAAATGCTAGAGGCCAAGTTTGAACCCATGCCCTTTGCTTTGCTCACACTCCCTCCGTCCACTGGGCCAACGCGCATCTGGTGTTAGTAAATGTAAACACATCATTATAAAATAAATCAAAAATTTGAATTTCAAAGAAACGCGCGCACTGATCATCTTCTTCCCAGAACCGTCCACTTTACTTCTAGCTACGGTTGTCTGTGGCTAAAACTTGTAGTGACGGCTTTTGTCTGTCACTACATGTCCTGCATATAAAATCAATCATACTATGCAATATAAATTTAACCCAGTCACAATAATCAACTAAAAGAAATCTCCTAATTCCAAATAAGGCATTAATTTCATGTGAAATCACTTGGAGCTAAGACTCCCAAATTTGAATTTCCGAAACCCTAACAATGGCGTTTTCGCATTCCGGCCATGAAGCTTTGATCCAAGTGCCCAGAAACATTCTACACATCACTACAAACATCAAAGCACAATCAAATTTCCATAATAATGCATAAATGAATGTAATCGAAAAATAAAAATAACAAGAAATAAAGGAATTCGGTTTGTGCATTCAAGGGTGTTTTTGATGATGCAAATGATGCAAATAGGTTCAATGAACACCCAGGAAGGTATTGCAACCTTTATCTTGCTTTGAAATAGCCTCAAAACCAAAATCCGAAATTGACTTTTTCTTTGAAAAGTTGAAGTTGGAATGATGTTCTTGGAGGCTGGATATTCATCCCTTGTGCTTGCAATAAGTTTGTGTATATATGGTGATGTAAATTAGGTCAAGAGTTTGTGGATTTTTGGGCTTTTGATGGTTGCTTGATCATGAAGTTTCACCACTTTCAAATATTACAAAAAATCTTATAAAACCTTTCCAATTTTGTTGAGCACGAATTTGAATGATACCAATCAATTTTGAATGACCTTTAAGAGCTTCTAGAATGAGAATCATATCCAATATTGAGTTTTTCATATTTTATTTTGATTTAAATTGATTTTAAATGAATAAAATCCAAATAAATATAAAATAAATTATAAAAATATGAATAAATGAGAATTGGTTCATGCATGATGATATCATGAAGATTGGATTACAAAATTGCAAGCCCATTTGGAAAAATTTGGTTTTAAGGCTTAATTTGCTCAATATACCCCTCAAAAATTTCCCAACTTTGAAAAGGCACAAATCCCTCAATTTTAATGCTATGAAGGTGTTATTGGACATTTTGGGAAGATTAGAGAGTCCTCTAACCAACCTCTTTGGTCTCATGTCCATATCCTTTACCATTTTGAAATTATGTCCTTTGGAAGATGTTGACTTTTAAAATGACCTATAATGTCTTAGCTCATACCTTCCAAATGAAGCATTTTTAGGCTTGGCTTGTGAGACATAAATTTGTAGAGATTTCAATTTCCTTCAAAATGAGCTTTGGATGGGAAATTTTTGATGAAGCATGTGAAAGTTATGTCTGGTCAAAGTTCAGTTGACTTTTCCTGTGAAAACCCTAATTTAGAAACTCCTGATTCTTGATGATCTGAAACTTCCTTGATGAATAATGATAAAACCTTGATCAAATGATGGATTTTACTTCATAAAATTGATTTTGGCAAAAAATCATGAAATTTGACTTTGGTTTGACCACACTTGACCTCAGTTTGACTTTTTAACTACTTTGACTGATTTTTGCATATCTGATCATATGACTGAGCAAACTTTTTGGGAAAGCCTTGAAACTTGACATAGGGATTCTCAAAGACATATAGGATGCTATGAAGCTCACTTGAGGCCTTGAAAGTCCATTTATCCTGATGAAATCCAAAAGCCTAGTTTAGGGTGCATTGCTTAGGATGAGGCTTTGTCTGAGGGAACTTCCAAGCTTTCTGACTAATTGTGAACCTTGTGAACCTCTTGGGATACCTTGTGAACCTCTTGGGACACCTTGGTATACAATTCCTTGACTAGGGGAGGGCAAAGTTTGGGGTGTAACAATGGTCAACTAATAAAACCACCGAGCGTAAAAGAACCAACAGAAAAAGAGAGGTTTTTGTAAGTACCATAATTTTCTTGGTCATAAAACTTATCAATGTTTCCTTTTCAGGGACCTAGTTCAAAATGCAATCCAGGATGGAAGGCTGAAGTTTGGAGAGAAACCAAAACAGCAAACAAGGGTTGAAGCGACCCATGTGCAAGTAATGGAAGCTAATTATGTTGAACCTTTCGACATGAATATGGTCGAGGTAGAAAAAATGTCAGATCACAGTTTTGATTTGATTGTAGCCGTTGAAGGTTTCGACAACATTGTCAACATGGTGGGAGTCACTGAGGGTTCCCCCATTCGCCGCAACATAGAGGAAGTATCAGAAGAGGAATTGACTATGCTTGTTCTGATCAAGGTAACTGAGGATCTTGAAGAGAAAAGAAATGTCAAGACTGGTGAAGGTTTCAACAACCAGAGTCAGGATGAAACCACTGAGGGTTTCGACCACCAAGGTGCCCCCAGGGTCATTAAAGACGCTAAGCATCTAAGGAAGGGAGGTATTGAAAGCTTCCACAAAAGAGTCAACAAGTTAGCTGCAGATGGGGTAGTCTGGGAACCTTGGGAGAGCCTAATGGAAAATTCGACTACTGGGTAAAATACGGTTCGCCTGCCAGCCCCAAGATCAACATCAACGAAGTACAGCCAACAGGCTGGGGTGAAGATTTTGACAACAATGAGGACAAAGTTGATGTTTTCCCCAACGCTAATGAGAAGGCCACTAAAGGCCTCAATAATAAAAATGAGGTCACTGAGGAAAATGAGGTCATTGAGGAAAATGTTTGTAGCCAGTCGAAGAAGGTCACTAAAGGCCTTAGTAGTGACACTAGTAATTTCACAATATAGGTAAGATTGCAAATGAAGATAATATGGAAATCACACTTGAGGCTGCAGAAGGCCCTCCACCAAAAATCACTTATGTGATACTTCGCAGAACTGTGGAAGATCCTAAAGATAAAGCAGCCCAAACCAAGAGTGTCTCGGCTTCAAAGGGACCTTGCGAAGTCGAAGAGGCTCTCATAAAGAAAATGGACAAATTAAGCCTTGCTGATAAGCAAAGGCTGGAGATCAACATGGTCGAAGCTGCTCAGAAGAACAAAGGAAAAAATAAGATGGAATGTCGTCGAGAGGAGTGCCAAAGGGAAGCCTATCCAAAGGAATGCGAAAATTTGGCAGAGTTTATCCAAAGGTGCCAAAAGAAGAATACTGAAGTAATGTTATGTCCGCATTGCAGCTCCATTTTCGACAGAAAGGCGGAAGCAAACATAGAAGAAGTAGAGAAATCAATGGCAAGGAGTAATTGGTTTGAAAAGCCAGCAGTCGAAGCCGGTGGATATGATCCGAGGAAAAGCAAATATCACTTCAAAAACCCTGGGGGAAGGTACCACAATACCTACAAGCCATCAGGAAAAGTACAGAATGATAGATGGGTACAACCCATTAGGGATGCCCAGAGGCCTAGAGAATGGAAAACTTATGAAGTTCAAAGGGGATCCTCAGTCGAAATAAGAAAGGAAGCTGAAAAGCAGAGGCACAAGACATATCCTTCAGAGAACTATAAAGGGAAGAATCCCATGTCGAAATCTCAATGGAGGAGGTTCCAGAGGCAAAAAAGGACTGAGAAAGAAGCAACGAGCGTCCTAAAGGCCAAGGAAAAGAATGTTGGTGAAAACAAAGTAGAATCAAATAGAAACGCTCAAGTGGCAGAAAACGACAAGCTCCACAAAGGAAAAGACACCGTCAACCGACTACCATTGACAAAGCTTACCAGCACATTGGCAGAAGTCGATGAAGCTACTGATAGTTTCGAGTCTGACAAAGAGGGCTCATTTGATGTGATTTGTAATGTAGTCTTTGTACTTCCCAGGGACTACGATAGAGTAATGGAAATATAGGATGAAGAAGATTCCTTGATGGATAGTACAGTGGGACCAAGGCCCGTATGCTACTATATCATGAATAACGGTTGCGTAGAAGAAAAAAATGCTTTCTTCGAAAAACCAGATGCTTCAATGAAGGGACATTTGAAGCCCCTGTTCATAAAAGGAAAGGTCGAAGACACATGCGTCAACAAAATCCTAGTAGATGGAGGGGTTGTTGTAAACCTAATGCCCCACTATATGTTGAAGAAGATTGGAAAAAATGACTCTGATGCAAAACTACACAACATGGTCTTGTCGAACTATGAAGGAAAAGTGGGCACAACCATGGGTGTCATTCAAGTAGATCTGATAGTAGGCACCCTCACCTGACCAACAATGTTCATAGTTATTGCATCAAGGGCGAATTATAACTTGCTGCTAGGTAGGGAGTGGATCCATGGAGTAGGAGCGGTGCCATCGTCGATGCACCAAAGGATAGTCATATGGTGTCCTGATGGGATCGTCGAAAATATTAAGGCAGATCAAAGTTATTTCATGACCGAAGTAAAATGATAACTAGTCGAAGCTTCGACAAGAACTTAGCCCACATAGCTCCTTGCAACCCAGTTGACTTTGACCTAACAGTGTCGGACAACGCCTATTGCTCCATGTACTTACATCCGACACATGGATTCCAATGGGACAAAGAGGTAATCGGCAAACCAAGCCACGTTTGGGGAACTACTGACATAGAACCAACTGGTTGGGACAGTGAATTCGACGGCAATTATGAGTGAAGTTACAACACTAACGAGATTAACAGCCTATATGGCCGAAATTAAAATAAAAGTGGCTCTTGAAGCAGAAGCAAAGTCTATGGTTGTCGAAGCCAAGGAAGAAAATTCACATCCACCGTGCCCTCACCAAGGCATATATGGAGAAAACAAAGATGAGCAGACAAGCGAATGCCAGAATAACAAGTTGGATGCCATCTACGACGACGAACCCTTAGGATTTGAAAAAGACCCAACTTCAACTAACATGAAGATGGTAACACAAGATCCTTTAGAAGAAATCAATCTAGGACTGGGGGAAAAGAGAAGGCCAACCTATATAAGTGCAACTATGGACCCCCATTTCAGAAACGAATTAGTTCAGTTGTTGAAAGAATTCAAGGACTGCTTCGCATGGGACTATGACAAAATGCTGGGCATCGACAAGGGTTTGGTCAAACTGAAACTTCCTATAATTGAAGGAAGGAAGCCCATGAAGCAAGCTGCAAGGCATTTCGCACCAGAGGTTTTGTCGAAGATAAAAGAGGAGGTCGAAATACTTCTCAAGTGTAAATTCATTCGTCCAACAAGGTATGTCGAATGGATTGCAAATATTGAACCAGTAATAAAGAAAAATGGCTCTTTGAGGGTGTGCATTGATTTTCGAGACTTAAATTCTTCCACCCTAAAGGATGAATATCCTATGCCAGTAACAGAAATGCTAGTAGACTCTGCAGCAGGACACGAATACCTAAGTATGCTAGATGAATATTCTGGCTACAACCAAATCTTCATTGCAGAGGAAGATGTTTCAAAAACAGCCTTTCGGTGTCCCAGAGCGATAGGGATGTACGAATGGGTAGTTATGCCCTTTGGTTTGAAAAACGTTGGGGCCACATACCAAAGGGCTATGAATTCCCTATTTATGACTTTATTGAAACATTCATGCAAGTATACATTGATGATATTGTAATAAATTCTATTTCAAAAGCACATCATTTAACCCATCTTCGACAATCCTTTAAAAGGATGAGAAAACATGGCTTAAATTTGCATTTGGTATGCAGGCTGGAGATTTCCTAGGTTTTGTGGTCCACAAAAAGGGAATCAAAATAAATGATAATAAAGTTAAAGCAATAAGGGAGGCGAAAGCTCCTTCGACAAAGAAAGAACTACAGTCATTGCTGGGGAAGATTAATTTCCTTAGAAGATTTATTTCAAACCTCAGTGGGAAGACGCAAGAATTCTCCACCTTGCTTCGACTAAAAATGAAAATTTCATATGGGGGAAGGAACAATAAGAAGCTTTTGACAAGATAAAAAGATATCTGGCAAGCCCTCCAGTCCTGACGTCACCTGATAGACGAAGAAGCATGAGGTTATATATCTCAGCATCTGATAAGACCCTTGGAAGAATGCTTTGTCAGGAAGACGAAAATGGTGTCGAAAGAGCCATCTATTATCTCAGCAGAATATTAAACGACGTTGAAACCAGATATAGTCTAGTAGAGAAGTTATGTCTTTGTGTATATTTCTCTTGTACAAAATCAAAACATTATATAAAACCAGTTGATGTATTTGTATCATCTCATTTCGACGTAATAAAATATATGCTTTCTAAATCTATTTTACATAGTCGAATTGGGAAATGGGCTTTAGCATTAACTGAATATTCCTTAAGATATTTGCCTTTAAAAGCTATAAAAGGGCAAGTGGTGGCTAACTTCATAGCCGACCATTCCATGGACGACAGTGAAATAAATTACATCGAACTACAGCCTTGGAAATTGTATTTCGACGGTTCCAGCCATAAGAATGGTGCAGGTATAGGTATATTGATTATTTCTCCTGATATAATTCCAACAAAATTCAAGTATAGGGTCAAAGACCCTTGTTCAAATAATGAAGTCGAGTACGAAGCTTTAATTGCTAGACTTGAAACATTGTTGGAACTGGGGGAAACTCGAGTCGAAATAATGGGCGAATCAGAACTAGTAATAAAATAACTAACCAAAGAGTACAAATGTGTTAAAGAAAATCTGATCATGTATTTCGTCACAATCAACAGGCTCCTGAAAGCATTCGACATTGTGACCCTCAAACATATCCCTAGAGTAAACAATCAAGAGGACAATTATTTGGCTCAGATTGCATCAGGTTACAGGGTATCAAGGGAAATTCTGGAGAAAGCTATTGAAGTAAGGGGAAGGGTTGTATCGGCCAAATTATCCCCATCAGATTTAGAATCAATGGAACTTGGTTATAGGGACGACTGATAACACTAAAATTCACCGTATTTCTGACTCTGATTTCGCATGCATTCTTAGCTTTTATTGTTATATTGTTATGTTATTACTTTGTTTTTCTTTGTTTTAAGGATTTCTATGTAATCGGGGCCTAAATCGAGAAAAGGAGCGAAAAAGGAGTGGAAACGGACGAAAACCAAGAAATTCAGCGTTTTACACTTACGGCATCCACCATGGCGGGCGCCATGGGGTCTGCCATGACGTGGCCACGTCTCAATACCACTCCACAACTGCCAAGACCCACGATCCCCAATCTCTCATCCCACATTAGTCTCACGGAGGGCGCCAAGGCCTTGTGGAGGGCGCCACAAAGCAAAAACTTTTCCCTCCACTTTTTAGTGGAGGGGGCATCCTGGTCTTTTCCTGCTTTTGTTTTCCTATAAATAGGACCTTAGATTTTCGTTTTCAATCATCCAAACTTAGAATTTCTTAGGCATATATCAGTTTTAAAGCAGTTATCATTCCACATCGGGGTGTTACTGCAATCGAGTGATTGAGTCTGTATACGTCTGTGCGATCGAGTTTTGGAGCACTCTGGGAGGAAGTTAAATCCTGCCGCCATTTTAATTCCAGTTCGTATTTTATTTTTCCGCGTTGCTTTACTTTTATTTATTATCCGCACTCGCACTTTATTTTATTTATTTCCTGCACTCGCTTTACTTTTATTTATTTCCTGCACTCGCTTTACTTTTATTTATTTCTCGCACTCGCTTTACTTTTATTTATTTCTCGCACTCGCACTACTTTTATTTACTTTTTGCACTCGCACTACTTTTATCTACTTTCCGCACTCGCACTAATTACTTTTATGAAAAATTATAAAAAGAACTTTTACTTTACTATGTCTAACTAAATCCATAAAGGTTAGAATGTAAGGATCGTAATTGAACCAGTAATCCGTACAATTGTTCGTGGAAACACTTAAGGGCTATTTTATATTTCAATTTAAGTAATTGTTTCTAACTATTTCAAAAACAGCCAAAAGCGCTTTGTCTAGTTCATTAGGAGTTTTTAGATTAAAAAGAAAAGAGATTTTAAAACGATTTTCGGACGCGTTATGAAGTTTAGAGTCTGGTTCGTGAGAAGCTCTTTTTGCTAAGAAGTCCAGGTTAAAATACTTTTCAACTTAGTTAAGATACTATATTTCTTAAAAATAGGTTTACTACTCTAACGCAGTACGCACCTTTTTATCCGTGACAATAGGAGGGGTTGATTAGGGAGTACAACTCGGTTCTGAATACGCGAAAGCGACAGTTCCTTTAGTTCTTTTCAAAGTAGAAAACATTGCCCATAAGTAGTTCTATTAACAAGTACTGGATTATCAATTGATTACGTGAATTACATTCGAGCCTGTCTTTTATTAATTGTTTAAAATTATTATTTTATTTACCATTGCACACTCCTTAAAACCCTTATATTTAGTTGCCTTAGATACACACCATAACAACAGGTACGATAGATTGACACTTGGTCTCTGTGGATTCGACAATCTTTTATATTACTCGGACGTGTTCGTATACTTGCGAAAAACACGCATCAACGACGAAAGTTTCAAAAAATTTAATTTAGACAATTCATACATGGATGACTGGAGAAAACCTATAAGAAGTTATTTACAAGATCCAAACAAAAGTGTAGAAAGGAAAATAAGATATAGAGCATTAAGCTACGTACTCTTTGGAAATGAATTGTTTAAAAAGACTACAGATGGAGTCTTACTAAAATGCTTAGGCAAAGAACAGGCGTATATTGCACTGTCGAATGAACATAGTGGCACATGTGGTGCGCACCAAGCAGGACATAAGATGAAATGGCTACAATTTAGGCAGGGTTTATATTGGCCAACTATGCTCAAAGACTGTGTCGAATTCGCGAAGGGTTGCCAAGAATGCCAATTCCACGCAGGAATACCACATGTTCCTGCAAGCGAACTACATTCAATCATAAAGCCTTGGCCATTCATAGGATGGGCTTTGGATCTAATTGGAGAAATTCTGCCTGCTTCATCAAAAGGGAAAAGGTACATTTTAGTAGGAGTGGATTACTTTACTAAATGGATCGAAGCCATACCACTAACTAATGTGGATCGGGAAGCGGTTATAGAATTCATCCAAAAATACATAATTTATAGGTTTGGGATACCATAAACAATTACCACTGACCAGGGGTCTGTGTTTACTGGTAAAAATATGAAATCTTTTGAAAATGAAATGGGGTTTAAGTTATTAACGTTTACGCCCTATTACGCCCAAGCCAATGGAAAAGTCGAAGCGGCAAATAAAGTAATAATAAATCTGATAAAAAAACATGTAGGTAAGAAGCCTAGAAATTAGCACAAAACCTTAGATCAAAATTTGTGGGCATGTTGAACGTCGCCTAAAGAAGCTACTAATTCAACCCCATTTAAATTAACATACAGACATGAGGCCGTACTTCCAGTCGAAATCTATTTACAATCCGTACGTACCCAAAGACATCATGAAATTCCTTCAGATGTATATTGGAGCATGATGATGGATGAACTAGTAGATTTAGACAAAGAAAGGTTACGCACGTTGGACTTGATTAAAAGACAGAAGGAAGGAGTTGAGAAATCTTATAATAAGAAAGTGAAGTCGAAAATCTTTCTTGAAGGTGATTTTTTCTGGAAGATAATACTTCCCATGGATCGAAAAGATAGAGTGATGGGGAAATGGTCCCCCAAGTAGGAAGGACCATTTAAAATTTTAAGTGTTTTTCTCAAATGGCGCTTACGAAATTGAAGAGATAAGCAAAGATGAGAGAATAATTAAAATAAATGGCAAGTACTTAAATAAATATAAACCAATTCTGCAAGAGGTAAAAATAAAGCTGGAATGATTATATTAATCATTTCGCCAAACAATGGGCGGTAAAGTCATTACAAAATTCAATCACAAAAAAGTTAATAAAAGAACTAAAGAAAACAACACATACACCGCCCCACCCTATTAGAAATTTCTAAAGAAAATATTCTTTAAGCTCCATGAATTTCTTCTTTTGAACACCAATTCGACATTCACACAGACTTTGGTTGAGAGAGATCTCTTCAATTTCTTTTCCTAAAGCTTGAGCCATGTCCGCATGGTGAATTCCCACCATTATTTCCTCTTCGATCTCTGTAGTATTAGGTTGTTCAAGTTCAGCCATACGTTTCCGCTCTTGAGCAATTTTTTCTTAGAGTTCGGCTATCTGTCTCTCAAGGTTTTGAATATTATTCTTACAATCAGACACTTGTTGAGAGTAAGTGTCGGAGAGCTTTGACAGCTCAGAAACCTTGTCCGTCGAAGTTGTTGCAGCATCCCATTCAGCATTTTGAGTATCCATTTTGTTAGAAATCAGTTTGATGTACTCTCTTTGACGATTGAGATCTGTATAGGTTACATCAATGATCTGATAAAGATCCAGCACCAGACGAGTTTCGTCAGTGATGGCCTCCAAAATGTTCACTTGTTTAAGGAGTTTCTTCATTTCACATTTCTGAGTAGGGTCCTCCTCCAAAAGTCTGAACAGATCGACACTAAGCACTTTGCTTTTGATTTCATCCATGAGAACGCTGAGGTTCTTCACTTCTGAAGTGGTTCCAGAGGTTGACGAATTGTTGGAGGAATCTTGGAAATTGTAACTTTAGCCGATCATGGCTTTCAGATAGTCCAAAGGCTTCTGTACCTTCAGGCTCTCAAGTTCCTCATGGGTAAAGGCAGTCAAACCTGAAGATAAAGATTTGTTCAGATTGGAGTCAGGGAGAGTCTGAACGATGGGCCCAGTGCATTGTTTCGACAGGTCTTGTTCTGCTGCAGTTTTGATTTGAAGTTTCTCCTTCTTAGCATATGTAGTTTCGGGTGACTTCTCCTTCTCCTCAGTCACAGATTCGACGTCATCTTTTTCACCTTTATCAGTGTTGGCAGTTCGATCTTCTTTGGTTTCGGTTTTTGGGGAGTTATCTGCAGAATGCTCATCCATTACATTGTCGAATGCAGAGCGGGTTTAGGGTTCAAGTACATCACCCTTTGAGAGTTCTTTCTATGGGATTTGCTTCTCCACATTCGTCTCACCACCACTGTGAGAAGGTTCACCAGGGTTGATTTCAACATGAAGAAACAAAAAGCATGGAGTTGAAGTATAATTTGGCAGCAAAGTTGCTTTCTCCAGAAATTTAGTTGAAATACCTTTGCTGGGGGGAAATTTGTATGCATAGGATTTTCGACAACATTAGTTTGGTCCATAAAAGTTTTAATAGCTTCTATAAATATCTTTTGACGAATTTGATCACTCTTTCTTCCAAACATGTCCAGAATCTCGAGAAGGTTTGTGATGATTTGTTTGATAAGTCGAAAGTGGTTTGTCGAAAGAGATGCTGGATTGCTGGTTGGAAGTTCTTCACATCACTACGGATAAAGTTTTATTGTTATTTCGACAATGAAGAGTTTGTCACGAAGAGACACCTCGTTTCATCTGTCGAAGAGCAGTTTTCTGTACCAATAACTGTTTTGTTGGTAAAGGGAGACGTGGAAGGTTTTTAGAAGACATTAGCATGCATAATTCCAATTGGCATTCATTTAGGATTCGACCGTTGTTTGATGGTTATGATATTTGTATATAAATAGGATAGTTTTGCTTTGTGAAAAGTGTGTGAAATAGATTGTACAAATTCCTGTAAATTCACTCAAGTATTCATGTGTAAAGAGAAAAGAGAGATTATTCTGGAAATGTACGTATTGACACCAATTTTATTTCAAGTTATAAAAGCTTTAAGTTTCTTCTTTAAATCTTCACTTTTCGTTTGTCATTTACTTTTCATTTACGTTCTAGCAATTTCATATTTTAGTCAGTTTATGCTTAAGTAATTCTTTATCTTCATGGCAAACTTCAAATATAAAAACAACTTCAACTTTAATATAGATATTAATGATTAGGTTATTCTAGAACACTTCGACAGAAATATTTAAAAACCACGTTTGAATTATCTTTCATTTGATTCTTAGCACGCGACGTCCTAGGAATTGTTTGATTGGTCCTATTAGTAACCCTTTTCTGAGAGATTTGGTTAACCAGAGATTGTTCGCCAAAAATACCAGCGAACACTAACACACTTATACTAACACATTTTATGTTTATATGTGTATGTGTTTTTTGTAGAGGTCTTTTAATATTGATGAAAGCCACAAAAAGTATTGTCTCCAATTGGTCGGAAAGATACATAGGAGATTTAGAGCCTTATTATCAAACAAATATTTGAGGGATGATCAAACAAATTTTGTTGAAGCAGAACTTCCACCATTGTATGCGGATTTGATTACACCGGAAGAATGGAAAGCTTTTGTAGCCAAACGAAAAAGCGCAAAATTCAATGTAAATTTATTTATCTTTTAATTTCATGTCTATTAGGTGTATTATATACTTGTTTATCTTTGCATATTAGTTTGTTCTTATATGCCTTAAACTTGTTTATCCAGGATTTGAGTGCCATTAATCGCAAAAGAGCCTCAAAACCCGCATATCCATACAGAAAAGGTTGCAAGGGATATGCACGCTTACAACAACAAATGGTAACTATATATAAATGATATGATCTTATTAATTGTCTCAATATGTTATAATTTACGATCTTATTATTTTTCTCAATTTGTAGTTGGAAGAGGAGAAAAGTGCAGAAAAATCTCTTCCGGAACATGTTTTGTGGAAGGTTGCTTGTGTGGGAAAGAGTGGAGTTCCTACTGAAGACGTTCAACAAGTTTATGAGAAACGTGTAAGTATAACATTAAGTATAACATTATGTCTTAAACATTATGTCTTTAATCCCCACTAATAATTTTCTATTTGTCAATGAATTTTAGGAGAGTCTATTTAAATCCTTAACCACAGGTGAGGATCAGGATTGTAGGAGCATTATAGTCGAGTACTAAATGTTCCTGAGTATTCCGGTCGAGTGAGGGGTAAAGGATTTGGTGTGAGGCCCTCTTCCTTGTATAAGCAACAAAAAATAAAAAATCCTAGCAATGAAGAAGTGATGAAAACATTGGAGGAACTTAAGGCGCAAGTCAATGCATTGTAAAAGGATAAAGAGATGTATTTGGCGTCTAAGCGCGGTTTCGGGTTGAAAGATACTAGTGACAAAGCTAGTATCAATTGTGAAAATAAAATTCCTGAGGTAATTATAGCACATATTTATATTAATTAAATTAACACTTTTATTTTAATTAACCTTTACACACATTAACAATTATGCTTTCACTATTGCTTCAGGGCATTTCCTATTGTTAGCTGTATTTGTCGTTATTGACTTATTGCATGGTTGCAAAGGAAAAGTGTATAACAGAGCGGGAGACTTATTGCATTACCTATAACCGACACGGTTGCAGAGATAACATCGTTGGGAGAGGCTTTAGGCTCATTTGTGCATGGCCGTCAGACCTCATTATCATAGATGATGAGGTAAGGTTAAAATCATTATGAATCTCTTAGAATTCAAATGTCAATTATGTACCATTATGAAAATCATTCTGAACCTTACGTACATTTTTTTGCAATATGGTAATTTTCGACTCCTATAAAACCCGCACCTAAAAGGCTTTTTCTGGAAAAAGAGTCTGTTGCATCACAAAAAAGAGAGGTACATTTAAAGTGTTATTCTATGATCTAGATTCAAAAGTTTTATGATTTTATACTTTACCTAAATTATATGATTGTTAGGTTCCTTCTGCTCAAGCTTCACAAGTTCCTCCTGCTCAAGCTTCACAAGTTCCTCCAGCTCAAGCTTCAAAAGTTCCTCCTGCTCAAGCTTCACAACAGGTTGAGAGCAAGAAAAAGGCTCCTGCAAGAAGAACTGCTGCAACTCGCTTTCGGTCATGTCTTGATACACTTATGTCAGTATCAGATGTGATGCAAGGTTGTATTCGTCAAATAGACTTGGACGAAGGTGTTTTTGGTTTTCCTCATTCGGAGATAATCGGAATAGAGGACATTGAGCAGATTCTCAAGCATCAAACGTTAGGCATCGGTGTTATGCATGCCTACATCTGCTACTCCGATCAATCTATTATTTATTTACTTGAATAGTTTATTGGAACATTTCAATGAAAATAGTCTATTGTCTATTATTTGTTTTTATTTAAGGTACTTGTATGATAAACTCATGCGCGGGTCAGAAATTTTAAACCGATTCTGTTTCCTTGCTTTCACTAGTGTCAATTGTACGACAATTGGTTTGAATTCGGATTCAGTAAGACAATACTTAGTTGATAGATACATGGCATCCAATGCAGAGAGTTTGTTTTTTTATCGTATAAAATTGGACACAAGTAAGATTGTCATTTTAATTTCATTCCAATCTTTGTATCTTTTGCGTATAAGTTATCCATCTAAACTTTTGTTATATTTTACAGTGGACACTGGTTTTTGGTTGCCATTAATCCTACAAGAGAAGTGGTCTATTATTTGAATTCAATGGAGCATGATTGGTCAACATATCTGAGTATGAAGGAAGTGGTTGATACGTAAGTGAGATTGTTCGAAAAATTTGTGTGTATTTGTATATTTAATTATTTCTGTGAGATTGTTCTGAATTTACGTTTTTCTTTTATAGATATATACTAGTGTACACAACACAAAGAGATTATCGAGTTGAACGGGCTAAAGCAAACAATATTCCATGGATCCAAGTGCAGGTAATTAATTTAATTTTCACAATGTTACTTAGTAGTGATGCTACTTGATAACACAAATTTGTTTGTCTATGTGTAGTGTCCTCGACAGAAAAATGGCATAGACTGCGGGTATTACGTTTTGAGGTTCATGAGAGAAATTGTTCAATTGGATCAATTAGAGATTCCTAATCAGGTATGCATAGATTTATAATTTAAGATTTATTTTAATATCATATATTATTCATATTATCGGATATTAACTAATTAATGTATATTTTGTTTTGTTATGTAGTACTTTGAAGAATTCGCGTGTCCTCATTATACGGCCGCAAAAATTGGTGAAATTATGGAAGAATTGTGTGAATTTATTGTAGAAAAACGGATAATTTAAGGCATAAATAGGTTAATATTGTGGTATATATGTACATGACATGTGGTGTAAATGAATTGGTTTGGAATGCATAGAAATGAATTGGTTTAACGTATATATATAGTTTCCGGTGATAAATACCGATAATATTGAGATTATTTATATTGGTTTGAAATGAATTGTTTATAACTGGTAGAATGGTTTTATACTGGTATACTGCCTAAAAAGGGCATTTACAAGTTCTGCGTTTAAAATGGAAAAATGGGATGTTTTGAAAAAAATCATTAAAATTATAGGTACACCTAAGAGAGCGCTTTTAAGAGAAAGCGCTCTCTTAGGTCCACAATAGAAAGCGCTTTCTATTAAAAGCGCACTCTAAAGTGATACAAAAAATAAAATAAAAATTATAGGTAGCCTTTAGAAAGCGCTTTTCAAAAGCGCTCTCTAATGGGGGACCGAAGAAAATGCTTTCTTCATAAAAACGCTCTCTAAAGTAATGTAAAAATAATTATTAAAATTTTGAACATATACAATAGAAAGCGCTTTAAGAGCGATGTCTAATGGCATAGCTTAGAGAGCGCTTTATGAGGAAAAAGCGCTTTATAAGGCTTACTTTAGAAAGCGTTTTTTCTTAAAAAGCACTCTCTATTTGGGGCCTTTTAAAGTGCTTTTTTCTTAAAAAAGTGTTGTTTTTACCTAAGACAACGCAACCTTTTACAGCGCTTTAAAGCGCTCTCTAAGGTAAAAAAAAAAGCGCTCTTTAAGCCCTGTTTTCCCGTAGTGAATGCTTTTCATTAATAATTAAATTTCGAATACATGCATGAGTATCATAAAAATTGTGGACACTAGCAAGAGATGGAGTCATTCGTGTCAAAGCGTGAGTAACCTCATTCGCTTGTCTCCTAACAAACTCAACATGAGAGTTCCTAAATAAAGATGATAATAAGTGTTTGCATTCTCTGGTAATAGCACCAAAATTCGACTCATTTGGTACTTGTAAGTTAACATTATCCACCACACTTTTAGAATCCAATTCAAACACCATTCTATCTAAATCGAGCTCTTTTACCCACTTAATAGCTTGCAAGAGACCCAACGCTTCTATTACACTGACATTAGTGCTAGGCGTAATCCACTCGGTCCTAGCAGCGACTAATGAGCCTTCTTCATCTCTGATACAAATTCCAATACCTACCTTATCTTTGACAAAAGAAGCATCAACATTACACTTAAGAAATACTTCATGAGGTTTGGTCCACTTGATAATATTGGACGTATTATTATGATTATTTGAAGTGTTCGACCATACCATCTAAGCATTATTCCAACCTAATAGCAACTGAGTTGCTCACTGACAAATATTATCTGTAGAATCATCAATATTGTTCCACACTGCATTATTTCTACCTTTCCATATACTCAAAAGAATTGTAGCTAACATGGATTGTTGATCTTTGTTAAGTACCTTTAGGAAATTAAGGACTAAGGTGGTGAAAGAGTCTTTCACATTCAAACTTTGTTGCATAATTGTCCACAACCCTACATTCTCCCAACATTCCATACTCTTGGGACATAAAAGAAATAGATGAGTGTAACTTTCATCTTCATCCTTACACATGGCACAATATCTAGGACATTCCACACCTTTGTTCCTTAACCGCTCTCTAGAAGGCACACATTTCCTACAAAGCCTCCATATGATATTTTTGATTCTCGGAGGACTCTTCAAATTCCAAATCAACTTCCAGTTTCCTACCACTCTAAGATGTGAAGTATCAATAGCTTCTCTAACACAATACTGTAAGCACTTTTAACCGAGAAAATACCATTATTCTCCAGCCTCCATATTCGCTTATCTGACTGCACTGCCTCAAATAACGGAGTATTAAGAATTTTGGTGGCATCTGTTCCTCCAACTAAAGAGTGAATAAAGTTTGAATCCCAATTTTTGCCATTGTTGCTTATAATATCATAAACTTTAAGTGTAGCCACTTCCATGACATTCGGCCAAGGATTAAATAAAATTATGTTATTATACAACCATTTTTGTCTCCTCAGAGGAATGTTATCTCCAGAACCTATACTCCACTTGTATCCACCTCTAACCACGAACTTAGAACTCCAGATACTCCTCCATATTGTAACATCCAAAATTTTCCCTCTTTATTTTCACTTGGCTTATGTTGCATAGCATTGAATGTGCATATCATATTCATATCATGTACATAGCTTACTTCATATTCATTACATTAAGGGCATGTGGTCAGGAGATCCCCGGACACTACTTAATTCAAAGGGGAAAAGATCATGGCCAAAGCTTCTCAAGAGCTCCATATACTTCTCATTTCCTTATAGGGTTTCCTAAAGGCATTTCAAGATGAGATTCTCTAGGTAACTTGTTCAAGAAGCCATCTCCTAAGTGTAGTGGTAAAATCATGAGTGTAAGCTATTGATTAACTTAACTCAAAGAAAACAGAGTCGCCACCGCGCTTTTGTTTTATTCCAAATGGAAAAGGAAAAAAGAGCGAATAAATCATAATGAATCTACAAGAAAAAAGCTAAAAGAATCAAGCAGAGAACGGGTAAGGGGATAGGTTACAAATTGGGAAGGATTTACGCATCCAAAATGTCTGTGGTACTCCACGGGAGCCCTTTGAAATATTTATTGGTTTTTTTTAAATGGTTTGTTTGAAGAGAGATTAAAGAGATGAGAAGAGAAATGTTTTTTAATATTTTTGTGTTTGAAGAGATGTCTGTCTCATGTCTACGTACCCATAAAGTGCAATGCGAGATCTAAACCTCGTAGTTCGTGGTACAAATAGTGAAAAGAACAATGTGTTGAATTGATTTTAAAATGTAAAGATAAGTCGTCATTCTTTAGCGAATAATTCCTCTAAAAAGAATGAATCATATATAAACATAAAAATGGCTAAAAAGAAAAGTGCACGAGGGCACAAAAACAATTGAATGTGTTTTGCAGTTTTAAAGTATTTTGAGAAGAAAGATTTGATATGCTTATGTGGTTTAGCTTGAAATGAATATTGAAAAGATAACCCTGGTATGAAACTTGAAGAGAATCTTCTGGCTAACCAAGTCTGAGAACAACTTGCATTGAGCAACAACTCTTTTGAACCAGGACATGGGAAGAACTTGCCCCTGATAAGATCACTGACCAAGTTTCTCAACTGCTTGAAAATTCCTTGATGAGGAAAGTTTATTTGCAAATAAAAGTGTTTATACAAACCTGGTAATTTTAATGCAAAGTTCATGCAAAATTTTGAAATCAAAAATTATTTTTGGAATGAAATTTATTGATGTAAGGTAAATGAAAACATTGCCAAAACACGGCGGTTGAGACAAAATGAAAGATAAAACAAAGGTAAGGAACAAATGATTGGTAGCAAACTTGGGAGTCACTTTATGCAACCTTGTTGTAGGACTTTTGAAGGTTTTAACGTGGTATGGTTCACGGTTTATGAAACAAAAGATATAGGCTCAAAGTTATTTGTACCCAACCCAACTTCGTGATGAACTCCAGTCCTACATTCAATTAATTCAGCCTATGCATTTAAGTTCCAAGACATTTAGATTTGCACAGATGAAGATGGTTCAGAAGCCAAGGATTTTGAGATAGCAGTCACCTCTTCCTTTTGTTATTTTTGGTGAGGACTTTGGTCAACTCATCTTACTTTTTTTGAGGATTTTGATGACCTCTTGATTAATCTTTCTTTTATTATCCCTAATTTTTGCCTGAACTGTGTTGTTTGAACTTACAGTCAGCGGGATGCCCCATTTTTTTCCTAAGTCTCCTTCATAGGGTTTGACTTAGCGGGCTTTGATTATTATTTTTTTCATCATTTTTTCAATATTATTTTTTTTGAAAGATAATGACTGCTTGGATTAATGATTACGACGAACCATCATTGACTTTTGAATTGAGAGACATCTTCGACACTTCTTTGATTCGTACGAAGGAAAGCTTGAGATTGCAAACTTTATTGAAAGGTGTCTTGAATGATTCTCTTGTACTTGAATGCACATTCGAATTAATTAAGAACTACCCATCCCCAAGTTAAAATTGCGGGTTTTTTTCGAATAGAAAGAAACTCCAACTTCAAGGCTCAAAAGGGGTTGACAAAGGATTAACTTCCTTATTTCTCCAGTGTTTGGGATTTGAAAGAATGCATGTACATCATCGGCCAAGTCTCAATTGAAAGCATACCAACAACAATTATGGGTATCTCGTTTTCATCATCCTCCCTCCAATCATTGTAACAGCTTGAGAAAGAAAAAAAAATGAACTTGAGATATAAAGCATAAAGATGCAAATAGTAAATGAAATTAAATCAAAATAAAGCAATGCTCATTTCATTAAATCAACATGAAAGTACAAACAAAGTTTAAAAGAAAACAAGTCAATACGATTGAAGAAAATTAAAAACATAAATAATCAATTAACAACTTATTTTCAACAGCTAATCCACAATTTCATAGAATCGATCAACAAAATTAACAACAGCGATCATAGAAGAATCAATATGAATCGACATTGACATCAAACAAAACAAAGTACATACAAATACCCCAAACCTAGTATTATTTATCAAACCCGGTTATAAAGATCGAACCCCACCCTTACCTTAATCGATGGCTGCTCGAATCTCCGATCGACTCTTTCCGATTTGATTTTTCCGACGGCGACTTCTCGTAACCGTTTCTCCATTTTTCCTCGTTCTCCAATTTAAAGATTTTTCTCTTCTTACTGATACTTCCCTTGACTAATTCTTTTATTTTCTTCTTTTTATTAAAAAGAATAATAATCCAATTGTAACAACTAATGGGCCTAAGTCTTACACCTCCTTGAATTGCTAATTCCGACGAAATCTAAGCCCAATAACCAACTCGCTCCAATAATCAATAATATCACTGATAATATTATTTCCTCGACTTTCCGATTTAATATTCCGACTTAACGACTTAATTCTTCGTAATACAAAATCAATCGAATAATAATTCGTGACCAACTACTAATTCCTGACTTAATAGATTAACTCCTGATTATCAACCAAATGGTCCAAAAGGTCCAATCAACATATCCAACAATAAACGAAAATTCTCCAAATCGTCTTTCACAACTTATATCTACTTGGTTAATTAAATTCGACTTAAACCAACTTATAACCATCAACATAATATTTTGATATTTTAGAAGTCAACTTAAATCAACTCAAATACCGAAATCAACGCAAATCAACTCACAACATACCTGTTCCGACCCGGCCCAATCCCTCTTATTGGGCCAAAAAGGCTGACCCATTCTTCTTGCTCGACAGTGCGAGCACAACTATGAAAAGTGGCCTCTCAGTCGACCACTAATGATCCGACCAGGGAGAGACTTTCTAACGGCTAGTATTGACCGTTTCCTATCTTCACGGACCCCTCGATCCGCACCTCATAAAACGAACCAATAGTCTTCCGGCTGGTCCTCTATATAAACTCTCTCATTTGAGAGGGTCAGGTATTCAATTCTCAACCCTAATACTAGTACTTGCTCACTGTCGCTCGGATACTTACTTTGGCATCGGAGTGTGTTGCAGGTACACCCCTTTTTTTTCTCCTCGACAACCATTTGCGCCCGCTCTCGAGTCCAGCTGTATTGGATCCTGATCTCCAGGTACGATCAGGTGGCGCCGTCTGTGGGAATCCAACTTCCTCGTTCTTCTTTCAAGATCCTCAAAGAACAAAAGTTTTAACAAAAATCCATGGCTGCTCGGGACAATCAGGAGAATCGATCGAACGATGGCATGATTCTCACACAACATGAGAGCAATGTCCAACCTCCCCTACATGATGATACCACGCACGACCAACCAGATAAGAAGGCAGCATCGCCTTCACCCGATCGTGATCAACCCTTGGAGAGTCGCCCGGAAACCCTCATTCCTTCGACTCCCTCGGGATCAGATTTCGCAGCGCTGGCCGAAATCCTGAACCAAACAAATTTGTTACTCCTCGCTCATGGTGAAAAGATCGCCCGACTTGAAGATAACTCTCGTCAACCTCATTCTTCAAAGAGACCCCAAGGGGAGCACACTCCGTCTCCTCCGAAGAAAAGGAGAGGAAATACCGACGAATCAACAGGCAACAAACGTTTTCGTCGGTCATCTCCACGACCCTCTCCTAAAAGAAAATCAAGAAGGAGCAGATCAAGATCCGCTTCCCCTCGAGGAACAAAGAAACGTGATCACAGATCGTCATTAGCTTCCAGTGACGACGAAGACGCTCGGGGCCCCTTATCTTCCGAAATTATGGCGGCCAAACTCCCGAGAGGCCTGGAAAAACCTCCACCTTTAGGTTCGTACGACGGTACTACCGACCCAGACGAACACATCGAGAACATCGATGCATTGCTCGACTATCAAGGTGTTCGAGGAGCAATTAAATGTCGACTCTTTCCCACGACACTGAGGAAAGGGGCAATGACATGGTACAAGAGCCTTGAGGCTGAGTCCATCACGTCGTGGAAACAACTTGGACGCACGTTCTCTAGGCACTTTACCGCGTCAAGACGACATCCTAAGACAGAGGCTTCGCTCGAAGCAATAATCCAAGGGAGAGACGAGCCTTTACGAACCTACATCGAAAGATTCAATAAAGAAGCGGTTCAAGTATCCACGACCGACGACATGAAAAAGTATTTGCTAGAACGAGGGTTGCGTCCCTCGACAGATTTTCATCGGGCGGTTGGTATTGAAACCCCAGCGACCCTCGACGCGTTCCTGCTAAAAGCCCAAGCTTACATTCAATATGAAGAAAAGCAAGCGGCCAGTTCAGTAAGAGACGCCCGACGTCGGGAAGACGCCAAACCACATCGAGTCGAAGAGCCCTCGACATCTCGTCGGGGAGGAGACAAAAGAAAGGATGATCGCTCCCGTGAACCGCGGGAGCACCGAGGACCTATCGGTCGGTTCCACGAATACACACCTCTCCTAGCTTCCAGGGAGAAGATCTTATCTGAGTGCGCCAATTCAGAATTCAAACAGGCAGGAGTACGTTTTCCGAGGCAACAACCTACCAAGCCCGGCACAGATAAAACGAAATACTGCAGGTTCCACAAGAGCCACGGGCACAACACAGAGGATTGCATACACCTCAAGGACGCGATCGAAATCCTCATCAAAGACGGGCATCTGAAGCAGTTCACAAAATCCAGAGAAAATCCTCGGCAGGACGCACAAGAAACTCAGAAAATCGAAGAAGTAGTGCCCATCCCCGCGGACGCCAACATGCAGGTCGCCCTGAGCATCTATCGCCCGGAAGACTTCTTCTTACCAGACCATACCAAAGGCACAGAATACCTCTCCTCTCACAGTCCATGGGAAGCTTTCCCCTCGGCGATGGTCATATCGGGAGGAGGATTCAATAAAATCACGGTCGGTTCTGTGAAGAGAAAGTTCGACCAGCTGATCGCCAAGGGGCCCGCGCAAAACGCCACCTTAGATCCTCCGAGGGAAGGTTCCGTACCCCTCGCATTCTATCGAGAAGAGCTCCTGGGAGGAACACCAAACGCCAGCATCCCTTTACTCATCCGAGCACGCATGGCGAACTTCGACGTAAGGAGGATATTGGTAGACCAAGGAAGTTCATGTGACATCATGTACTCCCAACTGTTTTCAACGCTCCAACTGAATGAAACACATCTGACTCCATACGTCAGATCCGATCTGCAAGGTTTTAACGGAGCAGTATCCCGACCATGGGGTTATGTCGACCTGTTTGTCACTTTCGGGGCAGGCGAAACAGCCAGGACAGTTAGGGTCCAATTTCTCGTCGTGGATTGCCCGTCGTTATACCAATGCATATTAGGACGACCGACTCTGGCCGAGTTAATAGCCGTGTCGTCCACCGTTCACTTAAAGATGAAGTACTATACTACTTCGGGCAGAGTTGCCACATTGCACGGAGATGTCGACGCTGCCCGAAGATGTTTCGAGGCAGAATCAAAAGGCCTCAGCTCAATATCGTACCAACCACTCTCCCCGACACTGGATCCACCAGATGTGCCCAAGGCTTTCCCTCAAGTCGATTCGATCGACTTAGACTGCAGGTTTTCAAACAGCGAGAGCATCCAGAGACCAACAGAGGCCTTAGCCCGGCCAATCCCGGACGGAGACTTCGAGCTAATTCCTTTGGGAGAAGATCCTGCTCGATGCGTCAAGATTGGAGCACACCTGCCCGAGTTAGTGAAGCGGCAGTTGGAAGCTTGCCTCAAAGGGAACGCAGATTTGTTCGCATGGAGTGCCGCGGAAATGCCAGGGCTCGACCCCGAAACAGCTTGTCATCACCTCTCTATCGACCCAACGTGTAAGGCGGTCGCTCAACGCAGGAGAAAGCAGTCGAGCGAGAAGACCGAAGCTGCTGAATCTGCCGTTAAAGACCTCCTAGAGGCAAAATTTGTAACTGAGGCCAGGTACACAACCTGGCTCTCAAATGTTGTACTCGTCAAAAAATCTAATGGAAAATGGAGAATGTGCGTTGATTATACCGATCTCAATCGGGCATGCCCGAAAGATGCATACCCTTTACCTAACATCGACAAATTGGTCGACAGTTCGTCCGGATACAAATTATTATCCTTTATGGACGCATACTCGGGTTACAATCAAATACCCATGGCTGTGTCCGACAAAAAATACACGGCCTTCATGACCGAGTCGGGCAATTATTTTTACAACGTTATGCCTTTCGGCCTAAAAAATGCAGGAGCAACGTACCAGCGTATGATGAATAAAGTTTTCCGAGCTGAAATCGGGGACATGCTCGAAGTGTACATGGACGACATGATCGTCAAATCTCAACAAGAAACAGACCACGCATCTCATTTGCGAAAAGTCTTCGACCAAGCACGAAAGTGCAAAATGCGTTTCAACCCTGAGAAATGCACCTTCGGTGTCCGAGCAGGAAAATTCCTCGGATTCTATTTGACCGAACGAGGAATTGAGGCTAATCCCGATCGGTGTCGAGCATTTGCGATGTTCCCAACTCCCACGTCAAAGAAGTCTATACAATCAGTAAACGGAGTCATCACTTCCCTTGCCCGATTCGTGGCAAAATCTGCTCAACACGCCCTCCCCTTTTACAAGCTGCTCCGTAAGGAAGCAACGTTCGAGTGGACAGCAGAATGCGAATTAGCACTGTCCCACCTAAAAAGGGCATTAAGTGAACCTCCAGTTTTATCCAGACCAGAGGAAGGGGAAACTCTATATCTCTACCTCGCGGTCGCCAACGAAGCGGTAAGCGCGGCCCTTGTGCGCGAACGACCCGAAGGGCAAAAGCCCGTGTATTTCACGAGCAAAGCTCTCCACGGTCCAGAAGTTCGGTACCTTCAGATAGAAAAGGTCGCACTGGCCCTCCTCCTCGCAGCTAGAAGACTACGCCACTACTTCCTGGCTCACACCATCATCGTAAGGACTGATCAGCCCATAAGACAGTTGCTCGGTCGACCAGACATGGCCGGCCGAATGTTAAAATGGTCACTAGAACTGTCTGAATTCGACATCAAATTCGAAGGAAGACAAGCTCTCAAAGCGCAAGCACTGGCCGACTTCGTGGCTGAACTTACCTTCACCGAGCGAGACACGCAAGCTTCATCTAAATGGGTCATTTTCGTAGACGGTGCATCTGGCCCAACGGGCAGTGGGGCCGGTATCATTCTGGAGAACGAGGAGGGGAACGTCATCGAAGTATCCTTGACTCTGTCTTTCCCCACTTCTAACAACCAGGCGGAATACGAAGCTTTCTTAGCAGGCATACGGCTCGCGAACGACCTAGAAGCAGAAGAGATCACAATTTGCACAGACTCTCAATTGGTCGCGAGCCAAGTCCGTGGAGATTTCCAGGCCAGGAGTGATAGCATGGCCGAATATCTGGCCCTCGTAAAAGACGAAATAAAGCAGTTTAAGAGTGTAGAAATCAAACACGTTCCCCGGGAAAGCAACGCCCGCGCATATATCCTATCCAAGCTGGCGAGCACTAAAAGGAAAGGAAACAACAAGTCCGTCATACAAAAACTGCTCCCCCAACCAAGTATTGGACATTCGTCACCCTGCACACACATTAACCTAGTGGGCGACACAAACTGTTGGATGACCCCAGTATTCAACTACCTAACTAAAGGAGAATTACCAACCGACCCGAAAGAGGCTAGTACCGTACGACGGAGGGCGTGCTCATATTCTTTAGTAGGTGGACGCATGTATCGTCGAGGATTCTCTACACCCCTCCTCAGGTGCGTAGAAGAGGAAAATATTCCACACGTCCTAAGGGAAGTCCACGAGGGAATCAATGCGCAACATCCGGGCGGACGGTCATTAGCTCGTAAGATTCTAAGGGCAGGATACTACTGGCCCACCCTGCAGCACGATGCTAAGGAGCACGTAAAAAGATGCGATAAATGCCAACGACATGGGGACATGCACATAGCACCTCCTTCCGAGCTAAAATCGTTATCATCACCCTGGCCGTTCGCATGGTGGGGAATGGACATTTTAGGACCCTTCGTCGTTGGGTCTGGTCAGAACAAATACTTGATTGTAGGCGTCGACTACTTCACCAAATGGATAGAAGCTGAGGCTCTGGCCAAAATTACTGCACTCAATATACTTCGATTCTTCAAAAGAAACATCCTCGCCCGGTTTGGAGTCCCCCTCGCTATTGTGACCGACAACGGAACTCAATTCACGGATAAACATTTCAAAGAATTCGTCGCGTCAATAGGGACAAAACAACATTTCGCATCAGTCGAGCACCCCCAAACTAACGGGCAGGCCGAGGCCGCAAACAGGGTAATCCTAAGAGGTCTGAAACGAAGGTTGGACGAGCATAAGAAACACTGGGTCGAGGAACTACATAGCGTATTATGGGCGTATAGAACCACTCCCCATTCAACGACCGGAGAATCCCCATTTCGATTAGCATATGGGACCGAAGCAGTAATTCCAATAGAGATGCATGTCCGTTCAAGACGCACGGAATTCCCCATGGAACAAGATGTCAATAATGAAGCTTTAAGAGACGAGCTCGACATGGTCGAGGAAATTCGATCAAATGCTGCCCTTCGAGAAACCATTCTCAAACAAAAGATAGCCGCTCGATATGATTCCAAGGTCATCAGACGGACGTTCGAAGTAGGTAGCCTCATCCTCAGAAGAAACCACAGAGATCCCCGCGAGGGAAAACTAACGCCCAACTGGGAAGGCCCATATCGTGTTCGAGCGAAAACCGAGAACGGCGCCTATTACCTAGAAAATCTATACGGGGAAGAACTCGCTCGGCCGTGGAACGCCGAGAAACTTAAACAATATTATAGTTAAGCCAGTCACCTTGCTCAACTCCCAGGGGAAGAGAAAGAGAGACCAACTGCGTGCCTAGGTACGAGCACGTCAGTCTAAATATCACAAACAAAGCAAGTTCTTTTTCGAGCAAAAGAGAAACTTGTCGCACGAACGGATACTCGAACGAGTCCGACGTCGCCTAAGTACCACGACCAGGTAGAACCCCAGCTCGCGATGGGACGTTCACGCCATGGAGTCCGGGCCATTATCTTGACCCGGGCACCGATCGAGGATACAACCCTCCAAGACTGATTGGTTCCCTTAACCAACAGGTCGTCCACACCCCCCGTATCTATCCAATCACTTTTAAATTGATACAAATACGAGCGTCAAACACTTAGTAAAAATAATAACAAATCATGTCCTCCGATGGACGAATAGTTGCGAGCAAATAACATATATAACCGACCTCCACGGTCAAGTACTTAACATTTAGAAAAAAGAAATGCGGCACCAAAAGGCCGACTTGTTCGGAATTACAGATAAAGGGGGCCACGCCCCCCAAACAACAAAATACATTATAAATTATGAAGGCATGCAGGCCATTAATTAATTATCCTCGTCTGCTGGGCGATCCTCCTCCACGCGAGCTTCCTCATGCCCTGGCTGCTCCTCTGGCTGATCGGGCTGAATCATTGTCCCCGGCTGAGAATCAGCCACCACCAAGTCCGCAGGCACCACGATCTGACCGTCCACCACCTTGTAAAGATAGTTCATCCGATCAGCATCCAAAGCGAGGTCAGGGTGGAGAGCTTTCACTTGGTCCACTGCATTTTGAAAACTGAACTCAGTAGACGCGTTCAGATCTTCCATATCCTGGTCGATCCGAGCGAGGAAATGAGCCCTCGTAATCAAATGTTTAGTGTCCTCATCTTCATCCTCTTTGGGGCAGAAGGCATCTTTTAACTTCTTATTCTGCTCGAGCAACTTTCTTTTGTCGACCTCTAATTTAGCAATTATCGTTGCTCGTTCAGCAGACTCTGTGGTAACCCTTTTCACCTCCTCGGTGGACGCCGTCAGCTTGGCCTCAGAAGCAGCCAGTTGCTCTTTGAGCTTGCTGTTCTCCCGCTCCAGCATGGGAGACCCTTCAGCCGTCATCCAGGCCATGGTCAGGACCCGCATCACCGCGCTCGCATCCTGAGCCAATGAAAGCCGCCGAGCAGGGCGGTCCATCCCCTCCAGGAATAAAGAATCCGCCCGGTCCACATCCATTGTGTTCCCTTCGAAGAAGTTCCGAACGACGAAACACGGGGGTATCCCATGCCTTGGCTTTGGAGGAGTACCGGCCGTCAGATCCACAGTGGCCGCCGCTTTATGCTTCTTCATTAAAGAACCGGTGGAAACCCCCGGAGAGCCCTGAACAAGCGGACCCGAGCCTGAACCACTTGCCTCGGTCAACTTGGTCTGCACGACCCTTGACCGTTTTCGCTGCTGCTGGACTAGCCGCTCATGGATTTTGTCCAGAGGATTAGTCAAAGAACCTGAAAAGAGGAACAAAACCAAGATTAGCCACGAGCAACAAAATCAAATATAAAACTTAACGAGCATAAACAAACAGATACCGAAAAAATCATCTATCTCCTGCCCGTTAGTACAGGCCAGTAGATCAGTAACATTGATTAGGGGACGCTCCAATGCTTCTCCCCCATCCTGATCGACCATAACTTTGCCCTCCCCGTCCAATAGAGGAGTCGGAGTAAAGGAAGATACCAACTTCCTAAAAGCTTCAAAGCTGGCCGCGTCATCATCGTTCAGAGTGTCCCCCACCTGAACAAATTCCCCCACTGGCCGCTCATAATGCACGTAACTCCAAGAAAAAGGAAACATCCACAACCTCCTCGGAATCACTTCCCCTTGGTCGTCCAATCTGGGCTCGTCGTTTTCATCAGTATCAATTCCAAGAAAACTCATGGCTCTCACGGCCGCATCGCTCGCAGGTTTTATCAAGAAGTAATCGGTCTTGAAAGCCCGGATAGACTCCGAGTGGGCCTTGAAAATCTTGGTCCGTTGTTTGAAGGACACGAACCCCTTCCGATCGGTCCCTCGCCCGACTTGGCGTTGTAGGGAAAAGAGGCGAAAGAAGAGAGGGAGCGTGGCCCCAACGCCCAAGAAAGAGCATGTCATTTCAAACGCCCTGAGGAAGGCGTATGAGTTCGGATGCAGCTGAGAAGGGGCTATGCAAAGGTGCCCGAGCATAGCACTCACAAAATCGCTGAAGGGCAGCGTGACTCCCAAGACTGAAGTGGCGTACTCATACATAGAAAACGCTCGGCCGCGAAAGTCTGAGAAGATGCGGTCGTCGTTTCCCGGGCAGGTTACGACCCAGTCAGCAGGATTCCCAACAATTGGCAGCGGCTCCGACCGAGGCCTTGAGAAAGAGGACACCTTGTCCAGCAAGTCTTCAACCACCCATTCTTCGGGCGAGACCCTCGACCGAGTAGGACACTGAGGCGACTCTGTCGACTACTCCGTGGTACTTGTGCTCGAACTGTCAGAAGAGCCTCCCGAGCCTGAGGGTATGGACGCAGACGATTCCATACTCTCCGAGGACGTGTCCTCAGAAAGCACAACCAGCGGGTCCTCGAGCAAGTTATCACCTGAAAAGCAGAGGAAAGGCATCAGTGAATTCGATTAAGAATATCAAATCCACCCTTCCACCGCTCGACAAGTGAAAGGGCGCGCCTCAGCTCAGGAATTGCATCCCAAGCTGTAGCCCTGGCTAACCATTGCTCGAGGCAACGGCTGACGCCCAACAGTATGCAGATAACGGAAACCTACCAAGAGACTAAAGTCTAAGTCGACCAAGTTCCGTGTCAACCCTAAAGCTAGGGTTCGTGGCCGACCAGTTACGGTGGCAGGAACTTTAAGAGTTTCCAATTCTAAATCCTAAAACTACCGGTAAAATCACCCTAAACCGCATGCATTCTACAGAAACTAAGCTATATTCACTCAAGGGAGAAGAAAAGAACGGTACCTTGAGCTTGAGAAGACATTTTGGAGAAGATTAAGCTTCTGCGAATGGTGGTCGGTAAAAACTAGCGGTGGTCGACGGCTGAAGCAACGGCGGTTGAACGAGCAGAGAGTTGAGAGAGAAGACGAAGCGAAAAGGCCAAAATGGGCCCCGAAAATCCTATTTATAGGAAAAAGGACACGTGCGCACGCGCGTGACCCCTAGGCGCTAGCCCCTAGACTAGCCGTCAAATCATTAATAGGCGCGAATATCCAGATATTCCAGCTTTTCGTTTCACATTCCTCTACCGGGCATCGTATTCTTTGCCCGAACCATCGACAGCGGAGATCCTCGACCATGGCCTCGCACCCAGACGAGCACTGTATTGCTTTAAGTCACTGCCCGATAGCCCGAACAATGACTTGGGGGGCTCCTGTTCCGACCCGGCCCAATCCCTCTTATTGGGCCAAAAAGGCTGACCCATTCTTCTTGCTCGACAGTGCGAGCACAACTATGAAAAGTGGCCTCTCAGTCGACCACTAATGATCCGACCAGGGAGAGACTTTCTAACGGCTAGTATTGACCGTTTCCTATCTTCACGGACCCCTCGATCCGCACCTCATAAAACGAACCAATAGTCTTCCGGCTGGTCCTCTATATAAACTCTCTCATTTGAGAGGGTCAGGTATTCAATTCTCAACCCTAATACTAGTACTTGCTCACTGTCGCTCGGATACTTACTTTGGCATCGGAGTGTGTTGCAGGTACACCCCTTTTTTTCCTCCTCGACAACCATTTCCGCCCGCTCTCGAGTCCAGCTGTATTGGATCCTGATCTCCAGGTACGATCAATACCACAATTATATTTAATTAAATTAAATGAGCGTTACAGAAACCAATGAACAATTGGGAAAAACATAGTGTGTATTACCTTGCAGCTAGCGGTGGTCGGTGAGAAACGAAAATGTGCGGCGAGGATTTCCTTCTCAGAGTGAGATTCTGATATTGTATTACCTGGAAACTAGCGGTGGCTTGTGAAGGTGGAATGATGATTTGACTCTCGGAAGATGAAGACAAATTGAGAGGACGAGTGAGAAGACATAATGGTTGAGAGTACGAGTGAGAAGATGAAACAATTGAAGTTTTGATTCGCAAAAGATGAAGACGAAACGGTCGGCTGCACGTACCTGATGACGATAAATTAAATATGCAAAGGCGAAGAAGATGAGTATGAAAGGGAGAAGGATTTGAGTCATCACAACATACACAATACCGAGAAGGAAATATAGTTGAAGACTCGGAAGAGTTTCAGGATAGTCCACACTCCCAAGAAGGTAGCCTTCATTGGAATTGAAACTCCGATTGTTTTAGGAATCCTATAATCAACGATAAAATCCACTAAAATCGGTCACGTGGAGGCATCGAGAAAACTAGGAAATAATTAACTAGAAAACATATTGTGTAGGTGACTGCCGAAGAAAAGAGATTTATGTATTTGGGTTAACAAAACTTGAAAGAAAATGGAATTTGAGAGAAATGAGAGAGGAAGGAGATGAGCTCGCGATGAGAAGAATGAGATGAGCTCGCGATGAAGGAGACGAAGATAAAAATAAGACTAAGGGAAAGGGTGTACAAAGAATGGGTTTTTTAAAGATGATGGGAAAAAAGGTTTAGAGAAATGGGGTTTGAATGGGTTTTGATCGATCCTGAATAAATGTGATATTCATAAGTAATTTTCTTATTATTTTATTTACACTATAAATTTAATTAATTTACACCATTTAATTCATTTATTTATCCAAATAATACTTAACAAAATATATTGTGGTTTATTAATATGTTTAACATTAATATTTAGAGTTATTAAAATATAAAATTATTTTTCAGCCAATATTAATTTACACTCGTTTTTCCTTTAATGAGAGTAATAGAGATATTAGTATAATAATGATTTTAATTTATTATAATAATATTTTTAATTTACAACCTTTTTTAGAAAATAGGATGTCTATTGTCACGTACTATAATTTTAAATGATATTTTATTTACAAATTTGCCACTGTGTTTCTTAATTACACCTTTTTTTAGTATAATGGGTGTAAATTTTAATATTATATTCGTCATTTTGCACTAGTGAATTCCTGGAAGTATAATGGATAAATCAAACACACTTTAAGCCTCTTCTTTTCAAATAAAATCACCAAAAATGTTTTTGGAGCCTATCAGGTAGTTTTGGAAACTTTCAAATTTATTAAAACATGTTTTGAACTGTCTAATCAATTACAACAAATTCCTAATTGATTAGATGAGGGAGAATCAAGTCCATAATCAATTATGACAATGTCTTAATGAATGGTAACAAATCTCTATCAAAATCTTCCAATTTGGTAGCAATAATTGATTATTGCAAGTACCTATTGTCATACCCTAAATTTGTCTCATCCACATATCTACTTTATTTATTCAGAAATTCCAAAAAATTATATGTTTAAGATCATTCAGCAAAGAATCAGGGTTTCATTTGAGACAATCTATGCATCCATGTGCGGAAGTTCGGTCATCAATTTTAATCAGAGAAAGTTCAAGTGCTCATATGGTCGTGATCCGGTTAAATTGAGAAAAAGTCAATTGTGCAAGGAAAAAGTTAACTCTTGATTTTCCGGTCAAAATGGTGTCACGCGAGTCAAGCATGATCAATGGATGAGATTTGATCAACAAAAGTCAAGAGAATATTAAAAAATCAAGAATTATGGAAAATTACTATTTTTGGAAATTTAGAATTTTAGAACTTGCCATTTTTGGAAAGTTTCTTAAGTTGTTTTCCTCACTTTAAGGGCGAATTTCTTCATGATCCAAGGCTTTTCTCACTTTTTCCTTAGAGATAAAAGTTTTAGATTTTTCTCTAAGCTTTATTTTGGTACCAAGAACACCTCATTTCATTGTTCCTACCTCAAGTTATGCTCACCCAAAGAAGCCTTCATGCACCCTTTTTTCATGTCAAAAAATGCAAATTTTATAAGTTTTAAACTTCGTCAGCAAGTAGCATTTGTGCCAGCTCATAGTGAACGAATTACACACCTTATCCAACCCTAAACATGTGCACATAACATAGTTTTCAAACCTCCATCCAAACCACCACCACTTATGTGTTAATTTTCATATTTCTCTCTCTCAAACCTAATGGCCAAGCCACAAGCCTCTTGATTCGTTTCCAACCCTCATTCATACCTTAAGAATAATTTCTCTATAAATAGAGACTTATCCCACTTCATTTAACAAACTTGGAGAGCAAAGGATATTCTGTCAAAATATTGCCAAACACCTCTGGTTTTTTATCTCGTGTGAGCTATACAAGCAACCATAAGGAGAGTTCTTTGCCTAGATTTCAAGTAGAGAGAACAAGGAAGATATAGCAAAAAGAACCAGATCAAACGGAGCTCTGTGGAGGGAGAACGAAGCACACCTTTGGAGCAATTTATCATTGCGGTTTCGGTAACTTTTATGAGATTTTCTATTTTTTCTTGATGCTATGATGTTTGTCATGCTCTTCTTATTCTAGATCTATGATTATTGTTCATTATCCATGCTTGCGAGTGATGTATTTGTATGATTTAGTTTTGGTGTGTTTCAAGATTGTGCAAAAAAATTAAAAACGGTTCAAGATCTTTAAAAACCGACTGTATATTTGGAATCCTTGCGAAATTTCGGTTCAGAAATTGGTGTCACTTTACATTTTTATGATGTTGCTTGGAGCTTGAATTTTATATTTTTATGGTGATGAATAGTGACTGCGAAAACCTCATGTGTGCTTGGAAGGATTTCTCTTATCCATTTTCCTTTAATTCCATGTATGCATTTACTAAATTTTGTGTTTTGTTTTTTTCAATGTTGCATATTTATTTATAGTTGGAACCACATATTTAGTCTTAGAACATATCATCATACTTGACGGTATTCATTTAAGTGATACTACCTTTTTAATGTACTAGCCATAATTGTTTATTACTCTTGTGCATGAGATAATGATCATGGAGCTAATTTGTATAATTTAATTAGTGTATGTGTTAGTTGACAACATGTGTTGTATTCTGTGTTCTCTTTACTGGCAGTGGATTTTGTAGTATAGTAATAACATGCTAGAATGCACTTTTTAATGAAAATGATGTCAGCCCCCTTTCTTTTCTTCCTAATGTTTTGTGCCCTTTATTTCTATTACTAGCTTTTTATTTTGATGATATAGTAGTAATTTATGATACTGGCAATTTGTCTTATTCCCTGTGCCACCTTTTGATCATATGCTAGCATATTAGTTTTTATTTAATATCATGATTCATTTAATATCATCATCATTTGACAGCATGAAGAGTGGGGTGGTGGTTATTATTTTCCTTATCCATTAATTTAATGCATTTTAGTAACATTTACATGAAAGTGATACTGACATATTTGTACTAGTAATAACATGATGGATACTAATTCCTCTTTGAATTTAGCACATAAACTTTATGCTAGCATGATACTGGCATTTCATTCCTAATTTCATGAGCTATGTATTTATAGCATTTTATTTTTCAATTCATTTAGAAGGTCGTGTCAGCATGTTTGCACCTTTTATTT
Source organism: Lathyrus aphaca (assembly GCA_963966055.1). Taxonomy (NCBI): domain Eukaryota; kingdom Viridiplantae; phylum Streptophyta; class Magnoliopsida; order Fabales; family Fabaceae; genus Lathyrus; species Lathyrus aphaca. The sequence goes on from OZ014522.1 coordinate 316,775,487, forward strand.
TAATATCATGATTTTCTTTTCTCTCTTTTTAATGAATTTCATCATCATCATATTTGCCAGCGGGTTGCTACTAGGGAGGCCGAGAACCACTTGTTTTGGGCCCAAAGTTTGTTTTCTTATTTTGCTATCTGGCACCTCGTTATTTCTTACACATTCTCATATTTATTTTTAATCATAACTTCTTCATTTTTAATCTGATTTTAGATTTTCCTTTTTTTACTTGCATGATTTTCATCCTTTTTTTTCTTTTTGGGGTTTATTTTCTGTTTAGAAGTCATATTAATGCAGTAGCTTCTTATAATTGTTCCGTTACTTTATTTTGTTCATATTTATTTTCATTATTACGGCCAATGATATAATTGCAACTTTTCGATATTCGATTTTAAATCGACGTCATCAAAGTTGTTATGAGGCCATCTTTTATTTTTCCCCGTTGTTCATCGATTTATCGAATTATTCACTTATTTTATGGTCTATGATATAAATGCGAGTTTTTAATATTCGATTTTGAATCGACGTTATTAAAACCGCTATGGTTTATTGATATTCCATTTAGCAACGTTGTCTAAACCAATTTGAGGCCGACTTTTTCTTTATTTATTATTTTATCGATTTATTGGTTTAATTATCTTTATTATTCGGTCTATGATATTATTATTTGATTTGTGATATTCAATTTATCGACGTTGTCTGAATCGATAAGAGACCGTTTTCTATTCTTTTTTATGGTTTCTAATTAATTTAGATCCATTATTTATCGACTTTATTATTTAATCGGCCTATGAAAAATGGTGATATTCGATTTCTAATAAATCAACGTCATCCCCTAATTTGAGGCCCCACCTTTATTTTTCTTATTATTTCACATTGTCCCGATTTATTATTACTTTGGCCGATGAATAAATATTTAAATATTCAATTTCGAATAAATCGACGTTATTTAAATTAAATATGAGGCCAATTCTTTCATTTACTATTATTTTTATACTTTATTTTATTTTTACGGTCGATGATATAACAAACAATCTAAATGTTCGATTTCGACAAATCGGTTTCATTTAGATCAATATGAGACCAATTCTATTTTTTATCACATTTCTTCTATTTAAATAATCGTTTGATTATAAAGTAACGCTCGACTTCTCATAGAATGATTCTAATATTGAATCGATTCTAAGATAGTTAAAGAGATACATTTTGACACTTTCAGTTTAATTCGAGCTCCAACGGCTCCGCGTTAGCTTAGGGCTAGGAATCGATCATGTGTAACTAATTAACGCTTAACCTCCATTTTGCACTCACCCTTCGCAATCGCTTTATGCCTCGCAATCGACCTACTAAGATGGTTCTTTTAAATCCAAACCCTTGATCCAACGTCAAGTGGTCTTAGGTAATAAAATACTTTAATAATATGAGAAAAATTGTACGTCATGAGCCTTAAGTGGTAGAAAGTAGGATTAGAGCTCTCGTTATTCGCTCCGATTATTCCGTCGCAAGACGCTTGGCTTGTTGGGTCGGAATAAACTACCCATAGTCTTTAGTGCAATTTGAATCCTAAATCCTTTCGTTAAAGAAAGATAATAAAATTTAACCCCTTTTCCCCTTTTAGCAAGTAATTCATTAGGCATAGACACCCTTTCGCGCGTGACAACTTATAAGGTTCCCATCGAGTACGATGGATGTAGGGGGTGCTAATACCTTCCCCCTGCATAACCGACTTCCGAACCCAGACAATGGTTCCGACAACCTTGTCTTAATTCTTTCTTCCCTGGTTTTATCTATATTTTCCCTTTCCCTCTTTGGAAATAAATCAAAATTAGGTGGCGACTCTCAAGTCAGCCCAGCCGCAACCGCATTCGCGAGGATCGTATTTTCTGAGGTAAGATAGATGGCGACTTTGCTGGGGACTGGTTCACCCATATGCAAGTCAAACCTAATCTAGGTTGCTTCACGCCTGTTTGTATGTTCGTCTTATGTATTACTTGTTTATTTTTACCGCTTTCTTTATCGTTTTCCATATTATACCTTGTGGTTCTTGGATCGATACTTTGATTGCAAAAGAAACTTGGGTAAAAGGCTTTATACCCGGGTCTATGAGTATAAACATAAGCTAGAATAGGTTGCGTAGTATGGGCTCCCGAGGGAACCGCTCTCGTGGGTTGTCGATACGAAAACCTTGCTTGGAGTAGATTCTAATGAGAATACTGACAACCGTCAAGCTCTTGGCATGTGTGCTCAGTTATTTTCGTTAGGGTCATTAACTCTGAGGACCTTTATAAACTTAAACCTTGTAGCTTAGAACATAGATTGATGGTCGCGTAGTATGGGGCACCGGGATTCGCCCTCGCGTGGCTCGATATGAAGACCTCACTCAGAATAGACTTTCTCAATTGAGTTGATTGACTGTCAAAGATATATAAAAAATTGACACATGCATCAAACAATTGAGGGAGGTCCATAACTCTGAGACTTTGTTTTAAACCCCTTGTCGGTGATCGCGTAGTATGGGGCACCGAGAGACTTCCCTCTCGCGTGGCTCGATACGAAGATCTCACCTAAAAGAGATTCATATGGTGGAGTCAATCAACCGTCATGCTTCTAGCGTGTGTGATGAACATCCATAAGGATTGTTAATTTTGGGGTTCCTTTAAACTTTATAGCCTACCCGGCAAAATCCTTGTGAGGAGAGCAATCCGAGTATCCTCCATCCGTACCTTGGACTTGTGATACCATGACTTTATGTTTAACACCTTTTTGCATTTTATTCGCATATTATTGCATTCATATTTGCATTCATTTTGCATTCATAGTCCCTCATGTTCATTCGTTCTCGTCTTCAGAGTTGTTGAGTACCCGTCAAGCTGATTCCTCCATGCAGATACAGAACTAGGGCCCACGATAGAAGAAGAATGGTTGAACAAGAAGAACACAACAAGCGAGTCAAGGAAGACATTGATGACCTGAAGAGCAGTGTGAGCAAGATCATGGAAATGCTCCAAGTCTTGGCTACTAAGGACGTTCAAACTCAGAGGACCGTTACCTCTGAAGTCAATAGTTTCGTCATTAATGCGGAGTTTTCAAGGCCCGATACTACTTGGCTAGAATTTGTTTTGCCACCAGGTTACACTCCGCCATTTACAACTACTCAGATGACTGGTACAACCACTTTTTTCGAACCTGGAGTATTCACTGAATCTCAACCTAATGTGCATACTATTGCCCAAACTGCTTATGTGAATCCTCCCTTCGTACACAATCCACCATCTTCGGTACAAGGAGAGGCTAGAAATATTGAGGATGTTAGGAAACAATGCATGACTTTGGAAAAAAGGATAAGAGTTGTGGAAGGATTTGATATCTTCAACGCTGTCGCATCAGACATGTGCTTGGTTTCGAACTTGGTTATGTCGGACAAGTTCAAAACACCAGTATTTGAAAAATATAGGGGAGACACTTGCCCAAAAATCCATATGGTCATGTACTGCAGCAAAATGGTTGTTCATGCTGACAAAGACAAACTGCTCATCCATTGCTTCCAAGATAGCTTGAGTGGGGCATCTTTGAAATGGTATATGGGACTCGAGAAAAGCCATATCCAATGCTGGCAGGATTTGCTTGATGCATTCCTGAGACAATACAAATACAATCTGGACATGGCACCTGACCGCCGTCAACTTCAAAACATGTCTAAGAAAGAAAAGGAATCATTCAAAGAGTATGCTCAGCGATGGAGAGAGCTAGCTACTCAGGTGGAGCCTCCCTTGGCAGAAAAAGAGTTGACTGGTCTGTTCATGGACACCCTCCAACCTATTTACTAGGAAAGGATGATAGGAAGTGTATCATCTAGTTTCACTAACCTAGTCACTATCGGAGAAAGGCTAGAGGAAGGAATTAGAAAAGGAAAATTTGGTAATACTGAAGCTTCTAATGCTGCGAGAAAGTCCTCTGGGAACTTTCAAAAGAAGAAAGAGGGTGATACTCATGTTGTTAACGCTGAAAGGAGACCCTACTACAAGCAGCAAAAGTATGGTGAAGCCCAAGTAGCCGCAGTTGCTCCTATGGTTAATGCTCCACCAGCTCGAGCTCATCCACAAAGGAATGCTGGTCCGAATCAGACTCGCAATCCCAGGCCCAGGGCTCCTATTGATCTTGTTCCCATGAAGTATGCTGAGATTTTCCCTTCCTTGTGCAAAAAAGGTCTTGTCACTACTAGACCTCTCAACCCTCCAAATCCTCTTCCACCTGGATTTAGGACCGATCTTCATTGCCCATTCCATGAAGGAGCTACAGGTCATGATATTGAAAACTGTTATGCTTTCCAAGCTCGAGTTCAAGACTTGGTTAGAGGAGATGTACTCACCTTCACACAGAGAGGGACTCCCAAGATTGAAATAGATCCCATGCCAAAACAAAGTGGCTGAAGATTTGGTTGAAGAAGCACAAGTTACTACCTAAAGCCAGTAGGTCAAACAGGAAAGCTCATCCTTGCTACTTACTAGACACTAAACCTTGTTTCTTTTCAGTTTTTAATTTCCTTGCTTGTATTATGTGTACTTTCTTAAAGACTTTGTTTGTTCTCTAATGTTAATGTTAATGAAATTAACATTGCATATTTTGAATCAATTCACTCACTTTCATATTTGTGCATATTCATGCTTTTCCTTTTCAAAAATTCAAAATATATATATACCATTGTTTCTCTTATTCATCTGTTGTATAAGCAATGATTGGAGGGAGGATGACGAAAACAAAATACCCAAATTATTGAATGATATGTTTTCAAAGTAAAACCGTGATGATGATATACAGGCATTGTTTCAACTCCTAAACACTGGAGAAATAAGGAAGTTAATCCATCGTCAACCCCTTTGAACCTTAAGGTCAGAGTTTCTTTCTACACGAAAAAACCATAATCTTAACCCAGGGTATGGTAGTTCTCAATTAATTCGAGTATGCATTCAATTTTAGGAGGATCATTCCTTACACCTTTCAATAAAGGTTTCAAGTCCAAGTTTTCCTTCGCACAATTGTCGAGGAAGTTAATGGCATTCATTGTCCAAATAAAAAAATGATGGAAAAAGCCACTAAGTCAAAATCCAAAAGGAGACTTAAGCGAAAATAAAAGCATCCCGGTGGAATGAAAACATCAAAGATATAGTCCAGGCAAAAGTTAGGGATAATACACAATTCAAATCAAAAGAGGTCACCAAAATTCCTCAACAAAGACAAAAAATGAGTTGACCCAAAATCCTCAACAAAGAGATAACAAAATGTTGTGAAGAAGTAATGTCTGCTATCCAATAATCCTTTGGCTTCTAAGCCATCCTCATCAATGCAACTCCAAATAACCTGAATGCATAGGTTGAGTTAGTTGAGCATAGGACTGGAGATCATCATGGAGTATGGGTTGGGTAAAAATTAAATTTTGAGCCTTATATCCTTTGTTTCATAAACCGCGAACCAGACCATGTTACAACCCTTTAAAGACCTAATTGAAGCTAGGTTTGTTTTGAAATCATATCGCAACAAGGTTGTGTAAGCTGACTCCCCAAGAGATTTGTCAATCATTTGCTTTGGTACCATACCTTTGCATTATCTTTCAATTTGCATGTCTAAATCAACACTTCTTACCAGTGATTTATGTGCTTTACTCCAATATCATGCCAATAATGATTCTGATTTCAAAATTTTTGCATGAGCATTGCATTAAAATTAACATTTTTTGAATGAATATTTTATTTGCAAGTAAGCACTCATCATCAAGGAATTTTAAACACTTGAGAAACATGATCAGTGATCCTATATCAGGGGCATATCACAGTCAAAGATCTTGTTATTTAGAGAATCTCTTCAAGACTCATGTCTGGGGCAAGCATTTCAAGCAACCAGTCTAGCAGCCATTCAAGAATTAATCTACATGGGGCAGTCTATTTCAAGCAATCCCCAAGCAAAGCTTATTATTCCTTCCAAGGATCAACATCATGAATTTTTTAACAAATGTAATAGAAGTTGTGTTCAAGACATCTTTCAAAGGCATAGTTGGCAAAAGTTCATTGTGTTGTGGAATTAGTTGTTTTAGTCGCACCTCTCTAAAAAAGTCTTATCAATTGGTCTCACTTAGCGGTCTAAGCATTTGCATTGCAAACATTGACCATTAACATCATACAATTTCATAGCAAGCATAGTTCGAAGTTTACTTCGTGCTCATATGCATTTCCCGAGGTCTTGTCATCTTACCTTGGGGTCAAAGTCCAATTTTGTTTGGCACCCTTAAAGTCCAATTCCCATTGGCAACCACCAAAAGTCACAGTCCAACTCATTTGGCTCCTACCAGAGCAGATGTGCTTATCACTCTGTCTTTCATTATTCTTGGATCCAAATTTCTCTCTCCGGTTGTTCCCATTGAGAAGTTCAACATTTTCCCTTCAATTTTCTCTCTCTGGTTGTTCCCATTGAGAAATTCATTTGTTTCTTCGAATTTCTCTCTTCCGTTAATCCCGTTGAGAAGTTCTTATTTCCTTCAAATTTCTCACTCCGGTTAATCCATTGAGAAGTTCTTATTTCCTTCAACTTTCTCACTCCGGTTAATCCCATTGAGAAATTCAAGAGTGTGTTTTTTTTAACTTCTTTCTCTGGTTAATCCCATTAAGAGGTTCATCATATTTCCTTCCAATTTCTCTCCCCGGTTGAACCTTTGAGAAACTTGACATATGATATCCATTTCTTCAAAATTCTCTCTCCGGTTAATCCCATTGAGAAATACAATACATTTCCTTCAACTGTCTCTTTCCAGTTTATCTTATTGAGAAGTTAGGCACTAACTTTTATTTCAAGTAGCATCTCTCTGAGTGCTTTGTTGAAACATTTGATTGTCCCCCTTGGTGTACTTTCATAATTTGGTCTCATTCCACATCTAGTGTTCTTCTGGATGTTTCGGACGTTGATTTCCATGTTTGGTACTTGTACATCTATAGATTTTTTTGGATGTCTTTATATCTTCTTCCGAGAGTTTAATCGCTTTCATTCCAAATATTACTGATTGTTCCATGTCTTCCAGACAAGTCTTCAGAAATATCTTGTTTTTCCCAACCAGTTTTCTTACCTTACCATTTTCAATGTTTTCTCTGCATTCAGTCATTTCATCATCCTCACAAACTTTGTGTTTCATATCATATTGCATCCATACATAAAATCCCCAACATTTGCATCCATACATGCATCTCATATTTTTACCCTTGTGGTGCATCATACAAATTTCGGGTTTTCTTATATCTAATTGACTTTTACCCTAAAATTGAATGCCATGTAGAAATTCAATTCTTCGTGTTCAATGCAATTAGATATGGGCATATGTCATACCCTAAATTTGTCTCATCCACATATCTACTTTATTTATTCAGAAATTCCAAAAAATATATATGTTTAAGATCATTCAGCAAAGAATCAGGGTTTCATTTGAGACAATCTATGCATCCATGTGTGGAAGTTCGGTCATCAATTTTAATCAGAGAAAGTCCAAGTGCTCATATGGTCGTGATCCGGTTAAATTAAGAAAAAGTCAATTGTGTAAGGAAAAAGTCAACTCTTGATTTTTCGGTCAAAAAGGTGTCACGCGAGTCAAGCATGATCAATGGATGAGATTTGATCAACAAAAGTTAAGAGAATATTCAAAAATCAAGAATTATGGAAAATTACTATTTTTGGAAATTTAGAATTTTAGAACTTGCCATTTTTGGAAAGTTTCTTAAGTTTTTTTTCCTCACTTTAAGGGCGAATTTCTTCATGATCCAAGGCTTTTCTCACTTTTTCCTTAGAGATAAAAGTTTTAGACTTTTCTCTAAGCTTTATTTTGGTACCAAGAACACCTCATTTCATTGTTCCTACCTCAAGTTATGCTCACCTAAAGAAGCCTTCATGCACCATTTTTTCATGTCAAAAAATGCAAATTTTATAAGTTTTAAACTTGATCAGCAAGTAGCATTTGTGTCAGCTCATAGTGAACGAATTTCACACCTTATCCAACCCTAAACATGTGCACATGGCATAGTTTCCAAACCTCCATCCAAACCACCACCACTTATGTGTTAATTTTCATATTTCTCTATCTCAAACCTAATGGCCAAGCCACAAGCCTCTTGATTCGTTTCCAACCCTCATTTATACCTTAAGAATCATTTCTCTATAAATAGAGACTCATCTCACTTCATTTAACAAGCTTGGAGAGCAAAGAAAATTCTGTCAAAATATTGCCAAACACCTCTGGTTTTTTATCTCGTGTGAGCTATACAAGCAACCATAAGGAGAGTTCTTTGCCTAGATTTCAAGTAGAGAGAACAAGGAAGATATAGCAAAAAGAACCAGATCAAATGGAGCTCTATGGAGGGAGAACGAAGCACACCTTTGGAGCAATTTATCATTGCGGTTTCGGTAACTTTTATGAGATTTTCTATTTTTTCTTGATGATATGATGTTTGCCATGCTCTTCTTATTCTAGATCTATGATTATTGTTCATTATCCATGCTTGCGAGTGATGTATTTTTATGATTTAGTTTTGGTGTGTTTCAAGATTGTGCAAAAATTTTAAAAACGGTTCAAGATCTTTAAAAACCGACTGTATATTTGGAATCCTTGCAAAATTTCGGTTCAGAAAGTGGTGTCACTTTACATTTTTATGATGTTGCTTGGAGCTTGAATTTTATATTTTTATGGTGATGAATAGTGACTGCGAAAATCTCATGTGTGCTTGGAAGAATTTCTCTTTTCCATTTTCCTTTAATTCCATGTATGCATGTACTAAATTTTGTGTTTTGTTCTTTTCAATGTTGCATATTTATTTATAGTTGGAACCACATATTTAGTCATAGAACATATCATCATTCTGACGGTGTTCATTTAAGTGATACTACCTTTTTAATGTACTAGCCATATTTGTTTATTACTCCTGTGCATGAGATAATGGTCATGGAGCTAATTTGTATAATTTAATTAGTGTATGTGTTAGTTAACAACATCTGTTGTATTCCATGTTCTCTTTGCTGGCAGTGGATTTTGTAGTATAGTAATAACATGCTAGAATGCACTTTTTAATGAAAATGATGTCAGCCCCCTTTCTTTTCTTCCTAATGTTTTGTGCCCTTTATTTCTATTACTAGCTTTTTATTTTGATGATATAGTAGTAATTTATGATACTGGCAATTTGTCTTATTCCCTGTGCCACCTTTTGATCATATGCTAGCATATTAGTTTTTATTTAATATCATGATTCATTTAATATCATCATCATTTGACAGCATGAAGAGTGGGGTGGTGGTTATTATTTTCCTTATCCATTAATTTAATGCATTTTAGTAACATTTACATGAAAGTGATACTGACATATTTGTACTAGTAATAACATGATGGATACTAATTCCTCTTTGAATTTAGCACATAAACTTTATGCTAGCATGATACTGGCATTTCATTCCTAATTTCATGAGCTATGTATTTATAGCATTTTATTTTTCAATTCATTTAGAAGGTCGTGTCAGCATGTTTGCACCTTTTATTTTAATATCATGATTTTCTTTTCTCTCTTTTTAATGAATTTCATCATCATCATATTTGCCAGCGGGTTGCTACTAGGGAGGCCGAGAACCACTTGTTTTGGGCCCAAAGTTTGTTTTCTTATTTTGCTATCTGGCACCTCGTTATTTCTTACACACTCTCATATTTATTTTTAATCATAACTTCTTCATTTTTAATCTGATTTTAGATTTTCCTTTTTTTACTTGCATGATTTTCATCCTTTTTTTTCTTTTTGGGGTTTATTTTCTGTTTAGAAGTCATATTAATGCAGTAGCTTCTTATAATTGTTCCGTTACTTTATTTTGTTCATATTTATTTTCATTATTACGGCCAATGATATAATTGCAACTTTTCGATATTCGATTTTAAATCGACGTCATCAAAGTTGTTATGAGGCCATCTTTTATTTTTCCCCGTTGTTCATCGATTTATCGAATTATTCACTTATTTTATGGTCTATGATATAAATGCGAGTTTTTAATATTCGATTTTGAATCGACGTTATTAAAACCGCTATGGTTTATTGATATTCCATTTAGCAACGTTGTCTAAACCAATTTGAGGCCGACTTTTTCTTTATTTATTATTTTATCGATTTATTGGTTTAATTATCTTTATTATTCGGTCTATGATATTATTATTTGATTTGTGATATTCAATTTATCGACGTTGTCTGAATCGATAAGAGACCGTTTTCTATTCTTTTTTATGGTTTCTAATTAATTTAGATCCATTATTTATCGACTTTATTATTTAATCGGCCTATGAAAAATGGTGATATTCGATTTCTAATAAATCAACGTCATCCCCTAATTTGAGGCCCCACCTTTATTTTTCTTATTATTTCACATTGTCCCGATTTATTATTACTTTGGCCGATGAATAAATATTTAAATATTCAATTTCGAATAAATCGACGTTATTTAAATTAAATATGAGGCCAATTCTTTCATTTACTATTATTTTTATACTTTATTTTATTTTTACGGTCGATGATATAACAAACAATCTAAATGTTCGATTTCGACAAATCGGTTTCATTTAGATCAATATGAGACCAATTCTATTTTTTATCACATTTCTTCTATTTAAATAATCGTTTGATTATAAAGTAACGCTCGACTTCTCATAGAATGATTCTAATATTGAATCGATTCTAAGATAGTTAAAGAGATACATTTTGACACTTTCAGTTTAATTCGAGCTCCAACGGCTCCGCGTTAGCTTAGGGCTAGGAATCGATCATGTGTAACTAATTAACGCTTAACCTCCATTTTGCACTCACCCTTCGCAATCGCTTTATGCCTCGCAATCGACCTACTAAGATGGTTCTTTTAAATCCAAACCCTTGATCCAACGTCAAGTGGTCTTAGGTAATAAAATACTTTAATAATATGAGAAAAATTGTACGTCATGAGCCTTAAGTGGTAGAAAGTAGGATTAGAGCTCTCGTTATTCGCTCCGATTATTCCGTCGCAAGACGCTTGGCTTGTTGGGTCGGAATAAACTACCCATAGTCTTTAGTGCAATTCGACTCCTAAATCCTTTCGTTAAAGAAAGATAATAAAATTTAACCCCTTTTTCCCCTTTTAGCAAGTAATTCATTAGGCATAGACATTCTTTCACGCGTGACAATTTAGAAGGTTCTCATCGAGTACGATGGATGTATGGGGTGCTAATACCTTTCCCCTGCATAACCGACTTTCGAACCCAGGCAATGGTTCCGACGACCTTGTGTTTATCCTTTCTTCCCTGGTTTTATCTATATTTTCCCTTTCCCTCTTTGGGAATAAATCAAAATTAGGTGGCGACTCTCAAGTCAGCCCAGCCGCGACCGCATTCGCGAGGATCGTATTTTCCGAGGTACGACAACTACACGATTAGCTAATCAATTAGGTCATTTATTTAACCCATGGATTATTTCCTAAAATAAACAATTTCTTATCCTATAAATAAAGGATTTCCCTTTCATTTAAAATCATCCAGAAAACATGAAACTTCTAAATTTTCCTCTTTCTCAATCTCTCTTTTATTACTCTTTCTCTCACATACTTTTAGTCATAGTGCTTTAAGAGCACTATTGAGTTTATTGAGGAAGATGTTATGAGTGAGGACTTTATTGTAAATTTACCAAGAGTTCTTATTCCTTTTGAGTAAATCATTATTCCTTAGGAATTATGTTTTGGTTTGGAGCTAAACATATATAAAAGCTATTTAGGGGTTAGTATAAGTCATTGTTTGGTTCGTGAGCTCCGCCATTGAAGAAAGATTCTCTTTTGGTTCGTGAAGAATAACTAGTGAAAAATCTTCACAACGGTTCTTGATGAAGGTGTAAAAAAACACAAGAAAGGGGGTTTGAATTGGGTTTTTAAAAACAAAACTTTTAACCAACTCAAAAAACTCAACAATCAAAAGATTGAACAATGAGAGAGATACAAAGATTTCTATTCTGATTCGTTTGAAACTCAAAGCTAATTCAGTCCACCCGCCAAGGTGATTTCGCCTTATACACAAGGACTTAATATCCACTATAATCAACCAATTACAAATGCACTAGCAACAACTAGTGACTAACAAACCATAAAGACAAAAAATCAATGTCTTCTCAAGGACATTAGCATAATTAGTCCCTCAAGGAACTACAAAAAATAAGCTTGAAAAAAGATTGTGTGTTTACAAGTTGCTTCTACACAAGCAGATTTTACATAAATGAAATACAGAAAAATACTTAAAGAAAAGATTGCACAAAGTTTAGAGCTTCTCACGTAGAAACAATCTTGTAAATTGGCAAATTTCTACAAGTCTTTAATTCCTCTTTATATAGCATGAAAAAGGAACCGTTGGAGGGAAATTCTGGAATACCAAAAACAGTTGTCCACTAACAGAATAGTGACAGGTGTGAAGAATAATACAGTCCTTTCACCCACAAAATCAGGTAGTGGAGGAACAATTTTGTTTTGTATTGTGTACTATTTTGATCACATATCATTTATCCTTATCTTCAAATTTATTGACTTCTAATGAAAATTTGATGAAGCATGGACAAAAGACTCACATGGCTTGAAATCATAATCTTCAAAATCATTAATCAGAACCTTAATTACATCAGCGTTTGTCTTGAGATCTTCAGAAACTTCAGAGTCTTCAGCTAAAAAGTTCAGAAGCTTTCCATTCTTCAGAAGTTTGATGATCAAAGTCACATTCAGAAGCAGAAACCAAGAGAACATTGTAGCAACAACACAATGTCTTCTCAAAAGCTTCTTAGAACTGAATCAGCACAAAGTGAATTTCGGAACATAAAGTTCAGAAACTCATGACCTTACACATCATATATTCAGAATCAAAACTGGTTGTTAAGGCTATACAATAATAAATCGTTAGGGTACCTAAATTGTTCTCACACAAATACTACCTTGTTATCATCAACATTTAAAGGTATAGATGCAGAACCAAATCTTGTTCTAACACTTGAGCTCATCCCGGTTAAAAGCTATATCGCATCCAGATTAGCCTAGTATAAAATCTTACTCAGTTTATGAGTCAATCTGTGTAAAAGCTCAATAGGTTCGAAATCAGTCCAGTAAAAATCTCGATTTGATTCATGGTCAGTCCATGTAAGAAACCTCGGTTCGGTTCTAAGGATAGGAAATGCAAAACTCCAACTCATTTTGAGATCAACCCATAAAAAATCTCTCAATTTTGCTTAGAGACTAATCGCTTGAAGCTCTTCTCGTTGTATGGAGTGAAGACTAACCTCTTCATTCCACTGATTGTTGTTTGGTTGGAAGTTACCAAAAAAATTATTTTCCTTGTACAAGGAGGTTCATGGGCTTAGACTTCAAAAATATCTCAAGCATTATTGGATACTCTCAAGATTAGTTCTTTAGCAAAAAAGTATGTCACTTCTTTAAGACCAAACCTCTATAGATTCGTGGTGTTATTGTTATTCATTTTAACTCTTTTATCTTCCACTTATTTTTCAATGCATATTCAAACGGTTTTTGAGAAAATATATGCAAACTCTATTTTAGAAGATAATTTCGTTTTAAATTATTGTTTTTTAAACCACTTGTGTGTGAAACCACTTGATCAACGATGATAATTGAGGTGGTGACAAAACTGCCATGGATCGAAATTAACAATATGATACCATAATAGAATTCGTAGAAAGACTATTCATTTCACTTGCAACTGCTTTTCATTAAGTTGGAAGTGAATTCCACTTAGAAGAATAACACTTAGAAGAATAACACTTGTGATTTATAAGTACATAACAAAGCAAGAGTATTGATTTACATGAATGGACGAAATGAAAAAACCAGTTTACATGCATGCCCTTTAAATTCAATATTAAAACCTTATTTTATTACAAAACAATATTGACCTGTTTTAACTAAATACAAAGCTTACAACAAAAATCACAAGTGTTATTCTTCTAAGTGGAATTCACTTCCAATTTATTGATCAAATGGCAGTAACATCTTGTCATTTCTTTATTGATTAAGTGATATGTCGTGGCAGACTAAAAGTCGATAATTTTTTTCTCCCGAAAGCTTTCCACAGTCTCCTTGAGGCTGACTTCCAAAGGAGTAAACTCGATTCCCAAGCTTTTAGCCTTTTCCTTGGAAATCTGAAATGTTGTTTCATATGGCTCTTCATACTCACACCTAATAGAATTGTAAAGAGAAGGCATAAATTCATAAATCGTATGAGGTAAAATCCAATTTATCTGTGATAAATTTTGAATAAAAATTTGAAAATCGTGTACCAATGCTTACTTATTGAATATATATGTGTAACTTTGTACTTTATAGAAAATCCCTTTTGTTTACAAAATATATAACTAAGATATTGATGTCAGAATCAAGGTTTAGAAGTATATTATAGAACTGTTGAATTCAAATGAACTTACTTGTCTGAAACTCTTAATGTTGGGTATAGATCACGTAAGATCGTAGCAAGTTCTGATAAGTGTACCCCTCTCTCAGACAAACAATATCTTCCACTAGCTGAAGCAATCTCATATGCGCGAATATGTGCATCAGCAACATCTTTCACATTGACCCATCCATAAGCATGATTTGGAAAAGGGATACCTATTTCAAAGAGTTCTTTAATTATTATTATGCAACATGACAACTCTTTTCTAAAAAAAATGGCATTATTTAATCTATCACACAATTCAAAAGTTCACTATTATTAGATAGTCGAAGCAACAAATACAGTAACACAAGAAATATGAGAAACAACTACTTCATGAGCAAGACAATGATCAATACTTAAAAAGAACTAGATTTTATAAATATGTACTGTGGTACATAGTTAGCTTCAGAATCATGAATGTTTAAGTAAAAAACTGACACGTGCATCCTCAACTGCCCAACATATTTGGCTTCAGAATCATGATTTTGAAAAATCTATTTGATTAAAATTTGAGTTTGAAGCAAAGTGATATATACACTAAAAACAAGTTTAAACCATACAGAGTAAAATTTCAATTTAATATTAAAGGAGGTGCTTTTTATCACATATAATAAAACCAACTTGTTTGTAACGATTAGAATGTGTGGATTGGGCCTAACTCAAACCCTACCAAACCGTTAGTAGGGTGATAATTACTCCTATTTATAACCACATGTTCAGGTCATATATTGTCCAATGTGAGATTCTTAACAGTAACCATACATATGTATTTTATTAAAATTACATCAAATTGAGAAGAGGATTGTTTTGAAGGCGGAATAAGGTGACCTAGTGCAAAGACTCAATATTTTACCCGGTTAAATCTTAGCTAAATAATCTCTCATAAAATATTTTATGTCGTTATATCACATTTAAACTATGATATTAACTTACGTTGAAAATCAAAATCAATTTTAATATTCTTCCTCACTAAACATGTTAGCAAGTCCATACACTAATATAAGCTTTTTATGTCATGAAAGAATTACCATTTATTATGTCTAGAATTGGTTGAACACTTTGGTTAACCTCTGGTTGTAAGAGAGGACCTGCAACCATTGTTGGGTTAATAACAACCATGTCAATCTTGTTTTCATTTACAAATTCCCATGCAGCAGCCTCAGCCAAAGTCTTTGAAAGCGGGTACAAACCGGGCCATAACTGATAACACAAACACGAAATTGGCAAGAAAAAACACATACATCAAAATTCCAAGAGCCAGCTTCAGGCTTTCAATCTGAATAACTTTTAGGAAAAAAGAAATGCTAACCTGTAATTCCCTACATAAATCTGGATCTGAAAACCATGTCTCATCAACTATGACGTCGGGAGTCTTCGGCCTTGTGTTTAATGCAACTGCGGCAACAGAAGAAGTTAAGACAACTCGTTTCACAGATGGTGATTTTACACATGATTTAAGAACACTAAGAGTTCCTTTCACTGCTGGATCAATCAACTCGGCCTGAAATATAGAAATACAAAATAATCGATCATATGCTTACAAGCACACCACATTCAACTATTTGTGAACAAGAGAATGTAATCAACCTGTGGGTCGTCAACGACAAAGCGAACAGGTGAAGCAGTATGAAAGACACCATCACAACCCTCAACAGCAGAGTCAAATGAACCTTCATCCAAAAGATCAGCCTTAAAGAGCTGCAACCTCTCTTTTGCACCATCAAGATTAATCAAGTGATCAACCTTTTTAGGATTACCTGCATGCGCACCAATAAAACCACTCATTCAGAAGGGTGATCAAATAACCGAAATAAAAAGAAGTATGTTGATGAATATTTATATAAAGAGAAAAAAGCACTTACTTGGATCACGGACGGTAGCTTTGACGGTGTAACGACGTTGGAGGAGGAACTTGACAATCCATGAAGCAATAAAACCAGAAGCACCAGTCACACAAACCACCTTTCCTTCTCCACTCATTATACTCTTTCTCTTTCTCTTTTACTTTCACAAATTTTAAAAATAATTTTCCGAAGACATATTGCGGAATAGATAAATATCATTAGAGAAATATAAAACAAAGTGAAGAGTGGAGGGAATGTTATTTTTGGTTGGCTACCATTGTTTTAGATTAGTTGTGGTTTAGAATATTAAGGGTTAATTTGGAGAGGTCTTTTATCGAAAACTATCGACATCAATTATTCCTTTTATGATTTTAGTAGGTTTTTTTGTACTATAGGTTTAATTGATTTTATAATTTTCTTTTGTTGAGTTTGCTCTTGATTTTTTTG
Source organism: Lathyrus aphaca (assembly GCA_963966055.1). Taxonomy (NCBI): domain Eukaryota; kingdom Viridiplantae; phylum Streptophyta; class Magnoliopsida; order Fabales; family Fabaceae; genus Lathyrus; species Lathyrus aphaca. The sequence continues at coordinate 316,792,269 of OZ014522.1, forward strand.
TAAGTGGTTTAGAAAATCCATTTATTCTTGTTTTAATAAAAAAAAAATTGCTTACCAAAAAATAAAAAATAAATAAATCCTGAAATATTATCTCTTGAAATTTTCACTAAATCTAACTTATGATTTTTATGATTTTATACATGATCAACCCAACAACCTTAAACAATACACATTATGCATATCCAACTCAAATAACCTTAAACTAAACACCTAAAACTTTTATACATGTTTAGTTCAACAATGTTAAAACAAACATTTTAGAGTTTAAATTACAACCTTCAAATATATTGCAAATAAATCATAAAAAAATTACACACTTGAATAAACAATTATAGCACAACACTAACTCAACTCTCAGGATAAAAAGTTTCACTCTTAAAAATATTGTTTTAATAGACTAGAAGAAATTAATATTTTTAATTGATCAAACAAATTTCTTAATTATTTAAACACTTACTCGATAAATATTTAAACAAATTATCAAAAGACGAGAAGTTTGAAATACTTGTGTGTCTATCCGCGCGTGCATAGCCTTAGTGTTTCAAGACCTAATCTTATTTTATTTACCATTGACTAATAAAAATCACGATAAAATGTTAACTGCAACTTCAAATTCACATCTTCACAAATTCAATTTTTTTTCTTTGATTAAACTATATGTAACACAATTTAAACTTTATCTAGCCCTTTCAATTAAAATTTGAGAAATTTAATTTGTCAAGATAAGGTTGATGTACACATATAAACTACTCTCTAGATTAATCGTGTAACACCCTTTTCTCCCCATCATAATTAAACAAATTCATATCAATTATTAGAGTAAAAATTCATAAAAAGGGCATCACATTTTCTTCTTTGAATCAATAGTCAAAACATCACATAGAGTCATGTCCCGTAACACGGGTTCACAAAATCATACAAAACATCATAAATATTTTACTTCATAATTATGCAGCGGAAAACCAACAAGTCTTAATATCTTCTTTATAAAACAAAACTCGATAATTATCTCAAACATACTTTTACCAAAATATTTAAAACAAAACTTAACATCTTAATCCAATTAAACATAAAACACTCAAGCGAGACTCATCCCGTTGTTAATGGACGGAGAGAAGTACTCCACTTCTAACTAACTCGACGAATCACTATCTCCGAACTAAGCACGCACCGAGCTAACCTTGATTATCTGCAGGATGACATAATTGACCATCACCAGAAGGCAGGCAGGTTGAGTAAATTCACATTCCAAAATATAATACAGAAATAAGAATTCAAAACAAATTAACAACAACAATTCATTTACATCTCATCTATACATATCATCATCATCGTCACAACACAGAAATATTCATCTTGCTCGTTTAATACACATCATCAAATACGTCTCATTCATCACACAAAACATCAATGCACTCATGCTATGTTATTTAGAATGAAATGCAACCTCTTACTAAGGCATGTGGTACCGAAACATTCTCATGTGATGGACATTAGGCCATCAACCCCCAAGGGGAGCACATCATAAACATCATATCACTTCAATCCACACAGTGGGATTGAAGCTGCCAATGGACCGAAGTCCCCTCATAAAATCAATTCCATGAATGCAAGACGCAATATACATACATCATCCTTAAAACATCATAAAATTGCATCCGCATTCATTATTAACAATTATCCCTCATGCTCATTCATAACATCAAATACATACTCCTGAGACATCATATAACACTCTCATCTTACATCATATCCTTACATTATGAAATCATATATCCTAACTCAAAGAACATCAAACAATTCATAATCCATCACTTAATTATTAACTCTACTCATATAGACTCCTAGACACATCATTTGACAGCTTCATAACATCCTAGCAACTTAGAACATAATACCTTAAAAACAGTTTTCAAAAATAAAACATCTTTCCAAGTTTTCCAAGGCTCGCTAAGCGCCTACTCCCCTGACTCTTCTCTCTAAGAGAGATGTATCTCGCTAAGCGAGCTTCACGATTTCTGCTGAATTTTTCTGCGATTTCAGCCTTCTCACTTCTGCGACAATACTCTCCCAAAACCCACAATTCAGCAGCATTACACTAGAAAACCGCATTAACGCCAACATTCATCCTAACAACATCATCTACATCATTATATTCATATAATTCATCATGAAATCATCATCAACACAAAATCATAAAATCAAAATCCTAAACTACACCACAAAACCCCCAATTTCATTCCCACATTATATTGTCGAAAGGAAAATACTCCTCATACCTTAATTCCGTAAGTTTTTGATAAACTCTTTGATATTCTTCCAAACCTCAAGCCTTATCTTCTCTTCTTCTCCAGAGCTCTTTTCCAAAAATGAGATCGTTCCAAAATGATCGTTCTTTCCAACTTTTCCCTCTTTTGTCACTCTTGCCCTAAGGGCCCCTTTTAGTCTTTCCCCATAAAATCCTCATTTATCCTCAACCAAAAGACCATAATGCCTTTATCCTCTAATTCCTTTTATTTTATTTAATTTAATCTCAAATAGCCAACTAAACCCCATATACTCAATTATTCTAAATATTATTAAAATATTAAGCTACCTCAAACATCACAAAACATAAAATAACCTCATAAACATCAAAATTCACAAGAAAACACGTCAACATAATTAAAATCGACTTTGGGGTGTTACAACTTTCTCCCACTTAAGAATTTTCGCCCCTGAAAATGTACATGAAGCAAACAGCATCGGATATGACTCTTTCATTTGATCCTCTCGCTCCCAAGTCCAACTATCATCAGCTGGTCCACCCCACAATACCCTCACTAAGGCAATCTCTTTACCTCTTAATCTCTTTAATTCTCTGCCATTTATTCGCACTAGAGAAACATCTATATTCAAATTATCTCTTACCCGAACATCATCCATCTGAACCACATGCGATAGATCTAAAATGTATTTCCTCAACTGTGACACATGAAACATATCATGCAAATTCGCAAGTGACGGTGGTAATGTGATCTGATATGCCACCTCTTCGACCCTCTGCAAGATCTGTTACGGTCCAATGAAACGTGAAGTGAACTTTCTGGACTTCATAGCTCGCCCGACACCAGTCACTAGAGTATCCCTCAAGAACACGTGATCTCCATCTTGAAAATCAAGTGCTTTCCTTCTCTTATCATGATAACTCTTTTGAAGACTTTGAGAAGTCTTCATCCTCTCCCTAATCATCTTAATCTTTTACGACATCACTTGCACAATCTCAGGTCCGAGAACAACACTCTCGTTTGACTCATACCAACAGAATAAAGTCATACACCGCCTCTCATACAACTCTTCATATGGAGTCATACCAATGCCCACATGAAAACTATTGTTATAAGTAAACTCAATCAAAGGTAAATGATCATCCCACGCACCTCTATGATCCAATACACAAGCCCTCAGAAAATCCTCTAAGAATTGGATAGTCCGTTATGTCTGACCGTCCGTCTGTGGGTGATAAGCAGAACTCATCCTCAACTTAGTTCCCAAAGAATCTTGCAAACTCTTCCAAAATATCGATGTAAATCGCGGATCTCTATCCGACACAATACTCGACGGTATCCCATGCAACTTCACGACCTCATCAATATACATCTCTACTATTTTTGACATAGAATGATTAATCTTCATTCGAAAGAAATGCACCAACTTAGTTAATTGATCAACAATCACCCAAATGGAATCATTTCCCTTCACCGTCTTCGGAAAACCTGCCACAAAATCCATAGAAATGTTATCCCATTTCCATCCTGAAATACTCAACGGTTGCATCATACCTAAAGGCTTTTGATGTTCAACCTTTGATTTCTGACATACCAAACACACATACATAAACTTCGCAACATTTCTCTTCATACCCGACCACCAAAACAGCTTTTTCAAATCATGATACATCTTAGTCGCACCAAGATGAATACTCAAACTACTTCATTGCCCTTCCTCTAGAATACTCTTTTTCAATTCTGGAATATCAAGAACACACGCACGATCTCGAAACCTCATCATATCATTCTCATCAATACGAAACTCTCCTCCGTTACCTTGGTTAATCAAGGTCATCTGATCAACCAACTCCAAATCTGATTATTGTCCTAAACGGAACTCCTCCATAATATCATTAGTCAATTTCAGCATACCCAACTTCACATTCTCAGACATAATTTCACACAACAAACTCATCTCTCTAAATTGTTCAATCATCTCAAGCTCTTTCACCATCATTGTCGACATGTGCAAAGTCTTTCTACTCAAGGCATCTGTGACCACATTAGCTTTACTAGGGTGGTAGCTCAATTCAAAATCAAAATTCTTCAATATTTCTAACCATCTTCTCTGCCTCATGTTTAGTTCCTTCTGATCAAACAAGTATTTCAATCTCTTATGATCGCTGAACACCTCAAACCTCGATCCAAACAAATAGTGTCTCCAAAGTTTTAACACGAAAACCACGACTGTTAACTCTAAGTCATGGGTAGGATAGTTCCTCTCATGAACATATAACTGTCTAGAAGCATAAGCAACTACTTGATCATTATGCATCAAAACACCACCAAGACCCATCTTAGAAGCATCACAGTACACAACAAAATATTCGTTTGGATTCAGCAAAATTAAAACTGGAGCAGTAGTCAACCTCTTCTTTAACTCGACAAAACTCTTCTCGCAAGCGACATCCCATACAAAAGTTTTACCCTTCCGAGTCAACTGTGTTAGTGGCAATGCCAACTTAGAAAACCTTCTATAAACTTCCGGTAATAACCGACCAAACCAAGAAAGCTTCAAATCTCTGTAGCAGACTTCAGAGTTTCCCAATTCATCACAATATCAATCTTCGAAGGATCCACATAAATTCCTCCACTATAAATCACAAGGCCAAGGAAACTCACTTCACTCAACCAAAACTCACACTTTGATAACTTAGCATAAAGCTTATTCTCTCTTAACACCTGCAATACAATCCTCAGATGTCCTTCATGTTCCTCTTCTGACTTCGAATAAATCAGAATGTCATCAATAAAAACAACCACAAACTTATCCAAATACTCATGAGAAGTCCGATTCATATATTCCATGAATACACCAGGTGCATTAGATACACCAAAAGACATCACAGTATATTCATAGTGACCATACCTCATCCAGAAAGTTGTCTTTGGAATATCATCTACTTTAACCTGAATATGATGATAACCTGACCTCAAATCAATCTTGCTAAAAACAAAATCTCCCACTAATTGATCCATCAAATCATCAATCCTCTGAAGTGGATATTTATTCTTAATAGTCACCTTATTCAATTGTCGATAATCAACGCACAACCTCATACTACCATCCTTCTTTTTAACCAACAACACAGGAGCACCCCACGGAGAAACACTTGGACGAAAAATTTTCTTCTCGAGAAGTTCTTCAAGTTGTTTCTTTAACTCACTCAATTCAGAAGCCGACATCCTATAAGAAGCAATCGACACTGGACTAGTACCAAGTACTAAATCCATAGAAACTCTACTTCACGCTCCGACGGTAAATCACTAATGTCATCCAGAAACACATCAAGAAATTCTCTGACAAGAGGTAATTCAACACCCACCTGTTCACGATCAACTTGTAATGTCGCAAACAAAGAAAACATTTGGGCTTTATCAGCTAGAAGTTCATCCACTTGCTTCGCAGATAGAAACATCATTTCCCCACAATCACTAAACTCTGGAAATTCCACCGTCTTTGCATAGCAATTGATATGCACAAAGTTAAATTCCAACCAATTCATTCCTAGCACAACATCCATATGGTTCAAAGGTAAACACACTAAATCCATCAAGAAATTCTTACCATAAATGGTCAAGGGACACTTCAAACACACATGGTCAGTCGTAACTGAATCGTCAACAGGAATTTCAATCAGCATATTACCATTCATAACAGTCAAAGGAAAATTCAACCTGGTCGTGCACTCAATCGAAATAAATGAGTGAGTAGCCTCAGTATCAATTATAGCAATCAATTCAACATCATTAATAAAACAAGTACCTCTAATCAAGTTGTCTTTCTTCTGAGCATCTGAGCCACTCAAAGCAAATACTCTAACAGTCGTCTGAGCCACAGTAGCAACCTTCTTTGGTTTCTGGAACTGAGTACTAATATGTCCTTCTTCTCTGCAATTAAAACAAGTTGGTTCAACACTTGTACACTCATTCTTCATATGGCCCTTATTTCCACATTTATAACATCTTATCACAGTAGAAGTGTACATCATATTTGTGATCTGCTTCGCCACACTTATAGCACTTGAGAGGATTAGAACCCACTCCCCCACTTAGCTTTTTCCCCTCATTACCTTTATGCTTCTATAACGCCCCGATTCGATAATTCTCATTTTGTTTGAGTCTTTTATTTTAATTGAGTAATTATTATTTTGTTTGTGAAATTAATATGATGATATGATATGTTGATGAATTAATGTGATATATTGGTGTGATATGTGATTTTTACCGTTTTATGAATTTTCGGGTAAAATTGGATAAGAGGGTATTTTAGACTTTTGTTAATTAGTGATAAGTTAGAATTAGTAGAATTGGTATTTTTGTGAGAGAATTGATATTTGGTTGGAAATAGTAGAAAATAGAAATAGGAGAAAGAAAATATAAGAGAGTGAGAAAGAGTGAAATAGAAAAGTTGGTAAGAAGAGAAAGAAAAATAGAAGAAAGAAAAAGGGAGAAGAGAAAAAGAAGAGAAAAGAGGAAAAGTTGGAAAAGCTTCAAGATTGCTCCAAGAAATCGAAATAATCGGGTAAGGGTGTGAAATATTGTTATCTTAATATTGTGTATGATTATGTATGTGTTTGATTGGTTGAGTTTTGGTTTTGATGAAAGTTAGAGAAGATGAATAGTTAGGGTTTTAGTGGAAATGTGAGAAATTGGTAGATTAATCGGTTAGAAATCGTTATAATCGAAGTATGATGCTAGATATATGCTATTGATCATGTTTGTATGAGTTTGGAGGAGTTTTGGAGTGATTAGGATGGACTGTTCGCAGCTGGTATGTTGCTGAAATCGCAGTGGTCGCTCAGCGAGCTACCCCTCGCTCAGCGAAAGTTCCAGGGTGATTTTCGCTCAGCGAGCTGTTCGTCGCTCAGCGAGCCTGGGAGGATTTTTGGGTTTTTACGTTTTGTTTCGTAACTTGAGTTTCGGGTATCCGTTTTTAGTGATCCTTATATCCATTTGAAGCTAAAAACATGTAGAATCTAATGATGCTAAGAAAAGTAACTTTTAGCCGACTTTTACCCGAATTTTCCGATAAAACGTAATTATGTTAATTATGGAATTGTGGGTTTGATTGTTGTGTTGTGGCCGTTTGGAAAGTGGATACATTGCTTGAATTAAATGCGAATGTATGCTAATTGTATGAGATGAATGCATAAATATATTGTGAATATGTATGCATTTTCAAGAATGTTGTGTGTCATTTTGCATGTAAGCATAATGTATGCATTCTTGTGTTGTGGGATTCTTTGTGAATCCGTTGTAGCATCGTGTGCTCATGTGGAGTGTGAGCGATGACTACAACAAGATCGTGTGCCCATGTGGGGTGTGAACGATCGGATTGTGTGCCCATGTGGGGTGTGAGCAATCCAGAAACATCGTGTGCCCGTGTGGGGTGTGAGCGATGGGTGATTCATTCACGTTGATTGTGTACCTGTGTGGGGTGTGAGCAATCAGATTGTGTGCCCGTGTGGGGTGTGAGCAATCCATAAACATTGTATGCCCATGTGGGGTGTGAGCAATGGGTGAACATCGCGTGCCCGACGGGGAGTTACTTTAGGTAACAAACGATGATTTCATTTGGTTCCTGAGAGAACCTGCTGAAATGTTGAGTCGGTACCGCATTTGCATCTGCATAGAGTCATGTGTCGGTCTCTATGAGTTGCATTTTTATCATTTTAATTATGATATGCAGAAATAAACATGAATGTGCATATTTTTATTTGGAGTGTTATGGAGATGATAATATGTGTGATGAAACATACTTGCTGGTATATATGCATGTTTTATATATGTGTATGCATGTGATTTATAAATTTGTAATGTATATGTGCGATTAAACATAGCTAGACGTATGTTTATGCGGAATGAATAGAATTGAGGAATATACATAAATGATGTAAGTTTATGTGAATTGGCGCATGATGTGCATGCTTGATTTGTGTATATACTCGTTGCAATGTGTATAGGTGATGAGGAATGAAATGTGTGGTGAGAATATGCTTTATGTGCATTTTATATGTTGAGATATATAATTATATGCAATTTTATTATGATAATGTTTCTCACCCTTCTGTTGTTTTATGATGCTCTATGAGGCATTGCAGAGTAGGTTGTTGGATGATTGTGAAGTTCGTCTTCATCTTTTGGTCGGTCGACTCTGATATGTAGCATCGGGTAGCTAGGATTTGGCTTGATGCCTTTTTGTGAATACATTTGTATATGTATTTTGATGTGATATGTTTTATGTAAACATGGAGTATTTTGGTGATTCAAACTTGCAGATATATTTATGATAAATATATAAGTTTGAAATTGTTATGTTTTGTTTCCGCTGTTTAATGCATTGATGAATACGGGTGTAAGGATGAAATCATTGTGTACGTAAGTTACCCCGTTTGTTGCATATCTTTATTGAGCAGGCGTTGTATGTTTTTAAATTCAAGTATAATGTGGCATTGCTCTTTTATACCGTTTTTCAAATATACTCTGATGAAATTTTAATATGTACCTAAGTGAATTAATTGCTTATTTGGGGTATAGAAAGGGGGTGTTACATTCCCTTTCTCATTTGGAGTCGCATAAGGTTTCCCTCGAAACTGACCCTTGTCTCTCTTCTCACTCACTTGCTTATAGTGAGCAGATCGAGCTCGACTATCTTCATCATATATTCTACTCTTATCCACAAGTTCATCATACCTGCGGGTCTACTAACAACCAATCGCTTGCTTGATTTCTGGTCTCATCCCATTCTCAAACTTTAAACACTTGGACAACTCATCATCATAACGGTTGTAGTAAGGACAAAACTTCATTAACCTCTCGAACTTAGAAGCATACCCCTCCACCGTCATATTCCTCTGCTTCAGTTCCAAGAACTCTACCTCTTTCTTTCCACGAGCGTCTTCAGGAAAATACTTACTCTGAAATTCTCTCCTGAACATATTCCAAGTTATCGCAGCCCTAGCCCCTTCCAATCTCTGACGGGTAATATCCCACCAATCCTCAGCTTCCTCATCCAGCATATGGGTGCCAAACTGCACCTTTTGAGCATCGGAGCAAGCCATAGTTCTGAAAATCTTCTCAATTGCTTTCAGCCACTTATATGCGTTTTCCGGTTCATGAGAACCCTCAAACTTAGGCAGATTATTCCTCTGAAAAACCCCCAAAGCATGAAATCCGTCTCGAACGTTGTTTTACGTCGTAGCATGAGCAAGTGCAGCTACCGCATCCGCAAGGGCACGATTCGAAGTCATTCTACAAATCACCAACAACATCAGAAAAATAACTCAATCCTCAAAACACTCAAACTCAATAACCGACACGACACGACCGATAGACCGACCTGTTCTGATACCACTAATGTAACACCCTTTTCTACCCCATCATAATTAAGCAAATTCAAATAAATTATCAGAGTAAAAACTCATAAAAAGGGCATCACGTTTTCTTCTTTGAATCAAAAGTCAAAACACCAAACATCACATAGAGTCCTGTCCCGTAACACGAGTTCACAAAATCATGCAAAACATCATAAATACTTTCCTTCATAATTATGCAGCAGAAAACCAACAAGTCTTAATATCTTCTTTATAAAACAAAACTCAATAATCATCTCAAACATAGTTTTACCAAAATATTGAAAACAAAACTTAACATATTAATCCAATTAAAAATAAAACACTCAAGCGAGACCCATCCCGATGTTCCTAGAAACAGAGTAGGACTCCACTTTTAACTAACTCGACGACTCACTATTTTCAAGATAAGCACGCACCGAGCTAACCTTGATTATCTGCAAGATGGCGTAATAGACCATCACCAGAAGGCAGGCAGGGTGAGTAAATTCACATTCCAAAATATAATATAGAAAATAAGAATTTAAAACAAATTAACAACAACAATTCATTTACATTTCATCTATGCATATCATCATCATCATCGTCACATCGTATAAATATTCATCTTGCTCGTTTAATACAAATCATCAAATACGTCTTATTCATTACACAAAACGTCAATGCACTCATGCTATGCCATTTATAATGAAATGCAACCTCTTACTATTGCATGTGGTACCGAAACATCCTCATGTGATGGACACTGGGCCATCAACCCTCCCTAAAGGGAGTACATTATAAACATCATATCACTTCAATCCCCACAGTGGGATTGAAGCTACTAATAGACCGAAGTCTCCTCATAAAATCAATGCCATGAATGTAAGACGCAATATACATACATCATCCTCAAAACATCATAAAATTGCACCCGCATTCATTATTAACAATTATCTCCCATGCTCATTCATAACATCAAATACATACTTATGAGACATCATATAACACTCTCATCTTACATCATATCCTTACATCATGAAATCATACATCCTAAATCAAAGAACATCAAACAATTCATAGGCCATCACTTAATTATTAACTCTACTCATATAGACTCCAAGACACATCATTTGACAGCTTGACAACATCCTAGCAACCTAGAACACACTACCTTAAAAACAGTTTTCAAAAATAAAACATTTTTCGAAGTTTTCCAAGGCTCGCTAAGCGAGACCTCATGCTTACTAAGCACCTACTCCCTGACACTTCTTGCTAAGCGAGCTTCGCGATTTCTGCAGAATGTTTCTGCGATTTCAACCTTCTCCCTTCTACGACAATACTCTCCCAAAACCCACAATTCAACAGCATTACACCAGAAAACCTCATTAACACCAACATTCCTCTTAACAACATCATTTACATCATATACATCATTATATTCATATAATTCATCATGAAATCATCATCAACAAAAAATCATAAAATCAAAACCCTAAACTACACCACAAAACCCCCAATTGCATTCCCACATTATATTGTCAAAAGGAAAATACTCCCCATACCTTAATCCCGTAAGTTTTTGATAAAATCTTTGAAATTCTTCCAAACCTCAAGTCCTAGCTTCTCTTCTTCTCCAGAGCTCTTTTCCAAATGTGCGATCGTTCCAAAATGATCGTTCTTTCCAACTTTTCCCTCTTTTGTCACTCTTGCCATTAGGACCCCTTTTAGTCTTTCCCCATAAAACCCTCACTTATCATCAACCAAAAGACCATACTGCCATCATCCTCTAATTCCTTATATTTAATTTAATTTTATCTTAAATAGTCAACTAAACCCCATATACTCAATTATTCTAAATATTATTAAAATATTAAGCAACCCCAAACTTCACAAAACATCAAATAACCTCATAAACATCAAAATTCACAAGAAAACACGTCAACATAATTAAAATCGACTTTGGGGTGTTACAAATCGCGCTTCATTCTCTCTAAAAGGGGTTAAGATTTGGCAACGACCACCATGCCCGACCACCATGCCCGGTGGAGACTCTCACCATGGAGGAGGTTGGTCTGAAGTCAGAAGAAAGGTTTTCAAGTTGTGGGTACCTCAATGGGATGCTTTCCCAGTCGGTAGAAGAATGGAGAGGGCGGATGAGATGAAGCTAACTTCGGTGTATTTCTCTGAATTTCTAGATACGAGCAAGGCAAAAGAATTTTTTGAAATCTTCGATTGCATATGAGAGGTAGTGGAGGTGGCAATTTCGCCAAGGAAAATAAGTTCGGGAAGAAGTTCGGGTTCGCAAAATTCACAGAGGTGAACGATGCTAAGACTTTGGCTATGAAATTGGACAACGTGTTAGTTGGTGGCAAGAAGATACACGCCAACTTACCACGATTCGAGAGGAAAATCGGTCAATCGATGTTACATTGGGGGAAGGAGAATGTTGGAACAAAGGCGGTGCCACGAAATCATTCTTTTCAGGTGGGAAATGGAAGTCTATATAGGAGTGGCTTTAGATCCTATGCAGTAGTGGTGGATGGTAATTTTGAGCAGGAGAATGTTGAAGAAAATGTTCGGTTTAATTTTACTTCTAAGGCAGAAAACAAATATTGCCTTCTCAAGGCTTATATGGGCCATGTTCATATCTCTAGTTCTGCATACAACATACAAGCTTGTCTTGAAATGGAAGGCTGCTATAGCATAAGATGATCCCTTGGGTGCAAATTTATGCTTACTCGAGGAAACAAAAGATGGTTCATTGGTAGATTTAATGGGGGAGGAAGAATCTTGGTGGAAGAATTGGTTTAAGGAGGTCAGAAAGTGGAGTGTATAGGAGGTCGATGCACAGAGGTTAGCTTGGATCAAGGTTTACGACGTTCCCGCACATGCTTGTAATTTCGATTTTTGTGGACCTTGTAAACTCTGTTGGATCTTTTGACTGTTTGGAAGATAACACAGTAAAAGGGATGCGTATGGATGTTGCACGAATTCGTATCAGGACTTCTCTAAACTCAAATATTCCGAAAAAAGTTGTTGCAAACATTGACAACAAGCGAACAACATTGTTTATCTCTGAAGAAGTTTTTGGTTCTGTTAATCCAAAAACAGGTAATTCTATATCTCAAATTACTGGTGACGCCTCTTCTGTTTCAGAGGAGGGTTGGTCAACTGAATGTAGTGCATGTAAATACGAAATCGAGAGGGAAGAAGATGAAGACAATATTGAGGTGTTTTCTTCAACTCAATCGGTTCGGCCTCAAAGTTCTAGCAGAGGTGAATCCAATGTTTTGGGTAATAAGGCTCGAGTTGTATCATGTGACAAAGCGGATTCGAAATGTTCTCCTTTTGTTTTTATTGCGTTTCAGTGTGAGGATGAGGCGGTTTATTCAGCATACAGAAAAGGGGATTATTCAGCGCATCAATGTGAGGATGAAGCGGTTTATTCAGGTCTGGGCACTGATAATGTGGGCGTGATGTAGGTTCTTTTGATGCTGTAGTGGAGTCAGTAAAGGGTATTAATAAGGAAAAGATGAGTGAAGTCAGGGGAGTTTTGACGGGCCAGGAGGGGTCGGCTGAGGTCTCCAAAGTTGTTTGTTCTCTGTATGTGCCGAAAACCAGATTAAGGAGGAAACATGTCAAATTCATGAACTTGGTTGATTATTTTAATCTTTTTAAAAGGAATCTTAGGAGGAATTTGAAGGGTAAGAATAAGGAGAAGGTAAAGCCTAGGTTGGTTGGAAATTCTTTGTCAGCGCCTAAGGTTGTAAGTTAAAGGAGGATAATTTGTCTTTTCTCTCGGATCCTATGGTGGACTTATGTAGAATTAACCTGGAGTGTCATGGTGAACATTCTGAAAATTCTATTATTCTTTGACACAATGGTAGGCAGTGGGAATTTGTGGACGGAAATGTCGGAAGTAAATTGTGGGCCACGATAGAAGCTTTTGGGGTGGTGCAAGTGGGAGGTAGGAAAGAGAACATAACGAATTCTTTATGATTATTGGTTCCATGAATATCAGAGGGGGAGAAAGTGCTCTTAAGAGGAGAAGAAACAATTCTTTGATCTTTAAGGGTAAGGCCGATATTTTTCTAATCCAAGAGACTAAGTTATCACTTATTCAAGAGCCTTTAGCTAAGAGTTTTTGGAGTAATTCCGATATTGGCTATTCTTATTCCAAAGTCGAAGGTATGTCGGGGGGTTTTGTTAACAATGTGGAGGGAGGATGTGAGGGAGGTCATGTTAAGCTTTAGAGGAGAAGGTTTCTTAGGCATCAAGATGCTTTGCAAGGGTAATTTTTATTACATGGTGAATGTGTGTTCTTCGTGCATCACGGCTAATAAAAGGTTATTATGGAGTAAATTATTGGACCTAAAGAAAGAGTATAATGATGGTGAGTGGATTATAGGAGGGGATTTCAACGCGGTCAAATATTCTAGGGAGAGGAAATAGAGGGTGGACGTGGGAAATAACCTTGAGATGAGATCTTTTGGGGGAATTCATGGAAGAATGTATGTTGGTAGATGTTCCATGTAAGGGAAAAAATTCTCGTGGTATAGTGGTGATGGGAAGTCCATGAGTAGAATCGACCGTTTCATCGTATCGGACAACATTGTTAATAGATGGGGTATCATTGGTAAAACTATCGGGGATAGAGACATCTCAGATCATTGTCCCATTTGGTTTACAAAGGAAAACATTGATTGGGGGCCTAAACCTTTCAAGTTCAATAATGAATGGTTTTCCTTTTCATCGTTCATTTTGTTTGTGGAAAAGGAGTGGAAAGAGTTTAAGGTGGAAAGAAGAGGAGATTTTGTTTTGAAAGAGAAACTTAGGCTTCTTAAAACCAAGCTTAGAGGTTGGAATAAGGAGGTTTTTCGGGAGAATTAATTTGGAGGTGGAGGAGGGGATGGTTGATATTAATTTTGGGGATGAAAGGGCGGAGAATGAAGATGTTGAATCTAACTTGGATATCATTTTCAATCGTAAGGAAGCCACATGTTTTTTTTGGAGAAACTTGAGGATTAAAGAAAACATGTTTTTCTAAAATTCAAGAGTTAAGTGGTTAAAGGAGGGAGACTCGAATAATGGGTTTTTTCATAAAGTGATGAAGCATGGGAGGAGGAATAATCATTTGGGTCCTATAATCACATCTCATGGTTTAGTGGAGTCAGTAGAGGAAGTAAAATAAGAGGTGTGGCGCTACTTTTCATCCAAATTTGTCGAACCGGAGAGGGAGATGCCTTTGTTGGAGGGTACCTCTTTTAAACGGATTAGTGAGGAGAAGAGGTTGTCTCTTGAAGGTTCTTTCCAAGAGGTTGAGATTAGGAAGCTATTTGGGAGTGTGGTGGAACTAAAAGTCCGGGCCCCGACGGATTCTCCTTTCTTTTTATAAATAAATATTGACACTTTCTTAAAGAAGACTTAGTTCATTTTTGCAATAGTTTTTATGATGGTTACGGTCTTTCAAAGGCGATAACATCTTCTTTTTTAACCTTGGTTCCAAAGTCTCTGAATTTGGTCTCTTTGGACGATTATAGACTTATTTGTTTGGTGGGTTTGTTTATACAAGGTGATTGCTAAAATCTTGGCGGGAAGATTGAAAATAGTCCTCAATTATATTGTTTCGTTTTGCAAAAATGCTTTTGTTTCGGGTAGACAGTTACTTGATGGGGTTTTGGTGGCAAATGAAGTGGTGGATTTTGCTAAGAATGGAGGTAGGAATTGTTTACTTTTTAAAGTGGATTTTGAAAAGGCTTATGACAACGTGAGTTGGAACTTTCATTGATTCATGTTGACAAAAATGGGGTTTGGTATGAGATGGAGGAAATGGATGGAATTGTTGGTGTTCCAAAGTAATATGTCAGTATTGGTCAACGGGAGTCCCACAAAGGAACTCATAGTTGAAAAAGGTTTGAGGCAAGGGGAGCCTCTCTCGAATTTCTTTTTTTTGGTAACTGAAAGGTTGACGGGGTTAGTGAGAAGATCTTGTGAGATTGGTCAATTCGGTAGTTTAGACATTATAGGAAAGTGTGTGGTTGATATCCTCCAATTTGAGGATGATACATTGTTGGTGGGAGAAGGTTCGTGGAGGCATGTTTGGGCTATTAAGACGGTGTTGAGAGATTTTGAGTTAGTTTCGGGTCTTGGTATTAATTATCACAAAAGCAAGATGAATGGGATTAATACAAATTCCAATTTCTTTGAAGCGGCTTCCGTGGCTCTTTCTTGTAAGGTGGAGGATAATAAATTCATTTTTTTAGGGATTCCAATTGGTTTTAATCCGAAGAAATTTTCAAGTTGGAAACATCTCTTGTCAAAGATGAAGAAAAGATTGATGGGTTAAAGACATAGATTTCTTAATCTTTGAGGTAGAATCAATTTATTGAAGTCCATTCTTTGTTTGTTAACTAAATTCACTTTGTCTTTTTACAAGATGCCGATAAAAGTTGCTAAAGAATTCACCAATATTAAGAGTAATTTCTTGTGGGGAGGTGTGGATGAGAGAAAGAAGATTCATTGGGTTGGTTGGAGGGATGTTTTTCTTCCTTTTTAGAAAGGTGGATTAGGCATCAAAAATATGGAAGACTTTAATCTAGCTCTCCTTAATAAATGGAGATGGAGAATCTTTCATAATCAAAACTCTGTTTTGTATGAAGTCTTGAGTGCTAGATACGGGGATATTTCTAGTAAGGTTTTTTGTGGGAAAAACCTCAAAAAAGTTTCTCATTCTAGGTATTTTTGGTGGATGGATATTATTTCTAGTTGTAAGAAATACTATTACGATCCCTTTAAAGATTTGAGAAGTTTTAAGGTTGGAAGAGGTTTAAAACTTCCTTTTTGGGAAGCTAGATGGTTGGAGGGAGTTGTTTTAAAGGAGGAATACCCAAATTTGTTCGAGGCTTTGAATTTTAAAAGGGTATCGATAGCGGCCATGGGTGGATGGAGCGATGGAGTTTGACATTGGAGCGATTTCGGTTTAGGTGGCTTGCTTGGTACCAATTCAGGACTTTTGGATGATTTCAATTCTTTAAAGGCGCAGATTAGAGATTTTGAATTATTTGACGATCTTGAAGACGATATTTGTTGGGATCCCTCGCTCGAAAGAGGTTACTCGGTGGCTTCTTGTTTTTCTTATTATGCGAGTTATCGGATTCCGTTTGGTCCTTTCAACAAAAGTGATGAATCATTGGGTTTGATTTGGAATATGGAGGTTCCTTTCAAGATAAATGCATTTGGTTGGAGACTTCTTGTGAATAGACTTATAACAAAGGATCTCTTGTCTCATAGAGGTATTATTTTTAACATAGAATCTTTGAAGTATGTTTTATGTGGGGTTGACATGGAAAACATGCACATTCCTTTTTTGCTTGTAAAGTGGTAAAGTAGATATAGAGAGAGATAGCCAGTTGGATTGGTAAAGTGGATGGGTCAGATGAAGAGTTTCGTTCGATTTTTATGGAATGGTTCATTTTTTTCTGTGTAAAAAAAGATAGAAAAGACAAATTGGGAATGATTTGGCTAGCTATCGTTTGAAGCCTTTGGTTGGTGAGGAATGATGTTTGTTTTCGTACGAAAAGGTGGAATATTAACAATACGATTTGGGTATAAAGTCTTTGATTTGGAAATGGTCTCTCTTTGGAGATATTACTCACTTCAATTACAACTTTTATGAGTTTAGTAAAGATCAGTTACTTTTCCTTTCGTAATTGTGAATTGGTTTGTAATCTCTTCTCTTTCTTTTTGTCGGGTTAATCCCATTCTCTTGGTGTAAAAGGATCGGAGAACCTTTAGTTGTCCCTTATATAATATCTTGATTAAAAAAACAAATTTGGAATAATATGAAATACATAATAAAAAAAAAGAAACAGATTGATGTACAAATTTGGCATAATAAGTGAGATAAGGTTTTCCTTTAACTATAGAAAGAACTAAAATTAAACCAGAAAATCTCATACACCTAACATACACGAAATTTATTATTATATAAATATAGATAAAATAAAACAGGTTGATGTACCAAAAGAAAAACAACTTGTTTTTTATGAGAAAGTAAAAATGTTAAATTTCTCTACCTGAGGTGTGGTGAGAGCTATGATGGATGACGAAAACTTTGGTGCGTGTAGCAGTCAATTTATATTGAAACCGATTTAGTCTTAATTTGGGATAGTCACAAAATAGTGGGATTTGCTGATGTAGGCAATTCTGGATTTCTGCCGCCACATACTTTAGTCAAGATTGTCGTTCTCCGTGTGGGATTGTTTGATCTTCATGCATACACCTGTCAGACATCTTCTTCTTTCATTAATGTGACATTCTAAAAATTATTTGTGTGTGCATATCTTATTATGAATTAAAAAGAAGACTATAATTAATAAAAATGAGTGAATATAAAAATATAATTTAGAGTTAAAAAAAGATAAATTTTGGTTTAAATATCATTACGTGTATTTGTATGGATCCTGGTTCATTAGTGACTGTTATGCATGTCCATACCATTACGTATGTGTGTATCGTATAAGCATTTGTGTACTTGTGTTGGATGAAGGTCTTTGGTTGGACCATATATTCTTAAATACAACAGTCAAAACTGACACATGTGTCAATAACTAAGACAAATGTAGCACATCAACTAACCAACAAAGAATGAAACATGCCTAAGCATACTCTAATCTACCGAATAATTCACTGTCCTGCCACCTTTTTCAACTCAAAATTCCATACTACCATCATTTTTCACATAAATTCCAAATTGCCACACTTTCAAACAAATTGTATTTTTTTTTGCTCTGTGCCGCCCATTGAATGGGCGGGAGTGTGGAAAGTAATTATATACCGCCCTTTGAATGGGCGGCAATGTACAACGCCAATTTTTTTTATTTTTTTTTATGGTTTTAATAATTATTTAATTGATTAAATAAATAAAAATATTAATAATAATATTAAATAATATTAATATTTGATTAATTAATAATACTAAAAGTTAATAATGATAATTTTAATTTAGTAAATATTAAAATTATTAAATAATAATAAATAATAATATAAACTAATAATTAATATTTAATAATTTAAAAATAATATCTAATGTTAAGTTAATAAATAATTCAACATAATTTTTAATCGATAAAATTTAATAAATATTAATAATTGATAAAATAATATTAAAAGTTAATAATGATAATTTGTATTTAGTAAATGTTAAAATTATTAAATAATAATAAATAATAAAAAAATTAATATTTAAAAATAATATTTAATGTTAAGTTTAGTTAATATATTTAAATTACTAATGATGAAGAAAATCGAGATACTTGAATGGAATATGAAAGTGATACATGATAACAACATAAAACACTAACTGTTACTAGTTCCAACATTTGGACACTTAGTTCGGTTGTGACCAGTTTGACGACACCTGGAACATTTTCTCTCTAGCTTGTCAACGATATCCATTTCTGTTCTAATGCGTGTGCTGACTGGGCGTCCTTTCTTGTTCCTTCGCATTCTTGGATTATGGCAAATTTGATCTCCCTCGTACACTGGCCAATAGTCACTGTACGGGAGCACCGGAAAACTTGTGCTGTATACTCCAAATAGGTTTGAAACCCTGTAAACGCCCGACAAAAGTCCGTATGCGTCGTTGCGAGCACTTGAACATGCAGCGATAACATGTGAACAAGGGACACGGTATGCCTGAAACTTTCCGCAATCACACCACCCTTCTATTAGGTTCACCCTGTAACGACCCATAGGTTTCCCTTCACCGTGATCCATTGTTTCCCGCACACTAAAAGTATTGTTATTGCAGTCAAAAATGCTGACTTGATGTGTGCTGGATTTCACGGTTTCTTCCTTCATAACCTTTACGCAGTTGTCTGTAAATATTTGGCCTGAATTTAATACTGCACTCCATTTTGCACCTCTCTCAGCAAATTGTGTAGCCAATCTATAATATGTAGCACTAACCAATGCTGTAATCGGTAAATTACGTGTGCCTTTGAATACTCCATTCAGTGACTCAACAAGGTTGGTTGTCATGTGTCCCCAACGTCGACCCCCGTCAAATGCTCTTGTCCATTTTTCAACAGGAATATTATTTAGCCACCTCAAAGCATCACCATTTGCCATAGCTATTTCATTCTTGTAGTACTGAAACGTTGGTTGGTTTAATGCATATCCTATATATAACAAAAATTGTTTAAGTTAATAACAGAATTGACAAAGATATAATGTTAGAGAGGATGGAAAAAATTATTACCCATGTTAATGACCTTTTTCCGGAGGTTCCTGTCCTTAATCTCTTTCATGAAATTTTGAGCAATATGTCGGATACAATAGACATGTACAGATGGGGGATCTTGCCAACCATTTTCAGGATTATTGTATGCACTTTCAATGGATGCATGTCTATCTGAAATCAAACATAGATCGGCTTGCGGAGCAACATGTTTTCTCAAGTTTCGTAAAAAAAAACCCCAACCTTCAGCAGTCTCACCCTCAACAAGTGCAAAAGCGACTGGAAAAATATTACTGTTGCCATCTTGTGCAACAACCATAAGCAGTGTCCCTTTATACTTACCATATAACCAGGTTCCATCCATTTGCAAAATAGGCTTGCAATATGAAAAACCTCTAATGCATGGTTGGAATGCCCAGAATAGCCGGTGAAATATCTGCTTCCCTTCAACAAGTGTTCCTTCATCAGTGTACATGGGTAATGTTTCCATTTCCATCACTGTCCCCGGAACAAATTTTTTCAGTGCCATAAGGAAATTTGGAAGTTCGTTGTATGACTTCTCCCAGTTACCGTAAACCTGTTCAATAACTTTATTCCTCGCAATCCATGTTTTCCTGTACGACGGCGTGAACTTGTACTCATGAACAATCTTTGCAATGCAAATGCTCACCTTGATAGATGGATCATTGTCTACAAAAGTCATTAAAACTTGAGACATTAATTGCGAGCTAAGTTGTCGATGATCCTGGTCAAACATGGCTGTTGAACAACTGTGAAGGGGGTTCATAATGCCTATCTCCCATAAATCACTTCTTTTACGATACGACGCTACCAGATGAAACTTGCACGTATCGTGTCTACAACAAATGATATATCTCTTTTTATCTGAATCTTTCACCCTAAAATATACACCGTGTTTCATGTGATATTGTTTTATTGCAAGCACACAATCAGATTTAGTTTTGAATTGATTACCTACTGTTATGTCTCCTTCCACCGGAAGACGAGGCATGTACGGCCAATCATCTGATGTTTGATCTGCATCCGAGGATATGTTTGTCATGTGGGCAGGTGGTGAAAAAACATTTCCAACTGGAATGTGTTGGTCATCGGTGTCCTCCTGAACATTGACTCCTTCTTCAAATATTGTTGTGTACAAGTCATCCACCTGTGCTTCGGTCTCTTCTTCAACATCTTCTTCCTCTACATTTTCGTATGGTATTATTGCTAGTTCATCTCCTTCAGGTGCATTGATAACTTGAGACTGTTGGGTTAGTTGATATTGATCAAATTTGATATATAACTCAATCGATGGAAATCCATAACATTCATGATTGTAAAACATGGATTCCACATCTTCATCGTCACGAACTTTCAGTGGAACAAATTTAAAATTATTATTCCCAAAATGAACAACATTTCTGTATGTAATCTGAGAAATATCACCTGCTCCCATCTTCATAATCAGTCGTTCTTTGAAATGTTGAAATGTTGATCTTCTATTAATATTGAAACGACATATTTCTGTATTTCTGTTATATATGTTATATTATTTATTTTATATTTTAAATTATATATGTTATATTATTTATTTTATATTTTAAATTATACATGTTATATTATTTATTTTATATTTTAAATTATACATGTTATATTATTTATTTTATATTTTAAATTATACATGTTATATATTATGTATGTTTTATTTGTAGGATGAAAAGAAATTCAAACCGCGTACACACAAGTACACTACAGTCGATGAACATATCCGACCATATTTGATTCAAGCTGGTTTCGGTCACGTCATCACTATTGATTCGTATGGAGTTGATCGAAAATTCTGTCTCACCCTATGCGAGAGATGGAGACCAGAAACTCACACGTTTCATTTTCCAACCGGTGAATGTGCCCCGACTTTGGAGGATGTCCACATGCTATTAGGGTTGCGTGTGAATGGCTCAGCCGTTGTTGGTTGCACATCAGTGTCATACCAACTTGTTGAGGAACTATTGGGGATTACGATGGATCCTTCGGAGAGACGGGGACAATCTTTGAGAATAGTGGTACTACGGGACAAATACAATTCTATCCAGTTAAGCGAAGACTCCCCCGAGGAACTAAAAATAATGAAAGCAAGAGTATATATTATGTTACTTTTTGCTTGTTTTTTGTTTCCTGATACTAACGGTAACACCATACACCTTCAATTTTTACCGTTACTCGAAGATTTCGCCCAAATAAATAGTTATAGTTGGGGCGCAGCAACTTTAGCACATCTATACCGAAACTTGTGTCGATGCGCTTTGAAGGACGCTCACAATTTTGCCGGATGTGCAGTCTTACTTCAGGCTTGGGGTTGGTCCAGAATGCCTAGACTGGCACCGATCAACGAAAATCCATTCCATTTTCCCTATGCAACAAAGTATGTTTATTTAAACTCTATTTATTTTTCTACTTAATATATTTATTTTTCTATTTAATATTTAATATATTTATTTATCTATTTATTTTTATATTTAATATTTTTAGGTGGTCTGCTTATGGAATGAATTATGACAAAACCCCCCATCATTGTGCGGTTGGATATCGGGCTTTCTTCGATCATTTTGAGCCCAATGATGTAATATCTTTTAGAATTATACGTTTTAATATTGAAATATTTTTACCATCTCTATTTAATATTTTTATTGCTCTAATCCATTTTTTCAACATCTTCGCAGTTTATATGGAGACCATATCTTGGACTCGAGGATGAGGACCCAACCGACAGTAATATTTGGACTGCAACAACATATATCTTTTGTTTCACTTATGTTGAAATGCACCAATCGGATCGGGTTAAGCTTCAATTTGGGATACAACAAGAAATTCTTGGTCCACCGAGATGCATGAAAAAATATCATAACAGCAAGGTGAATCAACAATGGGCTTACGAAGATTGGAAAGACCACAACAGAGAAGAACGCCAGGAATGGATAAACCGTCATCGCGCCGTCATACACGGAAATGTAATGGATACTGAATGTAAACCAAATAGAGAATACATGAATTGGTATAGATCTGTTACCAATTTGTACCTATCGGTCAACAGAGATTTATTTGACCCTCGTATCCAACCCGCATTGAATGTCAACCAACAACACACATTTTCCTCCCAACAAACATTTAACCCCAACCAACCACACCGATTTTCCTCCCAACAAACATTTAATATCAACCAACAACCCACACAACAACCTTATACCCCAAGCCAACACCCTTACAATCAACCAAACCCATCATTTAACCCAACCCCCTACAACACCCAACAAAACCTCAATTTTAGCCCCTCCCCATCATACACACAACAACATTCATTCTCACAACATACCCCACAAGAACACAATTACCAAACACCCCAACCACAAATGCCATTTTATCCACCACAAACTTTCACCTTTAATTCATCCCAAGACCAACATCCATACATCCCCTACATGAATTCCTCAATGCCACCTACTAACCAACCAAGTTGGAGTCATGCGGGAACACGTCTAGATTATGGCAGTGCGGCGGCAATACATGACGACTTTAGTGATGATGTGCTAGCGAATTTTATTAATCCTTCGGGTGAAGCAGGACCTTCTACTCAACCAACAAACGTTGAACAACCTGGTTTAAGAAGGACTAACCGAATAGGACGTCCTCCCGGCTGTGGAACTCATCAGCGACATCGTCGTCCGGGTCCGAATAGGGAATAGAAAAAATTAATATATTATTTTTTTTCCATTATTATTATTATTTATATTAATATTATTGTACTTTAACATTTTTATTAATATTATTATTATTTTATATTAATATTATTATTATTATTTTATATTAATAATATTATTATTATTTTATATTAATATTATTATTATTATTTTATATTAATAATAGTATTATTATTTTATATTACTAATATTATTATTATTTTATATTAATAATATTAATATTATTATTATTATTTTATATTAATATTTTAAATTATTAAATATTACTTTTTTATACTTAAAATGAAAAACAAATAAAAAAGAAAAAAAAAACACGTTACACTCTGCCGCCCATTCAAAGGGCGGTTGAAGAATTTTTTACACTCTCCCGCCCATTCAATGGGCGACAATGCACAAAATAAAATGAAAAGTATGGCATATTGGTAATATTGCTGGAAATGAGGGTATTTTGGATATTCTTCTTGAAATTTGTGGCACAACAGTAAATCATTCCTAATCTACCATTCTCTTCATAAAATAATTTACAGTGCCACATGCCCTTTTTGGTAATTCAATATACTAAAATTCATTAACCAATCAGAGTGATGTTTTTGTACACATGGCACAAATTTTTCAAATAGATTTCTTCATATTATTTTCCCCCTTCTCTCTCATTTTCTGCACTTTCCTTTCCCCCTCTTTCTCTCTCTTTCTCGTCTGCACCCTTTCTCCCTCTGTGTTCTCCCTCTTTGTCCATGAAACCCTAACCGCCTCCGCCGAAGATCCCTCCCGACAAAAATTCTTAACCATTTTTGTTTCATTTTCCACCGATTTTCCTTCTACCAGCTTTAGGTAATGTTGATTTTGGTTGAAAGAATTGATTTTTCATTTTTGTGTTTGTTCAGGTTTACTCAACATTTCGTTTTTCTCATTTTCATTTTCATTTTGTTTGTTCTGGTTTTCCATATTTTTGAGGTTTTTTTTGTGATTTATGATATAAAACAAACGTTTTTCTAGATTCATTATTGTCTTACACTACGTAGCCAACTTGAATCCTTTTCATTATTGTCTTACATTATTCTTCTTCTCATTATTTGTTCTTAAAATCACATTATGCAAAGAAGAAGATGGTGATACGCTTGTGGGTCATGGTTCCGATTTCAACTCTAACCGAAGAAGATGGAGATATGGGTGTGGGTTGTGGTCTGAGTTTCAAACCAAGAAAAAGATGTAGATTTATTCGTCCCTGTCACGTTTCAGACCTAAAAATATTTTATCCTCTTTCATTTGATTTCAAACAAAGAAGATTGAGATATACATGTGGTTCCTGGTTTCGGTTTCAAGCGAAGGGTTTTTGGTTACTGTGAAAAAAGTAATATTCACTCATCTCAAGTTACTGTCATAGAATCTTTGCACTGGATTTGTGTTTACTGGATTTTGTTGTTGATATATATTTTTGAAAGTAAGGAAATTTGATATTGAAAAAAGCATAATTTTGTCATTAATTTTACTTTGATAGGAAAGAGAGGTGTATAAAGGACCAAATGATGGACATATGGTTCAAGATACTATTGTGTTAGTTAGAGTTTTTCAAAGGGTTAAACATCTTACCCTGCATTTGTAAGTGCTATATCCACATGTTAATGTTTTTAGACATTGTTTCTGCAACTACCGTACAATTTGATATATTTTAGAAAAAGATGGATTGTGATGTTGATTCAATATGCTACCGGTGATATTTTTTATTCGAAAATCTAAACTTATCTGTTGTTAAGCCTAACTTGGTTTTCCACCACCTATAATGTATTTATTTATGAAACTTCACTTTTTCTTGGAGGAACATAGTTATGAAATTGCACTTCTAGGATATGACCTCAAATCGGTAATGTTCTATAAGTTTTTTACTTTATTTTGTTCCATTGCAATACTAATAATGGATTATGATCCTATGTTGGACTTTAAGGAAGTGTGTTTTATAATGCCAATCTACTATTGGCTTCAGATCGTACACAATTGATTACCGAACTATTATAACTTATAGACAATCACACTATCGCAATACATGCAGCTATTGTGCTTTATAACTTACAGAGGCTTTGATTGCAGAAGCTAAATCTGAAAAAGTTATTATCGTTGATTCCCAACAGGATGCTTTGATGTTGGGATAGCGAAACAACACGCCGTTACATTTGTTGTAGGTCTGGCTTGTGAAGGCCTTAAGCCTTTCTGTAAAATTTACTCATCGATCTTGCAAAGGGCTTATGATTAGGTAAAGTAACTACTTCTCTCATGAATTACTACATTTATGCAACATGAGTTATATACTTCTAGAGAGTTTTGATGCTTTTGATGCACATTTAGGAAGCACCACAATTCTTATGAAGATCCTATTGAAGAGTTGTTGTATATGGTTTAGGGAATTAGCAACGACCCTACACGCAGAATTATCACAATTACAAGTTGTTGCTTCTTTGATCAATTTTTGTGTGTTTACGATTGCATGTTTCAGAGGATGTTTCATCTAACTTTTTGCCCTATGTTCCTGTCAACGATCTTTGTTTGTTATCATTTTCCTCAAGCTTCGCCAAATTTTATTTCTCATTTTATGTTTGTGATATTAATTTAAGATCAGATGGATTCCATGCAGAGGGGTTGAGCTAAAGTGTTGTTATCATATTCAGGTCATATAGGACAAGTTGTTTATGTGTATATGGTTTCTTCTTCATATCTGGTTTCAATTAAGAAAGAGGACACAATAAGAAAGGAGTCATACGCAGGTGTTTACTGCTTTGAATTATTTTAGTAAGTTTTAATTTTTACATACTTGCAAGTAGTAAGGTGGAGGGAGAAGACACCAATTTGAGATGTACCTTTTTGAAACTATTAAAACAATATATGTGTTTTGCGTAGCAAGATGAAGCTGATCAAAATTAATTAGATTCTTGATCAGAATTTTCTCTTGGCTTCCTGAACATAAAACATTGTTTGACCTGATGTTTCGTTGCTTTTTATTTTATTTTATTTTACTGAAGGTAATATAATTGCATATAATGCTTAATAAGAAGAATTATGGTCACTTTTGTATTCCTTATCATTGAATATGTGTTTGGATTAAGTTTTAGAAAATATGTACTTTTAAGTTTTAACTAAACTTTATGAAAATGTCAGTAATTTAGCTTTATGAAAACTGATATTAAGGACCAAGTTAAGAAATTATATATAACAGTTTTATTTCAGTACACTATTTTTCCAACTTTTCTATTTCCTTAACATATTTCTCCATGTATGCTAAATTCTTGCATACAAAGCCCACTTCTCTTTTTTGGAAGCTTTTGTCAGCTTAGTAGATAGGTAAACAATTTATTTATGATTGAAGAAATTTTTACAAAGGAGTTCATATGGATGTGGATAGTGAAGCTGTTGGAGAAATTATGACCAACCACATAGAATCTGGTACATAAATTATGCCTTAAGTATTATTAATTTATTTTCTTGAAATACTAATATGACTACTTATAAATGTATCTTTATGGTGAAATTTAATTAGCTTCTTTTCTTGAATATTAGTTCGAAAGATGAATGAATTTTAGGGAAGTTTTTTTTATTTTGTTTTTAAGCTTAACAATTCTATAAGATTTTCATCGAGAACAATCTATACTCAGTACATTTAATTTGGTCTATTGTATATCTACCTAACCTATACATAACTAATTAACAGAAAATATACACACTTTTGGTTTGATTTCTCATTTCTTCATGTTTGGTTCAACATGATCTAACCTTCTTTCACGTCTTATCAACATTTCTTTTATGTAGATTTCATCATGACTAACATACTAATAGGTTGTAAAGAACTCTATAATATCTTATAAAATTGTTTAATCGATTGATTTTATTTACTCAGGGATCTAAAAATTACTGTCCTGCCATCCTTTAATATTTTATTATTCAATATAACACATTTTTCCAAATATTTTTCAATATGTCATATTTTCAAAAAAAATCTGATTTTTTTTTTTTGCCTTTGCCGCCTATTGAATGGGCGAGAGTGAGGAAAAAATTTATATACCGTCCTTTGAATGGGCGGCATTGTCTATCATATTTTTTTTTCATTTTTTTCATTTGTTTTGTTTTGTTAATACAAAAATTGATTAATTAATAATTTAAAATATTAATATAAAATAATATTAATAATATTAATAATTTTGAATAATAATAATATTACTATAAATATTAAATTACAATAATATTAATATAAATAATAATATTAATATAAATATTAAATAATACATTAATTTTTTCTATCCCCTATTTGGATCTGGACGACTATGTCGCTGATGAATTCCACAGCCGGGAGGAAGTCCTATTCGGGTAATCATTCTTACACCAGTTTGTTCAACGTTTGTTGGTTGAGTAGAAGGTCCCGCTTCACCCGGAGTATTAATAAAATTCGCTAGCACATCATCACTGAAGTCGTCATGTATCGCCGCCGCACTGCCATAATCTAGTTGTATTCCCTCGTTACTCCAAGTTGGTTGGGTAGTAGGTGGCATTGAGGAATTCATGTAGGGGATGTATGTATGTTGGTCTTGGGATGAATTAAAGGTGAAAGTTTGTGATGGATAAAATGACATTTGTGGTTGGGGTGTTTGGTAATTGTGTTCTTGTGGGATAGATTGAGGTGTTTGGTAATTGTGTTCTTGTGGGGTAGGTTGAGAGAATGAATGTTCTTCTGTGTATGATGGGGAGGGGGTAAAATTGAGATTTTGTTGGGTGTTGTAGGGGGTTGGGTTAAATTATGAGTATGGTTGATTGTAAGGGTGTTGGCTTGGGGTATAAGGTTGTTGTGTGGGTTGTTGGTTGGTATTAATTGTGTATTGCGAGGAAAATGGGTGTGGTTGGTTGGTATTAAATGTTTGTTGGGAGGAAAATGGGTGTTGTTGGTTGACATTCAATGCGGGTTAGATACGAGGGTCAAATAAGTCTCTGTTTACCAATAGGTACAAATTGGTAACAGATCTATACCAATTCATGTATTCCCTACCGGGTTTACATTCAGTATCCATGACATTTTCTTGTATGACGGTGCGGTGACGATTTATCCATTCTTGGCGTTCTTCTCTGTTGTGGTCTTTCCAATCTTCGTAAGCCCATCGTTGATTTACTTTGCTGTTGTGGTATTTTTGCATACATCTCGGTGGACCTGGAATTTCTTGTTGTATCCTAAATTGAAGTTTAACCCGATCTGATTGATGCATTTTAACATAAGTGAAACAAAAGATATATGTCGTTGCACTCCAAATATGACTTTCGGTTGGGTCCTCATCCTCGAGTCCAAGATATGGTCTCCATATAAACTGCGACGAAGTTGAAAAAATGGATTGGAGCAATAAAAATATTAAGTAGAGATAATAAAAATATTTTAATATTAAAATGTATAATTCTCAGAGATAATACATCATTGGGCTCAAAATGATCGAAGAATGCCTGATATCCAACAACACAATGATGGTTTTTTTTTCATAATTCATCCCATAAGCAAACCACCTAAAAAATAAATAGAGTTTAAATATTAGAGCAATAAAAATATTAAATAGAAAAATAAATAGAGTTTAAATATACATACTTTGTTGCATACGGAAAATGGAATGGATTTTCGTTGATTGGTGTCAGTCTAGGCATTCTGGACCAACCCCAAGCTTGAAGTAACACTGCACATCCAACAAAATTGTGAGCGTCCTTCAAAGTGCATCGACACAAATTTCTATATAGATGTGCTAAAGTTGATGCGTCCCAACTATAGCTATTTATTTGGTCGAAATTTTCGAGTAACGGTAAAAATTGAATATGTATAGTGTTACTGTTAGTATCAGGAAATAAAAAACAAGCAAAAAGTAACATAATATATACTCTTGCTTTCATTATTTAGTTCCTCGGGGGAGTCTTCGCCTAATTGGATAAAATTATATTGGTCCCTTAGTACTACTATTCTCAAAGATTGTCCTCGTCCCTCAGAAGGTCCCATCGTAATCCTTAATAGTTCCTCAACCAGTTGGTATGACACAGATATGCAACCAACAACGGCTGAGCCATTCACATGCAGCCCCAATAACATGTGGACATTCTCCAAAGTCGGGGCGCATTCACCGGTTGGAAAATGGAACGTGTGGGTTTCTGGTCTCCATCTCTTGTTGAGTCACTGAATGGAGTATTCAAAGGCACCCATAATTTACCGATTACAACATTGGTTAGTGCAACATATTATAGATTGGGTACACAATTTGCTGAGAGGGGTGCAAAGTGGAGTGCAGTATTGAATTCAGGACAAATATTTACAGACAACTGCGTAAAGGTTATGAAAGAAGAAACAGCGAAATCCAGCATACATCAAGTCAGCATTTTTGACTACAATAACAATACTTTTAGTGTGCGGGAAACAATGGATCACGGTGAAGGGAAACCTATGGGTCGTTATAGGGTGAACCTAATAGAAGGGTGGTGTGATGCGGAAAGTTTCAGGCATACCGTGTCCATTGTTCACATGTTATCGCTGCATGTTCAAGTGCTCGCAACGATGCCTACACACTTTTGTCAGACGTTTACAGGGTTTCAAACCTATTTGGAGTATACAGCACAAGTTTTTCGGTGCTCCCGTACAGTGACTGTTGTCCAGTTTACGAGGGAGATCAAATTTTCCATAATCCAAGAATGCGAAGGAACAAGAAAGGTCACCCAGTCAGCACACGTATTAGAACAGAAATGGATATCGTTGACAAGCTGGAGAGAAAATGTTCCAGGTGTCGTCAAACTGATCACAACCGAACTAAGTGTCCAAATGTCGGAACTAGTAATAGTTAGTGTTTTATGTTGTTATCATGTATCACTTTCATATGGCAATCAAGTCTCTCAATTTTCTTAATCATTAATCGTTTAGATTTAAATATATTTAACCACAACAAAGTTACAAAACAACACAAATACATTTAACATTAATTCAGCAACACAACACAAACATAACAACACAACACAAACATCTGACTTCAAAAATAAAAATTAAACTAGAACACACGAACACAACATTTAATACAACATTTCTAGCTTATTACAACAAGCAGCTTGATTTCATTGATTCCAAACATCATTTCTCTCGCTTCCTTGTCGGTCCTGATTCGCACCCACCCACGACGAAAATCATACCTCTCAACACTTCTGATTTTCTCCCCTTCTTCAATTTTTGCTTCTAAAAAATGACTTTGCAATACCGGTTTCTCTCTCGAAAAAATGACTTTGCCCCAACGACGATAGTAATGCATCTTAACTGATATTTTTCTCTCCAAAATCGATTTTCCTCTGCAGAAAAATGGACCACATAACACCATTATTTATATTAGATTTGAACTGAGATTTAATAATAAAATATTAAAAGGTACCGCTCATTGAATGGGCAGCACTATACTTAAATAATATAATATTAAAAAGGTGTCGCCCTTTGAATGGGCGGCACTGTACTTAAATAATAAAATATTGAAAAAGTACCGCCCATTGTAGTGACGGAGCTGTTTTTCGATTAAAAATATAATAAATTTTATTTATCAAAATTTTAATATTTAATATTAATATTAATCTTTTTTATTCAATATAATTAAATAATTTTATCTGTTTACTAAAATACATTAATTTAAATTAAAATAATATAATTATTTATTAATTTTAAATATTAAATATTAATTATTATTTTTAAATTATAATAATAATTAATATAACAAAATAAAGAATATTTAGAAAATAAAATAAAAAAATAAATCCGTCTACATTGCCGCCCATTGAAAGGGCGGCATAGATCATTTTTTACATATTACCGCCCATTCAATGGGCGACAGAGGCAAACTTTAATTTTTTTTTTTGAAAAGATAGCATTTTGGTATATGTGTGAGAAAGTGTGGTATTATGGAACTTATTGCTGAAAACAATGGCAAGACAGTAAAAAATTCATTCTAAAAAAGCTCTGTCTACATCAACGCAAAAACTCATGGATACCTATTACTATATGTGTACTTTTTGCTTATTCTTTTAATCTTATATAATACACTAGTCACATACCCGTGCTCCCGTACGGGTAAAATTATTTGCCGCGGTATAAAATATATTTAATTATTAAATGAAAAATAATAATATAATTTTAATTGTATTAAATAATTATGCAAAAAGAAAAAAAAAAGATTCGTGAGATGAAGAAAGATAAAAAAAAATGATGCGATAATGACTCGTGAAATAAAAATATTATTTGGTGTAAAATGTCAAATTTAAAATAATTTACTTAATTATAAAATGAACAATAATCATACAGTTTTAATTATATTAAATAATTATAAATAAAATGAACAATAATCATACAATTTTAATTATATTAAATAATTATAAATAAAAGAAGGAATTGTGAGATAAAAAAGAAAAAAAAATGATATTTACAAATTAAAAATGCAAATACAATAAAAAGGAATTAAATAATTTGTAGTAAATTAAAAAAAATGAATTGTTTGAATTTACCACAATTGTGTTTGAAACATTGAATAATTAGTAGTGGAAGTTATATAAAAAATAATAAAAATAAAATTAAGATATAAATATAATTAGTATAATTATTTTAATATGTATTAATTAGAATCGATCACTCTAACATCAAGAAATTAATATTCTAAAGAAATAAATAATGTAAGTACAATAAAAAGAAGTTGATTATTTTGTAGTAAATTTTAAAACAAAAATAAATAAATTTGATTTGTTTGAATTTATGACTATTGTGTTTAAAATGTTGAATAATTAATAACAAAGTAATATAAAAAGATACTAAATTATAGTAAAAAAAAAAAAAATTAGTATAATAATTTTAATGTGTATTAATTAGAATTGATCGCCCTAATATTAAGAGTTGAAAAAAATACTTTTAAATGATAATAATAATTTTCAAATAAATGGTTTAATTAATCTTCAAGCGGCAAAACAACATTAACAAATATGTATACATATTTTAAAATAAATGGTTTAATTAATCTTCACCCTTATGTAACACCCCAAATTTGCCCTCTTCTTTTAAGCATCATCATCATATCATAATCATCATAGGCATATTATATTTTTGGCATTTTTGCATAGAAAAGTAAAGCATAACATTCTCATGTTCTAGCATTAGGCATATGATCAATTGTTTGTGGATTTGAGGCATTACAAGCTATAGCAAGAGGCCTAGTGGACTTGTCCAAGTCCCATGAAGAGTCTACATGACATTCACAAGTCCAAGATCATTTACAAAAGCCCAGGAGGTTGAGAGATCATCAGGGAATCCAGGCTAGGGCAAACTCCTACACAATGGTTCCCAAATTAGGGTTTCACTTTCAAGCAGGAATTCTTTGTGGCTTTGATTTTTTTTATGTGGGAAAAGTCTTTCATATGATAAGAGGATCCTAGGGATGAAATTTGGTGAGAAAATATCTTGTGGAAGTCAGTTATTTCATCAGTTGCTTGCAAAAGAAGAAATTGGTCAACTGTGCATTTTAGAAGTCAACTGTGAGAATTCAAGGGGTCCAACCCCATTTTTCAAGTCAAGGGATGTCCTTAAGACCTTATAAGAGGTTTGGCAAAGTCAAAGATCAAGAATCAAGGGGTTTTGAAGAAGTTTCCATTTTTGGCATATGGTTGGTTATGGAATTTTCCATTTTTGGCAACTTTTGCCCTAATTTTCAAAGGCTTATTTCATGGTGAAAAAGATCTCAAATGAATTTACAATAAAAATGAAAGTTGTAGGGTAGGTTCTCCCATTTTCATAAAGTACAAGTACATTTTCATAGCCCTCATGGATCAAGAGAAATGGCCTTCGAAAGTTGCTTGATTTTTAGGGTTTACCTTAAAATTCAAGTTTCCACCAAGTGCAAAAACTCACATAGTTCAATTCCAAGCTGACTTATGGACAAAGTAAGGTCACAATACCACAAGGCATCACATGAAAGGCATTTTTCTCCAAAGAAGTCACTAAATTCGTGCTTGAGAAGTGTGTATTTCATAAGATGCAAAAAGTGCATGAACATTCAAAACGCATGATGCATTCATCCAAGGGCCAGGATTGTTTCATTTTTGAATTAGTGGATCAAGAATGATCAGTATGTGCAAAGGAGGGAGGGGAAGCACGCATGAATCATTCACTCACACAAGTTTTGCCAATTTTGCAAATTCTTTCTCCCACTCATTCCTCACGTACATTCCCTCCCATTTTGCATCAGTGTTCATTTAACATCATATATAAGCAGTTAGGGTTTCCATTTGCAGAAGATTCATCACATTTTCATCACTCTCAAGTTTTTGCATCTCTTGCATTTCTCTTCGAATCCTCTGATTCTCTCACTCATTCACCAAACAAACTTCATATTCTTCATCCTTGAGCTCTCAAGATCAACAATCCACCATCAATTCAAGCTGAAACTCAAGATTTCACAAGGTGCAATTCAGGTGCAGTTCAAGGTGAATTTCAAGATCTAGAGCAATTCAAGCTCTCTCTTGCATTTATTTTGCAAGGAGAGGGTAGAGGAGGTAGATCTGCAGCATTGGAAGCTTTCTTTTGACCTAATTTGAGCTCTGCAAGTTTCAGGTTAGCTTCAAATTCGTGGATCTAGAAATGGTTTTAATTATGTGCATTGTGATCTGCTTGTTATGTTGATGATTCTGTGATGATTAGATTTGAAAATGATTGAATATTGAGTGTTTTATGTTTATTTGAAGTTTGATGCTCAAAACTGTTTGTCTTCGATTTGATCTGATCTTTGATCTATTGTGATTTTCATTGCTATATTTGGATTCACCATGTTTTAATCTACTGATCTGGAGCTTGTGATGCATTTATATGTATTTTTGTTCATGCTGTTGAATTTTCCGGTGACCGGAGCTAGGGCTCCGTCACCGGATTCTGGAAATTGGAAGATGAGGAAGATGATGTTATGGCCATTAGATTTTTGATCTGGATGGAGGATAGCTTGCCAATGCATTAAAATGAGACCCTCCCTTGCACGTGTTTCATTTTGTGTTTTAAATCTGAATAATGCTTTATGTTACGCACCTCACAGAGCTTACCATGTGCACACACATTGGCTGTTGATTTGTTGACTTGTTTTAATGATTGACCTGATCTCACGCGTTGGATTGATCCACTGGCTTTTGTTTTTCCCCTGATTATATGAATTTCCACCATAGTATTGTATCTTGCGCTGAGAATCCATTGGGCCTCTCTTGCTAATAGCACCCCCTGTTCTCTGAAGTCCAACCAATTTGAACTGATCTCATTGCTTATTACACCCCTGGCCTCATTTAATTCTTTTATTATTTCATTTTGTTTTCAGGTTTGATTCTTAATTTGTAAAAATAGAAATGAGTTCATAAAAATTCCAAAACAATTCATGAATGATATTTTGAGTTTTCTCTAATTTTTGACATTTTTATTTTCCATTTATTTTCATTTTCCACGCTGGAATTAATTTCCTCTTTTATTAATTGCTTTTATTTCACTTTTAATGCATGATGTCTTGTACAATTTCTATCTTGATCACCACTTGGAATTTTGAATTGATTCTTTTTGTTCTGGATTCATATTGAGATGTAGTTTGTTGAGGATTTTTCTTCTGATTTTTAGGAGTTTGCTTGATTATTTTTTATCCTTAACTTGTGCATGAAGTTTCATAACCCTAATCTATGTTTAGACTCATATTTGAATTGCTTAGCTTCTGATTTTGATTCTTTCCTCTTGGCATGTTAATATTGTATGTTTGAAGAGTCTTTGTGCAAATTTGTGGAATTTTTGGATGCATGCTTGATTTGATTTGAATTTTGTTCTTTGCTTATCTTTTTTTGCATCCTTTTTGGTCATGTGCTTAGTCCTTCGGTTGGGAGGGCACTTGTGCCAATTCCCTTAGGTTGTTTAGAGCCCTTTTAGGATGTGGATACCTCTATGGTATTGAGTTGATGTTTGTACTTTGAGAATTTTTGTGGTTGTTTACTTTTGAAGTTCATTCACTTATGTACATGTTCACCTCACTTCTTATGCTTCTTTGCTTCTCATGATGTTAATGCTTGAGTTTGTATGCTTCTACTCTTCATCTCTTGTGTTGCTTAGGCATATTATTGACATGTTAGGGTTCTGGTCTTGAAGTTTGTGATGTTTGTTTTCTTGGTTTGCTTTGTGTTACCTCATGTTTGTCTTACTTTGTCATGTTAATCCATAATGCTTTAGGTTGAATTGTATATTCCCTTTCTCATTCTTGTGTTGTGTGTTTGCATTTGACATTTTTAATTGAGATTCCAATGCTGGTTGTGTGGCTTTGGTTTGATCTTATGCCCATTTGGTGTTTCATTTGTTATAATTTGCTTTTTTCATGATGTTTACTTATGTTACTAACCATTTCAGGGACTTTGGTAAGTGAGAGATGTGGAGGTGATTCCCACATCTCCAAGTCTTATCTCTTCTCTTTTCTTTATTGATATTCTCTTACTTGTGTTTGTTGGGGCTTATGCCTTCCTTTCTCCTTCTTCTCTTCTTCATTCTTTTCTTTCTCTTCTTATCTTTTCTTCTTTATGGTAGTCAACCTCACTAACCTAGGATTTTCTTTGCATGATAACATTAGGATTGGTTAGTCCCCCATTAGACTTTTACCTTTAAGATCCTCTTGGTTCTCTTCTCTTCTCATCTCAGAACAAAATCATAAAATACACATAATAAGGATTGAAGTGATCTCCTGTGCAATAGCCTTATTCCATGAAACACTTGTAGTTTTCCCATCTTGGGATAGTACAAGCTTGTTCATCATGATGCACAAGTCTGATCAGGGTACCATCTTCATCAAGAAAATCATAAAAAAGACTTCTTCATTCAAAAATACAAAAACACTTAATAAATTCAATGAGTTAGTGAGCTTACGCCCTAATCTTTGGAGTCAAGTTTTGGGGATCTTCTCCTTACTTGAGTGTGCTTGTTCTATTATTCCATCTTGGAATGTAGTGGCAAGTACACATTCCATGGAAAAGAGCTTGAGTTCACTTCCTTGTGACACACTCATAAAAGTTTCTAAAAAACACAAACAAACAATAAGCGTCTTTCCTTCGGGAATTCTTTTCTCATCTCCTTCGCTCCGTCCGCGAACTTGCTCCTACTTGTCATGTTGCAAGACGGTTACGCACTCGTCGTCCGAGCCTGCAACACCTGAGCATTGACATAGGTAGTTCAAGCCTTAAGACACAAGCAATCTTTTCTACCGCTAGTTAGGGGAACTACGACGACTCCGATCCTCATTTTCTTGATTTTCTTCATCAAGAAAATCATAAAAATGACTTCTTCATTCAAAAATACAAAAACACTTAATAAATTCAATGAGTTAGTGAGCTTACACCCTAATTTTTGGAGTCAAGTTTTGGGGATCTTCTCCTTACTTGAGTGTGCGTGTTCTATTATTCCATCTTGGAATGTAGTGGCAAGTACACATTTCATGGAAAAGAGCTTGAGTTCACTTCCTTGTGACACACTCATAAAAGTTTCTAAAAAACACAAACAAATAATAAGCGTTTTTCCTTCGGGAATTCTTTTCTCATATCCTTCGCTCCGTCCGCGAACTTGCTCCTACTTGTCATGTTGCAAAACGGTTACGCACTTGTCGTCCGAGCCTGCAACACCTGAGCATTGACATAGGCAGTTCAAGCCTTAAGACACAAGCAATCTTTTCTACCGCTAGTTAGGGGAACTACGGCGACTCTGATCCTCATTGTCCAAATGAGGTATGTAGGCAGCGGGGTAGGGCCCGTTCGAGCACAATCTTTATTTTCCCTACATTTTTTTTTCCGTTTCATTTCTTTTTTCAATTCCCTTTTATTTTCTTTTATCCAGTTCAGTCCCTTTTCTTTTACAGCAGCTTTCATTTCTTCACCCTTTGAAACAGATTTCTTTGCAAGCGTGGATCCCGTCGGGTACGGCGGACGATCTGGGGTGCTAATACCTTCCCAGGTCGTAACCGACTCCCGAACCCAGTCTCTTTGGTTCGCAGGACCCGTGTCCT
Source organism: Lathyrus aphaca (assembly GCA_963966055.1). Lineage (NCBI taxonomy): Eukaryota > Viridiplantae > Streptophyta > Magnoliopsida > Fabales > Fabaceae > Lathyrus > Lathyrus aphaca. The sequence goes on from OZ014522.1 coordinate 316,829,973, forward strand.
TCCTCTTCTTTTCTTCTGGTTTGTGCAGCATTACCATTCCCGTTCCTTCGGGATACAAATGCCTGGCTGGTGACTCTACCTCTTTCCGCGCCACTTTCGCGTTTGTACCAGGATGGAAATCCAGGGAGAGACACCTTATTTAGGAATTAGTCTTAATGTCCAATTAATGAAAAAATATTTTCATTGTTTTTTCTTCAAGCGGCAAAACAACATTCACAAATAATGTTTACTAATAAGCAAAACTACATAAGTTCAACATTTTAGTGTCAACGATAAGTTCAAAACTACACTCTCAATAATGTTACTAATAAGCATGACTCATAAGCCACAACATTCACAAATATGTATACACATTTTTGTGAGCATATCATAGGACTCAGTCCTACAAAAATAGACAAACACGCATCTGACTGATACATTTCCCAGAGAAACAGCATAGTGCTATAGCAGACAATTCCATAACAAAATTGGAGGATGAGCATATTCTTTGGCACCATCGATAACTGATTATCAACATAACAACTTGCTAAGCTGGAGGATGAGCATATCCTTTTACCCATAAACAGTCAACAAAGTGAGTTAGCACATTTACAACTTATAAGTGAATACATATAGGAAGGCAGCGAAAATCTAATCAAACCATATGTCAAATCTTAACATTATAGCCTTTGCATTAAAACTAAATGAATTCAAAAATGACAATTTGGGGAATTATAGACACAATGCTATGGGAGGTTGATAACCTTGTAGAACAAAAGACATGACATGGATTAGAAACTTAATGCCTATGTAGGTTATTAGTCTTCATAAGATTTACTTTAATAACATCTTGTAGAGACTCCACTAAAAATAAGTTGTTTGCAATTTATTTGTAATTCTTGTCCTGATTTTAAAAACTAAAGCAAATGTCCAACCACTACCAAATTTATTTCTGAAATTGCAATTCCCAATAAATGTCCAACCACTGAAATTGCAAAGCCATGACATATATTCATCAATTGGCTTATTAAGAGTTGTTGCTGAATTACTTGTTTGATATGGTGCTCTTGCAGCAATTATGCATAAACATATAAACAAACATCAAACAATTAATACTTTGAATTAAGATTTTATTTTTCATTTGCTTGAGAAAGATCTGAACTTATACATATCCTTTCTTTTCTCCAAGAACCGACGAAGTCAGCTTTGATAAGCAAAACATGGTGGTTTGAAGATTTAGAAACATTACCATAATGTATAACAAAATCTGCAGGAGCACTAAAAACCTCCACAACATTTACAAATCCAAAACCTGAATTAAAGGGCCTAAAAAAATTTCAAGCAAATTTGCACTCAACAAAACACACAAGTACTCAAAACCAACATTTCTACAGTGACAAATACCATCTAAAGACAAAAACTTCAAAACTCATAAGAGTTATGCACATAATAATGATATAACCATTTGCCAAAAAAAAAATCATATAATCACATAATCATAAAAAAATCAACAATGAATTGGAAAAAAAATCATGACAAAGTATAATTCATGAAAGACATTGTCTACATGTCTGACACCAGCAAAATATGCAGGACCGTCCGATATTAATTCCAATACCTTTAGCCTGTGGTCTTCATTGTCTTTGGTAACTTCCCTAAGGTTTATTCCAATATCAGTCATGTCATATCTCGCCATATTGGAGAACTTTTAAAAGTAAAAAAAGCTCATATACCGTTAAGTAAGAAATATGAGAAACAGAATGGTAGAAAGTACATAAATTTATGCATTACATCATCATATATAAGCAAAACAAAAAATAGTAAATACTACAATAATGCAAGAATGGGTCACAAGTTTCGTATTTAGTTTAATTGATGTCTCATAAGAATATAGGCACACCAATGAGTAAAAATAATCAACATTAACCAAAGCTTAGAAACACACCATTACATCATATATATATATATATATATATATATATATATATATATATATATATATATATATATATATATATATATATATATATATATATATATATATATATATATATATATATATATATATATATATATATATATATATATATATATACTTTTGGTTTGATTTCTCATTTCTTCATGTTTGGTTAAACATGATGACTAACCTATTGCTTTCACGTCTTATCAACACTTCTTTTATGTAGATTTCATCATGACTAACATACTAATAGGTTATAAAGAACTCTATAATATCTTATAAAATTGAGATTTTGCTGGATGTGCCACGTTTTTGAAAATAATGTCCCATTCTGTCACCTGTTCAAAAAAAAAATCCATAAATGCCACAAATTATGGCACGTAGTGGGTTTTTTTTTCCCCTCCTCCATCCAAGATGGCGGATGGGTCCCACCTGCTGTAGGGGTCCGCCATCTTGGACATTGCACCCCCTTTATTTATTTATTTTTGTTTATTAATTTTCTGTTTTATAAATTAGTTTTTTTATTATATTTAAATTATATTTATTAATACAATAATATAAATATTATATTAAATTAAAAAATAATAATATTTATTTTCGTTTTTAATTTATATTATTATTTATATTTTTTTTAGTTTTTAATTTATTTTAATTATATAATTAAATATAAATTAAAAAAAATTAATATTTATTTTCGTTTTTAATTTAGATTCTTTTTTTTTGTTTTATTTATTTATGTTAATTCTAGATCTATTAAAATTCTATAATTAAAAAATTAATAATATTATTAATAAAATAAATTAAAAAAATACAATATAGTAAAAGAAAATTCTCATTAATATAATAAATAAAATTACAATTTAAAATTATACAACTTATTGATTTCCATCCTCGTCCTCTACATCGGGTAAACAGCTACCGGTTTCACATCTTGTTGGTCGCCGAATACGTTGTTGTCGACCTATATCTTGTGTAGGAGGAGGTGGATTGTTAAATGTTTGGACAACGGGTGTTTGGTTGGGGAAAATTCCAAACGGGTCGAAATTTTCAAAAAATTCCGGCGGTGGAAATTCGTGAGAGGTTTGTGTGAATTGGGTGGGATTTGGCGCCGATGGTGCGACGGTCGCGACATAATAGTCGTACACATCGAGGGATGATGAAGGTTGATTTGGTTGAGTGTAATCAAAGTTTGGTGGTGGGATATGGGTGTGGTGTCGTTGTGGGTGGAAGTAAGTTTGTTGTTGGGGGGTTTGGTATGTGTAGTGATAAGGTTGTTGGGGGTTTGGTATGTGTATTGGTAAGGTGGTTGGTAAGATAATTGTTGTGGTTGAAATTGGGTGGATGTATTTGGTTGTGTGTATTGGATATGAGGGTATTGTTGAGTTTGTTGTGGCGGGTTGGGATAATTTGTTCTCGGGATACTTTGACGGGAGCCAGCCAAGTATTGTTTCGTTGATTTAAACTGATATGGTAGCGTATGAAACCAACATAAGTATTCTTGAGTAGGCTTCCTTTCTCCGTCAAATTGCACCCCAGTCAAACACAACTGTTGTCTGTTAGCCCAAAGATCTTGGTCGGGACGATACAAATCTGTGAAAGCGTAAACCCAAGATGTTTGCATGTGCATGAGGTGTTCTTCTTTTAGACACCTCGGTGAGCTGGGCATTTCTTGTTCATACCCGAATTGCAACTTGACCTGATCAGATTGATGCATTTCAACAATCCATAAGCAAAAAATGGGTGAAGTAGTGCTCCAAATTTAGTGGTCGTCATTTTGTGGTTCTTGTAATCTAAGATATGGCCGCCAAATAAACTGATAAAATTTAAATAAGAAGTATTAGTTCAAAGCATAAATTTATAATATTAAATAAAAAAATATAATGGTAGTAATGTTACATTTGTTGCATCCATGTGATCAATTAAACTACGATACCCCACAAGAAAATGTCTTGGGTCGGTACACCATTTGTTATAAAAAAAAGTTTTCAATTATTATAAATTAAAAAGCTATTAATAAAGGAAAACAAAAAATTAAGAAAAATACTTACTTTGATGCATATGGAAATGTTACTTCTAACCGATAAATTGGTGCTAAAAAGGGCATATGTGTGAACCCCCAAACTTGGAGTAGTAGAACACAACCCCCCATTCCATCAACATCAACTTCTACTGCTTTACACATTTCTCTGTACAGAAATGCTAACACAGCCGATCCCCAACTATATTTGTCACATTCAGTTAAATTTTCAACCTACGATATCCACATGTTATGCACTTGTTTTTCTCCTTTGTCGGGAACAATGTAAGTGCAATGCATAAAATAATATAAATTCTGGCACAACAAATTAACTCCTCGGCAGAGAAATTAACTCCTTTGCATTGGTGGAATGTGAAACTACTGATGCATGGAGTTTTTTCCTGAAAAATCTCCGAATGCACGTAACCCCCAACCAAATCTATGCTTAATTTCTGATCACCACAGAGCCATAAAGAGATATGATAACCCGAAAAATGGTTGGCAGAACCCTCCCTCTTCGCACGTATATTGCATAAGACACATAACACAAAATTTCACGAGGGAAATAAAAGACAACGACCTGCGCAAGAAAGTTGTTAACATGTGTATTGTCTTTAACTAATTATTCTTTATAGATAACAAGTTATTTATTATTTATTAATATTTATTTATTTTTTGTCACTTAGGTTATGCGTTAACTGAGTCCGCGTATGAATACTATAGAGGAGAAATACGTAAAGCTAACATACAAGTGTTACATTGGGTTGATAATATCCCCAAAGATAAATGGACAAGGGCGTTTGATGGAGGGAAAAGATGGGGGCATATGACTACCAACCTCGTTGAATCAATGAACTCGGTTTCGAAGGCCACTAGAAATCTACCGATTACAACTTTGGTAAAGTCAACATATTATAGGTTGGGCACAGTTTTTGGTAAAAGAGGACATGAATGGACTAGAAAGTTGACATCTGGACAAGTCTTCACTGCTAATTGCATGAAGGGTATCGAGGACGAGGCTTTCAAATCAAATTGCCACATTGTTAGGCAGTTTGATCGACATATGTTTCGCTTTTTGGTACAAGAAACAGTGAATCATGATGGTAGACCAACAACCCACTTTAATGTCGATCTCCAAAATCAAACATGTGAATGTGAAAAATTTCAAACTTTTCATGTCCCTTGCTCACATGCTATTGCGGCGTGTTCAAGTATTAGACAAGACTATACTGTTCATATAACAGACGTTTTTAAAATACAAAGTGTTTTTAAAGTTTATGAGGAGAGCTTCCTCGGGGTCCCTACAGAGTCAGCTTGGCCACAATATACAGGTGACATTCTATGCCACAACGACACCATGCGACGAAAAAAGAAGGGTCGTCCAAACAGTACTAGGATTCAGACTGAAATGGACACGACTGAGAAGGAAAAACGGAGGTGTGGCATATGCCGAGAAGTCGGCCATATGCGCAAAAAATATCCAAACAAGGCTGGGCCTTCTAGTTAGTTTTATTTCAGCAAGTCTTGTTTTTTTTTCCAATCATCATATATTATTATACACAACTCATTACGTTCTTCAACACATACACAATGACAACTTAACATAACCTTCAAAATAAACACATAAAATAATAGCTAATAGAACATAACACTAACTTCCGAAAACAACACAACAACTACACAATACATAGAAAATAAACATGACAACATGTCAAACTAATACTCATGCATTTATCTGTTTCAAAAACAACGTTACAATTTAGAGACATGATTGCTCACGAGAAAACACAATAAAATGAGAAGAGGCAAATTATATATTTCCTACAAAATGAACCCTCTATTTATAGATGGAAATTCGGGCGGGAAATGAAGTGTTCATAACAAATTTTGGCGGGAACAATAAAATAAATAATTTTTCTTAATAATTATTTTACTATATTTATATATATAATTAAAATAAATAAAAAACTAAAAAAAAACTATTAAAAACGAAAATAAATAAAAATAAATAAAAAACGAAAATAAATCAGAAAATAAAAATATAATTTTTCTCAATAATTTTTTTTAATTTAATATAATATTTATATTATTATATTAATAAATATAATATAAATATAATAAAAAAACTAATTTATAAAACAGAAAATTAATAAACGAAAAAAAGGGTGCAATGAGATATTTAGAGATTTTTTTTTAACAGATGGCAGAATGAAACATTATTTTTAAAAACATGGCACATCAAGCAAAATCTCTAAAATTATTTAATTGAGTGATTTTATTTACTCATGCAGGGAGAGTCTTCTAAAAAAGCTCTGTCTACATCAGCACAAAAACTCATGGATACCTGCTACTATATGTGTACTTTTTGCTTATTCTTTTAATCTTATAATAATACATTTCCAATTTTTTTTTGTAGTACATGTTTGTGTATAAATGTGCATAGTACAAAGCACATCACTATATGTAGCTAGCTAAAAAGACTTTAGCTAAAATTGACAGCATTGTCTTATTTTAAAATTGACAAGATTCTAATGAAATTGACAGCATTGTCTTATGATGACAAAACTCAGTACTCCGAAAAATTTATACAAAGGAAAAGCATCACAAAATATAGCTAAAAAGTGACATTATTTTAAAAGGAGAGAGTACATTGTCTTATTTTTCTTCTATTTATTAGTTGTTTTTGTGAAGAATTTTCAGAAAAAGAATTTGATGGTACTACTTAAAATATAAAATATATTTATTGGAGGATAATCATATCTTTATTGGAAATTGGTTTTCATGTTGTCAAATGAATTTTCTGATATATATTTATAGTTTACATTTTCATTTACCAAAAAATGGTGCTCGGAAGTATTAAATAGACTAGAGAGGATCATTAGAGATTTCACTATGACAGTAACTAACTATTTGATTAATTAATTGAATCGTTAAAACATGGATTATGAATTATATTAAGAAGATCTCTTTCTGGCATTTTATTAACTTTTATTCATTCAATAATACAAGCAAATAAAAAACTATATGACTTTAAAATGTGATTGAAGTAGTTTATAAAATTGCACGGGACACAACCCGTTAGATTCCGCCAAAAAAATAAACATATATATTATTTTAAATAATGCAACACTTAAGATAACTAGTTAGATTTATTTTTTGACTGTTATATAAAAAGATTTCTAAAGTGACACGGGACAACACCAATTAGATTAAAATAATAAATCATTCCTAATTATTGCTCTTAAAAATGAAAAGTCTAAAATTTTGATTATTATGTATTTCAATCTTTTCACTGTAATGTTTAAAATGTGATTGAAATATTTCATAAATTTACACAAGATACAATCGATTAGATCCAAACAACGAAAAACATTATTAAATATTAATCTCAATATACATTTGAATATATTTCAGCTATCAATATATCTAATACTACATGTCATACTATTTCTTATACTCGTACTGACGCACAAGTCTTATACTATTTTTTTCCTCAAAACGACGTAGTACGCTCTTCATGAAAGCCAGTGAGCTTAGCACACTATGTGACGATATATATGGTTTAGATTATTACATTAAATAAATATTATAACACGGGACACTACCAGTTAGATTCAGACGAAAAAAACGTGTATAAATATTGTTCTCATTGTGCATTTGAATTGCTAATGAAATTACGAGTTAGATTCAGGAAAAAAAACATAAATAAATATTGCTCTCAATATGCATTTGAATTGCTCATGGAATTAAATTATAACACGAAACACTATCAGTTAGATCTAGATGAAAAAAAAACATAAATTTTTCTCTCACTGCACATTTGAATTAATACTCATGGAATGCAATTATAACATGAGACACTACCAGTCATATATGATATAAGTATCATTATAAGATAAATTGTTAACTTTCATCCATTCCTAATTTCAACTTATACAAATTATATCACGAATTTGTTCTATATTAATGATTTCAGAATAACAATTTTATAATACAGGACACTACCAGTTAGATACGGGACACTATCAGTTAGATTTTCAAGAAAAAAATCATAAATATTGCTTTCTATATGTATTTGAATTGATTTGAATTGTTGCTCATGAAATGAAATTATAACACGGGACACGATCAATGAGATCCATTGCGCATTGAAATTATTACTCATGAAATGTAATTATAACACAGGAAACTATCAGTCATATAAAATCTAAATATCATTATAAGATAAGTTTCTAACTTTCATCTATTCCTAATTTCAACTTATATGAATTGTATCATGATTTTATTTATCATTTTAAATCAAACAACTTTAACCGTGCAAACGCACGAGTCTGTTACTAGTTAGATATTCTATCAGAAAAATCGAACAAATACGTTTACAATGTTAATTAATTAATTAATAGCACGATAATCTAGTTTTTTTAAGTCAAATAAAAATATATATTTAGAGAGAGAAAAAAGAGAGTGAGAGCGGTTTGTGTAGTGAAGTTTGGATACAGGTTATGGTGGCTATATATGATGCAGAGGAAATTATGTATTAATCTTATCCTTTTAGAGTTTTTTCTTAGATATTTTGTAAGGATTTCTTTTGAGATATTTTTATACGTTGCGTTCTTTATCTTTTTGAAGAAAAATATGACTCATGCTAGATAGTATATGCGAAATATATGTAATGTCTAAAAAAAGTCTGCCACGTGTAGCAACATTGAGACAGACATGTGGAGGGCTATGGGAGCAAAAGGGTATCTATGGTATATTACCTTGATATTCAGTAATTCAAAATGTTGAGTTTTTATTCGAATACGTTAACACATTTGCCATTATTTTTTGTGCTTAATGCCCCCCGATATAGTCGGATAAGGAAAATGGTCACATATTAATCATATACCTAAATATATAGATGAATTCGTGGTAATAAACAACTAAAACACAAAAATTAAAGAATTCAAAGAAAAAATGAAGTGAAAGGTTGAAATAACAAAACTTTTGTTTCACGAGGTCAAATACGCAACTGATATCTTGAGGAAATTTATATGTTTGACTGCAATTTTGTAGTACCATAATTCTGATTCAAATTTTAATACATAAAAACCCTAACTTAATCACAATAAGTTATAAAACTTTATGTCATCTTAACATAAAATATCGGATTGTTGGACTCCATCCTACATATTACATACACACACAAAAACATAACACCAGCCACGTCATTAGAATGCAACCTTTGACAGGTTCCAAAACATCTTTAAAATACCACATATTCATCGGTTCAAGCATGAAACATACATCTGATCCAGATGATAGCCTATTAGGAACCCAAGCCAGTCTCTCGTCTTTAGTTTCTTATTCTTCTCGTATTCATGTCACCCATGACCGATGAACTTCTCATCGTGCACAATTTGTTTTCCACACACCTTGCACTGCACACCTCTACAACATAAAGCATGCATGTGTCTAAATAAATAAAGTTAAATAGTCCTCTGGGTCCATTATAGACATTTCTCTGTAACTATTATGAGGAAATGATGTTAAAATCACGGACAAAAAATTATATGAGTATAATTATTTATAGCTGAAAATCCTAATGATATAATGTTAATTAACCGACATATCATGACATTCTTTTTGGATATATATCTAGAGCCGATTAATCTTTTCGAGTAGAATTCCACATCATCTGACTCCACGTCAGTATCCTCATCCTGATCCCCATCAGAGTCATCATGCTCCTCAAGATAATCTTCACTCAACAGCATGCCCAACATACTTGCCCCAACATTTGTGGTCGGTTTTCCATCTGTCTTCTTCATAGTTTTATCAATAGCTCCTGTTGGAAATTCGACCATATTATAATATCAATTAACCACAAAGAACTTAATACAATACAAATATATTATCCATTCACATATTATATATGTGAGTACACGTGTTTTCCTTTTCATGCATGTTCTATTAACTATGATATCAATGACTGAAAACTTAATATAGCACACATATATTATCCAATGACACACTATAAATGTCAGCAAACATGTCTTCCTTTTCATGCATGTTTTATATTTTATGATATCAATGACTGAATGATATAAGACCAAAGAGAATCCATAAAAAAACCTTAACTCAACCTTAATGCAATTGTCGTATCCGTTACAATCCACCTCAAAATCTCATTTTCAAATTCTAAATTCAACATAATCATAAACCCCAACAAATCTGGCCACAGAACCTTCATACTATACCAAAACATAATTGATAGAATTTCATTACAGTACACATATCTATCATCCATTTACACACTACATATGTGACTAAACATCTCTTCATTTTTATGCATATTCCAAACCCATAACTTAAAACTATTCATTGTTGACATTTGTTCATTTATTTTCGATTTGTATAGTGTAACACCCCTAATATTCCCCGTCATTTTTAATAAATAAAATACAACCATCAGAGTGAAATTTCATCCTCAATTCGAGATGCTACTTTAAACCACTTTCAAAACATTCTCTTAAAGTTTGATACATAACATGAAAGAGGAAATTTGTTTGAATTAAGAAGCGGAAAAATTAAATAACAATGTCATCATCAAAACATAAATAATTTAAAAACTTCCAAAGTAACACTAACATGTTCTAAACATCACAATTTAAACTAAAATAACACAACGACGCTCCTGACTCCCATGTTACGTATCAGAGCGGACACCACGACCACGACTACTCATGAGTATCTTCATGTTACCAACATAGGGTAACATTCAAACATAAGGGGTATTCTTAAATCAATTAAAAGAGGAAAATGATATATATATATATATATATATATATATATATATATATATATATATATATATATATATATATATATATATATATATATATATATATATATATATATATATATATATATATATATATATATATATATATATATATATATATAAGGCATATATCACATAAGTGCAACAACACACTTATCACAATAAGAATCACAACCCAACTAAACACCTACAACAAACACGTCAACAACATAACATCCACATCATATATGTCAACAACAATGCATGCAAATGAGACTCAATCATAGACTCAATGCATGTGGTACCAATAGTCGATCCCTATTTCATGATCCAGTTCCCGTTGGTACTCTCGACCCCTTTTCCATGGTCCAATGCAACCCATATTTCATGATTACACCCTCGACCCCTATTTTGTTCAAATCCCTGTAATCTACACTAATGCGTATTTTACCATCTTTCTTAGGCACCGATACCACATTTGCAACCCACTGAGGATAGAAAGTGACAACTAGGAACCCTGCATCAAATTTTTTCATCACTTCTGCTTTAATCTTTTTTGACATTTCAGGCCGTATACGACGAACTTTCTGCTTTATTGGGCGACAACCTTCCTTCATTGGTAGACGGTGAACCACAATATAGTATCAAGTCCCGACATGTCCTCATAAGACCAAGAAATGATCTTCATATAGTCATGTAACATATGAATCAATCTGTTCTTAACACTGTCTTCTAATTCAGCTCCTATCTTGACCTCTTTCCTTTCTTTCTCAGTTCCCAGATTCACAACTTCAATTGGTTATTCATGCAGCTGTATAACTTTCTCTTCTTGCAGTAGCAATCTAGCAAGCTCTACAAGCACTTCACAATCTTCCTCATTTCCATTCTCAGCTTGATATATCGGATTCTCGAAGTTATAATTGGCAATAGCATAACTGTTATCAACTGGATACAGAGTGGATGAGGATCTGCATTTTAGTGACGTGGGTGTATGTAAGAACACATAGCTTCTAATAAAGGAAAAATAAAAGAAAGACAAAGAGCGCAATATTTACGAAAGCAAAAACGTCCATCGATTTTATTGAATGAAAATATGCAAATGAAATGACATCCCTAACAAGCATACCATTGTGCCCCGGGCAAGGCACAAGGCTTAAAAGTTTAATTGTTCAAAATTACAAATAAGAAAAATTGTAATAGCATTTACTCCTGACTAAAGGAGATAGGAATAACATCTTCAGATTTCCAACTGTTGAGCCAATTGCCAATGGTAGGAAAGATCCAGCTATCCAAGTTGTAGTCTTCATCTGAATCCACCACAACATTGACTTGATCCTTCTGAACTCCCTTATTGGTGATACGAATAGCACGAGCACGACGATCAGTCTTCTGAGATTCTATAGTAAAACCCAGACCAAACTTGTCATACTTGTAAGGAATGTCAGGAAGCTGACCCCAAAAATTACAACCACCTTCTTCAACTATAACTCTAGCATCCTTCAGAGAGGCCATTGTAGGAGGTACTCTAGTAGCAGCACGAACTGGTTTAGCAGCAGGGATAAACTCAGCAGTAGTAGCAACCTGAGGAACCACTTCAAATGTTTGGCAATGAGTCTCAACAAATCCACCATCCATCTCAACATACTTGAAAGTGTTTACCTGACTGACCATATACTCTTTTTCACCATAAACAGTGACAATCTTGCTTTTCACTGGATATTTGAACTTCTGGTTTAAAGTGGAAGTCACAGCACTTGCCCCGTGTATCCAAGGACGCCCAAGTAAGCAGGAATATGAGGGACGAATATCCATCACATAGAAGGTAGAATCAAAGACTTGAGAACCCACTTTGATAGGGAGGTCAACTTCTCCATGCACCATTCTTCTTGATCCTTCAAAGGCTTTCACCACCACATTACTAGGTCTTAGCACAATATCTTCAAAGTTGATTTTTTCCATAACATCCTTTGGCAACACATTTAAAGAAGAACCATTATCTACCAAAACATGAGACAGAGTAGTGCCCCTATATTCAATGGAAATATGCAGAGCTCTGTTGTGATTTCTTTTGGCAGGAGTTAGATCAGCATCAGAAAATCCTAAGCCATTGTCAGTAGTCAAGTTAGCAACATAAATTTCAAACTGATCCATAGAGATTTCATGTGGTACATGAGCAGACTTCAGGAACTTTACTAAAGCCTTAGCATGGGCTTCAGAACACATCAATAGAGATAACATAGAGATCTTGGAGGGAGTATGCCTCAATTGTTCAACAATATTGTAATCACTCTTGCGGATGATCTTCAATACTTCATCCATCTGCTTAGAGAGGTCTTCAGTAGCTGGTGTTTCAGCCTGAACAGGCTCAATCAATGGTCCTTTGCCTCGAGCTTCAGTACTTGGCCCAGGGTTGGAGATATGAACTGGAGCAGCAGCAGTCTTTGAAGTGTCTTCTGGAAAGAAAATTCTTCCGCTCCTAATAACCTTACTAGTCCCAATAATATTGTCGATATTAGGATTAACATTTGCAACAGGTATATCAGTTAGAGGCTCTTGATTGATACCATGGATATAAACATCAAAACAATGATTCCAAGGGATAGCCTTGTCATAATAATATGGAATTGGACCAAGAGTAGTAATAATTAGGGGAGCCACCTTTGGCTCAACAGTAATCTTCATAGGACCTTTAGGAGTGATCCTCATTGGACCCTTAGAAGTGATCTTCACAGGAGTACTGTAAACACCCCAAATTTGCCCTCACTAAGTTCACACCATGGCTTGTGGTCTTTCATCTTTGCATAAGTTCAATCATATCATCTCATAGTGCATTTTTGCTTCACTGCATTGGTTCTAAGTCATCTGCATCTAGGGTTTGTGATATGAACAATCCATGAGCTATCTGAGCAACTCCAAAGGTCTTCAATCATCTCAAGAGGTTCCATGTATGTCCAAGCATCATAATATATCCTCCCAAGGTAAAGAAAGTCAGAAAATCACAAGAACTGGGAAAAGCATGGAAGTAGAGCCAAGCTTAACTACACAGATGACCTGAAATTAGGGTTTTGGTTTCAGAGGCCATAACTCCAAATTTTTTGGTCATTGTTGTTTCTATTGGTCTCTACATGTTATAAGGATCATACATACCAATTTTCATGAAAAAATTCAATGGGGAAGGCATCTGATCAATAGATGACTTCTTGAGCAAGTCAGTGCAAAATCAGGGCATCTGAGGCCCCAATCATCCAACCAAAGGGTCTTCTCCATCATTTTGGGTGTATATGATCTTTATTTGATCTTAGAAGAAGTTAGAAGTTCACAAAATTGAAGAATTTCAAGCCATTTGCAAAGTTGCCATTTTGGGAAAGTGACTTGTAATGCAAACTTGCCATTTTGGGAAAGTTTTTCAACCTCCTCTTTTTGATTCAAAAATGCTTCAAATGAAAAATTCTTGGTCATGAAAGTTGTAGATTGAATCCTCCCATTTTCAAAAAGTACAAGAACTTGACCTAATTCATCATAGAACTCAAGTTATGGTCTTGCAAAGTTGGGAAAAATCACAAAAATTCACTTATGTGCCAAAGGGGGAAACTTGCAAATTCTTGTACCAAGGAATTTGTGACTTCTAATTAATGTCTAAGCATCACACAAGCATAATACATGACCTAAAATTCAGAATTTCCCAAAGATTTCTGAAGTTCCATGCCTTAAACTTCAAGAAATTCAAAAGGGGCCAAAGTTGAACAAAATTGCAAAATGATCCAAAACTCCTCATCCACTTGAGCCAGCTCACTAAATCATTTCTCATGGACCTCCTTGAAGCTGGCTGACTCGAGCCATGCCCCTAAAACAGCCTGCCATGAGCCCATACCTCAAGTACACCAACTTTTGACATTTTGGCAACTTTCCCATACCAATCAACATAAGACAGCACCCACTCTCTGACCTATCACCTTTCATTATGTGGATCAAAACCAAGCAAAAGCACACAAGATTGCAGCTGAACACTTGAGAATACACAGCACACTCAAAAATCCCAAAATTTGCAAAAGCCTTCGAATCTCTTGATTCAACCATCAAACCTTTAAACTCTTTTCGCCATTCAACTCCATAAACCTCACTGATCATTTCCCACCTTTCATTTTGCCCTAAAACCTTCATAATCAAAAACACGATTTCAACATTTCATGAACTGAGTTTCTGCCAACTTCCTCTAGAGGCCATTTAAACTCAAACCAAGCATCACAAGCTCTTGGGGGGAATCATTGGAGTGGATTTGAAGCAAAGAACTGGCTAGAAAGCTCCTGTTTCGAAAGCACAAGCTCAGGTAGCCATGGCATTTATTTTTCCAGAACTCTTATTTTATGTTATAGAATGATTCTACATGTTTCACTGATCACCATGATGTCTTTACTTTTGAGAATAGTTGAGAAATAAGCATTTCATAAGCTTCTGAAATTTTTGCCATGTTTTCCGTTTTGCTTCGATTCATGATTTTGATGTTGAATAAATGAGTTTTGATGTCGGATTCTTGTTGGGGTTGAGGAGAGGATCATTTCTGGAGCTTTAGGGGTCTTGGGGTTGCGTATTGAGGGAGATTGAGTGAGGAGCTAGCCGGAGAAGATGTCCGGAACACTGTTCCGGTCACCTGAATGTAATTAGGGTTCAGATTAGGGTTAATGACATAATTAGTGAAGTTTGAATTTGGACCGTCCATTTGCGCGCACTGGTCAATTCCCTCCCCTTTTTATTTGAATCTGGGCCTTTGGATCTGAATACTTTCATTTTTATTCATTTTAAATTCATTTTACTTACATTTCTTTCTACATTTTATTTAAAATAGTAAAACATTTCTAATAAATTTCATTTTTTGCACCATGGCATAAAATATTTTTCTCATTCTGAAAATAATTTTTATTTTATTTTTTGCATAATATTCGTATTTTAAAAATATTTAAATGTTTATTTTAAATTAGTTAATGAGAATTAATTAATTAAAATAGCATTTAAGTTTCTAAAAATCACAAAAAAAATCACATTGCATTTTGATACATTTAGAAACATTATCAAACTCTTCAAACAAATTTCTTTTTGGTTCTTGACCTATTTTGACATTTTTCTTTGGAATTAGGGTTCTTAAAAGTCAATATTTTTACCCTAACTTAGAAAAATCCTTTCTGCCTAACCATAAGGAGTTTGATGATGGTTCTTCTTGCATTGCATTCTTCATATCATTTAGTTCCTAGGATAAAATTGGTTTGAATTTATCTCTCATTTTCAATTTGTTGTGCATTTTCCCTTTTGAAGTGCCTTAAAACCCTAGCCAACTTGAGAAAATCATAACTTCCATTAGGTTAAGATTTAGGTCTCCTCCTTTGGGAAGTGAACTTGTATAGGGTTAGGGTTCCTTTGATTCCATTTTCAATTTTTTATCATGTTATCTGCTTCTGGTTTTGAATTTTGTATTGCATGTTATGTATAAACCCTAATTTTTGCCTTCATTTGCATCCATCGTCCATATGCTTGCATACATGAACTTGCCATGACATTTTGTGCATCTACATGACATATGAGACATCTTAGGACACATTAGAATCATGTTTGATCATTGCATCATTCATTTTCCATGTTGTGCATTCATTTCATTTCATAAACTTTCATGAACTTTCATGGTTCAAAACATGCTTCATTTGCATCCTCATCCTTGTATGATCATCCACAACTCTTGTCTTGTGTTTGCCTAATATCTTAATATCATTGACATCATGTTTATGCTTCTGACTTTGGTTTTCATCATTGTGTTTCATCCCATTTGCATTGCATCTCATTTCTTATTGCTAATTTTTCAGGTGGTAAGTGTTTGAGAAGTGAATTTGCCTTCACTTCTCATAATCTTTTCTCATCTCTCTTATGCATCCTTGCTGCATTTTAATTTTGTATTAGAGTGAGCTTGCTCATTCATGCTCCTTCTCCACTTTCTTTCTTCAAGCAACTTGTCTTCTTAAGTGAAGCAAGTTGACTTGTTTCTTCTGCTTCTCCTCCTTTCATATGCTTCTTCCTTGATGACTCTTCTTGAAGATCTCTTGCAAGCCTCATAAACCCAAGGAACATCCAAGCATGATCCCAATTAGGGTTGATTAGTTCCCCATTTAGTTTTTACCTTTGTGTCATCTCTTCTCATCTCATAATCAAGGACTAAACCTTTAAGGTTTTAAGGCTTTGTGATTAGGGTTATGCCTGTATCCTTCTATTAGGATGGAGTGTATAACTCTAATCCCAAGTGTTAAACCCTCAATGTGTTTAAATCCTTCAATCAATCCACCTAATAAAACACTAAGACATCAAGCTTGTAACTTGGGCCTTGCATTAGGGTTCTAATTCTTCCTTAATTGGTTAAGAAGGACTAACCCTAGTGTTAATGGACAAGTCCCCCTCAAGTTGTCTTACAAACCCTAAAATCCATTTCTTAATCTCACCATTAACTAAAATCCATTTAATAAAGGTTTCTGTATATTCCCCCTTTTCTTCCAGCATTATTCTTTAAGCCTCATAGTCTTGAGCTTCACATTCTTTCCTTACATTGACACTCCTTTATTTCACTTCACATTTCTTTTGCACTGACACTTGCATTCTTTTCCAGCTTTTGCACGCAAAATAGAACTGACACTACCCCTTTAAACACAAACTTTCAAGCGTGGATCCCGTCGAGTACGGCGGACAATCTGGGTGCTAATACCTTCCCAGGTTGTAACCAACCCCCTTTCTCAGTTTCTCTGGTTCACAACCGTCTTATCCATACCTCCCTAGGTTTATGCAGCATTACCTTTCCTTCGGGATAAAAATGCCTAGCTGGCGACTCTTTTTCTTTCCAGTTCACCCTTGTGTGTTCTCTCCTTTCGCCGACCGTTCGCGTCTGTACCCCTCTTGACCAGGTGTCATTTGGTGGGAGCGACAACTTGGCGACTCTGCTGGGGATACTTATACTGCAACCAGGGCTTCTGGTTCTTTTTGTGGGTTCCTCCTAGCGTTTGTTTGATTTGTGTTTACTGGGGTGTTATGTGCTATGTATGTTTATTTATTTTGCTTCATTTATTGCTTTATGTACAACTTTATTTATTGCTTTCTTTTATAGTCTTATACATGTTTCATACTGTCATTATCATTGCTGGATCTGGTTTGCTGTTTTGGTGGGTGGGGTTCCATTGAGAGTTTAAGGTCCTATACCTGGGACCTGAGTGACACCTAGGCTAGAGTGGTTCATGTTCTTTCCCATTCCATTTCGGTCTGGTGCGGGAATATGAAACACGGTTCAAATGTGAGTTTCTTCTTGAGAACTCTGTGCTACAGATTTCCTGTAGTGCTAGGGCTATCTGGGAAGCCTGCTAAGTCTGGATGACCTTTATTATGACCTTCAGAATCTGGGGTGAATTAGAGGATGATCTTTTATGGTTATTGTAAACACTGTACCTCCGGGTTAAAAGTGTTTACACTTCTCATAACTGATCCAAGTCTGAGGATCCTTGTTCTAGAGCACTACCTGTGATGGGGTTGGGCTGTTTACAGGTTTGCAGGAACCCTTAGCCACATCATACCCTGCTACTATATTGTTTAAGAGTACCTCATTTTGGACAGTTCTTGTGATTAAACCCCGGACATGTGACTCTTTATTTGAGTCCCCCACTCTGGTTTCTGGATTTCTAAGCCTTCATCTGGACTTTTGAATATACGTGGGCCTTATATCAAGACAGATAATCAGATCCAGCTTGATCACAAACCCTTGCATATCATTTGCATATATCATCATTGCATCATTTAACATTTGTTTATTTGTTTTTCAGGGTATCCATATCATATCTGGTTTGGTTTTGACCCCTTCTTCTGCATAGACCTCTACTTCAGTTGTCTTCATCAGTTATCTGCTTCAGCTATCTCCATCCTCACCAGCATCAGCCTGTCAGTGGCTCCTTTCCAGCATCAGTCTGTGGTCTTCATCAACACTTATCTTTAGTTACTTCGGAAACACTCATGACTACTCCCAGGAAGAGCAA
The DNA here is from genome assembly GCA_963966055.1 of Lathyrus aphaca. Taxonomy (NCBI): domain Eukaryota; kingdom Viridiplantae; phylum Streptophyta; class Magnoliopsida; order Fabales; family Fabaceae; genus Lathyrus; species Lathyrus aphaca. Next base: position 316,848,779 of record OZ014522.1, read on the forward strand.
CATATCCTACCATTTCTTTGAGCCTGTGTTGACTGGTATCAGGCAGGTCCAGTCACTCATCACACCTGATTACATCCCTTTGTTTAGAGAGCATTATGGAGGAATCCTGGATATGATTATGGACCTTGACCCTTCTCAGAGGAGCATGATTCACACATGCTTACAGTTTTATGACCCTCCTTTGAGATGCTTCACCTTTCTTGACTTTCAGCTAGGGCCTCTGCTGGAAGAGTTTTCCTCATTGATTGGAGTACCTATCAGGGGTGGAATCCCTTTCAACCCAGAGATGCCAGCTCCCAGAAATGAAGAGATAGCAAAGGCATTGTACCTGGAGCCTGCCTTGATTGAGCAAAGTATGACAACAAAAGCTGGGATCCCTGGTTTACATTTGGACTTCTTGATTTCTCAGGCCATCCTAAAGGCTTCAATGGGAGAGTGGAGGGCAGTCTGTGCACTATTAGCCCTCAGCATATATGGGGCTATATTATTTGCAGATGAGCCCAAATTTGTCAGCAAGAATGCCATCCATCTGTTTCTTCTAAAGAACCCAGTGCCCACATTGCTGGGAGATTTTTATTACTCCATTCACCAGAGGAATGAGAAACAAAGGGGGAAGTTAGTAAGATGTTGTGCTCCTTTGTTTTATACCTGGCTGCTCAGACACATGCCTAAGTCAGATGCTTTCTTGAATCCCCACCAACAGAAGAATTGGGCCAAGAGGCTCATTGCCTTGACTTCAGATGATATTAGATGGTGCACCCAGAGCACCAAAGGCAAGGACATTATCACCAGCTGTGGACAATACCCAAATGTACCTCTGATAGGAGTAAAGGGTTGCATCAACTACAATCCTTTGCTGTTTAAGAGACAACTGGGCTATGCTTTGGTTCACCCTCCCAGAGGACAAGATTTAGCTGAGACCCTGTATTGTGAAGTAAAACCTAATTCAGCTGTTGTCAGACAAGCATCCTGGGCTTGGGACAACATCCAGACAAAGGGGGTAGCTATCCTTGGAAGGTGTAATAATGTTGCCTCAGCTTAGTACTATGACTGGTCCCGTGCTAGAGCCCAGATCACCAGAATGCCTCTCACCTTGGAAGATATACCTGGACCATCCACAGTACAGCCAGCAGGAACTGTCATCCTAGAAGAATTTGAGAAGTTGAAAGAAAGGAATGAGAACTTATCTCAAGCTTTAAAGAAGACTCTTTGGGAAAGGAGTGATGGTCGTCTGGACATTGAGAGATTGGAAAAGCTTAGGGTGGAGCACCTTGCCAAAATTGAGAAGACAGAGGACTACATCAGGAAGGCAAGAGCTGGGGAACAAATATTGAAGAATGCCTGTAAAGAAGCCAAGATTCAGAAGGCTAGGACTGAGCTCTATCTGCAAGAGAGTCAGGCTAGGTGGGTCAGGATCACTAAAGCCTGTACACAAGAAGACCAAAGGACTCAAGCCAAGATTGAACAGCTAGAGGCCAATGAGAAGAAGCAACAGGAAGCTTTGTTGGCAGCCCAGAAGGAGATTTCAGAGTTGAAGCTCAGAGCAGGAGTGAAGAGATCAAAGGACCAGGACAGGCATAAGAAGCTGACCACTGCCATTGCTACCAGGAACCTCCTCATTAGGACCCTTACAGAGCACCCAGCTGGTCCAGTGACTGAGGCACTCCTGAAGGAGGTCAAAGAGGATGAGTTTGGACTAGATGTCTGATTCTTTGTTTGTTGTTATTTCCATTTGATGTACTTTTTCTTTTGATGTATTTTGACCCTTCAAGGGCATGTATTGTAAAACAAACTATGTATTGTTCACCATTTGTAATATATTTTAGTTTGTTTCCATTTGGGCTTTTCTCTCAACAACATCAAGCATCTTCCTCGAGGTCTGGAAAGGTCAAAACCAAGAACCAAACCGAATACCTTGGAAAACAAATAAGCATGCTGCATTGCATACTAACTTTTGTTTTGTTTTGTAGGTTTTGTTATTATTATTGTTTCTAACTTTGTTGTGACTTCAGGAAATGCGCACCGGTACCCGACTCGTAACAACCTTCCCGGTATTCAAATGGAACAAGTACAGCAGGATTTGACTGAGGTCAGAAATCAGATGGCTAATGAGAGAGTAGAAATGAGAAATCAGGTGTCTCAATTCATGGCTGTAATGACTGGCTTAGCCCAGAGTCAGGAAAGGTTAAGAGAGCTGGTGGAAAGGAAAACTCCTGAGGAGCCCCATCTGGGAACAGGAGGAACTAGTAACAATGAACGGGGCCAGCCTCGTATTGACCCACCAGTATTTGGACCTCATCTGGATCCGGAAGTTAACATCCCGAGAAATGTGCAAGGTAATACTGCTGGAGGGAGAATCTTGCAAGAGGATCCCCAAGAAGAACAATTTACTGTTATGGGAGCTGGAGATGAATTATATGACAGGAGGTTGGACGAGATTGCTGAGAAGTTAAGATCTTTGGAGTCTCAGAATTCTTTGGGCTTCAATGTGATGGACATAGGGCTAGTGGATGGGGTGAGAATTCCCCACAAATTCAAACCCCCATGCTTTGAAAAGTACAATGGTACCTCCTGTCCTCGCACTCACCTGCAGTCTTTCCTGGGAAGACTTAAAGCTTACACTATGGATGAAAAGCTGTGGATGTTCTACTTTGAAGACAGTCTGACTGGGGCTTCGAGAGAATGGTATTCACACCTGTCTAGGGCCACCATTAGATGTTGGAAGGACTTAGCTGAAGCCTTCATCAGGCAATATCAGTACAACCTGGACATGGCTCCCAACAGGACCCTTCTGATGGGAATGTCACAATCTTCTAGAGAGAGCTTCAGGGAATATACCCAAAGGTGGAGACAGCTTGCTGCTGCTGTCCAACCACCCATGTCAGAGAGAGAAATGGCTGTCATGTTCATGAATACATTGCAAGGGACCTACATTGATAGACTGGCTGCCTTCTCCTCTACCAGTTTTGCTGACGTGGTCATAGCTGGTGAGAGGATTGAAAGCCTTTTAAAGATGGGTAAAATTTCCGACAGTGGTGCAAGTTCATCCAGCAATCCCAGAAAGCCTTTTGTGGGACCCAGAAGAGCCGGTGAGACAAATTTCATTCATGCAAGCAGGGGCAGGCCTCAGTATGTGCACCGGTCAGTAGCAGCAGTTACCATCCCAGCTCCGATTCCTCAACAATCAGCATATCCTCAACAACAACAACCACAGTATCAACAACAAGTTCATTATCCGCAACAAAGAACCTACAACAACAGCAATAACAACCAACAACAGCGTCCTTTCGAACAAAGACCATCACAGGAAAACAGGGTAATTGATCCAATCCCAATGCCGTATGCTGCACTCTTGCCACAACTCCTGAAGCTCAACCTAGTTGAATTAAAGACATTGGCACCTCCAGATCCCACCAATATGCCAAAGAATTATGATGCAAATGCCAGGTGTGCATTTCATTCAAACGCACCAGGGCATAATACTGAAAAATGCAGGGCCTTACAGATGAAAGTCCAAGACCTGGTGGACTCAAAAGCTCTCAACTTTGCACCTCCTCCGAATGTCACAAGAAATCCGATGCCTAGTCACAACGGGCCTAGGATTAATGCTATTGAGGAAGGCAAACCATCCACCTTAATCACCAGTGTTGCACAAATTCGAACACCTTTGGTTGAAATCAAAGCTCAGCTCTTAGAGTGCCAAGTGTTCCCCGGTTGTGAGCTCGGCTGTGGGTATTGAAATATTGCAGTCAATGGGTGTGAAAGGCTGAGAGATGGCATAGATGGTCTTACTAAGGATGGCATCCTTCAGATTACGACAACAACGACTACAACTCCAACAATTCCTTCATCAACAATCACAGGTACTCCTACAACGTCAGCAACCATTGTTCCAACAGATTCCACTATAACTCCAACAACTGCTCAATCAATCATTTCAATGGATACAAGTTCAGTCACCATTCCTACTACAACTTCAACACCCATCCAGTCAACAATACCTCCTACAACATCAGCAACAATTGGTGAAAGCGTCTCAACGGTTACGATTTACTACGATCCCGCAAATGTTCCTACCAACAACCAACAAAATGCTACTCCTGTCAGAGCACCAGTTACCATATACTATGATCCACACACCATTGTGGTCCCCTCTGCAGCTGCTATCAGTCCGGTCACTATCACAGTGCCTGGGCCAGTTCCTTACGAAAGCAATAATGCCATCCCTTGGCATTATGGCTCAGATCTATACTGCGAGGGGTAGAAAATCACTTTAGAATCATCAACTTCTTCACCTCAGATAGACAATGTGGGGGGAGGCGGAGGCTTCACTAGAAGCGGAAGTCTCTTTGCCTCGCAATTTCCAAGACCCGTTGCCGGAGCAGAAGCTGCTGCTAAGGCAAAAGGGAAGAGCATGGTGCAAGAAGAACCAGTTGCTAGAGAAGCTTTGAAGACTCCTTTTGATCAAGAGGTTGATGAATTTATGAGAATCATAAAGAAAAGTGATTATAAGGTGGTAGAACAGCTTCACCAAACACCTTCCAAAATCTCCATACTATCATTGCTAATGTGCTCCGAGGCTCATCGGAACGCACTATTGAAGGTCCTGCACGCAGCTTATGTGCCGGAGGAGATTATCGTCAATCAGTTAGAGGCTGTGGTTGGAAATGTCAACGCTAGTAATGGACTAGGATTTACCAACACTGATCTGACAACGGAAGGTCGCAATCACAACAAGGCTCTGCACATTACCTTGGAGTGTAAGGGCGCAGTTCTTTCTCACGTACTGGTGGACACAGGGTCATCCCTCAATGTCCTGCCCAAGAAAGCCCTTGTGAAGCTGGAGTATGACGGATTGGCACTACGCCCGAGTAACTTGGTAGTGAGAGCCTTTGACGGTTCTAAAATATCAGTTCTGGGAGAGATAGAATTACCAATAATAATTGGCCCACAAGTTTTCAAAACGACCTTCTTTGTGATGGATATACAGCCTGCCTACAGCTGTCTATTGGGTAGACCATGGATACACGCTGCTGGCGCCGTGACATCAACCCTTCACCAGAAGTTAAAATTCGAGTGGGAAGGCAAAGTCATTACTATTTGTGGGGAGGAGGATATTTTTGTTAGCCAGTTGGCTACTTTCAAATACATTGAAATGGATGGGGAAATCCATGAAACCATGAGTCAAGGGTTTGAGGCCTTGAACATCAATGAAACATCTGCTGTGCTTGGGACCTCCATTACATCATATCAGCAAGCCCGAAAGGTTGTTGAGGAAGGTCCCGCCCAAGGCTGGGGCAAGCTGCTGCCCGTGGAGAAGAAGGAGGACCGGTTCGGGTTGGGTTACAGACCAACTCGACAAGATCAACCAGAGGCTGCAAAGGAGTCCATGTTTGTCAGCGGGGGGATGCTCACCCCGGATGCTGTGAATAGCTTGGAAGATGAGTCAGAAGACGAGCGCAACCTGGAAAGCTGGATACGTCCAAGGATCCCGGGGAACCATGTCTCAAACTGGTCTTCCCAGGAAATTATAAGAGTTACTCCTGCAGAGTAATTATTATTTCCTATGTTTTTAAAAGCATGCATCAAGTCCTACATCTTGCCCAAGATGTCAGGACTCATTTTGTAATCGGGCCATCTTGTATTTTGTTCAAAGATCAATTAATGAATATCATGACATCTTTTGCAAATGAGTCTTTTATTTTCCGCTCACTGTTTTTCATTTTTCATTTTTTCTACAAAAATAAAATGGCAATGCTTTTCAAAATAAATAACTTCATTTCCACTTTTTTCTAAACAAGATAAAACTGATCACTAAAATGAACAAATCTAAACCCTTGCAGAGAGTGCCCTCTAGATTGCACCGACAACAACACTGCTATGACTTCGTATGACTTTGACAATCCGATTAATCAAGCTGATGAAGGGGTTGAAGAAGATTATGAGCTACCTGAAGAGCTAGCTAGGTTGTTAAGACAAGAGGAGAAGGTTATCACTCCTCATCAGGAGGAGGTTGAAACGGTTAATCTTGGTACGGAAGAAGACGTGTTAGAAGTTAAGATCGGGGCCTGCCTGCAAGATTCGGTGAAAGAGCAACTGATTGACATGCTTCGGGAATATGTAGATGTTTTTGCTTGGTCTTATCAGGATATGCCAGGGTTAGACACCGACATTGTTATGCATAAGCTGCCTCTGAAAGAAGACTACCCGCCGGTAAAACAGAAGGTGCGCCGTACTCGCCCAGATATGGCAATGAAGATAAAAGAAGAGGTACAAAAACAGTGGGACGCCGGTTTCCTTGCTGTGACTAGTTACCCGCCGTGGGTTGCTAACATTGTACCTGTGCCTAAGAAAGATGGCAAGGTGAGAATGTGTGTGGATTACCGGGATCTGAATAGAGCCAGCCCGAAAGATGACTTCCCATTGCCTCACATTGATGTATTGGTCGACAATACGGCTCAGTTCTCGGTGTTCTCCTTCATGGATGGATTTTCAGGATATAATCAGATCAAGATGTCACCTGAAGAGATGGAGAAGACAACTTTCATCACACCCTAGGGCACATTCTGTTATAAGGTGATACCATTCGGACTGAAGAATGCTGGTGCCACTTATCAACGGGATATGGTAACATTATTCCATGACATGATCCATAAAGAAATTGAAAGTTATGTGGATGACATGATTGCCAAGTCCCTCACAGAAGAAGATCACCTGGTGAATCTGTTGAAGCTGTTTAAGCGTATGAGGAAGTACCAATTGAAGTTAAACCCCAATAAATGCACATTCGGGGTGAGATCCGGAAAGCTGTTGGGATTTATCATAAGTGAGAAAGGGATTGAAGTTGAACCTGATAAAGTCAAAGCCATTCAAGAAATGCCTGCACCGAAGACCGAGAAAGAAGTTCGGGGGGTTCCTGGGTAGATTGAACTACATTTCAAGGTTCATATCTCATCTTACTGCAACCTGTGAACCCTTGTTCAAGTTATTGAGAAAAGAACAGACGGTCAGGTGGAATGAAGACTGCCATAAGGCTTTTGACAAAATCAAGGAATACTTACAAGAGCCTCCGATCCTTATGCCTCCAGTTGAAGGAAGACCTCTAATCATGTACTTGACAGTATTAGAAGAGTCGATGGGGTGTGTGCTGGGCCAGCATGACGAGTCTGGTCGAAAAGAGTATGCAATATACTACCTAAGCAAAAAGTTTACCGACTGTGAACAACGTTATTCACTGCTCGAGAAAACTTGCTATGCTTTAGCGTGGGCTGCTCGCCGACTAAGGCAGTATATGTTGAACCACACCACTTTATTGATCTCAAATGGACCCAGTTAAGTACATTTTTGAGAAGCCAGCACTTACTGGACGGGTTGTAAGATGGAAAATGATCCTCACAGAATATGAAATTCAATACACATCTCAGAAAGCCATCAAGGGCAGTGTGTTGTCTGATTATCTTGCTGAGCAACCCATTGATGATTACCAACCTATGAGATTTGACTTCCCCAATGAAGACATCATGTTCATAAAAGCAAAAGATCATGAAGAGCCTGTTCACACTGAAGGGCCTGACCCAGAGGAAGAATGGACTATGATGTTTGACGGGGCTGTTAATATGAATGGTCGTGGTATTGGTGCAGTACTCATTACACCTAAGGGAGTTCATATGCCTTTCTCGGCAAAACTCACTTTTAACTGCACTAACAACGAAGCTGAATACGAAGCTTGTATTATGGGTCTTGAGGAAGCCATTGACCTCAGGATCAAGACTTTGACTGTGTTCGGAGATTCAGCTCTGGTAATTAATCAAACCAACGGCAAATGGTACACTCACCAAGATCATCTGATACCTTACCGGGATTATACAAGGAGGTTATTAACTTTCTTCACTACAGTCAAGCTTGAGTATATCCCTCGAGATGAAAATCAGTTTGCAGATGCTCTGGCTACCATTTCATCCATGATAAAAGTTCAAGCTGCCAACTTTGTGCCTCGGATTTCAGTATCCAGACTTGACAGACCGACATACATATTCTCAGCAGATGTTGTTAAAGATGACAAGCCTTGGTTCCATGACATCAAATGCTTCTTGGAGGATCAAACATACCCACCTGGGGCATCTTCCAATGATAAGAAGACATTAAGAAGGCTGGCTGGTAGTTTCTTCCTGAATGCTGATGGTTCCTTGTACAAGAGAAACTTTGATATGGTACTTCTCAGATGTGTTGATAAGACAGAAGCAGACTTGTTGATGCACGAGGTGCACAAAGGATCTTTTGGTACCCATGCTGGAGGGCATGCCATGGCCAAAAAGTTGCTAAGATCAGGCTATTACTAGATCACAATGGATACAGACTGTTGTGCGTATGCCAGAAAATGCCATAAATGCCAGATTTATGCAGATAAAGTGCATGTGCCTCCAAATCCTCTAAATGTGATGTCTTCACCCTGGCCCTTTGCCATGTGGGGCATTGATATGATTGGCAAGATTGAACCGACCGCTTCGAATGGCCACAGATTCATCCTGGTAGCCATTGACTATTTTACCAAGTGGGTTGAAGCAGCTTCCTATGCAAATGTCACCAGGCAAGTGGTAGCCCGATTCCTAAAGAGAGACATCATCTGTCGGTATGGAGTGCCCGAGCGAATCATTACTGATAATGGTTCCAACTTGAACAACAAAATGATGGCAGAGCTATGCCGGGACTTCAAGATCCAACACCACAATTCTTCTCCTTACAGGCCAAAGATGAATGACGCTGTGGAGGCAGCTAACAAAAATATCAAGAAGATTGTGCAGAAGATGGTGGTCACCTACAAAGACTGGCATGAAATGTTACCATTTGCCTTGCATGGGTACCGCACGTCAATCAGAACATCCATTGGGGCAACACCGTATCAGCTTGTTTATGGTATGGAGGCAGTCCTACCAGTTGAAGTTGAATTACCCTCTTTACGAGTATTGATGGATGTTAAGTTGAACGAAGCAGAATGAGTCCGATCCCGATACGAACAACTGAATCTAATCGAAGAGAAGATATTGGCTGCAATTTGTCATGGGCAGTTGTATCAGAAAAGAATGAAGAAAGCCTTCGATCAGAAAGTCAAGCTTCGAGAATACCAAGTAGGAGATCTTGTGCTGAAAAGACTCCTTCCTCCTCATACAGACCACATGGGCAAGTGGACTCCGAATTACGAAGGTCCATTCATAGTAAAGAAAGTCTTATCTGGTGGAGCACTGATGCTCATTACTATGGATGGTGAAGACTTCCTATCCCCTGTGAATTCAGATGCGGTTAAAAAATACCTCGCATAAAAAATGACCCGCTGGACATAAAAACAGAATGTAAGTCCAGGCAAAAATAGGGCATCCCGGCGAGTCAAAAACAGAATAAAAGACTCGGGCAAAAATAAGGGAAAATAAAAAATGTACACCCGCTGAGTTGAAAAGCCACATTGGACAACTTAGGCAAAAATGGGTATCCCGGTGGATTGAAAACCCGAAAGGGCGATCCACGCAAAAAAGGGAATAAGCGAACAACTGCATTCTGAATTTGTCTGTATCACTTACAACACAGCAAGCTTCGAAAGGCTAAAGCATCGGCCAAAATCAGCCTTCTTCAAAAAGCAAGATGAGAAGAACATCAATGTCATACGAGTCATAGCAAAAGGGAAGCTCACTGAAGCGTCATCAACATTGCCAGCATCCTTTTTGTTTCTCAATTTTGTAACAATCTCCTCATTTCAGGGGATCTGTTTCTTTGACTGTATTTGCCAATTCAGGGCATGCAAATTAATAAAATCAGATTTTCAGTCACGTTTCGTCTCGTACATTCTTTTTTCATTTGCAAAAATGTCCGATTTCCTTAATATGATGATTGCATAAATACTGATGCGTCTTTTCTAAAAATTTTTTTTACATGCTTACAGGAAATATATTCGCTCCAGGAGTGTCTAAATTCCTATGATGGAATCCAGTAAGGGATACCGCGGGATACTTGTACGTTTCTTTGTCATAACAGGATTGCAGGTGTTCAAAACGCAACATGGGGCATGAAAGGCTTCTCTCCAGCAAGCTACCGAATCACTATGTACTCAGCCCATCTCCCCAAATAGCACCAGGGGTGCCCTCTCCCCAGCTGAGTTGCCAGACATTATCATCCTCAACAGGATCTCCGCAAAAATCTCTAGGAAGGTCGTTCAGTGATCATTCCCCCTCAGCCAAGTGTTAGACAGGGAATCATCTCCCCGCAGAGTCTCAACCACTATTCAAAAGAGCAATATCTGAAGGTCTCACAACAAAGTGACGAAAGCTTCCACAGACCCCAGCTGGACTCCTCATCACCAAGAATAGGTCTGTCAGTGACTTATTCCCCCAAACAGAGTCATATATATCAGATCTACCAATGATCTCATCCCTAGCTGGGATATCACTTCAAGCAGATCAGCCAGGGATCTTCATCGCAACGGGATCCGAATCCCGGATCGGTACCTTTGCACAATCATAGCATTCGCATCATATCTCCCCATAGAGCGTAGCATTCCGTCTAATACGGAGCATTACAGCAAAAATCAAACATATTGCATAGTCACAAGCCATGATTGAATCAATCCCCTGTGAATACTGACATACCATCAACAACATACAGGATACCACTCAAATTCCCCGGCAGAATGCCAAAGCAGTTTCTTCGCATGTCCCAGATACAGATACATGCCCGTTTTGATACTCGTCCGTGTCATTTTTCCTCGGAAAATTGCCGGAATACTTTCCACAAACAGATACTTATACATAACAGATAACTCCCCTGACACTCGTCTGTGTCATGTCCCCAGCAGAAATCCAAAGCGTCCCCTTTGCACTCACAAAAACATATTAGTATACTCTCCTAACACCCATCCGTGTCACTTATCCCCAGCACAGTTGCCTAATACCTTGCTTATTATGTCTTCCGGCACCCGTCCGTGTCATCCTATCCCACGGAGCGTCAGAATATCTATTTTATACACTTTCTCTTACGATACTCATCCGTGAGTTGAACACTCGTCTGTGTCCTATTCATACCTTTTCTACTTATATAGATACTCGTCTGTATCTTATATATACTTATCTTTTCCTAGATTCAACACTCTTCCGTGTTCTCTGTTAACCAGTTGGTACTCGTCCGTACCATCATCTCCGAACATGCGTCGGCGTTTGTTTCTACCAATACTCGTTCGTATTGTAGTCTTAAGGATGCTCGTCCGCATCTTTAATCTATACACAGCGTCAAACACTTATACCCTTTCTTTCTTGAAATTAGACACTCGTCTGTGTCTACCATTCCCCAGAAGGGTCCTCGGCAAATCACCAGTAAAAAGCAAAATTTCTCTTCTATCTGACATTCGTCCTGTGTCATGATACTTTCGGCAGTCGTACCCTGCCAGGTGATCGTCCTTCACCTTTTTGATGATCGTCCTTCATCATCCCTAGCGGAGTCTCCATTATTGGAACCCTTTTCCTATCCGACATTCGTCCTATGTCGCGATATGTGAGCAGCCGTCCCCTGCCAGGTGATCATCCTTCACCCTGTTGATGATCGTCCTTCATCATGCTTATCCGATGGTCGCCCCCATCGTCGACTCTTCCTATCCGACATTCGTCCTATGTCGTGATACTTTCGGCAACCGTACCTTGCCAGGTGATCGTCCTTCACCTTAGATGACCGTCCCTCATCTTATCCCCAACAGAGCAGCCGTCCCCTGCTAGGTGATCGTCCTTCACCTTTGATGACCGTCCCTCATCATTCATTTCAAACCTGATGACCGTCCCCATCATTACCTTTAACTTAAAATCCCCAGAGAGTCTTATTTCTTTTCCTGATGGCCGTCCTCATCATAATCTCTTTATTTCCCCAGCATATCGGTCGTCCCCGTCATTGCTTTATCCCCGGCAGTCGTCCTCTGCCCGATAGTCGTCCTCCGTCGCCCGCATTTTATAATCATACTTTACTTCCTTTTACAATCTATATCCCTTTTCTTCTTCATTCAGTGAGTGCAAAGTTTGGACTGTCTTTGGTATTCAACCACAAGTTATCTTGTTTGCCTGTTAAGCCGTCGCTTACATCCTACACAGCTAACTCATGTTTGAATAGGGGCAGCTGTAAACACCCCAAATTTGCCCTCACTAAGTTCACACCATGGCTTGTGGTCTTTCATCTTTGCATAAGTTCAATCATATCATCTCATAATGCATTTTTGCTTTACTACATTGGTTCTAAGTCATCTGCATCTAGGGTTTGTGATCTGAACAATCCATGAGCTATCTGAGCAACTCCAAAGGTCTTCAATCATCTCAAGAGGGTCCATGTATGTCCAAGCATAATAATATATCCTCCCAAGGTCAAGAAAGTCATAAAATCACAAGAACTGGGAAAAGCATGGAAGCAGAGCCAGGCTTAACTGCACAGATGACCCGAAATTAGGGTTTTGGTTTCAGAGGCCATAACTCCAAATTTTTTAGTCATTCTTGTTTCTATTGGTCTCTACATGTTATAAGAATCATACATACCAATTTTCATGAAGAAATTCAATGGGGAAGGCATCTGATCAATAGATGACTTCTTGAGCAAGTCAGTGCAAAATCAGGGCATCTGAGGCCCCAATCATCCAACCAAAGGGTCTTCTCCATCATTTTGGGTGTATATGATCTTTATTTGATCTTAGAATAAGTTATAAGTTCACAAAATTGAAGAATTTCAAGCCATTTGCAAAGTTGCCATTTTGGGAAAGTGACTTGTAATGCAAACTTGCCATTTTGGGAAAGTTTTTCAACCTCCTCTTTTTGATTCAAAAATGCTTCAAATGAAAAATTCTTGGTCATGAAAGTTGTAGATTAAATCCTCCCATTTTCAAAAAGTACAAGAACTTGACCTAATTCATCATAGAACTCAAGTTATGGTCTTGCAAAGTTGGGAAAAATCACAAAAATTCACTTATGTGCCAAAGGGGGAAACTTGCAAATTCTTGTACCAAGGCAATTTGTGACTTCTAATTAATGTCTAAGCATCACACAAGCATAATACATGACCTAAAATTCAGAATTTCCCAAAGATTTCTCAAGTTCCATGCCTTAAACTTCAAGAAATTCAAAAGGGGCCAAAGTTGTACAAAATTGCAAAATGATCCAAAACTCCTCATCCACTTGAGCCAGCTCACTAAATCATTTCTCATGGACCTCCTTGAAGCTGGCTGACTCGAGCCATGCCCCTAAAACAGCCTTCCATGAGCCCATACCTCAAGTACACCAACTTTTGACATTTTGGCAACTTGCCCATACCAATCAACATAGGACAACACCCACTCTCTGACCTATCACCTTTCATTATGTGGATCAAAACCAAGCAAAAGCACACAAGATTGAAGCTGAACACTTGAGAATACACAACACACTCAAAAATCCCAAAATTTGCAAAGGCCTTCGAATCTCTTGATTCAACCATCAAACCTTCAAACTCTTTTCGCCATTCAACTCCATAAACCTCACTGATCATTTCCCACCTTTCATTTTTCCCTAAAACCTTCATAATCAAAAACACGATTTCAACATTTCATGAACTGAGTTTCTGCCAACTTCCTCTAGAGGCCATTTAAACTCAAACCAAGCATCACAAGCTCTTGGGGGGAATCATTGAGTGGATTTGAAGCAAAGAACTGGCCAGAAAGCTCCTGTTTCAAAAGCTCAAGCTCAGGTAGCCATGGCATTTATTTTTCCAGAACTCTTTTTTTATGTTATAGAATGATTCTACATGTTTCACTGATCACCATGATGTCTTTACTTTTGAGAATAGTTGAGAAATAAGCATTTCATAAGCTTCTGAAATTTTTGCCATGTTTTCCGTTTTGCTTCGATTCATGATTTTGATGTTGAATAAATGAGTTTTGATGTTGGATTCTTGCTGGGGTTGAGGAGAGGATCATTTCTGGAGCTTTAGGGGTCTTGGGGTTGCGTATTGAGGGAGATTGAGTGAGGAGCTAGCCGGAGAAGATGATCGGAACACTGTTCCGGTCACCTGAATGTAATTAGGGTTCAGATTAGGGTTAATGACATAATTAGTGAAGTTTGAATTTGGGCCGTCCATTTGCGCGCGCTGGTCAATTCCCTCCCCTTTTTATTTGAATCTGGGCCTTTGGATCTGAATACTTTCATTTTTATTCATTTTAAATTCATTTTAATTACATTTCTTTCTACATTTTATTTAAAATAGTAAAATATTTCTAAAAAATTTCATTTTTTGCACCATGGCATAAAATATTTTTCTCATTCTGAAAATAAATTTTTATTTTATTTTTTTGCATAATCTTCGTATTTTAAAAATATTTAAATGTTTATTTTATATTAGTTAATGAGAATTAATTAATTAAAATAGCATTTAAGTTTCTAAAAATCACAAAAAAAATCACATTGCATTTTGATACATTTAGAAACATTATCAAACTCTTCAAACAAATTTCTTTTTGGTTCTTGACCTATTTTGACATTTTTCTTTGGAATTAGGGTTCTTAAAAGTCAATATTTTTACCCTAACTTAGAAAAATCCTTTCTGCCTAACCATGAGGAGTTTGATGATGGTTCTTCTTGAATTTCATTCTTCATATCATGTAGTTCCTAGGATAAAATTGGTTTGAATTTATCTCTCATTTTCAATTTGTTGTGAATTTTCCCTTTTGAAGTGCCTTAAAACCCTAGCCAACTTGAGAAAATCATAACTTCCATTAGGTTAAGATTTAGGTCTCCTCCTTTGGGCAGTGAACTTGTAAAGGGTTAGGGTTCCTTTGATTCCATTTTCAATTTTTTATCATGTCATTTGCTTCTGGTTTTGAATTTTGTATTGCATGTTATGTATAAACCCTAATTTTTGCCTTCATTTGCATCCATCTTCCATATGCTTGCATACATGAACTTGCCATGACATTTTGTGCATCTACATGACATATGAGACATCTTAGGACACATTAGAATCATGTTTGATCATTGCATCATTCATTTTCCATGTTGTGCATTCATTTCATTTCATAAACTTTCATGAACTTTCATGGTTCAAAACATGCTTCATTTGCATCCTCATCCTTGTATGATCATCCACAACTCTTGCCTTGTGTTTGCCTAATCTCTTAGTATCATTGACATCATGTTTATGCTTCTAACTTTGGTTTTCATCATTGTGTTTCATCCCATTTTCATTGCATCTCATTTCTTGTTGCTAACTTTTCAGGTGGTAAGTGTTTGAGAAGTGAATTTGCCTTCACTTCTCATAATCTTTTCTCATCTCTCTTATGCATCCTTGCTGCATTTTAATTTTGTATTAGAGTGAGCTTTCTCATTCATGCTCCTTCTCCACTTTCTTTCTTCAAGCAACTTGTCTTCTTAAGTGAAGCAAGTTGACTTGTTTCTTCTGCTTCTCCTCCTTTCATCTGCTTCTTCCTTGGTGGCTTTTCATGAAGATCTCTTGCAAGCCTCATAAACCCTAGGAACATCCAAGCATGATCACAATTAGGGTTGATTAGTTCCCCATTTAGTTTTTACCTTTGTGTCATCTTTGTGTCATCTCTTCTCATCTCATAATCAAGGACTAAACCTTTAAGGTTTTAAGGCTTTGTGATTAAGGTTATGCCTGTATCCTTCTATTAGGATGGAGTGTATAACTCTAATCCTAAGTGTTAAACCCTCAATGTGTTTAAATCCTTCAATCAATCCACCTAATAAAACACTAAGACATCAAGCTTGTAACTTGGGCCTTGCATTAGGGTTCTAATTCTTCCTTAATTGGTTAAGAAGGACTAACCCTAGTGTTAATGGACAAGTCCCCCTCAAGTTGTCTTACAAACCCTAAAATCCATTTCTTAATCTCACCATTAACTAAAATCCATTTAATAAAGGCTTTGTTTTGGCATGAGGTTAATCCCTAATCATGGATTAAGTTGAGGAGCCTTCCTCAGCTTAAATGTTCTCATCTATTATCCTTCTATTAGGATGGTGTAATGAGTCCATTAAATCCTTGATTATGGCTTAAACTCATTACTTAACACTAAACAAAAGCTCCAAAAACATCTAAATAATTGCAAGTAGGTTAATGATCTTAATCCTACATCATGGTGATTAAGTGTGAGGTGCTTAC
This sequence comes from Lathyrus aphaca, assembly GCA_963966055.1. Taxonomy (NCBI): domain Eukaryota; kingdom Viridiplantae; phylum Streptophyta; class Magnoliopsida; order Fabales; family Fabaceae; genus Lathyrus; species Lathyrus aphaca. Next base: position 316,864,937 of record OZ014522.1, read on the forward strand.
TTCATACTTAAGGTATTCTCATTACCCCTAACCAGAGGGAGGATGTGATGAGTCTACTAACCCTTGGTTTAGGCTTAAGCTCATTTTCTTATGACAAACTTCAAAAAGCAATAAAAGCCTGAAAACACAAAAACAAACAATAATCGTCTCCTCCGGGATTCTTTTCTCATCTCATTCACTCACAAACGAGAACTTGCTTCTTCCGTCTAATGCAAGACAGTTTGCACCTGAGCCAGACAGGTCATACACTTGAGCATAGACAGGTAAGAAGTTCATCAGTCAATTTATCTTTCAGTCTCTTTGAGTCGAACTACGGTGTTCTGACTTCCTCATTGCACAAGAGGATACGTAGGCATAACTTAACAGTTATCGAACAAAAGTCTCTGTATATTCCCCCTTTTCTTCCAGCATTATTCTTTAAGCCTCATAGTCTTGAGCTTCACATTCTTTCCTTACATTGACACTCCTTTATTTCACTTCACATTTATTTTGCACCGACACTTGCATTCGTTTCCAGCTTTTGCACACAAAATAACACTGACACTACCCCTTTAAACACAAACTTTCAAGCGTGGACCCCGTCGAGTACGGCGGACAATCTGGGTGCTAATACCTTCCCAGGTTGTAACCAACCCCCTTTCTCAGTTTTTCTGGTTCACAACCGTCTTATCCATACCTCCCTAGGTTTATGCAGCATTACCTTTCCTTCGGGATAAAAATGCCTAGCTGGCGACTCTTTTTCTTTCCAGTTCACCCTTGTGTGTTCTCTCCTTTCGCCGACCGTTCGCGTCTGTACCCCTCTTGACCAGGTGTCATTTAGTGGGAGCGACAAGTACTAGTAACCATAGACACATCTTCAAGCTTCAGATATTGGGATAGACCTTCACATAAGCTCTCTACAGAAGGGGTCTTTTCAAACAATATAGTACGGTTGTCCATTAAATGCTGAATACCTTATTTCAGCTTCCAACAATCATTAGGTTGAGAGGCACAATAAAAACAATCTTCATTGCAACCCGGAAATAAACCGGCTTGCTGCAGCTTATTAGTATCATGACCTGGGCAGTTGGAGTGATATGCACACCTTGCATTGGGATTATAACGAGGAGAGGTAGTATTGGGATTCTGAGGAGGATCCCTCAAGGTAATCAATTCTCCTTTCAACATATGTTGTAGAGCCTGAGCCAACGACATATTGATCTTTGTAAATTGTCTCCTAGGCGTACCTTGCTTAGGCTGACTATTTTGCTGATCTTGTTGTGTAGGTGCAGGATTAGAGATTAGGAATTCTCCCACAGATTGGTTATTTCTATTACGACCCTGTTGGCCATACACATCATTAGACTCTTTCTTTCCATTAGAGGGCTTCTTGGTGGTACTTGAAGAAGCAACCATTTGTATCTTACCACTTTGTATTCCACTCTCCACGCATTCTCCAGTCATTATTAGCTCATTGAAACCAGATGATGAACTTCCAATTAGATGACTGTAGAAAGGACCAGTTAGTGTACTCATGAACATATCAACCAACTCCCTATCAGTTAAAGGAGGTTGAACTCTGCTTGCAAGATCTCTCCACTTCTGGGCATACTCCTTGAAACTTTCTTTAGAACCCATAGACATGGTTTGGAGTTGCATGCGAGTTAGTGCTAAATCAGAGTTATATTGATACTGCCTATAGAACGCCTCAGCAAGATCATTCCAAGTACGAATATTTGTACTCTCAAGTTGATAGTACCATTCCAATTTAGCTACCGATAAACTCTCTTGAAAGAAATGAATCTACAACTTCCTGTCAGCAGTATGTGGTTGGATCCTTCGGACATAAGATCTCAAATGCAGCTTGAGGCATGACACACCATCATATACCACAAAAGTAGGAACCTTAAAACCAATAAGGATAACAACTCTAGAAATCAAACTCAAATCTTCAAAATCCAATCCAGGAGTCTTCTGCAATTCCATAACATTCACACGGTCCTCTAGTAACTTATATTTCTCATCACCAGTTGAATCATGATAATAGTTCTCCTCATAATCAGAATTCACAGCAGTACCACGTGGACATTCTTCTTCTTTTGCAGAATCTTCATCTCCAGGGTTTTCAACCTCATCATCTGTCTTGATTGGAGCTCTGAATCTTCTTCCCAAATTGATGAAGCCAACTAGTTTTTTTGGTCTTCTTCTTCTTCTTCTTCTTCTTCTTCTTCTTTTTGGTCAGGAGCGCCTTCAGCTCTTCTTGTCTCTTGGACAAGTTCAGGATCACCTCTTGAAATTGAGCATTATGAACTTGAAGATCTTTAACAGATTGTTCGAGAGCCATTTCTGCCGAAATAAACAGCGAGAAGATGAGAAACCTGTTGTGAAAACCTGTCATGTAATGATATGGTATGTAGATGCGTATGCAATGTTTCCAAGGACCATAGTGTAATACCCCAAATTTTCCCTCTCATGTTTAGCATCATCATCATATCATAATCATCATTAGCATGTCATGTCCTTAGCATATTGCATGGGAAAATGAAGCATAACACTTGCATGTTCCAGCATAAGGCATATGATCAATCATCAGGGAAATTCAAAGCTTACAGGGCATGTTACAAGTTTGACATCATGTTCAAAGGCCTTAAAAGGGATTGAGGATCAAAATCAGGTCAAAATGATTGACATCGGGTTATTCTTGAGGTTTCCCACCAAAAGGAGGGAAAATTCAAAATTCACTAACGTTAACCGGTCAACGCTTTGGTTAACCGTTTAACGGCTGCGAATTTTGAATTCCAGCAGCAAATTCAGCATGTGCTTTGGCTCCAAATTTTCAATTTTCTGATTTTTATTCATTTGAATTAAAGAGAAGGATCTATAGCACTTATCCAAGCCTAATCCCATTGAAAAATCCTAATCACATTACCAAACCATATTTTTTGGATCCCAAGCCTAAATTTTGGGCCCCAAACCTAAACCATATTTAATTCATTTCTCTCCAAACCAAGGAAGACTCTCTCATAATTTCCATTCTCATTCTGAATTTTCACTCTTCTCTCTCACTTTTCTCTCATTTTCTTTCCCACATTTTCCAAATCACTCAAAGTTCCTCTTTGAAGATCACATAACCTTGCCTTAAGGTGTGTAGATCTTGGAACTAGACCTCCATCCATAGTTTCTTTGCATCATTTTGCTGGTTTAATTGGTGATTCAGATCTGGTTTGATATTTAGAAGTGCTTTTGGATCCAAAATTCTGCATCAAGACCTTGTTCTTGCATTTATTTTGCATGGAGTGTGAAACTTAGCACCGGATCTTCAAAGTTCTCCGCGAGATCTCTCATTTCCAGCTCAATAAACAACTACCAAAGCATACCTCAGCTTTGTAGGTTGGTTAAATTCAGATCTAGCTCTGTTTTAGCTTATTTGCATGCTTGTGCTTTAGATCCACCATGTGCTTGTGTATTTGCTTGTGTTGCTTGATTTGATTGGTTGATTTGTAACCAGATCTATGTATTAATGTTCATGAGCTTGATGATTCCATTTAATGTGAATTGATCCATTTATTTCATGCTTAATTGATTGCTGGTCTGGTGTGAGATTAATTGGATAAGCTGGTTTGAGCTGATTTTTCTGCAGGAAATTGCTGCTGTTTCGTCAGTGTTAACCGATTAATGGATTGGTTAACTGGTTAATGCACCAGTTTCTGTGTTGGTTTTCTGCAGGTTTGGATTGGTTAACCGGTTAACGCTTTGGTTAACCGGTTAACACTGATGCAGTGTGCAATATTTGCTTTGTATTGTTTTGTTTGATCCCGTTACTTGTTTTAAATGCCATGGATCATTGTATGATCATTGAATATGAATTTTAGGGTGATTTGCTTGCTGGTTGATGCATGCTTCCATGTTCTCCACACGTAAATGCTTGTGCGCGTAATGTGATATGTTGTTGTTTGATCTTTGTTGATGTGAACTTCGAGCATGCCATTTCCATGATTTTATTAATGAACATGTGCTGGATTTTGCTAACATTTGCAGGGGTGTATGGTAAGATAAGTGTGGATGTTCATCCACATTTCAACTCTTCATCCTTTTCCTTTGAAGTTGCTTTCTCTTTGTGCTTTTGATGTGCCTTTTGCCATCATGTGTTGCAACTTTTTTCTTCCCCTTTAGGAGCAACTTATCTCCTTTAGAGGAGTAAGTTGCTTGCTAGCTTCCCTCCTCTTCTTTTGCTCCTCTTTGGTTCTTCTTTCTTCTTCATTAGGATAGTTGAAACCTCACTAACCTTAGGACCACTTTTGCATGAAAACTTTAGGTTTATTCTTTCCCCATTTTAGATTTTACCTTTTTGCTCCTTTGGTTCTTTCTATTCTCATCTCAAAGAAAGAAATGACTTCTTGTGTAATATCTTTATTCCATGGGGCATATGTATTCATTCCATCTTGAAATAGTGCATTTGTCTAGTATGATGCACAAGTCGGATCATGAGGTCATCTTCATCAAGAAAAACCCTAAAAAACACTTCTTCATTTTTAATCACCAAAACACCTAATAAATTCAACAAGTCAATGAATTTAGGCCCTTTCCCTTGGAAAAAAGTCTTGGATAAATTCTCCTTACTTGGTGTGCTTGTTCTATTATTCCATCTTGGAATGTAGTAGCAAGTACACATTCCATGGAAGAGAGCTTGAGTTCATTCTCTTGTGCCACACCAATAAAAAGCTCTAAAAAGCATAAACAAACAATAAGCGTCTCCTTCGGGAATTCTTTTCTCACCTCCTTCGCTCCGTCCGCGAACTTGCTTCTTCTTGTCATTATGCAAGACGGTTACGCACTCGTCGTCTTAGTCTGCAACACCTGGACATTGGCATAGGCAGTTAAAGCCTTAATTCACAAGCAATCTTTTCCACCCCTAGTTAGGGGAACTACGACGTCTCTGATCCTCATGTCCAGATGAGGTACGTAGGCAGCGGGGTAGGGCCCGTTCGAGCACAATCTTTATTTTTCCTACATTTTTCCTATTCATTTCTTTTTTCAGTTCCCTTTTTATTTTATTTTTATCCAGTTTCAGTTTCAGTTTTGCAGCAACTTTCATTTCTTCACCCTTTGAAGCAGGTTTCTTTGCAAGCGTGGATCCCGTCGGGTACGGCGGACGATCTGCAGTGCTAATACCTTCCCAGGTCGTAACTGACTCCCGATCTCAGTTTCTTTGGTTCGCAGGACCCGTGTCCTTCCTTTTCTTTTCTTCTGGTTTGTGCAGCATTACCATTCCCATTCCTTCGGGATAAAAATGCCTGACTGCGACTCTAACCTCTTTCCGCGCCTCTTTCGCGTTTGTACCAGGATGGAAATCCGGGGAGCGACAGCTGGCGACTCTGCTGGGGAATACCCAACCAGAGTATCTCTGGTTCCCTTGAGAGTCAATCCTAGAGCTTGCATGTTTCTGTTTCGTTGGGTGTTGGTTGTTTGCTGCTATGTGTTTATTTTACTGTGTTTATTTACAGTTTTATTTACAGCTTTATTTACTGCTTTTAGTATTTATATTCATGCTTCATATATTATGCTGGACTGTCTAGCTGTGCTGGTTTCCTTTTTTCTATGGGGTTGGGAACTGTTATTGAGAGATGAGCTCGTAACCGGGGCTCGAGTGCACCCTAGGACTTAGAGTGGACAGTCACTTTGGATTCATGGCATCTTGCTATGTTGGTAGTAGTGAGTTCCACACCCAGACTTGCGACCGTCTTGGAAATGTATTATGCCGAAATCTTTCTGGGGTAATACACAACCTCGATAGTTATGTGCATCTGGGGACCGATCATTGAGGACCTTTGTGGAAACATCCCTCTCCAGTGGTGACAGTGGTAGACCTCATTATGTGGCAAACCCATTTGCACCCGAGGGCCCACTGGGAACTTGCATAGGATGGCCTAGTTCTTTTATAGGAACTCAGTAAAAGCATCTGGTCGTATGACGATAGTATTGTACCCTTTGGGATGAATGTACTATTGTTTCTCGATTCCAGCGCTTGAAGCTGGGAACTTATAAAGGATGCTTGTTTTTCCCGGACTCACGCCGAGGCCTCCCTGAGTAGTACATAATTCCAAACCGATTCCCTGATTTGGTCATGAGCCATTTCTCGGAAATGGTGAATGTATTATTGCTATTCGGCTTTGAGAGTCCGTGATGTTTGACCCGGAGCACACCCGTGAGATTGGGAGGGGTTTACAGGTTTGCAGGAACCCTTGACCTCATCATACATCATTGCCAGTATAGTTCTATGATTTGATAAGGTTACATGGATTTTGGAGTTCTTAAAGTAATCTGATATCTGATTCCGGGGCTTATTTGAGACTGAATTCTTGTTCATGACACTTTATTCAGAGGATCTTGGTTCTTGGTCACTTGGGTCCCGTGTTCTGTATCCAGATAGTTCCGGTTGTTGATCATATGCCTGCATTGTATTTGCATCGCATCATACTTGCATTAATTGTTTGTGTTTCTATTATAGGTTATCCTTCATCTCAGTACCCAGTTCTGGTATTCATTGTTTCTCTAGATGACAAAAGCCCAAGAGATACCCAGAAAAAGGAATGTTCATTACACTTTCCCACAACCAGAAATTGAGGAGATTCAGAAACTGGTGGGCTTGATGAGTGACAAGGTTTCAGACAATTTCAGAAGCCGGTATGGGAAGATTTTAGGTTACATGAAGAAACCTACTGTCGATCAGAGAGATAGTCTTCATTCTTTGTTGCAGTTTTATGAACCTCAGTTGAGATTTTTTGTGTTTGCTGACTACGTCTTGGCTCCCACGATGGAAGAGATTTCTGACATCCTGAAGATTCCTATCAAGAATGGTGTTCCCTATTATGCTGCAGAGAAGTGTCCCCCGTACAAGGACATTGCAGGTGCTTGTCATTTGAGTATGCTTAGGGTGAAGATGGAGTAAGAAGCCAGTAAAGGGAAGGGATTTACTCTGGATTTTCTTATCACAGAAGCTCATGTGTTTGCTTTGGGAGGGAAATGGTTAGAGTTCAGTGCGCTGTTAGCATTAATGGTCTACGGGATAAGTCTTTTCCCAGGAGAGAAATGATGGGTAAGTTTGGATGCTATCTCTCTTTTCATCAAAGGAAACCCGGTGCCTACATTGTTGGGAGACTTTTACTTCGGTGTCCATCATAGAAATGAGAAGAGAAAAGGGTACGTGAATTGTTGTGCTCCAGTGTTCGCCGAGTGGTTCGCTAAGAAGCTACCAAAGTCAGGACCATTCAAAGATCTTAAGCAAGATTGGAAGTGGGCTAGAAGATTGATGGGGTTAACATCTGATGACATAGCCTGGGGATGTAGCAGAAACTTGGTAGGGAAGGAGTTTATTACAAGGTGTGGTGAGTTTCCTTATGTGTCGTTGTTAGGTAGAAAAGGAGTGATAAGTCATAACCCTATGCTGTCTAGAAAGCAATTTGGTTATCCACTGAAGGATCCTCCAACAGATGAAGAAAAAGCTAATACTTTGTATTTTCCAGCTGAGGATAATGAGCAGTTAGTTATCCAAGTATCCCAAGCTTGGGAAACAAAGGTTAGGGAGGGTAAGAAAGAATTCGGAAAGGTAGACCCTAAGACTTATCCCTCTTTTCCTGCTTGGATACAAGGGAGGGTTGGTACTTTCTTCCTTCCGTTTTCGGTTGAGGATCCACTATATCCAAAGGTGGTATCAATATAAACCACTATTTCTCTTGAAGATTACAAGAAATTGGAAGCTCGGTTGCACGAGGTTCGGGTAGAGAATTCTGAAATGGCTAGTTTGTATCACCGTGCCAATCATGCTAAGCAAGAAGCGGAAGAAAAGCTACAGAAGATGCAGGATACCTTAGAAGCTAAAGAAAAGGAGTTTGCTGGGAGAGAAGCTCATATTCAGAGATTAGGCTTAGCAGAGTCAAAGAGAGAAGCGGAGCATAAGAAGATTGTGAAGACTCTTAGGGAAGCTCGTCAATCCATTGCTTAGTTACAGGGCCAAAGAGAACAAGAGCAGAAGAAGTACAAAGAAAAAGAAGAATTCTTTGAGGCGCAGATGGCATTCAAGAAAGAAGAGGTCGAACAAGTTCACAAGATACGAAGAGTAAAGACTCATCAATTGGTGCAGAGCCAACTATCCTTGGAGGAAGCAATGAAGGAGATTGCAGATCTCAACCTGAGAGCGGGCGTCAAGAAGAACTGGACGAAGGTGGTGACTGCAGAAGAGGAACCTGGATTTCCTTTAGTTTACGGTTTTAGTTTATTGTTGCTTGTATCTAGACTACCTACAAGCTTGTTGTAGGAGTCTTGCTTTATCTTCTTGTCTTTTGTATTGAATTGTAACCCTTTGAGGAATGTTGTTTATGTCTATAACTCTGATTGTTGGTAGTTTGTTCATGCTATGCAATGATACTTTCCAATTATCGTTTTTGAATGAGCAAATTTGGTTTTCCTAAGCCACCAGGGTCTGAATACTCCTCAAAAGAGTTTGAAAAGTCAGTTTCCAAAAGGTCATCTGGAGTATTTTCCGTCAAAATACCAGAACTGGGGCATATTAATGCTTGGACGTGGAAACCTGAACAGTTACATTGCATGCATATAACGTGTTTGTTGTTTTGTAGGTATTTCTCCAGTGTTCTAACGTTCATGTCACTTTCAGGCACTATAGCTCCCAAGAAGGTACAAAGACAGTCAACGGTGCACAGATACCCTACAAAGGTGAACAAAGAGAGAGAGCAATGGAGCAGATTCAAACAGATCTGGCTGATTTAAGGACGAGAATGGACAACTTCATGAACCTCACGGCTGGGATGGGTCAAACTCAAGAGCGCTTGCGCGAGATGGTAGAGAACAATCAGGCCAGGAACAATGGGACAGTAGATGGAGGTAATCGCAATGGGGCTGGCGCCCCGTCACGTTGAAATCCCCGTAGTGCAACCAGGGGTCACTATTGTCAATGATGGAGAGAATAATCTGCAGATGGATGGGAAAGACGAGCAATTCACTTTGCTGGATGAGGTGGAAGGCCAAGGGGTTGACATGAATAGAAGGTTCAAAGAAATGGCCGAGCAAATTCGCGCCATTTAATCTCAAAGTTCTCTAGGGTTTGACATCAATGATCTGGATTTGGTTCCAGGGGTGAGGTTTCCCTACAAATTCAAGGTCCCTACTTTTGATAAGTATAACGGCATGACGTGCCCGAAAACTCACCTTCAGTCATTTGTGGGAAGGATTGCTGCGCATACATATGATGAGAAGCTGTGGATGTATTACTTCCAAGATAGTCTTATAGGAGCTTCTTTGGAATGGTACATGAAGCTGAGCAGGGTCAATATTCGAAGCTGGAAGGATTTAGCTGAGGCATTTGTGAAGCAGTATCAGTATAATTTGGATATGACTCCAAATCGTACCCAGTTGTAGACAATGTCTCAGAGTGCTAAAAAAGGGTTCAAAGAGTACGCCCAGAGGTGGCGTCAGCTTGCTGCTCGAGTGCAACCTCCATTATTGGAAAACGAAATGGCATACATGTTTATGGGAACGCTGCAGGGGGTATTTATTGAGAGACTGGTGTCCTGTTCGGCGACGAAGTTCAACGACATCGTGATAACTGGAGAGAGGGTTGAAACTCTGCTGAAAATGGGGAAGATTCAAGACACTAGTGCAAGTAGCTCAAGTGGTGTGAGAAAGGCTTTCAATGGACCTCCAAGAAGAAGGGAGGGAGAAACTAATGTTGTGTACGGTCGAGGTCGGGGCCGCGGATAAAGAAGATCTTATGAGCAGGTGGCAGCTGTCACCATCCCCACAGGTCCTGTACAACAACAGCAGCAACAACAACAGCCGCATCGCAATAACTATCAACAAAGGCCTTATCAACAGAGGCAAGCTCGTCCAGTTAATAGGGTGCTTAAGGCTATCCCAATGACGTACATGACACTGCTCCAGAGATTGTTGGAGTTGAACTTGGTTCAGTTTAGGACGTTAGCACCACCTCCACCTGGAGAGCTTCCAGTGGTGTATGATGCTAATGCAAGATAGGCATTTCATTCAGGAGCTACCGAGCACTCAACGGAGAAGTGCAGGGCATTACAACATAAGGTCCAGGACTTGATTGATTCAAAGGCAATTAACTTCGCACTGCCTCCAAATGTCACATCAAACCCCATTCCAAATCATGGAGGGGCCAGGATAAACGCCATTGATGGTGGTGAGGGTTTGAACCTGATCTTGAACGTGGATGAAGTAAAGAATTCCTTATTAGTTGTAAAGGACAGATTGTTAAAAAGGCAGGTATTCCCGGGGTGTGATTATGACTGTGAGGGTTGTTTGAATTCAGTTAATAATTGTGGGGATTTGAGAGCTAGGTTGCAGTGTTTGATTGACGAGGGGTCGCTACAGTTCGACAGAGTTGATGATAGAAGTGATTGTGTGTCTACAGTGACAATTTATTTTGATCCTGCTGAGGTTCCTGCCCGGAGAGAACTGGTGACCATCTATATTCCAAAGGCGAGTCCAGTGACCATCGTCAAAGCCTCTTGACCCGTATCCCCTGCAGAGTCGGGATTATTGTTGCCAATCAGGGCATTCTGTTTGTTGCTCGTCTGCATTTCCTGGAACTCGTCTGTGTTAGGTATCCGTTTGGTGCTCGCCTGCATTTCCGGGCACTCGTCTGTGTTGGGTATCTGTTTTGCGTTCGTCTGCATGCTCTATGGAACTCGTTCGTGTTTGATGTTTGACATTTGTTTTGGCTCGTATGCTTTCCCCAGCACTCGTCTGTGTTTGATCTCTGCTGGATGTTCGTATGCATTCCCAGCACTCGCTTGATCGTGAATTTTCTCCCCGGCAGAGTTGTGTTTCTCACCAGGCATTTGGTGTTAGTCTACAATTTTCAGCGCCCGTTGTGTTTGATGTTTGTTGATTGCTCGTCTGCACTCTCCAAGCGCTCGTCTGTGTTTGGCATCTGTTCATTGCTCGTCTGCATCGCCCCAACACTCGTCTGTGTTCACACTTTGTCGTTGCTCGTATACTTTCCCCGGCAGTCGCCTATGGATGGTAAATGAAAATGCTCGTCTGCAATCCTCAGCACTCGTTTGTGTTTTGAAACCATTTGATGCTCGTCTGCAATTCTTAACACCCGTCCGTGTTGGAAGATTTGTTTGTTGGTCGTATGCATTTTCCAGAACTCGTCTGTGGTTTGCGTTTTGTTTGAAGCTCGTTTGCATCGTTTTGATACGTGTCTGTATCATCCTGGTACTCGTCTGTATTGCTGCTATAAACGCTCGTCTGTGTTGGATTTCTGGTACTCGTCTGTATTGCTTCCAAATGCTTGTCTGTGTTGGATTTCTGGTATTCGTTTGTATTAATGGCTGATATTTGTCTGTATCCTCGCCTGAAGCGCTCATCTGTGTTTCTTAGATCATCGTCTGATATTCGTTTGTATCATTGACTTCTAGCACTCGTCTGTGATCTTTTGATGATCATCCAATACTCGTCTGTATTGAAGAGGTTTGAAGTCCTGATGGTGGGATTAAACATCAAAATGGTTACCGGTCCTGGCGTAACAGGTATATCCGAAGGAGGTTCGTCTGTCTCAAGCACCGCTCATCTACGTAAGATTTGTGAAGAGGGTTTGTCAAATCCTAAGTTGCACCTGGCATAACAGGTTTTCTCGAAGAAGACTCGTCTGTCTTAGACCATATATCCACGGATAATATATGAAGAGGGTTCGTCTATCCTGATTATGCATGTATATCCCACAGACTTAAGTGCATCACAGGTCCTGGTGTAACAGGTTATCTGAAGGAGGTTCGTCTGTCTCAGATCAATTGTTGCAAAACTTATGAGGGCTTGTATGTCCAGTCTCCCGGCGTAACAGGGTTGTTTGAAGAGGGCTTGTATGTCTAGTCTCCTGGCATAACAGGGTTGTTTGAAGAGGGCTCATATGTCTAGTCCCTGGCATAACAGGGTTGTTTGAAGAGGGCTCGTATGTCTAGTCCCTAGCGCAATAGGTTTGTTTGAAGAGGGCTCGTATGTCCAGCACCTGGCTTAACAGGTTTGTTCGAAGGAGACTCGTCTGTCTGGGTTTTTCTATCCAAAGTAACGATTCAGGTTGGAAGGAGCTCGTCTGCTTTGTCCCCACTTCAGTCGCCAAAGCGTCAATTGGTTGGGTTTATTTCCCATTGCTTGCATTCTCCAGCAGAGTGCAAATTTCCAGTCTTCTTGGTATTTAACCACAGTTCATCTTGAACGGTCGATAGTCGTGCTACCGTCCTTTTCAGATTAACAGTTGCTTGAATAGAGGCAGCTGTAATACCCCAAATTTGCCCAATCCTATTTAGCATCATCATCATATCATAATCATCGTTAGCATGTCATGTCCTTAGCATATTGCATGGGAAAATGAAGCATAACATTTGCATGTTCCCTCATAAGGCATATGATATATCATCAGGGAAATTCAAAGCTCACAGGGCATGTTACAAGTTTGACATCATGGTCAAAGTCCTTAAAAGGGATTGAGGATCAAAATCAGGTCAAAACGATTGGCGCCGGGTGATTCTTGAGGTTTCCCACCAAAAGGAGGGAAAATTCAAAATTCACTAGCGTTAACCGATTAACGGCTGCGAATTTTTAAATTCCAGCAGCAAATTCAGCATGTGCTTTGGCTCCAAATTTTCAATTTTCTGATTTTTATTCATTTGAATTAAAGAGAAGGATCTAGAGCACTTATCTAAGCCTAATCCCATTGCAAAATCCTAATCACATTACCAAACCATATTTTTTGGATCCCAATCCTAAATTTTGGGCCCCAATCCTAAACCATATTTAATTCATTTCTCTCCAAACCAAGGAAGACTCTCTCACTATTTCCATTCTCATTCTGAATTTTCACTCTTCTCTCTCACTTTTCTCTCATTTTCTCTCCCACATTTTCCAAATCACTCAAAGTTCCTCTTTGAAGATCACATAACCTTGCCTTAAGGTGTGTAGATCTTGGAACTAGACCTCCATCCATAGTTTCTTTGCATCATGTTGCTGGTTTAATTGGTGATTCAGATCTGGTTTGAGATTTAGAAGTGCTTTTGGATCCAAAATTCTGCATCAAGACCTTGTTCTTGCATTTATTTTGCATGGAGTGTGAAGCTTAGCACCAGATCTTCAAAGTTCTCTGCGAGATCTCTCATTTCCAGCTCAATCAACAACCACCAAAGCATACCTCAGCTTTGTAGGTTGGTTAAATTCAGATCTAGCTCTGATTTAGTTTATTTGCATGCTTGTGCTTTAGATCCACCATGTGCTTGTGTATTTGCTTGTTTTGCTAGATTTGATTGGTTGATTTGTAACCGGATCTATGTATTAATGTTCATGAGCTTGATGATGCCATTTAATGTGAATTGATCCATTTATTTCATGCTTAATTGATTGCTGGTCTGGTGTGGGATTAATTGGATAAGCTGGTTTGAGCTGATTTTTCTGCAGGAAATTGTTGCTGTTTCGTCAGTGTTAACCGGTTAACAGATTGGTTAACCGGTTAACGCACCTGTTTCTGTGCTGGTTTTCTGCAGGTTTTGATTGGTTAACCGGTTAACGCTTTGTTTAACCGGTTAACACTGATGCAGTGTGCCATATTTGCTTTGTTTTGGGCTTGTTTGATCCCCTTACTTGTTTTAAATGCCATGGATCATTGTATGATCATTGAATATGATTGTTTAGGGTGATTTGCTTGCTGGTTGATGCATGCTTCCATGTTCTCGACACGTAAATGCTTGTGCGCGTAATGTGACATGTTGTTGTTTGATTTTTGTTGATGTGAACTTCGAGCATGCCATTTCCATAATTTTATTGATGAACATGTGCTGGATTTTGCTAATATTTACAGGGGTTTATGGTCAGAGAAGTGTGGATGTTCATCCACATTTCAAATCTTCATCCTTTTCCTTTTAAGTTAATTTCTCTTTGTGCTTTTGATGTGCCTTATGCCATCATGTGTTGCAACTTTTTTCTTCCCCTTTAGGAGCAACTTATTTCCTTTAGAGGAGTAAGTTGCTTGCTAGCTTCCATCCTCTTCTTTTGCTCCTCTTTGGTTCTTCTTTCTTCTTTATTAGGATAGCTGAAACCTCACTAACCTTAGGACCACTTTTTCATGACAACTTTAGGTTTAGTCTTTCCCCATTTTAGATTTTACCTTTTTGCTCCTTTGGTTCTTTCTCTTCTCATCTCAAAGCAAAAACCTAAAAAACATTAATAAAAAAAGAAATGACTTCTTGTGTAATAGCCTTATTCCATGGGGCATATGTATTCATTCCATCTTGGAATAGTGCATTTTTCTAGCATGATGCTCAAGTTGGATCATGAGGTCATCTTCATCAAGAAAAACCCTAAAAAACACTTGTTCATTTTTAATCACCAAAACACCTAATAAATTCAACAAGTCAATGAATTTAGGCCTTTGCCCTTGGAAACAAGTCTTGGATTAATTCTCCTTACTTGGTATGCTTGTTCTATTATTCCATCTTGGAATGTAGTAGCAAGTACACATTCCATGGAAGAGAGCTTGAGTTCATTCTCTTGTGCCACACCAATAAAAAGCTCTAAAAAACACAAACAAACAATAAGCGTCTCCTTCGGGAATTATTTTCTCACCTCCTTCGCTTCGTCCGCGAACTTGCTTCTTCTTGTCATTATGCAAGTCGGTTACGCACTCGTCGTCCGAGTCTCCAACACCTGAGCATTGGGATAGGCAGTTCAAGCCTTAATTCACAAGCAATCTTTTCCACCCCTAGTTAGGGGAACTACAGCGTCTCTGATCCTCATGTCCAAATGAGGTACGTAGGCAGCGGGGTAGGGCCCGTTCGAGCACAATCTTTATTTTCCCTACATTTTTCCTTTTCATTTTTTTTCCAGTTCCCTTTTTATTTTCTTTTTATCCAGTTTCAGTTTCAGTTTTGCAGCAGCTTTCATTTCTTCACCCTTTGAAGCAGGTTTCTTTGCAAGCGTAGATCCCGTCGGGTACAGCGGACGATCTGGGGTGCTAATACCTTCCCAGGTCGTAACCGACTCCCGATCTCAGTTTCTTTGGTTCCCAGGTCGTAACCGACTCCCGATCTCAGTTTCTTTTAGTATTTATATTCATGCATCATATATTATGCTGGACTGTCTGGATGTGCTGGTTTCCTTTTTTCTGTGGGATTGGGAACTGTTACTGAGAGATGAGCTCGTAACCGGGGCTCGAGCGCACCCTAGGACTTAGAGTGGACAGTCACTTTGGCTTCATGGCATCTTGCTATGTTGGTAGTAGTGAGTTCCACACCCAGACTTGCGACCGTCTTGGAAATGTATTATGCTGGAATCTTTCTGGGGTAATACACAACCTCGATAGTTATGTGCATCTGGGGACCGATCATTGAGTACCTTTGTGGAAACATCCCTCTCCAGTGGTGACAGTGGCAGACCACATTCTGTGGCAAACCCATTCGCACCCGAGGGCCCACTGGGAACTCGTATAGGATGGCCTGGTTCTTTTATAGGAACTCAGTCAAAG
This sequence comes from Lathyrus aphaca, assembly GCA_963966055.1. Taxonomy (NCBI): domain Eukaryota; kingdom Viridiplantae; phylum Streptophyta; class Magnoliopsida; order Fabales; family Fabaceae; genus Lathyrus; species Lathyrus aphaca. The sequence continues at coordinate 316,880,466 of OZ014522.1, forward strand.
CATCTGGTTGTATGACGATAGTATTGTACCCTTCGGGATGAATGTACTATTATTTCTCAATTCCAGCGCTTGAAGCTTGGAACTTATAAAGGATGCTTGTATTTCCCGGACTCATGCAGAGGCCTCCCTGAGTAGTACATAATGCCAAACCGATTCCCTGATTTGGTCATGAGCCATTTCTCGGAAATGGTGAACATATTATTGCTATTCGGCTTTGAGAGTCCGTGCTGTTTGACCCGGAGCACTCCCGTGAGTTTGGGAGGGGTTTACAGGAACCTTTGACCTCATCATACATCATTGCCAATATAGTTCTATGATTTGATAAGGTTACATGGATTTTGGAGTTCTTAAAGTCATCTGATATCTGATTCCGGGGCTTATTTGAGACTGAATTCTTGTTCATGAGGCTTTATTCAGAGGATCTTGGTTCTTGGTCACTTAGGTCCCGTGTTCTGTATCCAGACAGTTCCGGTTGTTGATCATATACCTGCATTGTATTTGCATCACATCATACTTGCATTAATTGTTTGTGTTTCTATTATAGGTTATCCTTCATCTCAGTACCCAGTTCTGGTATTCATTGTTTCTCTAGATGACAGAAGCCCAAGAGATACCCAGAAAAAGGAATGTTCATCACACTTTCCCGCAACCAGAAATTGAGGAGATTCAGAAACTGGTGGGCTTGATAAGTGACAAGGTTTCAGACAATTTCAGAAGCCGGTATGGGAAGATTTTGGGTTACACGAATAAATCTATTGTCGATCAGAGAGATAGTCTTCATCCATTGTTGCAGTTTTATGACCCTCAGTTGAGAATGTTTGTGTTTTCTGACTACGTCTTGGCTCCCACTATGGAAGAGATTTCTGACATCCTGAAGATTCCTATCAAGAATGGTGTTCCCTATTATGCTGCAGAGAAGTGTCCCCCGTACAAGGACATTGCAGGTGCTTGTCATTTGAGTATGCTTAGGGTGAAGATGGAGTAAGAAGCCAGTAAAGGGAAGGGATTTACTCTGGATTTTCTTATTACAGAAGCTCATGCGTTTACTTTGGGAGGGAAATGGTTAGAGTTCAGTGCGTTGTTAGGATTAATGGTTTACGGGATAAATCTTTTCCCAGGAGAGAAAGGATGGGTAAGTTTGGATGCTATCGCTCTTTTCATCAAAGGAAACCCGGTGCCTACGTTGCTGGGAGACTTTTACTTCAGTTTCCATCACAGAAATGAGAAGAGAAAAGGTACGTGAATTGTTGTGCTCCAGTGTTCGCCGAGTGGTTCGCTAAGAAGCTTCCAAAGTCAGGACCATTCAAAGATCTTAAGCAAGATTGGAAGTGGGCTAGAAGATTGATGGGGTTAACATCTGATGACATAGCCTGGGGATGTAGCAGAAACTTGGTAGGGAAGGAGTTTATTACAAGGTGTGGTGAGTTTCCCTATGTGCCTTTGTTAGGTAGAAAATGAGTGATAAGTCATAACCCTGTGCTGTCTAGAAAGCAATTTGGTTATCCACTGAAGGATCCTCCAACAGATGAAGAAACAGCTAATACTTTGTATTTTCCAGCTGAGGATAATGAGCAGTTAGTTATCCAAGTATCCCAAGCTTGGGAAACAAAGGTTATGGAGGGTAAGAAAGAATTCGGAAAGGTAGACCCTAAGACTTATCCCTCTTTTCCTGCTTGGATACAAGGGAGGGTTGATACTTTCTTCCTTCCGTTTTCGGTTGATGCTCCACTATATCCAAAGGTGGTATCAATACAAACCACTGTTTCTCTTGAAGATTACAAGAAATTGGAAGCTCGATTGCACGAGGTTCGGGTAGAGAATTCTGAAATGGCTAGTTTGTATCACTGTGCCAATCATGCTAAGCAAGAAGCGGAAGAAAAACTACAGAAGATGCAGGATACCTTAGAAACTAAAGAAAAGGAGTTTTCTGGGTGAGAAGCTCATTTTCAGAGATTAGGCTTAGCAGAGTCAAAGAGAGAAGCGGAGCATAAGAAGATTGTGAAGACTCTTAGGGAAGCTCGTCAATCCATTGCTTGGTTACATGGCCAAAGAGAACAAGAGCAGAAGAAGTACAAAGAAAAAGAAGAATTATTTGAGGCTTAGATGACATTCAAGAAAGAAGAGGTCGAACAAGTTCACAAGATACGAAGGGAAAAGACTCAGCAATTGGTGCAGAGCCAGCTATCCTTGGAGGAAGCAATGAAGGCGATTGCAGATCTCAACCTGAGAGCGGGCGTCAAGAGAACTGGACGGAGGTGGTGACTGCAGAAGAGGAACCTGGATTTCCTTTAGTTTAGGGTTTTAGTTTATTGTTACTTGTATCCATACTACCTACAAGCTTGTTGTAGGAGTATTTCTTTATCTTCTTGTCTTTGGTATTGTATTGTAACCCTTTGAGGAATGCTGTTTATGTCTATAACTCTGATTGTTGGTAGTTTGTTCATGCTATGCAATGATACTTTCCAATTACCGTTTCTGAATGAGCAAAGTTGGTTTTCCTAAGCCACTAGGGTCTGAATACTCCTCAAAAGAGTTTGAAAAGTCAGTTTCCAAAAGGTCATATGGAGTATTTTCCGTCAAAATACCAGAACTAGGGCATATTAATGCCTGGACGTGGAAACATGAACTGTTACATTGCATGCATATAACGTGTTTGTTGTTTTGCAGGTATTTCTCCAGAGACAGTCAACGGTGCACAAATACCCTACAAAGGTGAATAGAGAGAGAGCAATGGAGCAGATGCAAGCAGATCTGGCTGATTTAAGGACGAGAATGGACAACTTCATGACCCTCATGGCTGGGATGGGTCAAACTCAAGAGTGCTTGCGCGAGATGGTAGAGAACAATCAGGCCAGGAACAATGGGATAGTAGATGAAGGTAATCGCAATGAGGCTGGAGCCCGTCACGTTGAAATCCCCGTAGTGCAACCAAGGGTCACTATTGTCAATGATGGAGTGAATAATCTGCAGATGGATGGGCAAGACGAGCAGTTCACATTGCTGGATGAGGCGGAAGGCCAAGGGGTTGACATGAATAGAAGGTTCGAAGAAATGGCTGAGCAGATTCGCGCCATTCAATCTCAGAGTTCTTTAGGGTTTGACATCACTGATCTGGGCTTGGTGCCAGGGGTGAGGATTCCCTACAAATTCAAGGTCCCTACTTTTGATAAGTATAACGGCATGGCGTGCCCGAAAACTCACCTTCAGTCATTTGTGGGAAGGATTGCTGCGCATACAGATGATGAGAAGCTGTGGATGTATTACTTCCAGGATAGTCTTATCGAAGCTTCTTTGGAATGGTACATGAAGCTGAGCAGGGTCAATATTCGAAGCTGGAAGGATTTAGCTGAGGCATTTGTGAAGCAGTATCAGTATAATTTGGATATGGCTCCAAATCATACCCAGTTGCAAACAATGTCTCAAAGTGCTAAAGAAAGGTTCAAAGAGTACGCCCAGAGGTGGCGTCAGCTTGCTGCTCGAGTGCAACCTCCATTGTTGGAAAAAGAAATGGCAGACATGTTTATGGGAATGCTGTAGGGGGTATTTATTGAGAGACTGGCGTCCTGTTCGGCGACGAAGTTCAACGACATCGTGATAGCTGGTGAGAGGATTGAAACTCTTCTCAAAATGGGGAAGATTCAAGACACTAGTGCAAGTAGCTCAAGTGGTGTGAGAAAGGCTTTCAATGGACCTCCAAGAAGAAGGGAGGGAGAAACTAATGTTGTGTATGGTCGAGGTCGGGGCCGTGAATACAGAGGATCTTATGAGCAGGTGGCAGCTGTCACCATCCCCACAGGTCCTGTACAACAACAGCAGCAACAACAACAGCCACAGCGCAATAACTATCAACGAAGGCCTTATCAACAGAGGCAAGCTCGTCCATTTAACAGGGTGCTCGAGGCTATCCCAATGACATACACGACACTGATCCAGAGATTGTTGGAGTTGAACTTGGTTCAGTTGAGGACGTTAGCACCACCTCCACCTAGAGAGCTTCCAGTGGGGTATGATGCTAATGCAAGATGCGCATTTCATTCAGGAGCTCCCGGGCACTCAACGGAGAAATGCAGGGCATTACAACATAAGGTCCAGGACTTGATTGATTCAAAGGCAATTAACTTCGCACCACCTCCAAATGTCACATCAAACCCCATTCCAAATCATGGAGGGGCCAAGATAAACGCTATTGATGGTGGTGAGGGTTTGAACCTGGATGAAGTAAAGACTTCCTTATTAGTCGTAAAGGATAGATTGTTAAAAGGGCAGGTATTCCCGGGGTGTGATTATGAATGTGAGGGTTGTTTGAATTTAGTTAATGGTTGTGGGGATTTGAGAGCTGGGTTGCAGTGTTTGATTGACGAGGGGTCGCTACAGTTTGAAAGAGTTGATGATAGATGTGATTGTGTATCTACAGTGACAATTTATTTTGATCCTGCTGAGGTTCCTGCCCGGAGAGAAACGGTGACCATCTATGTTCCAGAGGCGAGTCCAGTGACCATTTCAGTTCTGAGACCAGTTCCCTATGCTAATGACAAAGCCATCCCTAGGCACTATGGCTCGGACGTGTACGTAGAAGGCTAGAAAATGGAAAGTAAAGTGGTGACAATTGACCCGACTGTTGTAAATGTCGGAGGAGTTGGTGGATTTACAAGGAGTGGGCATCTCTTTGCTCCTCAAGCTCTTAGAGGGGATCCCGAAGTTGAAGCTACTGCAAAGGCCAAGGGTAAACAGATAACAACTGAAGAGGTGACGACTCCTACCGCTAGTCAGAGCACTTTTGAAAAGGAAGTCGAGGAGTTCATGAGTATAATTAAGAAAAGCGACTATAAGGTGGTTGAACAGATGAATCAGACCCCGTCCAAGATATCTATTCTGTCATTGCTAATGTGTTCCCAAGCTCACCGAGAGGCTTTTCTAAAAGTTTTGCAAATGGCGTATATACCACAAGAGATAACTGTCAACCAGTTGGAGGCTGTGGTAGGCAGCGTAAACGCCAGTCAAGGGTTGGGATTCACAGATAGAGATCTCACATCTGAAGGACGCAACCACAACAAAGCCTTGCACATCACCATGGAGTGCAAGGGCGTTGTTCTATCACACGTCCTGGTAGATACAGGCTCTTCTCTCAATGTGCTCCCTAAGAAGGCCCTGATAAAGTTGAATATTGATGGCATCGTCTTGCGGCCTAGTGATTTGATTGTGAAAGCCTTCGACGGGTTCCGAAGGTCTGTGCTTGGGGAGGTGGAGCTACCTGTGAAGATTGGGTCTCAGGTATTCAAGAGCACGTTCTATGTTATGGATATTCAACCCACTTATAGTTGTTTGCTGGGACGTCCTTGGATTCATGCTGCTGGCGCAGTAACATCCACGTTGCATCAGAAGTTGAAGTATGTGGTAGACGGCCAAGTTGTTACCGTGTGCGGAGAAGAGGATATTTTTGTAAGCCATCTGTCGACCTTCAAGTATGTAGAAAATGACGGGGAAATCCATGAAACACTTTGCCAAGCTTTTGAGATGGTCAATGTCAGCAATTTGTCTCTAGCAGTTCAGAACAGTGAGAAGGAAGGGACTCCTACCTACTCCTACAGGCAAGCTAAGGAAGTAGTTCAATCCGAAAATGCCCAGGGCTGGGGAAAGTTGTTAGAATTGGAAAAGAAGGACGACATGTTCGGTCTCGGATATCAACCTGGTCAGTCCATATGGTCTCAGGACAGTAAGCCCATAGCATTCACAAGCGCTGGAATGCTTGACTACAACCATGTTTGTGCAACAGATGCAGATGGGGATAATGACTGCGACCTGGATAACTGGATTCACCCATGCGTACCTGGGGAGGAGCTCCGGAATTGGTATGCTGAATATTTAGTTCAAGTTACTTGGTAGTCAAAGTAATTTTCTTTATTTCCATTTTTACCATACTGCATGTCAAATCCTGCACTCTACCCGAGGTGTACGGATCCATTTGTAGGGCCACCATGTCTTAATGCATTTACTTTTCCCATGAAATAAAGGACATTTTTCAAGCCAATTGCGTTCTCTTTCTTTCGTTTTTAATTTTTTCACAAAAAATAAATAAAATGGCAATGTTTTTTCTTTCCAGTGTTTTTGTGTGTTTACGTCTCCTACAGATTCTGAAATAAGCACATCATTTGTATAGTGTTAATCACCCGGATTCTCGTGATAACGTTCCTGCTATGACTATGCATGACTTCGACAATCCTATCTACCAAGATGATGAAGGGGTTGAGGAAGACTGTGAACTCCCGGAAGAATTAGTCAGGTTGTTGAAATAAGAGGAAAGGGTCATTCAGCCTCATCAGGAAGAAATAGAGATCATCAACATCGAGAATGAAGATGTAAATAGGGAGATAAAGATTGGGGCCAGTCTGCAAGCCGAGGTAAAGAGAAAATTGATTGGTATGCTACATGAATATGTGGATATCTTCGCCTGGTCGTATTAGGATATGCCAGGGTTGGATACTGACATCGTTGTGCATAAGCTGCCACTAAGGGAAGACTGCCCTCCCATGAAACAAAAGTTGAGAAGAACTAGCCCTGATATGGATATGAAGATCAAGGAGGAAGTTCAAAAGCAGTGGGATGCCGAGTTCCTTGCTGTGACTAGTTACCCACCTTGGGTAGTTAACATTGTGCCTGTATCGAAGAAAGATGGCAAGGTCCGGATGTGCGTCGATTATCGGGATCTAAACAGAGCAAGTCCAAAAGATGACTTTCCATTACCTCACATCGATGTGTTGGTAGATAACACCGCTCAGTTCTCGGTATTTTCTTTCATGGATGGCTTCTCCGGGTACAATCAGATCAAGATGGCACCGGAAGACATGGAGAAAACGACGTTCATTACCCCGTGGGGTACATTCTGTTACAAGGTTATGCCCTTTGGATTGAAGAACGTCGGGGCAACGTATCAACGGGCTATGGTAACATTGTTTCACGATATGATACATAAAGAAATTGAATGCTATGTGGACGACATGATTGCCAAGTTCTAGGACGAAGAAGGACATCTGGTCAATCTAAAAAAGCTGTTTGATAGATTAATAAAGTACAAACTGAGGTTGAATCCAAACAAGTGCATGTTCGGAGTACGTTCCGGTAAATTGCTGGGTTTTATTGTTAGTCAAAGAGGAATCGAGGTAGATCCTGCAAAAGTAAAAGTAATACAAGACATGCCTACACCGAAAACAGAAAAAGAAGTGCGTGGGTTTTTGGGGAGATTGAACTACATTTCGCGGTTTATATCTCATCTAACTGCCACATGCGAGCCAATATTCAAATTGTTGAGAAAAGAGCAAACGGTCAGGTGGAATGAGGACTGTCAAAGAGCCTTTGAAAAGATAAAAGAATATTTGCAGGAGCCTTCGATTCTAATGCCTCCAGTTCCAGGATGGCCACTTATCATGTACTTAACTGTGTTAGAAGGGTCGATGGGGTGTGTTCTAGGCCAACATGACGAGTCTGGTCGAAAAGAGCATGCTATTTACTACCATAGCAAAAAGTTTACCGACTGTGAATCCCGTTACTCACTGCTCGAGAAAACTGGATGCGCTTTGGAATGGGCTACTCTCCGACTGAGACAGTACATGTTGACCCATACCACATTGCTAATCTCAAAAATGGACCCTGTCAAGTATATTTTCGAGAAACCAGCGTTAACCGGAAGGGTTGCAATGTGGCAAATGATCTTAACAGAGTATGACATACAATATACTTCCCAGAAAGCAATCAAAGGAAGTGTATTGTCGGATTATCTTGCACATCAACCACCTGAAGTCGACTATCAACCGATGAAGTTTGATTTCCCTGATGAGGACATCGTGTACCTCCAGGAAAGAGATTGCGAGGAACCGCTTCCGGAGGAGGGGCCAGACCCTGAATCCAAATGGAAGTTGATGTTTGATGGGGCAGTCAATATCAATGGACGTGGAGTTGGTGTTGTTCTTATCACTCCCGAAGGTGTTCATTTTCCCTTCGCTGCCAGAATTACTTTTGGCTGCACCAACAATGAAGCGGAATATGAGGTGTGCATAATGGGAATATAGGAGGCTATTAATCTTCGGATTAAGACTCTCGATATATTCGGAGATTCAGCCCTCGTTATCAACCAAATTACCGACAAGTGGTATACACATCAAGAACACTTAATTCCTTATAGGGATTATGCCAGAAGACTGTTGACGTTCTTCACAACGGTTAAGCTTCAGTACATACCACGAGATGAGAATCAATTTGCCGACGCATTGGCTACTCTCTCTTCATCCATCAAAGTTTTATGTTGGAACTATGTGCCCAGGATTGACATTTCTAGGCTTGACGCACCAACTTATGCTTTCTCTGTAGACGCATTGTGTGATGAGAAACCTTGGTATTTTGATATCAAGTTTTTCCTGGAAAAACAAGAATACCCAGCTGGGGCATTATCCAATGACAAGAAGACCTTGCGACGACTTGTTTCTAGCTTCTTCTTGAATATAAATGGGGTTTTGTATAAGAGGATCTTTGACATGGTCTTGCTTAGATGCGTGGATAGACACGAAACATGCCTGGTAATGCAAGAAGTCCACGAGGGATCTTTCGATACTCATACAGGAGGACATGCTATGGCTAAGAAGGTATTGAGATCAGGGTACTATTGGATAACAATGGATGCAGATTGTTGCTCGTACGTCCGTAAGTGCCACAAGTGCCAAATTTATGCAAACAAAGTGCATGTTCCACCGAGCCTGTTCAATGTCATGTCATCTCCTTGGCCCTTTTCTATGTGGGGCATTGACATGATCGGGAAGATAGAGCCAACTGCTTCAAAAGGTCATCCATTCATTTTTGTGGCAATTGATTATTTCACCAAATGGGTTGAAGTCGCATATTATGCCAATGTCACTCGTCAAGTGGTAACCATATTTATGAAAAGAGACATCATTTGCAGATACGGAGTGCCCGAGCGAATCATTACTGATAATGGTTCCAATTTGAATAACAAGATGATGGCAGAGCTGTGTCGGGACTTCAAGATTCAACATCACAATTCTTCTCCTTACCGGTCAAAGATGAATGGCGCGGTAGAGGCATCTAACAAGAATATTAAGAAGATTGTAAAGAAGATGGGGATCACTTACAAAGATTGACATGAGATGTTACCATTTGCGCTGCATGGGTACCGAACATCAGTCAGGACGTCAACTGGAGCAACGCCTTTCTCATTAGTGTATGGCATGGAGGTAGTCTTGCCTGTTGAGGTAGAAATCCCTTCATTGCGTGTGATGATGGACGTCAAGCTTGATGAGGTTGAGTGGGTACGTGCCCGATACAACCAGTTGTGCCTAGTTGAGGAAAAGAGATTAGCGGCTATCTGTCATGGTCAGTTTTATCAGAGGAGAATGAAGCGAGCATTCGACCAACGAGTACGTACTCGAGAGTATGAAGTAGGCGAGCTTGTACTCAAGAGGATCATTCCTCTAGGTTCGGATCACAGGGGCAAGTGGACCCCAAACTACGAAGGCCCATTCATAGTGAAGAAAGTTTTCTCAGGTGGGGCGTTGATGCTCACTGCTATGGATGGAGAAGATTTCAAGTCTCCTGTTAACTCGGATGCAGTTAAAAAATACATCGCATAAAAGGACCCGCTGGACATAAAAACATAATTAAAGTCTAGGCAAGAAAAGGGCATCCCGTCGAACTAAAAACAGAATAAAAAGCTCGGGAAAAAGTTAGGGAAATAAATGAAAATATGTACACCCGCTGAGTTGAAAAGCCACATTGGACAGCTCACGCAAAAAAGGGTATCCCGGTGGATTGAAAACCCGAAAGGGCGATCCACGCAAAACAAGGGAATAAGCGAACAATTGCGATCCGAGTAATCTGAACCAAATCATCGTTTCATGCAGTTTGACAATATCAGAAGGATAAAAATCAGTCTCCTCATCTTCTTCAAAAAGCAAAGGCAAGAACAGAAAGTCTTGAAGACATGCTGGTCATAGCGGGAAAGAAACTCATTGGAATGCCATGTACATTGCCATTAGGATAGTTTCTTTTCTCAATTTTATGATAGATACCTCTTTCCAGGTAGTTTCTTCCTGATGTAAAACCTTGCCTATTCAGAGGCCATTCAATGAATGAATATTCAGTCAAAATCCGTGTTGCGTTGTGTTTACTTTGTTTGCAAAAATGTCCTGAATTTTTGGCAAAAAGAACATTGCATATGAAACATGTTGATTTTTCTGAAAAAATTGACATTGCAGGGAAACAGTTAAAAAAATCTTTGTGTGTCGGGTGGCAATGGATGAACAGATCATACCATGCAAATCCCTGGGACACCGGTGTGTATAATGTTGTTGCAGGTTTTACAGGACTTCCCCAAGCAGAGAATGCTCCCCAGTTGAGCTATAGCAAGTGGGATCCTCAGTGGAGTTTCAAACCTAATCAAAGAGGTGTCATCCCTAAGTGGTGGTTGTTCTTCACGAGAAAGACCTGGTTATCCCCAATAGAGTTCAGATGGAACCTTCCCCAGCTGAGTCAGAGTAGGGTGGTATCCCCAGCAAAACTTCAAGGCTAATTGAATCGTGCTCATCTCCAAGCAGAGTTATTTTTCCATAGTGAATTCCCAGTAGGCAGCTGAAGGCCTTACTTCCCCACAGAGTCGGAATTTTCGGAATTCTCTCCCCAGCAAGGGTTATTTAACCAAGCAGCTTCTCCAGCGAGCAGCTGAATGCTTGTTTCCCCACCGAGTCAGAATTTTCTCCCTAGCCGGGGTCTTGATCAAACCTTTTCCTCAACCAAGTCGAAAGATTGCTATTCCTCGCAGATTCGTGATCAAGATTCACTCCCTCCGTTGGAGTATCCCCCAGAGAAGTTGCCAACCTATTTTGGCCATGTGATGATACAAACCGTCGTTCATCTCCCTAGTTAGAGTTATGCATCGTCAAAGCCTCTTGACCCGTATCCCCTGCAGAGTCGGGATTATTGTTGCCAATCAGGGCATTCCGTTTGTTGCTCGTCTGCATTTCCTGGCACTCGTCTGTGTTAGGTATCCGTTTGGTGCTCGCCTGCATTTCCGGGCACTCGTCTGTATTGGGTATCTGTTTTGCGTTCGTCTGCATGCTCTATGGAACTCGTCCGTGTTTGATGTTTGACATCTGTTTTGGCTCGTATGCTTTCCCCGACACTCGTTTGTGTTTGATCTCTACTGGATGTTCGTATGCATTCCCAACACTCGCTTGATCGTGAATTTTCTCCCCGGCAGAGTTGTGTTTCTCACCAGGCATTTGGTGCTCGTCTACAATTTTCAGCGCCCATTGTGTTTGATGTTTGTTTATTGCTCGTCTGCACTCTCCAAGCGCTCGTCCGTGTTTGGAATTTGTTCATTGTTCGTCTGCATCGCCCCAACACTCGTCTGTGTTCACACTTTGTCGTTGCTCGTATACTTTCCCCGGAAGTTGATTATGGATGGTAGATTCTGATGCTCGTCTGCAATCCTCAGCACTCGTTTGTGTTTTGAAAACATTTGATGCTCGTCTGCAATTCTCAACACCCGTTCGTGTTGGAAGATTTGTTTGTTGCTCGTATGCATTTTCCAACACTCGTCTGTGCTTTGTGTTTTGTTTGAAGCTCGTTTGCATCGTTTTGATACTTGTCTGTATCATCCTGGTACTCGTTTGTATTATCCTGGTACTCATATGTATTGCTGCTATAAACGCTCGTCTGTGTTGGATTTCTGGTACTCGTCTGTATTGCTTCCAAATGCTCGTCTGTGTTGGATTTTTGTTATTTGTCTGTATCAATGGCTGATATTTGTCTGTATCCTCGCCTGAAGCGCTCGTCTGTGTTTCTTAGATCATCGTCTGATATTCGTTTGTATCATTGACTTCTAGCACTCGTCTATGTTCTTTTGATGATCATCCAATACTCGTCTATATTGAAGAGGTTTGAAGTCCTGATGATGGGATTAAACGTCAAAATGGTTACCGGTCCTGGCGTAACAGGTATATCCGAAGGAGGTTCGTCTGTCTCAAGCACCGCTAATCTACACAAGATTTGTGAAGAGGGTTCATCAAATCCTAATGTTGCACCTGGCGTAACAGGTTTTCTCGAAGAAGAATCGTCTGTCTTAGACCATATATCCACGGATAATATATGAAGAGGGTTCATCTATCCTGATTATGCATGTCTATCCCACAGACTTAAGTGCATCACTGGTCTTGGTGTAACAGGTTATCCGAAGGAGGTTCGTCTGTCTCAGATCAAATGTTGCAAAACGTATGAGGGCTCGTATGTCTAGTCTCCCGGCTTAACAGGGTTGTTTGAAGAGGGCTCGTATGTCCAGTCTCCTGGCGTAACAGGGTTGTTTGAAGAGGGCTCGTATGTCTAGTCCATGGCATAACAGGGTTGTTTGAAGAGGGCTCGTATGTCTAGTCCCTAGCGTAACAGGTTTGTTTGAAGAGGGTTCGTATGTCTAGCACCTGGCTTAACAGGTTTGTTCGAAGGAGACTCGTCTGTTTGGGTTTTCTATCCAAAGTAACAATCCAGGTTGGAAGGAGCTCGTCTGCTTTGTCCCCACTTCAGTCTCCAAAGCGTCATTTGGTTGGGTTTATTTCCCATTGCTTGCATTCTCCAGCAGAGTGAAAATTTTCGGTCTTCTTGGTATTCAACCACAGTTCATCTTGAGCGGTCGATAGTCGTGCTACCGTCCTTTTCAGATTAACAGTTGCTTGAATAGGGGCAACTGTAATACCCCAAATTTGCCCAATCCTGTTTAGCATCATAATCATATCATAATCATCGTTAGCATGTCATGTCCTTAGCATATTGCATGGGAAAATGAAGCATAGCACTTGCATGTTCTAGCATAAGGCATATGATCAATCATCAGGGAAATTCAAAGTTCACAGGGCATGTTACAAGTTTGACATCATGGTCAAAGGCCTTAAAAGGGATTGAGGGTCAAAATCAGGTCAAAACGATTAGCGCCGGGTTATTCTTGAGGTTTCCCACCAAAAGGAGGGATAATTCAAAATTCACTGGCGTTAACCGGTTAACACTTTGGTTAATCGGTTAACGGCTGCGAATTTTGAATTCCAGCAGCAAATTCAGCATGTGCTTTGGCTCCAAATTTTCAATTTTCTGATTTTTATTCATTTGAATTAAAGAGAAGGATCTAGAGCACTTATCTAAGCCTAATCCCATTGCAAAATCCTAATCACATTACCAAACCATATTTTTTGGATCCCAAGCCTAAATTTTGGGCCCCAAACCTAAACCATATTTAATTCATTTCTCTCCAAACCAAGGAAGACTCTCTCACAATTTCCATTCCCATTCTGAATTTTCACTCTTCTCTCTCACTTTTCCCTCATTTTCTCTCCCACATTTTCCAAATCACTCAAAGTTCCTCTTTGAAGATCACATAACCTTGCCTTAAGGTGTGTAGATCTTGGAACTAGACCTCCATCTATAGTTTCTTTGCATCATTTTGCTGGTTTAATTGGTTATTCAGATCTGGTTTGAGATTTAGAAGTGCTTTTGGATCCAAAATTCTGCATCAAAACCTTGTTCTTGCATTTATTTTACATGGAGTGTGAAGCTTAGCATCGGATCTTCAAAGTTCTGCGCGAGATCTCTCATTTCCAGCTTAATCAACAACTACCAAAGCATACCTCAGCTTTGTAGGTTGGTTAAATTCAGATCTAGCTCTGTTTTAGCTTATTTGCATGCTTGTGCTTTAGATCCACCATGTGCTTGTGTATTTGCTTGTGTTGCTTGATTTGATTGGTTGATTTGTAACCGGATCTATGTATTAATGTTCATGAGCTTGATGATGCCATTTAATGTGAATTGATCCATTTATTTCATGCTTAATTGATTGCTGGTCTGGTGTGGGATTAATTGGATAAGCTGGTTTGAGCTGATTTTTCTGCAGGAAATTGTTGTTGTTTCGTCAGTGTTAACCGGTTAACGAATTGGTTAACCGGTTAACGCACCTGTTTCTGTGCTGGTTTTCTACAGGTTTTGATTGGTTAACCGGTTAACGCTTTGGTTAACCGGTTAACACTGATGCAATGTGCCATATTTGCTTTGTTTTGGGCTTGTTTGATCCCTTTACTTGTTTTAAATGCCATGGATCATTGTATGATCATTGGATATGATTGTTTAGGGTGATTTGCTTGCTGGTTGATGCATGCTTCCATGTTCTCGACACGTAAATGCTTGTGCGCGTAATGTGACATGTTGTTGTTTGATCTTTGTTGATGTGAACTTCGAGCATGCAATTTCCATGATTTTATTGATGAACATGTGCTGGATTTTGCTAACATTTGCAGGTGTTTATGGTAAGAGAAGTGTGGATGTTCATCCACATTTCAACTCTTCATCCTTTTCCTTTAAAGTTAATTTCTCTTTGTGCTTTTGATGTGCCTTATGCCATCATGTGTTGCAACTTTTTTCTTCCCCTTTAGGAGCAACTTATCTCCTTTAGAGGAGTAAGTTGCTTGCTAGCTTCCCTCTTTTTCTTTTGCTCCTCTCTGGTTCTTCTTTCTTCTTCATTAGGATAGTTGAAATCTCACTAACCTTAGGACCACTTTTGCATGACAACTTTAGGTTTAGTCTTTCCCCATTTTAGATTTTACTTTTTTGCTCCTTTGGTTCTTTCTCTTCTCATCTCAAAACAAAATCCTAAAAAACATTAATAAAAAAAGAAATGACTTCTTGTGTAATAGCCTTATTCCATGGGGCATATGTATTCATTCCAACTTGGAATAGTGTATTTGTTTAGCATGATGCACAAGTCGAATCATGAGGTCATCTTCATGAAGAAAAACCCTTAAAAAACCTTCTTTCATTTTTAATCACCAAAACACCTAATAAATTCAACAAGTAATTGAATTTAGGCCATTGCCCTTGGAAACAAGTCTTGGATAAATTCTCCTTACTTGGTGTGCTTGTTCTATTATTCCATCTTGGAATGTAGTAGCAAGTACACATTCCATGGAAGAGAGCTTGAGTTCATTCTCTTGTGCCACACCAATAAAAAGCTCTAAAAAACACAAACAAACAATAAGCGTCTCCTTCGGGAATTCTTTTCTCACCTCCTTCGCTCCGTCCGTGAACTTGCTTCTTCTTGTCATTATGCAAGACGGTTACGCAGTCGTCGTCCGAGTCTCCAACACCTGAGCATTGGCATAGGCAGTTAAAGCCTTAATTCACAAGCAATCTTTTCCACCCCTAGTTAGGGGAACTACGGCGTCTCTGATCCTCATGTCCAAATGAGGTACGTAGGCAGCGGGGTAGGGCCCGTTCGAGCACAATCTTTATTTTCCCTACATTTTTCCTTTTCATTTCTTTTTTTCAGTTCCCTTTTTATTTTCTTTTTATCCAGTTTCAGTTTCAGTTTTGCAGCAGCTTTCACTTCTTCACCCTTTGAAGCAGGTTTCTTTGCAAGCGTGGATCCCATCGGGTACGGCGGACGATCTGGGGTGCTAATACCTTCCCTGGTCGTAACCGACTCCCGATCTCAATTTCTTTGGTTCACAGGACCCGTGTCCTTCCTTTTCTTTTCTTCTGGTTTGTGCAACATTACCATTCCCGTTCCTTCGGGATAAAAATGCCTGGATGGCGAATCTAAACTCTTTCCGCGCCACTTTCGCGTTTGTACCAGGATGGAAATCCGGGGTGCGACACGTAGCATTTAAATTTGTGAAAACAAACAAAACAAAAACTCTTATTAGTAGGATTGAAATAATATTGCTTATTGGGATTACAAATTAAAACAAACAAAGTTTATAAAGAAAATGAAACATCTGAGATTTAAGTCTCCCATGACCGCTTCCTCTTGGTGTTGAGATTCCGCTCCTCGTGAAGTTTCTTTGTCAGCTCCAACACTCTTTCTTGGCTAACCCTGAATTAAGCTTCAAAGGTATCTCTTTGCTCCTTTAGTTGGATCCAGGACTTCTGCAGCTCTTCTAGATTAGTAGGCATATCTAGATGAAGAAATGTATAAGGAACACCTCCTTCAGTAATAGGCTCCATAGTAACCGGTAGAACAGCAGGATATGGCATCATAAGAGTCTAAGCACGAGACCATACCCATCTTAGGTAAGGTTCCATAGGAATGGAGTAATTTGGTTCCAAAGTCTTACTATCAACCTTGTTCACGTTACTCCAAGCTCGTATAAACCTTTGACGGTAACCTTGAAGATTGTTGTCGTAATCAAACACAATACCCTGAATAAACATGTCATGAGGACCATCACTCTGAGCATAACCAAACTGACGCAGTGCCAAAGAAGAATTATAAGTAATGCCCACTCTTATGCCAAGTAGTGGCACATTAGGGAACTCTCCACAATGGTCAATGATAGTGACATTTTCCATAGATCGAGAACACCAATGAATATCTGAATGAGAGAGTGACATTATCCTTTTAGACCACCTGAAACCTTATTCATTCTTCATCATAGATCGAGGAAGGTGAGAAATAAAACACCTAGATAGTAGAGGTATGCAACACATCAAAGTTCCTCGCGCCTTCATAGTGCAAGTGTGAAGAGAGTGTAAGATATCCCCAAGCAAGGTAGGCACAGGATTGTGAGTCAGAAATATGTTGATGACGTGTACATCTCTGAACTGGTTTGAATTAGGGAATAACACCAAACCATAAATCAACAAAGCTAAGATCTCCTAAAAAGCATCGTAACTCATAACATCCAAGAACACCTGAGCTTTCTCTATCAATACTCTGGTAAGATTACCCTTAACTCCACTTCTTGTTTCTTGGACAATGTCTGATTTCTTCAAATGTAGGGCTGCAACAATGACTTCAGGTTTAAGCTCCTTCTCTAAGCCTGTGAAAGGTTTCTGATCAAGGATAGGTACCCTAAGTAACTTGGAGAATTCTTCCATTGTGGGCACCAGCTGATAATCGGGAAATCTGAAGAAATGATGTTTAGGATCAAAGAACTAGAATAGGACACTTATCATATCTTCATCAAACCCTGAGGTAACTAAGTCAAGTATATAACCATGCTTCTTGATGAATTAGGAGCTTTCATGAAGTTTGGAGATCAATTCCTTAAGCTTGGAAGGTATCCCTACAAAGTTGATCCTGATAGTGTTCCTATGAGTGGAAGCCTTAACCTGCAACAAAGAACAAAGATAAATCCTTTGGTCCTTGAAATGGTTAGTTAGAATGATATGCTTATGATGTCATGATGTTATGATGTTATGTTCAATCACAAACATGTGGAACACACAAGCAAGTCACACAATAGCCCTAGGTTTAGAGGCTTGCATGAGGTTTAAAGGAAAGTACCCTCCCCCTGAAGTTTAGTTGGTTCATCCTGTCCTAACAAAAGTAACCAGGTTCTAAGGGATCTCAATATCACTGATCCTTCTCAAGGGTTGTTGTTCAGTAGGCAACTGACTTACCAACCAAAACCCCCCAAGATTAGAATCTCAATGAGCGTAGCATCGAGTATCAACCAACTTTAGACTTCTCCAAAGCCGGCTATCTCACTACTTTCTAAAGGCCAAGATAGGTTAATTAAGTTTCTAAAGGGTAGTTAGTGTTAATGACAACATATAGCAGCCTCATATTATCCTCAACTTACTTAAGGAACATAAGCACCAACCAATAAGTCACACTAACTGTAGCCACCAGATCAACCATATCGGTATACGTCGTACATTTTCCTTGGTCTATTTCCACTTAACTAAGGTACACTAGATCCGGGTTAGGATCTTTCTCACACTAACCCCATAATAATCCCTTAAAGATAAAGCAAACAAATCAAACAAGTGAGTGATATTAATTCCTAAGGTAACCCCTCTTTTACTAAGTAGATCCCCAACAGAGTCGTCAGTTCTGTAACACGGTGGGAGAACTGGCCTTTTATTTATGTTGTAGATAGCAAGAGTCGCCACCGATTTTTATTTTATCCAATTTAGGAAAGGTTATAAAAGAACAGGAAAGACCTTTTAAATTTTTTGAGTTCGGGGGGTAGGTTATATAAAGGGAAGGTGTTAGCACCCTTTATATCCATGGTTATCCATGGGCTCTTAGTTACTTAGCTCACTTGTTTTTTTGAAAAGAAATGTGAAGTGTGTGTTTAGAAATTTTCACAAGTCTTTGTAATGATCCTCGTATGGATATATACAAAGCTTTAAGTTTTTGAAAATTGTTTGAAAGTGAGGTGTGAAAAATAGTTTTGAAATGTGAGCGAGTAACTAAGAACTACCTACCCTAGACTTGGTCTTTCATGTTTCTTTATTTCCTTTCAAGGGTAAGACTGTCCCTACTATTAAGGAGTAGGTAGTCATTTACCTTGGATTTATTAAGAGGTAGGCATAGGGTTATCATATGGTCAATGAAAGCAACTGGTAGGGGTGTCTTTAGCAATTTTTAGGGACTATCATCATTTATTCCGTAGGGTCATCGAGGGACAATATCATTTATTTCGTAGGCAAATTCGAAGGGACTATGATCTTTTTAACTTTAAAGGGACTTGATGATTTATCTGTTTGAAGGGACATTGCTTAAGACACCCCTACTTTCGAGGGACTTGACCTTAATAAAGGCAACCAAGAGGGGAACCCTAGAAAGTGCAGATGACGATCATAAAATGATCGACTTACGCGTGTGAATCCTGTTTTCAGATATTTATCTTGAAATTAATTATCTAAGTCCAGATTTGTTCAATTACATCTTTTCATTTCCAATGGCTAGTTTTTGGAAGTTACCGATTATTGGGGGATCTACGATCCATGCCCAATAATATGGACCAATAGCCATGCGCTGGGGATATTATATAAACCCTCTCATATGAGAGAGTCAGGTATTGAATTCTCACTCTAAAATCGTGTACTTGCTCACATTTTGCACGGTTCCTTACTTTAGCATCGGAGTGCCTTGCAGGTACACCCTCTCCTCCCACTATCAACCGTGCTTCAACCACGCTCGAAGACAGCCACATCGAATCCTGATCTCCAAGTACGATCAGAAAATAATTAGGGTTTAATTATAAACCTAAATATAATAATAATAATAATAATAATAATAATAATAATAATAATAATAATAAATGTTAACCTAAATCTAAAAATAAAATTGTTAAGAAAATAATGAAAGATTATTAAAAAGGTTTTTTTTAGGTTAAGAATTAATTAAAAATATGAAAATTTTAATTGAAAAGAAAATATATAATCAATTTTAAAAAGAAAAAGAAAGAAATCACCAAATTTGGCAAAATTGCCATAGGGGAGAATTGAACCCTTGCCCTTGGGTCTCCCTCCCCCAGCCATTGCCTCTAGGCTACGCGCCTGCATGTGAACAGACATAGAAAATACCTATTATATAATAAAATTATAAAAAGAACATAAAACAAAAAAACACTTAAGGCTGGGTTCGAACCCATGCCCCCAAGTTTACAAAATACGCTCCTAACCATCAGACCAAGCGTGCGTTGGTGATTATAATACCAATAGATTAAATAAAATATTAAAACAAAATTTTGAATTCCAAAAGCATGCCATCAGCTTCATCCCCTACCTCTGAACCTGCGAATTTACCTGCGAAATTTACCACAAGTTTTCCTGCGAATTTGCTTTTGTAGGTAAGCCTGTGTTTTCTCAAACATCACATAAACCATAAAATTAATCCAAATTAATCATGCCATTCAATTACCCATGTCCTATACGACATAACCATGTTCTTAAAAGGTCAATTAATGGCTTAAATCACAAAATCACAAAACCCCAAACTTGAGTTTGGAACCCTAATAATGGTGTAACGTGATACCTGTGGCAAAGCTTCAAACAAACTGTCCAGAAACATTCTATGATACATATCTAGTAATATTCAAGCATAAAAAAAAATTTATCATACATAAATCAACATAATCGAAAAAAATTTCAAGAGCTTAAAGTTTGATTCGGTTTATGCATATGAGGATAAATTCGATGATATTGATGGTTGGGATACGTTTAAGGAGCCTTAAGAAACATGTCAAGACTTTTTAAACCCTTTGAAACCCCTTGGAATAGTGAAATCGAAAATTGATTTTTCTTGAGAATTTTTTAATATGAAAGTGTCTCTCTTTGGCTCTGAATTCGTGTGCAATCCACGTCTCCTTGTTATGCTTATGTAATAGAATGTTTTTAGGTTAAAATTTGGGCCTTTTGGCAATGGATTGGAGTTGCTTGATTGTGAATAAATCACCTTGCCAAATTTGTTAAAAAAATCAAATATATTCATGCTATAATGGTCTTACACGAATTTTGAATGATTTAAATCATCTTAATCACAAAATATTTGATCCAAAAATAGGTATTAGATCAAATGTTTGATTTTCATAATTTATTTCAATTATAATTGAATTTTAAGAATTAAAATCCAAAATAATATAAAATAAATAATAAAAATCAGAACAATTGGTCATTGGGTCGTACATGACCTTATCTTTGAGTTTGGATTGGAATATTATGGGCCCATTTGACAAAATCTTGAGTTTAGACCCTTTTTGCTTCATAAACCTCCTCAAAATTGTCCAACTTCCACAATGCATAACGTCCTCAATTTTGATCCTATGAAGGTGTTCTAGGACTTTTTAGAAATCTTAGAGTGTCCTATAATCAACCCTTTTTGTCCCATGTCCATATCATTTACCTTTTCTTTTTTTAAATTATGAGCTTTGAAAAAAGTTGACTTTTTGTTGACTTTCAAAAAGACATATAAAGTTTTAGCTCATATCTTTCAAATGAAACATTTTTGGACCTGGCTTGTGAGACACAAAGTTGTAGAGAATTAGATTTCCTTCAAAATGAGATTTGGATTGGAATTTTAGTATGAAGTATGAGAAAGTTATGGTTGGTCAAAGTTCAGTTGACTTTTCCTACACAAAACCCTAATTTAGTAACTCCTGATTTCTGATGATTCTGAGGTTTCCTTGATTAATCATGATCAACACTTGATCAAATGATGAATTTCACCTCATAATCTTAATATTGACAAAAAATCTTGAAGTTTGACTTTATGTTGACCACAGTTGACTTGTTGACCAAGTTAACTGATTTTTAGGTGTCTGAGCATCTGACTGGCCAAACTTGTTGGGAAAACTTTGAAAATTGTCATGGGAATTATTTAAGGTATGTGGGATGTTATGAAGTCCACTTAAGGCTTTAGAAGTCCATTTTTCTTGGGGAAACTCAAAACCCTAGTTCTAAGATCTATTTTTCAGGAGGAGGTTTTATCTGGTGCAACCTTCAATTCCTTTGACCAATTGAGAATCTTGTGACTATTGATAGACCTCTTAAGACACATTATCTTGAATATGTGAGGGGAAATTTTGGGGTAAAACAACTGCCCTTGTTCAATTTTCTGAAACCTAATGAGTTAGATTGGCATGGATATTATTCGTGACTTGAAGGTTGAAGGGGATTGAACACAAAAGCCCAAAAATTTGCACTCGCTGGTGCGTAGAGTAACACTGTTGGTTGGTTATATTGCTTGAATGGGCTTAGATATACCATTCAGAGTATTCAGAGATGGGCTTATAGATGCCATCCAAAGTACCAGAAGGTAGGAGTATCTGTATGTTGTTATTGTACTAAGTATCAGCACTAGATCTTCGTATAAATCGTCTCTGAACTGTCTCTGTAACATGACTGAGTTAAATATCAACACTAGATCTTCGTATAAATCGTCTCTGAATTGTCTCTGGGGGAAAAAGATATCATCCACTAAGTATCAGCACTAGATCTTCGTATAGATCGTCTCTGACCTGTCTCGGGAAAATATCTTGATTGAAGTATCAGAAGTAAATCTCTGAAAACGTCCTGCACTAAGTATCAGTACTAGATCTTCGTATAGATCGTCTCTAAACTGTCTCAAGGAGAAAAAGATATCCTGCACTAAGTATCAGAACTAAATCTTTGTATAGATCGTCACTGACCTGTCTCAGGGATTTGGTAATGTTTATCTGGCTGTAAACTATCCTGAAAAAGAAAGATTAGTTTATGCGGGATTGCATGTCATGAAACATAAATGAAGATGTCGTATGCATTATATATATGCCATGATATGATGTGAATGATGTATGAATGTATTATGCATGAGTAGCTTCACGTAATAACTGCTAGCTGGGGAAAATAAATCTCGATTCGTTGTTTGAGGACTATGAAGACTTCGGTCATGAAAATATGAAGACGTCTCCTCGCGTGTTATGCTTTTAGGGGACGTGTTGGACATGACGTCTGCTCGCGTACTTTCCATTCTTCCTCATACTTTCCAGTTTAGACAGTGGTATGCTTGCGTGTTGTGCTCGCAGGGGATGTGTTGGACCTCCCATGCATCGAATTTTTCAAGTTTATCCTTTACCAATGCTAAGTATTCGATGATATTGTCATTCTTAGCCTGATATTCTCCTCGTACCTGTGATGCCACGAGTTGAGAGTTAGTGGATATCTTTACCTCCTTTGCCCCTAAGTCCTCGGCTAATCTTAAACCTGCGAAGAATGCTTCATACTCGGCCTGGTTATTAGAGGTCGGGAAGGTCAATACCAGTGAGACTTAGATCAGAATGCCATCTTCATTTTCGAGGATGATCCCTGCGCCACTGCCTGCCGAGCTGGAGGCACCATCGATGAAGATCGTCCAATTGTGGGTGCCGCTAGTTGGGATCGGGCTATGCGTCATCTCTGCAACGAAATTTTCTAGGACCCGAGCTTTCAAGGCTTTCCTGCTTTCGTATTGGATATCGAACTGCGATAGCTCTAATTTCCTTTTCAGCATTCGACTGGCCATGTTTGGTCGACCGAGGAGTTGCTTGATGGACTAGTCGGTTCAGACTTTAATCGTGTGGGCAAGGAAGTAATGCCGTAGTCTCCTTGCGGAATTTATCAAGGCCAAAGCAACTTTCTCGATCTATTGATATCTGAGCTCGGGACCTTGGAGAGCTATGCTCGTGAAATAAATAGGTTTTTTCCCCTCAATAGTTTCTCGGATGAGGACGACGCTGACGGCCTCAGTCGCTACAGACAGATACATATATAGATACAGAGTCTCTTTTTCTAGTGGTCGGGATAGGACCGGTGGTTCGGAGAGTTCCATTTTTAGATGGAGCAGTGCCTGCTCGCATTCTTCGGTCCACTCAAAGGTGTCCTCTTTTCGTAGTAGTTTAAAGAAAGGAAAGGTGTGTTGGGCGGACTTGGCGACGAAATGGGATAAAGAAGCGAGCATACCGTTGAGGGATTGAATGAATTTATTTTAGCTTGGGGTTTGGAACTCAGAAAACGCCCGACATTTTTCGGGGTTGGCCTCAATCCCGCACTTGTTGAGATAGAAGCCGAGGAATTTACCTACCTGGAAACCGAAGGTTCATTTTTCAGGATTAAACCTCATTTTGCATTGTCTCACCTGCATGAAAACCTATCGGAGGTGTCGTTCATGGTTGACTTCTTCGTGCAACTTCACTATCATGTTGTCCATGTATACTTCGAGCATGTCCCCAATCTCTCCTCGGAAGACCATGTTCATCATCTATTGGTATGTGGCCCCGACGTTCTTTAGCCCGAAGGGCATTACGTTGTAGTAGTAATTGACTGTCGGGGTCATGAAGGACGCATGCCTCTTGTCTGTGTCCGACATAGGGATTTGGTTGTATCCACTATATGCGTCCATAAAAGATAAGAGTTTAAAACCTGCAGAGTTGTCGACCAATTTATCTATGTTAGGTAGAGGAAACACATCTTTGGGACAAGCCCTATTGAGATCAGTATTGTCAACACACATATGCCATTTTCCATTATTTTTCTTAACAAGGACTACATTAGAGAGCCAGTTTGTGTACTGGGCTTCAGAAATAAAATTTGCCTCTAATAGGTCTTTTACAGCTCGCTCAACAACCTCCGCTTTCTCGGGAGACTGTTTGCGCCTACGCCGTGCTATGGGTCTAATGGCCTGGTCTAAATCTAACTGATGACAGGCGACCTCGGGATCAATCCCGGGCATCTCTGCGGAATTCCATGCGAAGAGGTCCGTGTTCTCCTTGAGGCAGATTGTGAGTTGCTCCCTTATCTCTATAGGCAGTCCAGTGCCTATCTTCACAGCTCTATCGGGGTTGTCGCCCAGGGGAATAAGCTCGAATTCTCCATCGGGGACCGACCGGAATGGGTGAGGCGGGGCTTGCCCGCGGACGGGGTCCTGTGCTTCAGTGTCGTCCTCGCCGATGCGGCTGTCGAGGTCGATGGTGTTGATTCCCTGGGCGGAGGCTGCTTTTTGACCCTAGGCTTCTTGTTATTCTTGGAGTTAATTATGGCCTGTCCTTTTACTGCAGCGTCATAGCATCTCCGCGATGCCTCAATGTCACTGTGGATTGTGACTACGCGGCCTAGCTTGGTATAGTACCTCATTTCCAGATGGACGGTGGAGGGGACCGCTGTCAATTCGGCCAGAGTTGGGCGGCCGAGAATGCAGTTGTAGAGGGAGGGGAACTCGATCACTAGGAATTGGACTTTGACTTCCCTAGATGTTTCTTGCTCTCTGAATGTGACGAGGAGTTCAACATACCCCATGGTTTTGTCGTGGATCCATTGAATCCTTGAAGGTCGGAACAGACGTATGGGGATATGTTAGTTTTGTCCAGCTTGAGAGTCCTTAATAGGTGGACATACATGATGTCCACTGAACTTCCTTGGCCGACAAGGATGCGTCGAACGTCAAAATGCGCCATTTTGGCCCTTATTAGTAAGGGGATACTTAAATTAGGAGAGCTGCCTGACAGTTCTTCGAGGAAGAAAGATATCGGGTTGGATTTTCCTCGATATTTTCTCGTTGTTCATCCATCCTCCTGATATAATGAGAGCTCTTGGGAAGTCTTCCCAGGGACTGAGGGTAGTAAGTCGTTCCTCTGGACCTGGCTTGGGGAGATGGAAGTCCTCCGGGCGGGATATGCACAAGGTCACCTGATATGAGGAATCACTGGGCGGTGTATCTTTGCGAGCTCTCTTCGTCCCTTGCTCTTCGTGTCGGGGAGTACCGTTCCTCTTGGTGTATTGTTTGAGATGGCCTTCCTGAATCAGGATCCCAATTGCATCCTTCAGATGGACGGAGTCTTCGGTCACATGCCCGTGACGTTTGTGGAAACGGAAGTACTTAGACTTGTCGGCATAGGGCTTGGGTGCAAAAGGTTTGGGGAACCTCAACCTGTCTTGCTTAAACTCGGAATTGATGCATTCGACGAGGATGAGTTCGCGGGGAGCCGTTAACAACGTGTATTCATTGTAACGGCCTGCGGGTCCCCTTTCTTCACGGATCTCGCGAGGTTTCTCCTCTTTTGTTTTGTCCCCATTGCGGCGGGGAGCATTGGGGTCCTCGCGCTTGGGGTGACCGGTTTCATCGGTACTGCGGTTATTACGAGCATTGTGGCAACCTGTTTCTCTTCATATCTGATGTAAGCTTGGGCTTTGTGCATGAGCTCGTCCAGAGTATGGGGAGGCTCTATCCTGACCGCTTTACTGAGTTTGCTTCTGGGTAGGAGGCCCCTCTCGAGGAGGTATTCCTTCATCTGCTCCGTTGTATCTACCTCGACAGCTTCTTGGTTGAATCGTTCGATGTATGAGCGCAATGTCTCATTTTTCCTCTGCACTATAACTTCAAGGGTTGCCTCAGTCTTGGGGTGACGTTGGGAGGTTGTGAAGTGCCTCATGAATGTGGATTTCATGACTCTCTAGGACGTGATAGATTCCGGAGCCAGACTTTTGTACCAGGACATGGCTCCTTTTCTGAGAGTTGTTGAAAACAGTCTGCACTTGAGATGCCTGATGATGTCGTTGCGGTAGTCGAGCATGGCATTGATGTTGTCAACATGGTCATCTGGGTTAGTCGTCCCATCATAGATGGCCAAGTGCGGGGGTGTCTCCATGCCTTTGGGGAGAGGTGCTTCCATGATGGCTCGCGAGAGCGGGCAATGAGGATCTTCCTCATCACTTCTCAACGGGGAAAAGTTATCGTTTCCAGGACTCTGCTCGCGTCGGGGTGAAGTCCTCGATCGATTGGTCTCCTGGCGTATCCTGGACCTATTATTCTTGGGTTCGGGGGAGCGTCTTCCTCATCATGGAGGAGAACATCCTCGTTTCTTGGCCACTTCTGGACGTTGCTTCTTGGGTAGCGCCCTTCGTCCTTGTTTGGGGCGATCTTCCCGTCGATCAGTCTCAAGGCCATGATCCTCTCATGCTGCTGGTAGAGCATGGAGTTGGCCTGGTTGAGGACGTTCACCATAGCTATCATGGTGACGTCTCATTCGACAGGCACTAGGATGGGCTGAAATGGGGCAACCGGCGGAATTTGAGATTGACGTTGTGGAACCCCATTATCTTCGAGTTCAGGCGACGGTGTGGCAGGTTGCCCGTCTCTGAGATCACCTTCGTTGTAGTTTAGGTTGTCCTCCGTCGTGTAGTCGACGAGGGGAATGTCGTGGTTTTCAATGTGCTCTCCGGCCATACTGGAAGGATGAAAGATGTATTTGAGCTTTGATCTTCTGTTGTGGAAGAAGGGGATAGTTAGTTCCCACAGATGGCGCCACTGATCTTACCTGATCAGAAGGACCCTCCAGAGGTCGAGCACGAACAAGGTGATGGTTGACAAGCGAGGATGGGGTGTACCTGCAAGGCACTCCGATGCCAAAGTGAGTATACGGTACAAAAATTGGTAAGAGAGAAAGTGTTTCAGAATACCTGACCCTTTAATGAAAAAGGGTATTTATAGTGAGCCCCCAGCGTTGGGCCAAGATTCTTCCTTGGTCTGGATTAGCTAGGCCCAAGGAAGAAATGCCAAGGTATGTGTAGGAATGTGTAAGACCTAGCACGTGGTCTTGCCCTTGGTCCAACCGCCCCTATCTTTTAGCAGATAATGGTGGACAGTTGGGTGACGTGGCAGGTGATGGGGAGACGCGATCTCCCCATCATCAGTCCAATGGATAGGTTGCTTTCCCGATGCGCCAGGCACCTGCTCGGGCCATTGTAAGTCTGACCGACAATGCAAAAGACTTGGCCCACTGGATGGGCCTCTGCCTGACACGTTGGACTATGGGCCAACGGTGTCCTCGAGGCCCATTCAGGAACACTCACCATATGCAAACAAATTTTCCTGTGCTTCTGAGAAAATAGTAGGGCCCTCTAGAAAGTTTAAAAGGTTAGCCATCTCATGGATGTTAAACTCACAGGGGTATCTGTCGCTCCCGGGATTTTCATCCTAGTACAAACGCGAGAGTGGTGCGGAAAAGGTAGAGTCGCCAGCCAGACATTTTTATCTCGAAGGAATGGGAAAGGTAATGCTGCACAAACCTAAGGAAGAAGGAAAGGACAAGGTCTTGCGAACCAAAGATCTGGGTTCGGGAGCCGGTTACGACCTGAGAAGGTATTAGCACCCCAGACCGTCCTTCGTACCCGACGGGATCCACGTTTGCTTGTTTTATTTCAAAGGGTAAAAGAATATAACTGCTGCTGAATAAATGAAATGCTAACTGGAATGAGAATGGAAATGAGAAAGGGAACGAAAAGAAAGAAAGCAAGGGGGAAAATGTAAGGAAAATAAAGAATGTGCTCGAACGGGCTCTACCCCGCTGCCTACGTACCTCATCGGAAAAATGAGGATCAGAGTCGACGTAGTTCGCCTAACTAAGGCGGGAACTATTTATTTGTGTTTTTTTATGCGCTGGAACTGCTTATGTCTATGCTCAGGTGTTGCAGGCTTGTCTGGAACGAGTGCATTTACCGTCTTGCATACGAGACAAGTCGTCGCAAGTTTGCGTTGAGAATTATTGAGGTGAGAAAAGAAGTTCTCGCAGGAAAGTTGCTTATTGTTTGTTGTTTTCATTTTAAGAGTTTTGTATGAATTTGGCACAAGAAAGTGAATTGAAACTCTTTTCCGTGGAATGTGTACTTGCTACTACATTCCAAGATGGAATAATAGAACAAGCCCACCAAGTAAGGATAATTTATCCAAGACTTGTTTCCAAGGATTAGGGTCTAAGTTCACTAGCTTGTTGAACTTATTAGATGTTTTTGTAGCTTGTGAAGAAATATCTTTTTAGATTTTCTTTGTAAAATAACCTCTTAATCAGACTTGTACATGATGCTAGACAAGCCTACACTATTGCAAGATGGAATGGATATAAGTGCCCCATGGAATAAGGCTATACACAAGAGATTCTTTCATGCATTTATCAAGTGTTTTTTTGATTTTATTTGAAGATGAGAGAAGAAGACTCAAGAGGCAAAAGGTCAAAGCTAATGGGGGACTAAGACACAACCCTAAGTTATCCAATTATGTACAAATGGTGATCCTATGGTTTGTGAAGTTTTCTAATCCTAAGGAAGAAACCAAGTTAGAATTCAACTTACTCCCTAAGGAAGTTAAGTCGAATCTAAAGAACAAAAGGGGACATATGACCAAAGCACAAAGTACTAAGGTAAAGACAATTAAATGCATAAGAGATAAGGAATAAAGTGATTACCTCATCTTCCCCCTACAAAACAAATGTTAGCATGATGAAGAAGTATGAACAATTATGACATGGAGAATTTCACAAACAACTCACACTAGCTAAGGAGGGATGTTATTGAATTCCTAAGGTTAATACCTAGGCCTAAAGCATATTAATAGGTAAAAAAATTAAAAAGTCAGTAGCTAAATCAATTTAAAAGTAACTAAAGGGATTAATAGGATTAAAGTCAAACTATGCCCTAAAGTATTACTAAACCCTAAGGATGAAATTAGAAAGATAACTTAAGTGTTTACTATTACTAAAATCCCCTAAACTCAAAGGCAAAAGAAAAATCCAGAACTTAGAACTATAAGGAAGTGAAAGAAATGAATAGCTCAAATGGAAAAGAAGAGATTCAAGTTAAAGGTATCCAAATGTGAAAATAAAAGGTGGGAGAGTGCATATAGAAGCATGGTTCTAAAGATGGAACAAAGTGACTTAGAAAGAAAGTCAAAAATGCCTAAAAGGGTTTGACTTTCCCATACAAAAAACAGGGGATTGACACCGAAATAAACATGGAAATTATACTTGGAAACTGTTCACAAATGGTGGGTTAAGAAGCTTCCTAAGGCTAGGTGTTCACATTAGGGTTTTTAAAGTATGGATGATCACAAAACATTTGTAAGACTCAATACAAATACAAAATGAAGTTAATCATGTACACAAGGAATTTGAAGTGTTTAAGATGGAAGGAGGAGAGAGATAAGGTTAAAATGGGACATGTATGACCTAGGACGTAAGGAAAGCCTAACAATTAAAGGTAAATACCCAAGGGCTGTACTCAACACTTATATACATCCTAAATGACCTAAGAGACTCAAGGTTAGGGTCACAAAGCAATAGCATAAAGGTTTTACACTAATGGTACCAAAGGATGAGAATGGAAGGACCAAAAACATGACTTATGACTCAAGTAACTTGGAAAAATACCAAATGGTCACGAAAATTTATGAAAATTGACACTTGAATACAAAATCTAGAGATTTAATTGCACACAAAAAATCTCATAAAAATTCCCATTTTTGAGTGCTCAAATGGTGTATGGAAATGGATTAGGGTTTATGAACATGTGTATGAAAGCAAGGGTTCATAACATGGCTTAAAAGAACCTAAAATTTAAAACAAAAATATGGTGAGGAAGTTTGATGCATCTTCTGACTAATGCAAAAAGAATGGGCTCTTTATGTTTTATGTTTTGGGAGAAAGAAAATGTACAAGAGGATTGGTCAAAAAATGAGAAAAAGGGAATTAATTCATTTGAGAAATTAATTATGACTAAAATATAAAAGAAAAATATGAACAAAAATATAAAAGAAAAATATGAACAAAAATATTGGAAAATTAGAGAAAAATTAAAGGATCTCTTATGAATTAATCGAGAATTTTTTATGAGGTTTTGCTATTTTTAATAAGCCAAAACGAAAAAGGAATTAAATGAGAAAAAGAAATAAAATTGAATTGAATGAACTGAGTTGCATTGGGCCAGGGAGGTGTGAGAAGCAACAGAAACAACTGATTTGGGCCTGGTTTATACGCGTGGGGGGGTATGGATAGTGAAATTCTGGGATCAGATATGTGATGTTGAAACAGATGTTTAGACACTGATATCCTAAGCCATAAATTAATGAGCTAGTAAATTAATTAACACAGGAAATTGTTAACCCAGTTCAGTGTATCTCCACACTTACATCTGGGGGCTACCAAGCCAGGAAGGAAATTCAATATAAGTAATATTAATTAGGGAGTTAAACCAATCAGTTTAATCCTTCACTTAATATCTACCCAAGGCAATTTCTATCTAAGACTCTACTTAGATATGAGTACCTACTCACTCCCCCTCAATCACACAGTGATCTCTAACTTAGAATGATTAATAAGTTTGAAGTTACACTTCAGACACACCAGTTTGATCTTACTTATCAATTTCAATCAAGACACAATTCACTTTTTGCTTAAAAGCTTATAAAGTGAATAACAAACAAATAAAACCTGCTTAAGTAACTAGCTTCACTAACACCCTTGACACTCTGCTTAAAATCGTTGGATTTACTTGAGTGTATCAGTTTCTTAAATAGATGCTGAGTTTTTGGGCTTTTTGCAAATTATCCAGACTTGTAATTTCTAAATCCCACAGTTATCTCCTTGAATCAAGGTGAGTTAGTTTTCTGTTTTAAATCCCACGGTTATCTCCTTGAATCAAGGTGAGTTAGTTTTCTGTTTCCTTTACACTGGAACCAGACAACTTAACTTCCTAAAGAGGCACCTTGGAGTGCTCACCCTTTACGATTACTTCCAGATATTTACTCTTGATTTTAAGCACTTCTGTTGCGTATCATTTAAGGCAGATAGCAGGTTCGCGATGTCACAACATCTGGTGTGACATCCAGATGTCCTGAACTAAGTTCATAACTTTTACTTTGTTATTCAAAAATTCTGCCAATTTCTAACATCTACAAACTCCCCCTTTGGCTAATTTTTGGCAAACATATTCTTCTGGTTTTGTCAGAGAGCAGCGGAGTTCCTTTCTGTTGGATCATGTGAGAGCTAAGAATTTGCTCCCCCTCAAACATGTAGTTACCTGAGATGTACACTGCCATGACTTGGCCCAACAGACTTTGATAAGTACCCATTACACCCAGTGACACTTTGATAGGTCCAAAATATACCATTTCAGCAGATAGACATAATATCATTGTTCAACACACACAAATTTCTCCCCCTTGTTAGACATAAATTTTGGGGCCAAACAAAACATTAAAGAAACAAACATAACAGACATACAATTCAGAACAGACAGACTCCAAACATACATTTTCCACCAACAAACAGCTCCACTCTTCATCCTCTGTATCCTCAGACTCATCACCAGCTCCATCATCATTCCCAGCAGCCTCTTCCAACTCCAGTCTTTGAATCAGGTCCTCAAGCTTCTTCTTCCTTTCTTCCAGCTCCTTGCAGGTTGTCCTGAGCTCTGCAATTAGGGCTGCCTTTGATATAGGTGTCTTGACAGCAGATGTCCCACCCGGTGCTTCAACATCTGCAACATGATGACCTAGAAACAGCTTGTAATGGAAAGACAGTGGACTTTCCCTTTTACAGACAGTGTCTTTGTCAGTAAGGATTCCTGGATACTGGTTGAGAATCACCCCACAGAGTAGTGATGGGAAGGCTATTGGAATCTTGATAGCTGAGGTTCCTGCATGCTTGAGAGTCTGGTCAAAGATGTATGCTCCATAATCCAGCTTGGTTTGGGTGCCTACAGCACAGATAAACCTCCCAAGCCCAGTGGCTATGGTTGAGGTGTGGTTGGTTGGGACCCAGTTGGCTGCTCCAATTCTGTGTAGCATGGCATATTTCCTGGTTAACAAGCTGACTGAGAGTTTGCCTTTTACTGGCCATGTCTTGACCTGGTTAGCTGTAATTATTCTGCACACTTGATTGTCAGTCTTGCCAAGCTCAGTTGGCCCATCTGCTTCTCTCCCCAGATACTGATTGATCACCCTAGAAGAAAAGTCTACACACCTTCCCCTGACATACACTTTTCTGAAATCCTCAGATTTCCCATCAGCACATCCTTCTTGTAAGTTCACTATAAATTCTTTTACCAACTACTCATAACATGGAGAGAATTTAGAGACAGTCTTGAACAGTCCAGCATTGGAAATTAAATCAATTACCTCAGTACAATTCAAGGCATTACTACCTAGCTCTCGTTCCAGAGCCACCCTTCTCTGATAAACATATTTCCACATGCTTACGCTGGAGACATGGTGGAAGGACACATTATCCAGGGGTGCTTCAGGGACAGCAGTGGCAGTCCTAGAAAGTGCTGGCCTCTTTCTGGGTTGAGATGTTGGGACATCCTCCTCAACATCAGAATCAGATGGAGTTGTGGCCTTCCTCTTTTGTGTGCTAACCTTACTCCATGGCTTTGTAGGTCCAAAAGCAGTTTTGACCTTGTCCTTCTTGGGGGTTGGCTGTCTTTTCTCAGGTGTTGCTTGAGCAGCTGGCCTCTTATCCTTCCTAGCCATAAGCCTCTTGGCTATGCTAGGATCAACAGCTGCTATGATCTCTGTATCAGAATCATCGTCCAGGTTCACAGCTAGTGGAGGTTGGGAAGCCTCATTCTCAGCAGCTTGATCATCAGTAGAACCTTCTACTCCTTCATCATCATTTGGGGCTTTGTCCTGGCCCTCAGTTGTCTCAACATTACTTGGGACATCTTGTGGAGCAGGTATGTCTTCTTTAGCTTGGTTGCTGGGAGTTAAGGCAGGCATCCTGTTCAGGGGAACTGACACCCCAGGCACAACCCTTTCTTCTGTCAGGATCCTGGTTACAAGATCTCTGATTGTGGAGTCCACGTAAGCAGAAGCTTTGGGAGCACTGGAAGTTGAAGAGGCTCCCTTACTTTTGCTGAAGACTGGCTCCTTGGGTCTTCTTGCATGGGGAGTCCTGGGCTTTTGGGCGATGGGAATGCTTCCTCTGACAACGTTTATGGGTGTCGCATCCATGGGTACTAAAGACAATGGAGTGACGTCCACTACGTCTTCCTGAAGGAGACCCTCATCAATGGAGTTAGGGTTCTGATGTTGTGACATATTTGCTATTGTAGATGGGTTCAGAATCTCAGCTGTAGCATGCAAAGGGTTCAGTGGTGCTAATGAGAATGTGAGAAGCTGAAGGCACGTTTGTACATAAATAGAGCCCATTTCTATTGGAATTTGTAAGACTGGAATACAAACGGTTATTGGCCAGACTAGTGCTGCCACCTGGTGGTCATGCCCCACGATGTCATAAGACATGCTGGAACTTCTCCATAATTGCTATATGTCACACATGTAGATTCCCAATTTACCCCTTAGGTTTTCAAATTGGGTAGCATCCAAAGCCTTGGTGAATATGTCAGCTAATTGCAGCTCTGTGGCTACATGCTCCAATGTGATCACCTTCTCCTCCACAAGGTCTCTGATGAAGTGATGTCTGATATCTATGTGCTTAGTCCTGCTGTGTTGGATAGGATTTTTGGAGATATTAATAGAACTTAAATTGTCACAGTACAATGTCATGACATCTTGTGTGACATTGTATTTTGTGAGCATTTGTTTCATCCATACCAGCTGTGAACAACTGCTACCAGCTACAATGTATTCAGCTTCAGCAGTGGATAAGGACACACAATTCTGTTTCTTACTGAACCAAGAAATTAAATTGTTCCCTAGAAAGAAGCATCCTCCTGATGTACTCTTTCTATCATCAGCACTTCTAGCCCAGTCAGCATCACAAAACCCAGTGAGGATGGGTTCACAACCATGAGAGTACATTATGCCATAGTCACAAGTGCCATTTACATATTTCAAGATCCTCTTAACTTGGTTGAGATGGCTCACCTTTGGTTCAACTTGATACCTTGCACACACACCTACTGCAAAAGCTATATCTAGTCTGCTAGCTGTAAGATATAGTAGACTTCCAATCATGCTCCTGTACAAGCTTTGGTCCACACTCTCACCTTTGTCATCCTTTGTCAGTTTTAGATGAGTGGGGTCAGGTGTTCTCTTGTGACTTGCATTGTCCATCCCAAACTTCTTGACAGTGTTCTTTGCATACTTGCTTTGGGATATGAACATGGAGTCCTCCATCTGTTATATTTGCAGTCCTAGGAAGTGAGTTAATTCTCCCACTAGGCTCATTTCAAACTCAGAATCCAGTTGAGTCACAAAATGTTTAACCATCCTGTCTGACATCCCACCAAACACTATGTCATCCACATATATCTGAGCAATCATAACCTTTCCCTCTTCATCCTTTACAAATAGGGTTTTGTCTATTCCTCCCTTCCTGTATCCATGCTTAATGAGAAAGGTGGTCAGTCTTTCATACCATGCTCTGGGAGCTTGCTTTAGCCCATACAGAGCCTTCCTCAACTTATATACATGGTCTGGACAGCTTGGATCAACAAATCCCTTTGGTTGCTCCACATATACTTCCTCATTAAGGTACCCATTTAGGAAGGCACTTTTAACATCCATCTGAAATAATTTGAACTTTAGGATGCAAGCAATTCCTAGGAGTAGTCTGATGGATTCAAGTCTTGCTACTGTGCAAAAGTTTCATCAAAATCCACCCCCTCAATTTGAGTATATCCTTGAGCCACAAGCCTAGCCTTGTTTCTTATAACTACTCCCTGCTCATTAGACTTGTTTTTGTACACCCACTTAGTGCCAATCACATTAATGCCATCAGGCCTAGGAACAAGATCCCATACTTCATTCCTTGTAAACTGGCCTAATTCTTCCTGCATAGCAGAGATCCAGTACTCATCATTCAGAGCTTCCTTGATGTTCTTAGGTTCTACCTTTGAAACAAAGCAGGAGCCTGAGATCATCTCTCTTGATCTAGTGGTGACACCACTATTGAGATTACCAATTATCAGTTCTTTAGGATGATCTTTCTGGATTCTGATGGAGGGAGATTTGTTGGATTGCTCTGACTTTGCCTCAGTTAAAGTGAAGTCAAGATTATCACTTTCTATTTTAACTTCAGTTGGATTGTCAGCAGATGTTCCAACATCATCAGCAACATCTGTCTTTGCATCGGTATCATCAATAGTCACATTTATTGACTCCATCATAACCTTGGTTCTGGAGTTAAATACTCTGTATGCTCTGCTATTTATAGAGTATCCAAGAAATATCCCTTCATCACTCTTAGGGTCCATCTTCCTTCTTTGATCCCTATCAGCCAGGATGTAGCACTTACTTCCAAATACATGAAAGTATTTGACTGTAGGTTTTCTACCCTTCCAGACTTCATAGATGGTGGATAGAGTTCCCTTTCTTAGTGTGACTCTATTGTGGATGTAGCATGCTGTGTTCATGGCTTCAGCCCAAAAGTACAGGGGTAACTTCTTGGCATGAATCATGGCTCTAGCTGACTCCTGAATAGTTCTGTTTTTCCTTTCTACAACCCCATTCTGTTGAGAGGTGATGGGAGAAGAGTACTCATGGTTGATCCCTTCTGATGAACAGAAGTCTGAGAATTTTTTATTCTCAAACTCCTTTCCATGATCACTTCTTATTCTGACCACACTACTTGCCTTTTCTCTTTGGATCCTATGGCACAGATCTCTAAACACCTCAAACACATCTGACTTTTCTTTGATGAAGCTTATCCAGGTATATCTTGAGAAGTCATCAACAACCACATATGCATATCTTTTTCCACCAAGACTCTCTACCTGCATTGGTCCCATAAGGTCCATGTGCAGTAATTCCAAGACTTTGGAGGTTGTCAGATGTTGAAGCTTTGGGTGTGAGATCTTGGTTTGCTTACCTATTTGACACTCACCACACACTTTTCTTTCATCAATCTTAAGTCTTGGGATCCCTCTTATAGCCTCCATAGAGATGATCTTCTTCATTCCTCTGAGATGGAGATGACCCAATCTTTGATGCCATAGCTTCACTTCTTCTTCTTTGGCTATGGAATAAGTAGATGTGAGGCTGGAATCTTGGGGTTCCCACATATAGCAGTTATCTTTTGATCTAGCTCCTCTCATGACCACTTTCTGCTCTTTATCAGAAACTATGCACTCAGCTTTGGTGAAGTTGA
Organism: Lathyrus aphaca; assembly: GCA_963966055.1. Taxonomy (NCBI): domain Eukaryota; kingdom Viridiplantae; phylum Streptophyta; class Magnoliopsida; order Fabales; family Fabaceae; genus Lathyrus; species Lathyrus aphaca. The sequence continues at coordinate 316,916,624 of OZ014522.1, forward strand.
CACTGTAACCTTGGTCACATAACTGAATTATGCTGATCAAGTTAGTAGTTAACCCTTTCACCAACATCACACCATCTAGACTTGGTACACCTGAGCAGTCCAGGGTCCTAACTCCCTTGATTTCCCCCTTTGCTCCATCTCCAAAGGTTACATAGTTGGATGAGTGTGGCTTTAAGTCTACCAACAGATTCTTCAGTCCAGTCATGTGCCTTGAGAAGCCACTATCAAAATACCAGTCTTCCTTGGCAGATACCTTGAGAGATGTGTGTGCTATAAAGGTAACAACCTGCTTGGACCACTTGTGCCTGTTGTGAGGTTTCCTTTGCCTAGAATGTGAGTTCAGATCAGGTTGTCTTCCTCTCTTAGGCTCCCACTGCTGGATATATGTGTGTCTCCTCTGATGCATCTGCCCTAGGTAGTGTCCATCTCTAGAGTTCCAAGGTTGCCTGGTGAACTTGTTATTCTGCTTAGGCATGTACTGGTAGCTTTGATCAGTATAATGTCTAGCTTTAGGTATCCAAGTTTTCCTGGTGACCTCTGTCTTCTGCTTAGGAAGGTGCTGGGAACTCTGATTGGGGTATCCATGCAGTTTGTAGCAAAAAGGTTTGATGTGACCAAACCTTCCACAGTGATGGCATCTCCACCTTTGATATTTCTTTTTCATCATGTTTTTCTCATGATGTTGAGACATCTGCTTGAACATCTTGTTTGACTTCATTGGATCTGGAGTCGTTTGGCTGGTGCTAGCCTCAGAGTTTTGAGCTTTATTAAATCCCAGCCCAGTCCTATCCCCTGAGTGCTTGTTGTTGTTGAGAATGGCATCCAGTGTGTTTGAGCCACTGTTCAGCATTCTGACAGATTTGAACATATGCTCCATTTTGGAGTTGAGTAGGCTGACTTCATTTTTCAAAGTGGCAATGATCTCCTGATGACTTGCCTTTTCAGCTTTTAATTCCTCAATCTGCTTCTTCTGCTGTTCACTTTCCTTGCATACCTCAGTGCTCCTTTCACACAACATCCTGTAAGATGTTTCAAGCTCTTCAAATGTCAGATCCTCATCACTGGATTCCCCTTCAGTTTCACATACTCCAGCTAGAGCAGTGATGTGATTTGCAGAATCTTCTTCTAACTCACTGCCTGAGTCTTCATCTGACCAGGACACAAAAAGGCCTTTCTTTTTCTTCTTTAGATAGGTTGGGCATTCACTTCTAATGTGTCCATAACCTTCACATCCATGACATTGGATCCCTTTTCCTTGGTTAGTCTTCTCATCATAGTTTGCCTTTTGTTAGAGTCATAAGATCTTTTATTCTCAGAGGTTGAGTTTCTTCCACTTGGTCTGGGCCTGTTGTCCAGTCTTTTGATAATTTTGTTAAATTGCCTACCAAGCATAGCAATTGCATCTGATAAGTTGTCCTCAGAGCATGCTTCATGACTTTCTTCTTCCTTATCAGTGTTTGAGACCAGGGCTATGCTCTTGTTTTTCTTCACAATAGTATCACTCATTCCCATCTCAAAGGTTTGAAGGGAACCAATGAGCTCCTCAACTTTCATTGTGCAGATGTCCTGAGCTTCTTCTATGGCAGTGACCTTCATGTCAAACTTCTTAGGCAGTGATCTGAGAATCTTCCTTACCAATTTTTCATCACTCATCTTCTCTCCCAAGGCACCAGAAGTATTAGAAATCTCCAGGATGTTCATGTAGAACTCATGAATGGTCTCATTTTCCTTCATCCTCAAGTTCTCAAACTTGGTGGTGAGAAGTTGAAGTCTTGACATCTTCACCTTTGATGTTCCTTCATGAGTAGTTTTGAGGGTGTCCCAAACATCCTTGGCTAGCTCACAATGGTGCACAAGCCTAAATATGTTCCTGTCAATGCCATTGAACAAGGAATTTAAGGCTTTGGAATTTCCAAGTGCTGACTCCTCTTCCTCCTTGCTCCACTCTTCTTCAGGCTTCACCACTTTTACCCCATCCTTATTGTCTTTGACAGGGTGCTCCCATCCTTTGTTAGCTGCTTTCCAAGCCCTGCTATCAAGAGATTTCAAGAATGCTACCATTCTTGGCTTCCAATAATCATAGTTGGATCCATCCAAAATAGGTGGTCGATTCACAGATCCTACATCTTTGTCCATGCTCCCGAAATTTGCAGTCCCTAGATCTCACCCAGTTATACAGGAAGGGTGCCTGCTCTGATGCCAATTGAAATTCTGGGATCAGATATGTGATGTCGAAACAGATGTTTAGACACTGATATCCTAAGCAATAAATTAATGAGCTAGTAAATTAATTAACACAGGAAATTGTTAACCCAGTTCAGTGTATCTCCACACTTACATCTGGGGGCTACCAAGCCAAGAAGGAAATTCAATATAAGTAATATTAATTAGGGAGTTAAACCAATCAGTTTAATCCTTCACTTAATATCTACCCAAGGAAATTTCTATCTAAGACTCTACTTAGATATGAGTACCTACTCACTCCCCCTCAATCACACAGTGATCTCTAACTTAGAATGATTAATAAGTTTGAATTCACACTTCAGACACACCAGCTTGATCTTACTTATCAGTTTCAATCAAGAAACAATTCACTTTTTGCTTAAAAGCTTATAAAGTGAATAACAAACAAATAAAACCTGCTTAAGTAACTAGCTTCACTAACACCCTTGACACTCGGCTTAAAATCGTTGGATTTACTTGAGTGTATCGGTTTCTTAAATAGATGCTGAGTTTTGGGGCTTTTTGCACATTATCCAGACTTGTAATTTCTAAATCCCACAGTTATCTCCTTGAATCAAGGTGAGTTAGTTTTCTATTTTAAATCCCACAGTTATCTCCTTGAATCAAGGTGAGTTAGTTTTCTGTTTCCTTTACACTGGAACCAGACAACTTAACTTCCTAAAGAGGCGCCTTGGAGTGCTCACCCTTTACGATTACTTCCAGATATTTACTCCTGATTTTAAGCACTTCTGTTGCGTATTATTTAAGGCAGATAACACGTTCGCGATGTCACAACATCTGGTGTGACATCCTGATGTCCTGAACTAAGTTCATACCTTTTACTTTGTTTTTCAAAAATTCTGCCAATTTCTAACATCTACAGATAGAACCCTGAACATTTCCTTCACAAAATTTTCCACGTGAGTTGCACGTTTTCATTTAATTGCTGGCACTTTTATGACCATAGGATGCAAAGAATCCAAGGGCTACGACATGTTCTCATACTTAACTTTAGGGCACTGTTCAGGTGACCGGAAGTGACCTCCGGTCATCTTCTCCGGTCACCCCTAACCTAGGGCTTTCTAAAACCACCACGAACAAACAATCTAAGAGCATCAATGGACTCGCCTCACTCCCCTGGTTAACAATCTAGCCTTAGATTTAGCTTAGGGTTCTTGAATTGTGCAAATCGAATCCAACAAAATCTTGCCCTAAAACAGCAACTAAGAATCTAGCATGCATATCAACTATCCAGATAAACAATGCTTCTAATAAGCTTCCTCTCAACATGAAACAATCATAAAATTGACAAAACCGTGCAAGGAAAGTTTGATGTAAAACCTGGAAATGCAGATCTTCAAATGTTACAAAAAACCAGAGGTGAGATTCCAATGGCTTGAGTGCTTGATCTTGAAAGCTCCAGAGCAAAATAAATGCTTAGTAGGTGTTGGAGATGGAGGAAACAGAATCTGATGCAAGAATGATGCAGAGTCACAGCCTTGACACTTCAAGCTCTCACCTCCCAAAATTCATCCTTGTGATGATATTGATAATAAATTGATGAAGAACTCACTACTGGAAGTAGAAATCAGAGAGATCTTCACAAAGATGCAGGAATAAGCAATGACATCAATTGTGAGATTCAATGAGATGTGGCCATGGAAGCTATGAAGTTCATGGTGAAGATGATGAACAGATGCAGATTGAGCAATGTTAATGGAGTTTGAAGTTGGCTTGAAGCAAAATGCAGAAGAAAGATCTTCAAAATGCAGAGAGAAAATCTGAGACTTTTGGATGCGATTTGTGCAAATGAAAGTGGTGAATGCAATTCAGTTGGAGATCAAGCTTTTATATATGTAGTTGACAGTTATCAACCATAGTTAACAGTTAGAACTATGGTTAGTTCTAACTGGTGGTGAATTGAGCAATGTGAAGGTGTAAGATGCAAAGGTGAAATGCTGGATTTGCTTGGCTCGAAAATGATTGAATATGGTGAGGTTCATGTTACTTCTGATGAGGATTAACAAAGTAAAATGGGACTGGTTTGATCACAATAATGCGGCCTGAGGATTATGTGTGAAGCATGTCATTTGGCTTGGATTGCAAAGATGTGCATGATACTTGGTTTGATCATGCATACATGAGATGATGCACTATAAGTGTGATGTCTTGTGAACTTAGCACACCGAATGAAGAAAGGGACTTGAACTGAAGTGAATTCAATCACTTGTTGCCATGCCTTGGGTTGTAAGAAAACCAGGTTGCATACCTTGATATTCCATGAGACATTTCTTCCAACTCAAGCAACTGAATGATGACATACTTGTGCCCAAATTAAAGCTGAAGATACATGGAACAAGTTTGAAGTTTGATGCAAGATGGAATATGCCCTCTAAGTCACTAAAAATAACCATTGAAGTTCATGTCATGAGGCTTCACAATGGGCCTGCACGATTTGCCTTGCCTTGTGCCATGGATGCATGCACATGATCAGTTGTGAAGCACACACTTTTCCCCTCCACAGCTTTCAAACCATTGATCAAATAAAAAATCTTTGAACATCAAAGTTGTTGGAAACATGGCAATGAACAACTTTGTAGTTTGAAGAAATTTCATTTGAGGCCTCTAACATGGAGAAAAATGACTTGCATTGTGACCCACCACCTGCTTGATGGAATGCCTTGCCTGGCGTGTGCGCGCAGGAGGCAAGGCCTGCCTTGGTTTTTGCCCTAGCTTGCCTTGATTTGCACAAACTTTGAATGATCATATCTCACTCAATTTTGATGTTATGAATAAGTTCCACCTATGGATTTGAAGCTTAAGATTGGCTCAAGGTAGAATTTTGATAGCCTTCATATTTTGGGAGAAGGCCTCTCTTGAAGATGCTGCAAAAATGGCCAAAACTTTCCATTTTTGGAAACCCTAATTTTCCAAAAATGGTAAGTTTTGGTTTTCTTGATTTCTCTTGATTCCTCCATCATTTATTGATCAAATTCGAACCATAGGATCCCTGTAACCCTAATGTCTTGATTTTGATCTCAAAAATCCAGGAGTTGACGTTTTCCTCAGCATGGTTGACTTTTCCCCAAATCCCTGATTTTCAGTCATCTAGCCAATTGAACCTCTTCCAAAATGTTTCTATGGATGAAATTTGAACCCTAGGCACTTGACATCATATATAAGACAATGGAATCCACTTTGAATCAAAATTTCAATGAGAGACCCAGTAGAAGTGAAACCCTAATTTGGCCCCTTTCATCAGGAGATGTTGCACTGCTTGCTTCCTTTGATCATTTCAAATCTGTCACAAGATTGGGAAGCTTTGTGGCCCTTTGGTTGCCTTTGTATGGCCTTCAATTGCTCCAATCAAAGATCACATGCTTATGCCTTAGCTATGATGCACATGATGCAATGTTTTTGGTTATTTCATGAATTTATTTATGCTAAATGCTATGCAAAATGTTGAGGAAATGAGAGGGAAAATTTTGAGTTATTACAGCTGCCCTTATTCAATCATCTGCAAGCTTGAACGAATAATTGCAACAATTTTTAGATGTTCGAGGTATGGAGTGATTGAATACTCGAATAAAACCTGGAAATTTGAACTCTGTGGATGAGGAAAATGTCATCTGTTTTTGTTTTTTTTGTTTTGACCTCTGAATTGGTAGCGGGAATAGAACCAGGTGGAAAGGGATCGTTGTACATAAACGAGAGCCCAGGCAGACAGGACCGTTGTACAAAACGTGAACCTGCGACGTGACTGTTGGGCGACTCAAGCCACGGGAAAGGAGCCTATTGTACAAAACAGGGCTTAAAAACGAGACCATTGTACAAAATGGAACTCGATAACAAAATGGGATCGTTGTACATAAACGAGAGCCCAGACAAACATAACTGTTGTACAAAATGAGAACCTGCGACATGACTGCTGAGCAAATCAAGCCTCGGAAAGGGAGCTTGTCGTACAAAACAGGGCTTAAAAACGAGACCATTGTACAAAACGGAACTCAATAACGGAATGGGATCGTTGTACATAAACGAGATCCCAGACAAACAGGACCGTTGTACAAAACGAGAACCTGCGACGTGACTGCTGAGCGAATCTAGCCACGGAAAGAGAGCCTGTTGTAAAAAACATGCCTTAAAAACGAGACCATTGTACAAAACAGAAATCGATAACGGAATAGGATCGTTGACTTGGAAAGACAAAGATGCCTGGAAAATGGTATAAGTATCCTCTGTGGGGGAGTATCTCGGATTGAAAAAATGTTACGGGTTATATGTAATATACCTCAAAACTGGCCCATGTTGGCATGCATGTGTTTGAACTTATGGCGTAATGCTCCATGATGATGGAAATTCTACGCTTTGGAGGATGCAAAGGTAATGATGATTATGCATATGAAAATGCAAAGAGATCTCCTGATAAGGAGACTGCAAGTATCCCAGATGGCTTGACTGGGAATAACTGATGATCACTGCATTGATCCGGTCCATCCTGGTAAGGAGGAAACAACTCTGCGGGGAACATTGTTGATGATACACCGACTCTGAACTGCCTCCACTGCAAAAAATAAATTGGACTTTGAGATTGGAGAGCCAAGACCCTACTGGAGATGGACTCTTCTGATGGAAATAAAGACCTCCTAACTTGGCTGGGAACCAGAGGTATGACCTAGCTGAGGAAGAAACCTGCTGGGGAAGAGAAAACATTCCTCGTACTGCTGGGGATTGCCCCTGTATTGAAAGGAAACCTCTGCTTGGGGAGAACAAAAATCTTTTGTCATTACTGCTGGGGAAGAATTTCAACTTTATTTCTACTAGGGATAACATGAGACACATGGGAAGATACTTTTCCTGGTTCCAGTACTCTGGAAATCCACTTTAGCTCTACTAGCCACACTTGTACCTACACCTGCTTAAACACAACTGATAGTGCCTGCAACATAGAGAGTTAGTATGGACATGTATGCTCCAGGTTTATGGTATGAGTCACTATCCCGGCCACTTAACACCCTTTTTAGAGTTGTATTAGATGTTTTTGTCCTCCTGCATGAGTTAGAAAGCATTCGAATGTTCACAACAAGATATGGATCACAGGTTGCTGGACATTTTTGCAATCAGTCAATGTCAGATGAAAAACAAAAACAAAAGCAACTAGTCACCAGTTGACTGAAATTGAATTTTATTGATTTGGAACATGGCCATGAATAGGCATTACATCAAGAAGCAATCCCCTGGAAAGAGGAAATCGCCCAAAAGGAAAACAAACTATCCTATTGGCAATGTGAAAAATGGATCCCATCAATTTTCGACCCAGCTGTAAATACCCCAAATTTTCCCTCACTAATTTCACACCATGGCTTGTGATCTTTCATATTTGCATTAGTTCAATCATGTCATATCATGTTGCATTTTTTTCACTGCATTAGTTCAAGTTCATCTGCATCTAGGGTTTGTGATCTGAGCAATCCAAGATCCTTCTGAGCCACTCCAAAGGTCTTCAATCAACTCAAGAGGGTCCATGTATGTTCAATTATCATATTATATCCTCCAAAGATCAAGGAAGTCAGAAAATCACAAGAACTTGCAAAGCATGGAAGTTGAGCTAGGGTTTAACTACACAGATGACCTGAAATTAGGGTTTTGGTTTCAGAGGCCATAACTCCAATTTTTTTGGTCATTCTTATTTCTATTGGTCTCAATATGGTATAAGGATCATGCATACCAAGTTTGATGAAGAAATTCATTGTGGAAGTCATCTGATCACTAGGTAACTTCTTGAGCAAGTCAGAGCCAAATCAGGGTATCTGAGGCCCCTCAACATGGAACCAAAGTGTATTTTTCATCAAATTGAAGTTATATGGTCTTTATTTGATCATTGAAGTTCTTAGAAGTTCACAAATTTGAAGAAAAGTGAGCTAAACCAAAAGTTGCCAAAAATGGAAATGACTTATAATGTAAACTTTCCATTTTGGGAAAGTTTTTCAACCTCCTCTTTCTCAACCAAAAATGCTTCAAATGAAAAATTATTGGTCATGAAAGTTGAAGATTGGATCATTCCCTTTTCAAAAAGGACAAGAACAAGATCTAATTCATTTTGGAACTCAAGTTATGGTTTTCCAAAGTTGGCAAAAATCACATAATTTCAAGTTTCATGCCAAAGAGGGAATTTTGCAAAACCTCTTGCCAAGCCATTTTGTGACTTCAAATTGACTTCTAAGCATCATAGTAACATAAAACATTGCCTAAAACTCAGAATTGGCCCAAGAATTTCAAAGTTTCATGTCTTGCCCATGAAGAAATTTCAAAGGGGCCAAAGTTTCATGAATTTGCAAAAACCTCCCATAACCTTTCACAAACATGCTGAATTACCTCAAAGTGATTTCCATGGCCATTCTTGATCCTTGCTGCACCAGACACCCCATTGTACTAAGCCTGCCACTTGCCCATACCTCAAGTACAAGAAATCTTGACTTTTTGCATTTTCACCCATACCAATCACACTATGCCACAACAACTCTCTGAACCAATTGCATTTGTTTATACTAACCTAAAACAAGCCAAACATAACAAGAACCAGGCCTGAATCCTCAGTATTCACAAGTTCACAAAAAACTCCCCTCTTGCAAAAAACCTTTGAATTTCACAACTCAGCCATCCATTCTTCAAAGAAACACCACCATTCATTCTCAAATAAATCACTGATCACAAACCACCCCTCAAAACAGCCAAGAACACCTCACAAACAAAACACGATTTTCTGACCAGTTGAGTGCAAACTCACAAACCAGCCATTCTCAAAGCTCTCCAAGCATCAAAGCTTCTTCAGGGAGGTCATTGGAGGCATTTTGAACCAAGGAAGCAAGCAAAAAGCTCAAGGGTTGAAAGCTCCATCTCAGGTAGCCATGCGAATTAATTTTTCCAGAACCTTTATTTTCAGTTACTAAATGGTTAAGCATGTTCCCCTGAGTACACTGAACTTTCTATTTTTGAAAATGATGAAGAATTGAGAATGTATGGCTTGTCTGAAAGTTTCACCATTTTTGATTATTGCTTCGAATCTTAAGATTGAGTGAAAATAAATTGTTTTTGAGGGTGGATTTGGTCTTAGGGGAGTGAAAGGAGTCAATCTGGAGCTTTAGAGCTCCAGAAATGACCTAGGGAGTGAGTTAAAAGTTTTCAGGGGAGAGTGTCACCGGAGAAGACGACCGGAGCTCTTCTCCAGTGACCTGAAAGTAATTAGGGCAAAACCTCATTAATTAGGGTTAGTTTAAATATTGGCCGTAGGATTCAGCTTCCCCGCGCGTTTGAATGGCCCAGATGATCTCATTAAACCCTAATTATTTTAGTTAATTTAATTAAGTGAGATTAGCTCAGTTTGAATATTATCCCTTGGATTTGGCGCGTGGTCAACAGGTCCTTCCCCAGAATCCATCCCAACCATCCATCCTGCATACCTTCATTAATTCATATTTTTAATTCATTTTTCTTATTTTATTTTGCACGAATTTTTAAAAATAGTAAAAAACATCAAAAAATTCTGAAATTTTTTATCAAACATTTTATTAATTTTCAGAACCCAAAAATATTTTTATTTTTATTTTTTGCATAAAAAAGGTACTTTTAAATCATTTAAATATTTTATTTAATTAATTAATGAAAATTAATTAATTAAAAATACATTTAAGTATTTGAAAATCACAAAAAAATTCAGAGAATATTCTTGGAAATTTAGAAACATTTACAAACTCACCATACAAATTTCATTTTGGTTTTGATCATGCTTTGACATTTTTCAATGAATTAGGGTTCATAAAATTGTTCATTTTCTAACCCTAACTTCAAAAATTCATCTTTTAAACCAAGTTGACTTTGTGAATGATTCTTTTTGAAATTTTCTATGCATGCTTTCTAGCTTCTAAAAACATTTTTTTTTCATTTTTATCTTTCATTTTCAATTTGTTTGGCATTTTGCATTGAAGATCACCCTTAAAACCCTAGAAACTTAGGAAATTCATAACTCCTCCTAGGTTTAGCTTCTGACCTCCCCCTTTGGATGGTAACTTTTTATAGGTTTAGGGTTCCTTTGAGAGCATTTTCAATTTTTTATCTTATGATTTGCTTCTGTTTTTGAGTTTTGCATCTCACATGTTCATATAACCCTAATTTCTCATCCTCCCTTGCATTCATCTTGCATATGCTTGCATTCATGCACTTGCCATGACATTTTTTGCATCCACATGACTTATAAGACATCTTAGGACACATTAGAATCATGTTTGATCATTGCATCATCCATTTTCCATGTTATGCATTCATGAACTTTCATGCTTCTTACATGCTTCATTTGCATTCCCATCTCTTGTATGATCATTCCCATCTCTTGACATGCTTTCATACCATCTCTTAGCATCATTTGCATCATGAACATGCTTCTGGTTTTGGTTTGCATCCTTGCATTCATTTCATTTTCATTTCATTTCATTTCCTTTCACTAACTTTTCAGGTGGTAAGTTACTTTGAGAAGTGAATTTGCCTTCACTTCTCATAATCTCTTCTCATCTCTCTTATGCATTTTATTGCTGCATTTTGTATTTGTCTTAGGATGAGCTTGCTCATTCATGTTCCTTCCTCACTTTCTTCCTTCAAGCAACTTATCTTCTTAAGTGAAGTAAGTTGACTTGCCTCTTTCTGCTTCTCCTCCTTCCATCTTTCTTCTTCCTTGGTGGCTTTTCCTTGAAGATCTCTTGCAAGCCTCATAAACCCTAGGAATACCCAAGCATTATCACAATTAGGGTTTGATTAGTCCCCCCATTATTTTTACCTTTTTCTCATCTTTTGTGTCTTCTCTTCTCATCTCATAATCTGGGACTAAACCTTCAAGATTTTAAGACTTTGTGATTAAGATTATGCCTGCATCCTTCTCTTAGGATGGAGTGTATAACTTTAATCCTAAGTGTTAAACCCTTAATGTGTTTAAATCCCTTAATCATTCCATCTAATAATCACTAAGACATTAAGCTTGTAACTTGGGCCTTGCATTAGGGTTCTAATTCTTCCTTAATTGGTTAAGAAGGACTAACCCTAGTGTTAATGGACAAGTCCCCCTCAAGTTGTCTTACCAATCATAAAATCCATTTCTTAATCTCATCATTAATTAAAATCCACTTTAATAAAGGTTTTGTTTTGTCATGAGGTTAATCCCTAATCATGGATTAAGTTGAGGAGCCTTCCTCAGCTTAAATGTTCTCATCTATTATCCTTCTATTAGGATGGTGTAATGGGTCCATTAAATCCTTGATTATGGCTTAAACTCATTACTTAACACTAAGCAAAAGCTCCAAAAAACATCTAAATAAGTACAAGTAGGTTAATGATCTTAATCCTACATCATGGTGATTAAGTGTGAGGTGTTTACTTCATACTTAAGGTATACTCATTACCCCTAATCAGAGGGAAGATGTGATGAGTTTACTAACCCTTGGTTTAGGCTTAATCTCATTTTCTTATGACAAACTCCAAAAGCAATAAAAGATTGAAAATACCAAAAACAAACAATAATCGTCTCCTCCAGGATTCTTTTCTCATCTCATTCACTCATAATCGAGAACTTGCTTCTTCCGTCTAATGCAAGACAGTTTGCACCTGAGCCAAACAGGTCTTACACTTGAGCATAGACAAGTAAGCAGTTCATCAAGTCAATTTACCTTTCAGTCTCTTTGAGTCGAACTACGGTGTTCTGACTTCCTCATTGCACGAGAGGATACATAGGCATAACTTAACGGTTATCGAACAAAAGTCTCTGTATATTTCCTCCTCTTCCAGCTTTATTCTTTTAAGCCTCATTGTATTGAGCACTGCACTCCTTTCTTGCACTGACACTCCTTTTATTCACTTCACACTTCATTTTCACTGACACTTGTATTCTTTTCCAGCTTTTGCACACAGAATAGCGCTGACACTACCCCTTTAAACACAAACTTTCAAGCGTGGATCCCGTCGATTACGACGGACAATCTGGGTATTAATACCTTCCCAGGTTGTAACCAACCCCCTTTCTCAGTTTCTTTGGTTCGCAACCGTCTTATCCATATCTTTCTAGGTTTATGCAGCATTACTTTTCCTTCGGGATAAAAATGCCTAGCTGGCGACCCTTTTCAGTTCATCTTCATGTTCTCTCCCTTTGCCGACCGTTCGCGTCTGTACCCCTCTTGGCCCCGTGTCATCAGGTGGGAGCGACAGCTTGGCGACTCTGCTGGGGATGCCTTATACTTCAACCAGGGCTTCTGGTTCTTTTGGTGGGTTCCTCCTAGCACTTGTTTGATTTGTTTTTACTGGGGTGTTATGTACTAATTGTGTTTATTTATTTGCTTTATTTATTGCTTTATGTACAACTTTATTTACTGCTTTCTTTACAGTTTTTTATACATCATACTATCATTATCATTGCTGGAGCTGGTTTTCTGTTTTGGTGGGTGGGGTTCCATCCAGTGATTAAGGTCCTATACCTGGGACCTGAGTGACACCTAGGCTAGAGTGGTTCATGTTCCTTCCCATTCCATTTCGGTCTGGTGCGGGAATATGAAACACGGTTCAGATGTGGGTTTCTTCTTTAGAATTCTGTGCTACAGATTTCCTGTAGTGCTAGGGCTATCTGGGAAGCCTGCTAAGTCTGGATGACCTTTATTATGACCTTTAGAATCTGGGGTGAATTAGAGGAGGATCTTTTATGGTTATTGTAAACACTGTACCTCTGGGTTAGAAGTGTTTACACTTCTCATAACTGATCCAAGTCTGAGGATCCTTGTTCTAGAACATTACATGTGAGGGGGTTGTGTTGTTTACAGGTTTGCAGGAACCCTTGGCCACATCATACCCTGTTACTGTTTTATTTAAGAGTACTCCACTTTGGGCAGTTCTTGTGATTAACCCTGGACATGTGACTCTTTATTTGAGTCCCCCACCCTGGTTATTGGATTTCTGAGCCTCCATCCAGACCTTTGAACATACATAAACCTTATACCAAGACAGATAATCAGATCCATCTCTTGATCACAAACCCTTGCTTATCATTTGCATATGTCATCATTGCATCATTTAACATTTGTTTATTTGTTTTTTAGGGTATCCACTTCATTATACCTTGGTTTTGGTTTTGACCCCTTCTATTGCTTAGACCTCTGCTTCAGCTATCTCTTTCAGCATCTCCTTCAGTCTGTCAGAGACTCACTTGCATCAGTCTGTCAGAGACTCACCTCCAGCTTCTCAGTCTGTGATCTTCATCAGCATTTGACTTCAGCTTTTTCATCAGCACTCATGGCTACTCCAAGGAAGAGCAACATATCTTATCACTTTTTTGAGCCCATATTGACTGGTATCAGGCATGTCCAGTCACTCATCACACCTGACCACATCCCACTATTTAGAGAGCACTATGGGGGTATTTTGGACATGGTCATGGATCTTGATTCTTCTCAGAGAAGCATGATCCACACATGCTTGCAGTTTTATGACCCTCCACTCAGGTGCTTCACCTTTCCTGACTTTCAGATGGGGCCCCTGTTGGAAGAGTTTTCTTTGTTGATTGGAGTACCTATTAGAGGAGGGATCCTCTTTAACCCAGAGATGACTGCTCCCAGAAGTGAAGAGATAGCAAGGGCATTTTACTTGAAGCCTGCCCTTATTGAACAAAACATGACAACAAAAGTTGGGATTCCTGGTTTGCATCTGGACTTCTTGATTTCTCAGGTCATCCTGAAGGCTACATTGGGAGAATGGAGGGCAATTGTGCACTTTTAGCCCTCAGCATATATGGGGCTATATTGTTTGTAGATGAGCCTAAATTTTTCAGTAAGAATGCCATCCATTTGTTCCTGCTGAGGAACCCAGTGCCTACATTGCTAGGGGATTTTTACTACTCCATCCATCAGAGGAATGAAAAACAAAGGGGGAAGTTGGTCAGATGCTGTGCTCCCTTGTTCTACTCTTGGCTACTCAGACACCTGCCTAAATCAGATGCCTTCCTGAACCCACACCAGCAGAAGAATTGGGCCAAGAGGTTCATTGCCTTAACATCAGATGATATCAGATGGTGCACCCAGAGCACCAAAGGCAAGGACATTACCACCAGCTGCGGGCAGTACCCTAATGTGCCTCTAATAGGAGTAAAAGGTTGCATCAATTACAACCCTCTACTGTTTAAGAGACAATTGGGATATGCCTTAGTTCACCCTCCCAGAGGACAGGATTTAGCTGAGACCATATACTGTGAAGTGCAACCTAATTCAGCTGTTGTCAGGCAAGCTGCCTGGGCTTGGGACAACATCCAGACAAAGGGGACAACCATTCTTGGAAGATGTAACAATGTTGCTTCAGCCCAGTATTCTGACTGGTCTCGTACTAGAGCTCAGATCACCAGAATGCCTTTCACCTTGGAAGACACACCTGGACCATCTACAGTACAACCTGCAGCAACTGTTAGCCTGGAGGAATTTGAAAAGCTGAAAGAGAGGAATAATCAGCTATCCGAAGCCCTGAAGAAGACTCTTTGGGAAAGAAATGATAGTCGCCTGGACATTGAAAGATTGGAAAGACTCAAAACTGAGCATCTAACCAAGATTGAGAGGACATATGACTACATAAGGAAAGCAAGGGCTAGGGAACAAATATTGAAGAATGCCTGCAAGGAGGCCAAGATTCAGAAAGCTAGGGCTGAGCATTACCTGGAGGAAAGCCAGGCTAGGTGTATCAGGATCACCGAAGCCTGTACACAAGAAGACCAGAGGACTCAGGCCAAGATTGAGCAGCTGGAGGCCAATGAGAAGAAGCAGCAGGAAGCTTTGTTGGCAACTCAGAAGGAGATTTCAGAATTGAAGCTTCGAGCAGGGTTAAAGAGATCAAAGGATAAGGACAGACATAAGAAGCTGACTACTGCCATTGCTACCAGGAACCTCCTCATTAGGACCATTACAGAGCATCCAGCTGGTCCAGTGACTGAGGCACTCCTGAAGGAAGTCAGGGAAGACGACTATGGGATAGATGTCTGATTTCCTTTTGCTTGTATTTCCTTTCTTTTGATGTACTTTTCCTTTTGTTGTATTTTTGACCCACCATGGGCATGTATTGTAAACAGACTATGTATTTTTCATCATTTGTAATATATTTAGTTTGTTTCATTGGGCTTCTTTTCTCAACATCATCAAGCATCTCCTCGAGGTCTGGAAAGGTCAAAACCAAGAACCAAACCGGATACCTTGGAAAACAAATAAGCATACTGCATTGCATACTGACGTTTTCTTTGTTTTGTAGGTTTTTGTTTATTCTTTGTTTCTCACTTTGTCGTGCTTTCAGGAAACATTGCTCGTCGCCGAGTGTTCCCTGTCAACCGCACACACCGGTACCCAACGCGTAACAACCTTCCAGGCATTCAGATGGAGCAGGTACAGCAGGACCTGAATAAAGTGAGAAATCAGATGGTAAATTCGAGATGAGAAACCAAATGTCTCAGTTTATGGCAGTGATGATTGGCTTGGCCCAGAGCCAAGAAAGGTTGAGAGAGCTGGTAGAAAGGAAGATACCTGAAGAGCACCACCTTGGGACAGGGGGAACCAGCAATAATGAACGGGGGCAGCCTCGTATCGACCCACCAGAGTATTGGCCCCACTTGAATCCAGATGTTAATATCCCAAGAAATATTCAAGGTAATACTGCTGGGGGCAGAATCCTGCAAGAGGATCCCCAAGAAGAACAATTCACTGTTATTGGGGCTGGAGATGAGGTGTATGATAGAAGGCTGGATGAGATTGTTGAATAGCTAAGATCTTTGGAATCTCAGAACTCCTTAGGATTTGACGTGATGGATATGGGGCTGGTAGATGGGGTGAGGATTCCCCACAAATTCAAACCGCCTTGCTTTGAGAAATATAATGGTACCTCATGCCCACGTACTCATCTGCAATCTTTCTTAGGAAGACTCAAGGCTTATACCATGGACGAGAAGTTATGGATGTTCTATTTTGAGGACAGCCTGACTGGAGCTTCAAGAGAATGGTATTTGCATCTGACAAGGGCCACTGTAAGATGTTGGAAAGACTTAGCCGAAGCTTTCATCCGGCAATACCAGTACAACCTAGACATGGACCTCAATAGAACTCTTCTAATGGGCATGTCTCAATCTTCAAGGGAGAGCTTTCAGGATTATGCTCAGAGGTGGAGACAGCTTGCTGCTGCTGTCCAGCCACCCATGTCAGAAAGAGAGATGGCTGACATGTTTATGAACACCTTGCAGGGAACTTATATTGATAGACTTGCTGCCTTCTCTTCCACCAGTTTTGCCGATGTAGTTATAGCTGGTGAGAGAATTGAGAGTCTTTTGAAGATGGGTAAAATCTCTGACAATGGTGCAAGTTCCTCCAACAACCCCAGAAAACCTTTTGCAGGACCCCGAAGGGCGGGTGAAACAAATTCTATCCATGCAAGCAGGGGCAGACCCCAATATTCTCACAGATCAGTAGCATCCGTCACCATCCCGGCTCCATCTCCTCAACAACCACTTTTTCCTCAACAACAACAACAACATCACTATCAGCAACAATCTCATTTTTTGCAACAAAGAACGTACAACAATAACAATAGCGACCAACAACAACGCCCCTTTCAACAGAGGCCATCTCAGGAAAATAGGGTGATTGACCCAATTCCTATGCCTTATGCTGCTTTATTGCCACAACTCCTGAAACTTAACCTGGTTGAGTTAAGGACGTTGGCTCCACCAGATCCTCTCAATCTCCCGAAAAATTATGATGTTAATGCCAGGTGTGCCTTTCACTCCAACCCACCTGGTCACAATACCGAGAAATGTAGAGCCTTACAGATGAAGGTTCAGGATTTGGTCGATTCCAAAGCTCTCAATTTCGCACCTCCTCCGAATGTTAACATAAATCCTATGCCTAATCATGGTGGGCCCATGATTAATGCCATAGAAGAAGACCAACCATCTGCACTGATTGATAATGTTGCACAAATTCAAACACCATTGGCAGAAGTCAAGACTCAACTCTTAAGATGCCAAGTGTTACCGGGCTGTGGGGCCTGCTGCGAATCGTGCGAAACTGCTATCAATGGTTGTGAGAAGCTAAGGTTTGGCATAGATGTCCTCATCAGAGATGGAATTTTACAGATCACTGCAACAACTCCTTCAACAACTCTTGTTTCAGCGACAATGGATTCTCCTTCAACATCAACAATCCTTTCTTCAGCAACAACATACCCTCCTACAACTGCAACAACTATCATTCCCACTGATTCATACACAACACCAGCAATCACACCATCCATTGTTTCAACAAATCAAAGTTCAGCAACATTTACTTCTACAACATCAGCAACCATTTTATCAACGGAAACGCCTACAACACCAGCAAACACTAATGAAGATGTCTCAACGGTCACGATCTATTATGACCCGGCAAATGTTCATCCCAACAACAATTTCCAACAACAAACTGCAACACCTCCTGTCAGATCTCCAGTCACAATCTACTACGACCCGCATACCATCACAGCTCCTTCCGCTGCAGCAATCAGTCCTGTCACCATTACGGTACCTGGACCTGTTCCTTATGAAAGCAGTAATGCCATACCTTGGCACTATGGCTCTGATCTCTACTGCGGCGGGAAGAAAATCACTCTAGATTCAGCAACCTCTCCACCACAAGTTGACAATGTTGGGGGAGGCGGAGGCTTCACCAGAAGTGAATGCCTTTTTGCCTCACAAACACCAAGACCCAATGCTGAAGCAGAAGCTGCTGCTAAGGCAAAAGGGAAGAGCGTGGTACTGGAAGAGCCAACTGGTAAAGAAACTTCGAAGACGTCTTTTGAACAAGAAGTGGACGAGTTCATGAGAATAATAAAAAAGAGTGATTACAAGGTGGTGGACCAGCTTCACCAAACACCCTCCAAAATCTCCATATTATCACTATTAATGTGTTCCAAAGTCCACAGGAATGCATTGTTGAAAGTCCTGCACGCAACATATGTGCCGGAAGAGATTACTGTTAATCAGTTAGAAACTGTGGTTGCAAAGGTTAACACCAGTCATGGACTGGGCTTCACAAATGCTGATTTAACAAAGGAGGGACGCAACCATAACAAGGATTTACACATCACTTTGGAATGCAAAGGTGCTGTTCTTTCTCATGTGCTGGTGGACACTGGGTCTTCGCTCAATGTTCTCCCAAAGAAAGCCTTGGTGAAGCTAGAGTATGATGGTTTGGCATTGCGTCCAAGTAATTTGGTGGTGAGAGCATTTGATGGCTCTAAGAGATCGGTGCTTGGAGAGATCGATTTACATGTGTTGATTGGCCCGCAGACCTTTAAAACTACCTTCTTCGTGATGGACATATAGCCGGCCTACAGCTGTCTGTTGGGTAGACCATGGATTCACGCCGCTGGCGCTGTTACGTCTACCCTTCACCAGAAGTTAAAATTCGAGTGGGAAGGCCAGATCATCACCATCTGCGGGGAAGAGGATATCTTTGTTAGCCAGCTGGCTACTTATAAGTACATAGAAATGGATGGGGAGATCCATGAGACCATGAGTCAGGGGTTTGAGGCCCTTAACATCAATGAAGCATTTGTTGTGTCTGGAACTTCCATCATTTCATATCAACAGGCCCGAAAGGTTGTTGAAGAGGGTACCGCTCAAGGCTGGGGCAAGCTGCTTCCAGTTGAAAAGAAAGAAGACAGATTCAGGTTGGGTTACAGACCAACTCGACAAGATCAACCAGAGGCTGTAACGGAGCCCAAATTTGTCAACGGGGGAATGCTAACCCTGGATGCTGTGAACAGTTTGGAAAACGAGGAAGAAGAAGAACGCAACCTGGAAAACTGGATACGTCCAAGGATCCCGTGGAACCAAGTCTCAAACTGGTCTTCCCAGAAAATTATAAGAGTTACTCCTGCAGAGTAATTATTATTTCCTGTCTTTAAGCATGCATCAAGTCCTGCATCTTGCCCAAGATGTCAGGGCTCATTTTGTAATCGGGCCATCTTGTATTTTGTGCAAACGATCAATTAATGAATATCAGGACATCTTTTGCAAATGAGTCTCTTTTTTCCCGCTCACTGTTTTTCATTTTTTGTACACAAATAAAATGGCAATGTTTTTCAAAATAATAACTTCATTTTCACTTTTTCTAAACAAGATAAAATTGATCACTAAAATAAACCAATCTAAACCCTTGTAGAGAGTGCCCTCCAGACTGCACCGACAACGACACTGCTATGACTTCGTATGACTTCGACAATCCGATTAATCAAGCCGATGAAGGGGTTGAAGAAGATTATGAGCTACCTGAAGAACTAGCCAGGTTGTTAAGGCAAGAGGAGAAGGTTATCACTCCTCTTCAGGAGGAAGTTGAGACAGTCAATCTTGGTACCAAAGAAGACTTGAAAGAAGTGAAAATCGGGGCCCGTCTGCAAGATTCAGTGAAGGAACAACTTATTGACATGCTTCGGGAGTATGTGGATTTTTTTTCTTGGTCTTACCAAGACATGCCAGGTCTGGACACCGATATTGTTATACAAAAGCTGCCTCTAAAAGAAGATTGTCCTCTAGTAAAACAGAAGCTACGCCGTACTCGCCCAGATATGGCCATGAAGATAAAAGAAGAGGTGCAAAAACAGTGGGACGCCGGTTTCCTTGCTGTAACTAGTTACCCGCTGTGGGTTGCTAACATTGTACATGTGCCTAAGAAAGATGGCAAAGTACGGATGTGTGTGGATTACCGGGATCTGAATAGAGCCAGCCCGAAGGATGACTTCTCATTACCTCACATTGATGTATTGGTCGACAACACGACTCAGTTCTTGGTATTCTCCTTCAAGGATGGATTTTCAGGATATAATCAGATCAAGATGTCACCTGAAGACATGGAGAAGACAACTTTCATCACACCCTGGGGCACATTCTGTTATAAGGTAATGCCATTCGGACTGAAGAATGCTGGTGCCACTTATCAACGGGCTATGGTAACATTATTCCATGACATGATCCACAAAGAAATTGAATGTTATGTGGATGACATGATTGCCAAGTCCCTCACAGAAGAAGACCACCTGGTAAATCTGTTGAAGTTATTCAAGCGTCTGAGGAAGTACCAGCTGAAGCTAAACCCCAACAAATGCACATTCGGGGTGCGGTCCGGTAAGTTGTTGGGATTTATTGTAAGTGAAAAGGGGATTGAAGTGGACCATGACAAAGTCAAAGCCATTCAAAAGATGCCTGCACCGAAGACAGAAAAAGAAGTTCGGGGGTTTCTAGGTAGATTGAACTACATATCACGATTCATATCTCACCTTACTGCAACCTGTGAACCCTTGTTCAAATTGTTAAGAAAAGAACAAACGGTCAGGTGGAATGAAGATTTCCAAAAGGCTTTTGACAAAATCAAGGAATACTTACAAGAGCCTCCAATCCTTATGCCTCCAGTTGAAGGAAGACCTCTAATAATGTACTTGACAGTATTAGAAGAGTCAATGGGGTGTGTGCTGGGCCAGCATGATGAGTCTGGTCGAAAAGAGTACGCAATATACTACCTAAGCAAAATGTTTACCGACTGTGAACAACGTTATTCACTGCTCGAGAAAACCTGCTGTGCTTTAGCGTGGGCTGCTCGCTGACTGAGACAGTATATGTTGATCCACACTACTTTTTTGATCACAAAGATGGATCCAGTCAAGTACATATTTGAGAAGCCAGCACTTACCGGACGGGTTGCAAGATGGCAAATGATTTTAACAGAATATGACATTCAGTACACATCTCAAAAAGCCATCAAAGTCAGTGTATTGTCTGACTATCTAGCTGAGAAACCCATTGATGATTACCATCCTATGAGATTTGACTTCCCTGATGAAGACATTATGTTCATAAAAGCAAGAGATCATGAAGAGCCTATTCACACTAAAGGGCCTGACCCAGAAGAAGAATGGACAATGATGTTCGATGGGGCTGTTAATATGAATGGTCGTGGTATTGGTTCAGTATTCATTACACCTAAAGGAGTTTACATGCCTTTCTCGACAAAACTCACTTTTAACTGCACTAACAACGAAGCTGAATACGAAGCCTGTATCATGGGTCTTGAGGAAGCCATTGACCTCAGGATCAAGACATTAACTGTATTCGGAGATTCAGCTCTGGTAATCAATCAAACCAACGGTAAATGGTACACTCACCAGGAGCATCTGATTCCATACCGGGATTATACGAGGAGATTACTGACTTTCTTCACCACAGTCAAACTTGAGTACATCCCTCGAGATGAAAATCAGTTTGCAGATGCTCTGGCTACCATTTCCTCCATGATTAAAGTTCAAGCTGCCAACTTTGTGCCTCGGATTTCAATATCCAGACTTGACAGACCAGCATACGTATTCTCCGTGGACATTGCTAAAGATGACAAGCCTTGGTTCCATGACATCAAGTGCTTCTTATAGGATCAAACATACCCACCTGGGGCATTATCCAATGATAAGAAGACATTAAGAATGCTAGCTGGTAGTTTCTTCCTGAATGCTGATGGTTCCTTGTACAAGAGAAACTTTGACATGGTACTTCTCAGATGTGTTGATAACACAGAAGCAGACTTGCTGATGCACGAGGTGCATGAAGGATCTTTCGGTACCCATGCTGGAGGACACGCAATGGCTAAAAAGTTGTTAAGATCAGGTTACTACTGAATCACAATGGATGCAGACTGTTGTGCTTATGCCAGAAAGTGCCACAAATGCCATATCTATGCAGACAAAGTGCATGTGCCTCCGAATCCTTTGAATGTGATGTCTTCACCTTGGCCCTTTGCCATGTGGGGCATTGATATGATTGGGAAGATTGAACCAACTGCTTCAAATGGCCACAGATTCATCCTGGTAGCCATTGACTATTTTACCAATTGGGTTGAAGCAACTTCGTATGCAAATGTCACCAGGCAGGTGGTAGCCCGATTCCTAAAGAGAGACATCATCTGTCGGTATGGAGTGCCCGAGCGAATCATTACTGATAATGGTTCCAACTTGAACAATAAAATGATGGAAGAACTGTGTCGGGACTTCAAGATTCAACATCACAACTCTTCTCCTTACAGGCCGAAGATGAATGGCGTTGTAGAGGCAGCTAACAAGAATATTAAGAAGATTGTGCAAAAGATGGTGGTCACCTACAAAGACTGGCATGAAATGCTACCATTTGCCTTGCATGGGTACCGTACCTCAATCAGAACATCCACTGGGGCAACACCATATCAGCTTGTGTATGGTATGGAGGCAGTCCTACCTGTTGAAGTTGAACTACCCTCGTTACGGGTACTGATGGATGTCAAGTTGAATGAAGCAGAATGGGTCCGATCTCGGTACAATCAACTGAATCTGATCGAAGAAAAGAGATTAGCTGCAATTTGTCATGGGCAGCTATATCAGAAGAGAATGAAGAAAGCCTTCGATCAGAAAGTCAGGCTTCGGGAATACCAAGTAGGAGATCTTGTGCTGAAAAGACTCCTCCCTCCTCATATAGACCACAGGGGCAATTGGACTCCGAACTACGATGGTCCATTCATAGTAAAGAATGTTTTCTCTGGCGGAGCACTGATGCTCAGTACTATGGATGGTGAAGATTTCTTATCCCTTGTGAATTCAGATGCAGTTAAAAGATACTTCGCATAAAATGACCCGCTGGACATAAAAACAGAATGTAAGTCCAGGAAAAAATAGGGCATCCCGGCGAGTCAAAAACAGAATAAAAGACTCGGGCAAAAATAAGGGAAAATAAAGAAAAATGTACACCCGCTGAGTTGAAAATCCACATTGGACAGCTCAGGCAAAAATGGGTATCCTGGTGGATTGAAAACCCGAAAGGGCGGTCCACCAGGATACCCATTTTAGGGCCTCTACTGGAAGAATTTTCTTTATGACCCTCATTTCTTTTCTTTCGCCGACCGTTCGCGTCTGTACCCTATTTGACCAGGTGTCATTTGGTGGGAGCGACACCACGAAATGAAAGGTAGAAGTGTTTGACATTGTGTATAGATTAAAGATGCGGACGAGCATCCTTAAGACTACAATACGGACGAGTATCGGTAGAAAAAACTTTGACGCATGTTCAGAGATGATGATACGGACGAGTATCAACTGGTTAACAAAGAACACGGACGAGTGTTGAATCTGAGGGGAAATAAGTGGTATATACAAGATACAGACGTGTATCTGTACGAGTAAAAACAAGCATGAGTGAGACACAGACGAGTGTTCAACTTGTTGGGGAGAGTATGACACGGACGGGTGTCATAAGAGAAAGAGTATAAGTTATGGACTTATATTTGTATCTGAGAGTGTAAAAGGTAATCTGGCGATCTGTGGGGATAGGATGATACTGACGGGTGTCAACAAGAGTGTACTATAATAAGTGTTTGGTTTGCAACAAGTGTTTGGGCAACCATGCTGGGGAGTGGTGACACGGACGGGTGTCAAGAGAGTGTATAGATATTTGTATATGGTTTATATCTGCAGGGGAATGATATGACACAGACGAGTGCCAAAAAGGGTATATATAAACATGTATTTGTGTTAGAAAGTGCAAAGGGGATGCTTTGGCTTTCTGTTGGGGATATGAGATGACACGGACGAGTGTCGAGGAGAATATGTTGTGTATAAGTATCTGTTTGTAGAGAGTGTTCTGGTAACTTTACTGGGGAAAGATGACACGAACGAGTGCCAAAAAAGAGCATGTATCTGTATTTGAGGAGTGAAAAGGGACGCTTTGGATTTCTGCGGGGACTATGTGTCTTTATATACATTATTGATGGAATGTAGGTATGTACAGGTGACGGGTTCGAACCTGACTTGTGATTATGCAATATGTTTGATTTTTCCGTAATGCTCCATATTAGACGGAATGCTACGCTCTGAGGGGAAATATGATGTAAATGCTATGATTATGAAAAGATACCGATTCAGGATTCGGATCCCGTCGCTGGGAAGATCTCCGATTGATCTGCTTGAAAGAAAATCCCAGCTGGGGATAAGATCATTGGTAGATCTAATAAGCAGTATGACTCTGCTTGGGGAAATAGGTCATTGATAGACCTATCTTGGTAATGAGGAGCCCAGCTGGGGATATGGCAGCTTTCGTCACTTTGTTGTGCAGGAAATTTAAACATTGCTCTTCTGGGAGAGGCTGAAGCTTTGTAGGGTGATGGTTCCCTGTCTAACACTCAGCTGGGGAAGAAAAAGATCATTGAACGATCTTCCTAAAGATTTCTGTGGGGATCCTGCTGAGGATGAGGATATCTGACGATTCAGCTGGGTAGATGAGCACCTTCTGGGGCTGCTCTGAAAAATGAGCTGGACCGCCCTTTCGGGTTTTCAATCCACCAGGATACCCATTTTTACCTGAGCTGTCCAATGTGGCTTTTCAACTCAGCGGGTGTACATTTTTCTTTATTTTCCCTTATTTTTGCCCGAGTCTTTTATTTTATTTTTGACTCACCGGGATGCCCTATTTTTGCCTGGACTTACATTCTGTTTTTATGTCCAGCGGGTCATTTTATGCGAAGTATCTTTTAAGTGCATCTGAATTCACAAGGGATAAGAAATCTTCACCATCCATAGTACTGAGCATCAGTGCTCCGCCAGAGAAAACTTTCTTTACTATGAACGGACCATCGTAATTCGGAGTCCACTTGCCCCTGTGGTTTGTATGAGGAGGGAGAAGTCTTTTCAACACAAGATCTCCCACTTGGTATTCTCGAAGCCTGACTTTCTGATCGAAGGCTTTCTTCATTCTTTTCTGATACAGCTGCCCATGACAAATTACAGCCAATCTCTTCTCTTCAATCAGACTCAGTTGTTCGTATCGGGATCGGACCCATTCCGCTTCACTTAGCTTAACATCCATCAGTACCCGCAAGGAGGGTAATTCAACTTCAACAGGTAGGACTTCCTCCATGCCATACACAAGTTGATACGGTGTTGCCCCAGTGGATGTTCTGATTGATGTACGGTACCCATGCAAGGCAAATGGTAGCATTTCACGCCAGTCTTTGTATGTGGCCACCATCTTCTGCACAATCTTCTTGATATTCTTGTTAGCTGCCTCAACAACGCCATTCATCTTTGGCCTGTAAGGAGAAGAATTGTGGTGTTGGATTTTGAAGTCTCGGCACAGTTCTGCCATCATTTTGTTGTTCAAGTTGGAACCATTATCAGTAATGATTCGCTCGGGCACCCCATACCGACAGATGATGTCTCTCTTCAGAAATCTAGCTACCACTTGTCTGGTAACGTTTGCATACGAAGCTGCTTCAACCCATTTGGTGAAGTAATCAATGGCTACCAGGATGAATCTGTGGCCATTTGAAGTAGTTGGTTCAATCTTTCCAATCATGTCAATGCCCCACATGGCAAAGGGCCAGGGTGAAGACATCACATTCAAAGGATTTGGAGGCACATGCACTTTATCTGCATAAATCTGGCATTTATGGCATTTCCTGGCATACGCACAACAGTCTGCATCCATTGTGATCCAGTAGTAGCCTGATCTTAACAACTTTTTAGCCATAGCATGCCCTCCGGCATGGGTACCAAAAGACCCTTCGTGCACCTCGTGCATTAGCATGTCTGCTTCGGTCTTATCAACACATCTGAGAAGTACCATGTCAAAGTTTCTCTTGTACAAGGAACCATCAGTATTTAGGAAGAAACTACCAGCTAGCCTTCTTAATGTCTTCTTGTCATTGGATGATGTCCCAGGTGGGTATGTTTGATCCTCCAAGAAGCACTTGATGTCATAGAACCAAGGCTTTTCATTTTCAGCAAGGTCTGCAGAGAATACATATGCTGGTTTGTCAAGTCTGGATACTGAAATCCGAGGTACAAAGTTGGCAGCTTGAACTTTGATCATGGATGAAATGGTAGCCAGAGCATCTGCAAACTGATTTTCATCTCGAGGGATATACTCAAGCTTGACGGTTGTGAAGAAAGTGAGTAATCTCCTCGTATAGTCCCGGTAAGGTATCAGATGCTCCTGGTGAGTGTACAATTTGCCGTTGGTTTGATTGATTACCAGAGCTGAATCTTTGAATACAGTTAAAGTCTTGATCCTGAGGTCAATGGCCTCCTCAAGACCCATAATACAAGCTTCGTATTCAGCTTCGTTGTTAGTGCAGTTAAAGGTGAGTTTTGCCGAGAAAGGCATGTGAACTCCCTTAGGTGTAATGAGTACTGCACCAACACCACGACCATTCATATTAACAGCCCCATCAAACATCATTGTCCATTCTTCTTCTGGGTCAGGCCCTTCAGTGTGAATAGGCTCTTCATGATCTTTTGCTTTTATGAACATGATGTCTTCGTCAGGGAAGTCAAATCTCATAGGCTGGTAATCATCAATGGGTTGCTCAGCAAGATAATCAGACAACACACTGCCCTTGATGGCTTTTTGAGATGTGTATTGAATGTCATATTCTGTGAGGATCATTTGCCATCTTGCAACCCGTCCGATAAGTGTTGGCTTCTCAAAAATGTACTTAACTGGGTCCATCTTTGAGATCAATAGGGTAGTGTGGGTCAACATATACTGTCTTAGTCGGCGAGCAGCCCACGCTAAAGCACAACAAGTTTTCTCGAGCAGTGAATAACGTTGTTCACAGTCGGTAAACTTTTTGCTTAGGTAGTATATTGCATACTCTTTTTGACCAGACTCGTCATGCTGGCCCCTCACACACCCCATTGACTCTTCTAATACTGTCAAGTACATTATTAGAGGTCTTCCTTCAACTGGAGGCATAAGGATCAGAGGCTCTTGTAGGTATTCCTTGATTTTGTCAAAAGCCCTTTGGCAGTATTCATTCCACCTGAACGTTTGTTCTTTTCTTAACACCTTGAATAAGGGTTCACAGGTAGCTGTAAGGTGAGATATGAACCTTGAAATGTAGTTCAATCTACCTAGAAACCCCCGAACTTCTTTTTCGGTCTTCGGTGCAGGCATTTATTAAATGGCTTTGACTTTATCAGGGTCAACTTCAATCCCTTTCTCACTCACGATAAATCCCAGCAGCTTACCGGATCGTACCCCAAATGTGCATTTGTTGGGGTTTAACTTCAATTGGTACTTCCTCAGACGCTTGAATAACTTTAACAGATTCACCAGGTGGTCTTCTTCTGTGAAGGACTTGGCAATCATGTCATCCACATAACATTCAATTTCTTTGTGGATCATGTCATGGAATAATGTTACCATAGCCCATTGATAAGTGGCACCAACATTCTTCAGTCCGAATGGCATCACCTTATAACAGAATGTGCCCCAGGGTGTGATGAAAGTTGTCTTCTCCATGTCTTCAGGTGACATTTTGATTTGATTATAACCTGAAAATTCATCCATGAAGGAGAACACCGAGAACTGAGCCGTGTTGTCGACCAATACATCAATGTGAGGTAATGGGAAGTCATCTTTTGGGCTGGCTCTATTCAGGTCCCGGTAATCCACACACATCCTCACCTTGCCATCCTTCTTAGGCACAGGTACAATGTTAGCAACCCATGGCGGATAGCTAGTCACAGCAAGGAAACCGGCGTCCCACTGTTTTTGTACCTCTTCTTTTATCTTCATGGCCATATCTGGGCGAGTACGGCGCAACTTCTGTTTTACTGGCGGACAGTCTTCTTTCAGAGGCAGCTTGTGCATAACAATGTCGGTATCCAGACCCGGCATATCCTGATAAGACCAAGCGAAAACATCCACATACTCCCGAAGCATGTCAATAAGTCGTTCTTTCACTGAATCTTGCAGACGGGCCCCGATCTTAACTTCTTTCAGGTCTTCTTCTGTACCAAGATTAACCGTTTCAACCTCCTCCTGATGAGGGGTGATAACCTTCTCCTCTTGTCTCAACAACCTGGCTAGCTCTTCAGGTAGCTCATAATATTTTTCAATCCCTTCATCAGCTTGATTAATCGGATTGTCAAAGTCATACGAAGTCATAGCAGTGTTGTTGTCGGTGCAGTCTGGAGGGTATTCTCTGCAAGGGTTCAGATTGGTTCATTTTAGTGATCAATTTTATCTTGTTTAGAAAGAGTGAAAATGAAGTTATTTATTTTGAGAAACATTGCCATTTTATTTTTGTACAAAAAATGAAAAATGAAAAATAGTGAGCGGAAAAGAAAAGACTCATTTGCAAAAGATGTCCTGAT
Organism: Lathyrus aphaca; assembly: GCA_963966055.1. Lineage (NCBI taxonomy): Eukaryota > Viridiplantae > Streptophyta > Magnoliopsida > Fabales > Fabaceae > Lathyrus > Lathyrus aphaca. The sequence continues at coordinate 316,945,097 of OZ014522.1, forward strand.
ATTCATTAATTGATCTTTGCACAAAATACAAGATGGCCCGATTACAAAATGAGTCCTGAAATCTTAGGCAAGATGCATGACTTGATGCATGCTTTAAAAATAGGAAATAATAATTACTCTGCGGGAGTAACCCTTATAATTTCCTGGGAAGACCAGTTTGAGACATGGCTCCCCGGGATTCTTGGACGTATCCAGCTTTCCAGGTTGCGCCCGTCTTCTGACTCATCTTCCAAACTGTTCACAACATCCGGAGTGAGCATTCCCCCACTGACAAATCGGGGCTCCTTTGCAGCCTCTGGTTAATCTTGTCGAGTTGGTCTGTAACCCAAACCGAATCGGTCTTCTTTCTTCTCCACGGGCAGCAACTTTCCCCAGCCTTGGGCGGTACCTTCCTCAACAACCTTCCGGGCTTGTTGATACGATGTGATGGAAGTCCCAAGCACAGCAGATGTTTCATTGATATTCAGGGCCTCAAACCCCTGACTCATGGTTTCATGTATCTCCCCATCCATTTCAATGTATTTGAAAGTTGCCAGCTGGCTGACAAAAATATCCTCCTCCCCACAAATGGTAATGAATTGGCCCTCCCCCTCGAATTTTAACTTCTGGTGAAGGGTTGACGTCACGGCGCCAGCGGCGTGTATCCATGGTCTACCCAATAGACAGCTGTAGGCAGGCTGTATATCCATCACAAAGAAGGTCGTTTTGAACACCTGTGGGCCAATCATTATTGGTAACTCTATCTCTCCCAGCACTGATCTTTTAGAACCGTCAAAGGCTCTCACTACCAAGTTGCTTGGGCGTAGTGCCAATCCATCATGCTCCAGCTTCACAAGGGCTTTCTTGGGTAGGACATTGAGTGACGATCCTGTGTCCACCAATACGTGAGAAAGAACTGCACCCTTACACTCCAAGGTAATGTGCAAAGCCTTGTTGTGATTGTGACCTTCCGTTGTCAGATCAGCATGGTAAATCCTAGTCAGTGACTAGCGTTGACATTTCCAACCACAGCCTCTAACTGATTGACAGTAATCTCCTCCGGCACATAAGCTGCGTGCAGGACTTTTAATAGTGCATTCCGATGAGCCTCAGAGCACATTAGCAATGATAGTATGGAGATTTTGGAAGGTGTTTGGTGAAGCTGGTCCACCACCTTGTAATCACTCTTTTTGATGATCTTCATGAACTCATCAACCTCTTGATCAAAAGGAGTCTTCACAGTTTCTTTGGAAACTGGTTCTTCTTGCACCATGCTCTTCCCTTTTGCCTTAGCAGCAGCTTCTACTTCAGCAACGGGTCTTGGTATTTGCGAGGCAAAGAGACGTCCGCTTCTAGTGAAGCCTCCGCCTCCCCCCACATTTTCTATCTGAGGTGAAGAAGTTTATGATTCTAAAGTGATTTTCTGCCCCTCGCAGTACAGATCTGAGCCATAATGCCAAGGGATGGCATTATTGCTTTCGTAAGGAACTGGCCCCGGCACTGTGATAGTGACTGGACTGATAGCAGCTGCAGAGGGGACCATAATGGTGTGTGGATCATAGTATATGGTAACTGGAGCCCTGACAGGAGTGGTATTTTGTTGTAAATTGTCGGAAGGAACACTTGCAGGATCGTAGTATATCGTAACCGCTGAGACACTTTCATTAACTATTGCTGGTGTTGTAGAGGATACTGTTGACTGGACAAGTGCTGAAGTTGTAGCAGGAAATGAAGGAATAATGGGTGTTGTCGTTGTAGAAGGAATTGTGACTGAACTTGTATCCGTTGAAGTGATTGATTGAGCAGTTGTTGGAGTTGTAGTAGAATCTGTTGGAACAATGGTTGCTAACGTTGTAGGAATATCTGCGATTGTTGATGAAGGAACTGTTGGAGTTGTAGTTGCTGTTGTCGTAATCTGAAGAATGCCATCTTTAATGAGACCATCTATGCCGTTTCTCAGCCTCTCACATCCATTAATGGCAATGCTGCAATACCCACAGCCGACCTCGCATCCGGGGAACACTTGGCACTCCAATAGCTGAGCTTTGATTTCAACCAAGGGTGTTCGGATTTGTGCAACACTGGTGATTAATGTGGATGGTTTGTCTTCCTCAATAGCGTTAATCCTAGGCCCGTTATGACTAGGCATTGGATTTCTTGTGACGTTTGGGGGAGGCGCAAAATTGAGAGCTTTTGAGTCCACCAAATCCTGGACTTTCATCTGTAGGGCCCTGTATTTTTCAGTATTATGCCCCGGTGCGTTTGAGTGGAATACACACCTGGCATTGACATCATAATTCTTTGGGAGATTAAGAGGATCGGGTGGTGCCAACGTCTTTAACTCAACCAGGTTGAGCTTCAGGAGTTGTGGCAAGAGTGCATCATACGACATTGGGATTGGGTCAATTACCCTGTTTGTTTGTGATGGCCGTTGTTGGAAAGGACGCTGTTGTTGGTTGTTATTACTGTTGTTGTATGACCTTTGTTGCGGACAATGAACTTGTTGCTGATACTGTGGTTGTTGTTGTTGAGGATATGATGATTGTGGTGGAATCGGAGCTGGGATGGTAACAGCTGCTATTGACCTTTGAGAATACTGAGGCCTGCCCCGGCTTGCATGGACAGAATTAGTTTCACCTGCCCTTCGGGGTCCTGCAAATGGTTTTCTCGGATTGCTGGAGGAACTTGCACCACTGTCGGAGATTTTGCCCATCTTCAAGAGACTTTCAATCCTTTCACCAGCTATGACCACATCAGCAAAACTGGTAGAGGAAAAAGCAGCCAGTCTATCAATGTAAGTCCCTTGTAATGTGTTCATGAACATGTCATCCATTTCCCTTTCTCACATGGGTGGTTGGACAGCAGCAGCGAGTTGTCTCCACCTTTGGGCATACTCCCGGAAGCTCTCTCTAGAAGACTGAGACATTCCCATCAGAAGGGTCCTGTTGGGAGCCATGTCCAGGTTGTATTGATATTGACGGATGAAATCCTTCCAGTATCTTATGGTGGCCCTAGACAAGTGTGAATACCACTCTCTTGAAGCCCCAGTCAGACTGTCTTCAAAGTAGAACATCCACAACTTTTCATCCATAGTATAAGCTTTGAGCCTTCCCAAGAAAGACTGCAGATGGGTGCGAGGGCAGGAGGTACCATTGTACTTTTCAAAGCATGGGGGTTTGAATTTGTGGGGAATTCTCACCCCATCTACAAGGCCCATGTCCATCACATCGAAGCCCAAAGAATTCTGAGACTCCAAAGACCTTAACTTTTCAGCAATCTCGTCCAATCTCCTGTCATATACCTCATCCCCAGCTCCTATGACAGTGAACTGTACTTCCTGAGGATCCTCCTGCAGGATTCTGCCCCCAGCAGTATTACCTTGAACATTCCTCGGGATGTTAACCTCTGGATCCAGATGAGGTCCATACACTGGTGGGTCAATACGAGGCTGGCCCCATTCATTGTTGCTGGTTCCTCCTGTTCCAAGATGAGGCTCCTCAGAAGTTTGTCTTTCCACCAGCTCTCTTAACCTTTCTTGACTCTGGGCTAAGCCAGTCATTACTGCCATAAATTGAGACATCTGATTTCTCATCTCTACTCTCTCATTGGCCATCTGGTTTCTGACCTCAGACAGGTCCTGCTGTACTTGTTCCATTTGAATACCGGGAAGGTTGTTTCGAGTCGGGTACCGGTGCGTGCGGTTGACAGGGAACACTCGGCGACGAGCAATATTTCCTGAGATCACAACAAAGTTAGAAACAATAATAATTACAATACCTACAAAACAAAAACAAAGTTAGTATGCAATGCAATATGCTTATTTGTTTTCCAAGGTATCCGGTTTGGTTCTTGGTTTTGACCTTTCCAGACCTCGGAGAAGATGCTTGATGTTGTTGAGAGAAAAACCCAAATGGAAACAAACTAAAATATATTACAAATGGTGAACAATACATAGTTTGTTTTACAATACATGCCCATGGAGGGTCAAAATACAACAAAAGGAAAAGTACATCAAATGGAAACAAACAACAAGCAAAGAATCAGACATCCAGTCCAAATTCATCTTCTCTAACCTCCTTCAGGAGTGCCTCAGTCACTGGACCAGCTGGGTGCTCTGTAATGGTCCTAATGAGGAGGTTCCTGGTAGCAATGGTAGTGGTCAGCTTCTTATGCCTGTCCTGGTCCTTTGACCTCTTTAATCCTGCTCTAAGATTCAATTCTGAAATCTCCTTCTAGGATGCCAACAAAGCTTCCTGCTGCTTCTTCTCACTGGCCTCTAGCTGTTCAATCTTGGCTTGAGTCTTCTGGTCTTCTTATGTACGGGCTTCAGTGATCCTGACCCACCTAGCCTGACTCTCTTGCAAATAGAGCTCAGCTCTAGCCTTCTGAATTTTGGCCTCTTTACAGGCATTTTTCAATATTTGTTCCCCAGCTCTTGCTTTCCTGATGTAGTCCTCTGTCTTCTCAATTTTGGAAAGATGCTCTACCCTGAGCTTTTCCAATCTCTCAATGTCCAGACGACCATCACTCCTTTCCCAAAGGGTCTTCTTCAAGGCTTGAGATAGCTACTCATTCCTTTCTTTCATCTTTCCAAACTCCTCCAGGCTCACTGTTGCTGCAGGCTGTACTGTGGATGGCCCAAGTATGTCTTCCAAGATTAAAGGCATTTTGGTAATTTGAGCTCTAGTACGGGACCAATCATAGTACTGAGCTGAAGCAACATTATTACATCTTCCAAGAATAGCCACTCCTTTTGTCTGGATGTTGTCCCAAGCCCAGGATGCTTGTCTGACAACAGCTGAATTAGGTTTCACTTTACAATATAGGGTCTCAGCTAAATCCTGTCCTCTGGGAGGGTGAACCAAAGCATAGCCCAGTTGTCTCTTAAACAGTAAATGATTGTAGTTGATGCAACCCTTTACTCCTATCAGAGGCACATTTGGGTATTGTCCACAGCTGGTGATAATGTCCTTGCCTTTGGTGCTCTGGGTGCACCATCTGATATCATATGAAGTCAAAGCAATGAGCCTCTTGGCCCAATTCTTCTGTTGGTGGGGATTCAAGAAAGCATCTGACTTAGGCAGGTGTCTGAGCAGCCAGGTGAAAAACAAAGGAGCACATCATCTTACCAACTTCCCCCTCTGTTTCTCATTCCTCTGATGAATGGAGTAGTAAAAATCCCCTAACAGTATGGGTACTGGGTTCTTCAGAAGAAACAGATGGATGGCATTCTTGCTGACAAATTTGGGCTCATCTGCAAACAGTATAGCCCCATATATGCTGAGGGCTAACAGTGCACAGACTGCCCTCCACTCTCCCAATGAAGCTTTCAGGATGGCCTGAGAAATCAAGAAGTCTAAGTGCAAACCAAGGACCCCAGCCTTTGTTGCCATGCTTTGCTCAATAAGGGCAGGCTCCAAGTGCAGTGCCCTTGCTATCTCTTCATTTCTAGGAGCAGCCATCTCTGGGTTGAAGGGGATTCCACCCATGATAGGTACTCCAATCAATAAAGAAAATTCTTCCAGTAGAGGCCCTAACTGGAAGTCTGGAAAGGTGAAGCATCTCAAAGGAGGGTCATAAAGCTGCAAGCATGTGTGGATCATGCTCCTCTGAGAAGGATCAAGGTCCATAACCATATCCAGGATATCTCCATAGTGTTCCCTAAATAGTGGGATGTGGTCAGGTGTGATGAGTGACTGGACCTGCCTGATACCAGTCAACACAGGCTCAAAAAAGTGGTAGGATATGTTGCTCTTCCTGGGAGTAGTCATGAGTGCTGCTGAATAAGCTGAAGATAAGTGCTGATGAAGATCACAGACTGAGATGCTGAAGGTAAGTTTTTGACAGACTGATGCAGGTGGTGATGGAGATAGCTGAAGCAGATAACTGATGGAGACAGCTGAAGCAGAGATCTATGCAGAAGCAGGGGTCAAAACCAAAACCAAGATACAATGAAGTGGATACCCTGAAAAGCAAATAAACAAATGTTAAATGATGCAAATGATGAGATATGCAAATGATATGTAAGGGTTTGTGATCAAGCTGGATCTGATTATCTGTCTTGATATAAGTCCATGTATGTTCAAAGGTTCGGATGAGGGCTCAGAAATCCAGTAACCAGGGTGGGGGACTCAAATAAAGAGTCACATGTCCAGGGTTAATCACAAGAACTGTCCAAAATGAGGTACTCTTAAACAAGATAGTAACAGGGTATGATGTGGCCAAGGGTTCCTGCAAACCTGTAAACAGCCCAACCCCCTCACAGGTAATATTCTAGAACAAGGATCCTCAGACTTGGATCAGTTATGAGAAGTGTAAACACTTTTAACCCGGAGGTACAGTGTCTACAATAACCATAAAAGTTCCTCCTCTAATTCACCTCAGCTTCTGTAGGTCATAATAAAGGTCATCTAGACTTAACAGGCTTCCCAGATAGCCCTAGTACTACAGGAAATCTGTAGCACAGAGTTCTCAAGAAGAAACCCACATCTGAACCGTGTTTCATATTCCCGTACCAGACCGAAATGGAATGGGAAAGAGCATGAACCACTCTAGCCTAGGTGTCACTCAGGTCCCAGGTATAGGGCCTTAAACTCTCAATAGAACCCCCACCCATTAAAACAACAAACCAGATCCAGCAATGACAGTATGACAGTATGATGCATAAAACTGTAACTAAAGCAGTAAATAAGGCTACACATAAAACAATAAAGCAACTACATAAACACAATTAGCACATAACACCCCAGTAAACATAAATCAAACAAGCTCTAGGAGGAACCCACAAAAAGAACCAGAAGCCCTGGTTATGATATAAGATTCCCCAGCAAAGTCGCCAAGCTGTCGCTCCCACCAAATGACACCTGGTCAAATAGGGTACAGACGCGAACGGTCGGCGAAAGAAAAGAAATGAAAAGAGTCGCCAGCCAGACATTTTTATCCCAAAAAGAAAGGGAATGGTAATGCTGCACAAACCTAAGAAAAGATGGATAAGACGGTCGCGAATCAGAGAAACTGAGAAAGGGGGTTGGTTACAACCTGGGAAGGTATTAGCACCCAGATTGTCTGCCGTACTCGACGGGATCCACGCTTGAAAGTTTATGTTTAAAGGGGTAGTGTCAGTGCTATTTTGTGTGCAAAAGCTGGAAAGGAATACAAGTGTTAGTGCAAAGGAAATGTGAAGTGGAATGAAAGAGTATCAGTGTAAGAAAGATTGTAATGCTCAAGACGATGAGGCTTAAAGAATAATGCTGGAAGAAGGGGGGATATACATAGACTTTTGTTCGATAACTGTTAAGTTATGCCTACGTATCCTCTCGTGCAATGAGGAAGTTAGAACACCATAGTTCGATTCAAAGAGACTAAAAGATAAATTGACTTGTGAACTGCTTGCTTGTCTATGCTCAAGTGTATGACTTGTCTGGCTCAAGTGCTAACTGTCTTGCATTAGACGGAAGAAACAAGTTTTCATTTGTGAGTGAATGAGGTGAGAAGAGAATCCCGAAGGAGACGATTATTTTTTATTTTTGGTGCTTTCAATCTTTTATTGCCTTTTTTTGTTTGTCATAAGTTAATGAGCTTAAGCCTAAACCAAGGGTTAGTGAACTCACCACATCTTCCCTCTGATTAGGGGTAATGAAAATACCTTAAGTTTGAAGTAAACACCTCACACTTAATCACCATGATGTAGGATTAAGATCATTAACCTACTTGCATTTATTTAGATGTTTTTGTTGTTTTTGTTAAGTGTTAAGTAATGAGTTTAAGCCATAATCAAGGATTTAATGGACCCATTACACCATCCTAATAGAAGGATGATAGATGAGAACATTTAAGCTGAGGAAGGCTCCTCAACTTAATCCATGATTAGGGATTAACCTCATGACAACACAAACCTTTATTAAAGTGGATTTTAGTTAATGGTAAGGTTAAGAAGTGATTTTTATGTTTTGTAAGACAACTTGAGGGGGACTTGTCCATTAACACTAGGGTTAGTCCTTCTTAACCCATTAAGGAAGAATTAGAACCCTAATGCAAGGCCCAAGTTACAAGCTTGATGTCTTGATGGTTAATAGGTGAATTGATTAAAGGATTTAAACACATTAAGGGTTTAACACTTAGGATTAAAGTTATACACTCCATCCTAATAGAAGGATACAGGCATAACCTTAACCACAAAGCCTTAAAATCTTTAAGGTTTAGTCCTTGATTATGAGGTGAGAAGAGAAGACTCAAAGATAACACAAAGGTAAAACTAATGGGGGGACTAATCAAACCCTAATTGTGATCATTCTTGGGTGTTCCTAGGGTTAATGAGGCTTGCAGGAAGTCTTCAAGATAAGCCACCAAGGAAGAAGCAAAGATGGAAGGAGGAGAAGCAGAAAGAAGCAAGTCAACTTACTTCACTTAAGAAGATAAGTTGCTTGAAGAAAGAAAGTGAGGAGGAGACATGAATAAGAAAGCTCACTCTAATACAAATACAAAATGCAGCAAAGATGCACAAGAGAGATGAGAAGAGATTGTGGGAAGTGAAGGCAAATTCACTTCTCAAAGTAACTTACACCTGAAAAGTTAGTGAAAGGAAATGAAAATGAAATGAGAATGAGATAAGATGCAAGGATGAACACCAAAGTCAGAAGCAAATTAAGGTATAAATGATGCTAAGAGATGATACAAATGGTAGACATGAGATGTGGATGATCATACAAGCAATGAAGATGCAAAATGAAACATGAAAGGAAGCATGAAAGTTCATATAACTTATGAGATGCAATGAAAGCAAAAGCATGGCAAATGGATGATGCAATGATCAAACATGATTCTAATGTGCCCTAAGATGTCTTATATGTCATGTGGATGCACAAAATGTCATGGCAAGTTCATGTATGCAAGCATATGAAGGATGAATGCAAATGAAGGCAAAAATTAGGGTTTATACATAACATGCAATACAAAATTCAAAACCAGAAGCAAGACATGAGATCAAAAAATGAAAATAGGATCAAAGGTACCCTAAACCTATACAAGTTCACTGCCCAAAGGAGGAGACCTAAACCTTAACCTAATGGAAGTTATGATTTTCTCAAGTTTGCTAGGGTTTTAGGATGCCTCAAAAGGAAAAATGCACAAAAAATTGAAAATGAAAGATAAATTCATGCCCATTTTATCCTAGAAACTACATGACATGAGGGATGCAATGCAAAAAGAACCATCATCAAACTCTTCATGGTTAGGCAGAAAGGATTTTTCTAAGTTAGGGTAAAAATATTGATTTTTAAGAACCCTAAATCCAAAGAAAAATGTCAAGATAAGTCAAGAACCAAAAAGAAATTTGTGTGAAGGGTTTGATAATGTTTCTAAATGTTTTAAAAAGCTCTCTGATTTTTTTTGGAATTTTTAAATACCTAAATGTATTTTTAATTAATTAATTCTCATTAACTAATTAAAAATAAACATTTAAATGATTTAAAAATTATTTTTAATGCAAAAAATAAAAATAAAAATATTTTTGGTTTCTGAAAACAAATAAAAGCTTGGATAAAAATTTTTCAGAATTTTTTGATATCATTTAATATTTTTTAAAATTCGTTCAAATAAATAGAAAACAAATGAAATAATTATTAAATAAAAAATGAGAAAATGAGAAAGTCAGCCAATCCAAAGGCCCGGGTTCAAACTCAAGATGGAGGGAATTGACTTCGCGCGCTATCCAAGGGCCAGAATTCAAACTACGCTAATTATGATTAAAACCCTAATCTGAGCCCTAATCACTTTCAGGTGACCGGAACAGTGTTCCGGTCATCTTCTCCGGCTATCCTCTCATCCAATCTCCCTCAATACGCAACCCTAAACCCTTAAACTCTCCAGAAATGATCCCCACCCCATTCTAAACAAGAATCAGCCATCAAACAAAATTTATTTCACATGAACAGAGAGATTCGAAGCAAAACGGAAAATTTCTCAGAAAATTTCAGAAGCTTCATACATGCTTAATATGCAATCATTTTCAAAACCAAAAGGTACAGTGTGATCAGTGAAGCATGGAGAACAATCTAAGAACTTAAAAAATCATTTCTGGAAAATTTGTTCTTGATGATACCTGAACTGAAGCTTTCGAAAATGGCACTGGCTGGCTGCTTCTTTGCTTCAAATCAGCTCCAATGATCCTCCTAAAGAGTTTGTGATGCTTGGTTGGAGTTTAAATGGTCTCTAAATGAAGTTGGCAGAAATTCAGTTCAAGCAATGTCAAAATCGTGTTTTTGATTCAGGGTATTTTAGGGGAAAATGAAGGGTGGGAAATGATCAGCAATGGATATGGAGTTGAATGATGGAATTTGTTTTGAGGTTTGATGGCTGAGTTGTGAATTTCGAAGGCTTTTGCATAAGAGGGAGTTTTTGTGATTGCTGAGTTCTTGGAGGTTTCAGCTTGTGTTATCTTATGGAATGACTTGCTTTTGGTACACATATCATGCTGGGATAGGTCAGAGGGTGGGTGATGGCCTATGTTGATTGGTATGGGGCAAAATGCATAAAGTCAAGAGTTGGTGTACTTGGGGTATGGGCAAGTGGCAGGCTGAGACAGGGGCATGGCTATGCGCAGCAAGGATCAAGGAATGCTATAAAATCAGATTTGATGAGTTGTGGCAAGTGGATGAAAGGTTTTGATCCATTTTGCAAATTCATGAAGTTTTGGCCCCTTTTGGATTTTGTAAAGTTCAAGGCATGAAACTTGGAATTTCTTTGGGAAATTCTGAATTTTATGTCATGTATGATGTTTTTGCAATGCTTAGAAGTCAATTAGAGGTCACATTTGGCTTTGGCAAGTGTTTTTGCAAACTTCCCTCTTTGATACATAAGTGAAATTTTGTGATTTTTCCCAACTTTGCAAGGCCATAACTTGAGTTCTATGGTGAATTAGATCAAGTTCTTGTAATTTTTGAAAAGGGAATGATTCAATCTACAACTTTCATGACCAAGAATTTTTCATTTGAAGCATTTTTGAATCAAAAAGAGGAGGTTGAAAAACTTTCCCAAAATGGCAATTTTGCATTAAAGTCACTTTCCCAAAATGGCAACTTTTCAAATGGCTTGAAATTCTTCAATCTTATGAACTTCTAACCTCTTTTAATATCAAATAAAGATCATATACATCCAAAATGATGGAGAAGACCCTTTGGTTGGATGATTGGGGGCCTCAGATGCCCTGATTTTGCACTGACTTGCTTAAGAAGTCATCTTTTGATCAGATGCCTTCCCCATTGAATTTCTTCATGAAAATTGGTGTGTATGATCCTTATAACACATAGAGACCAATAGAAACAAGAATGACCAAAAAATTTGTAGTTATGGCCTCTGAAACCAAAACCCTAATTTTAAGTCATCTGTGCAGTTAAGCTTGGCTCTGCTTCCATACCTTCCTCAGTTCTTGTGATTCTCTGACTTTCTTGATCTTGGGAAGATATAATATGATGCTTGAACATACATGGACCCTCTTGAGATGATTGAAGACCTTTGGAGTGGCTCAGATAGCTCAGGGATTGCTCAAATCACAAACCCTAGATGCAGATGAACTTGAACTAATGCAGTGAAGCAAAAATGCAATATGATGTGGTATGATTAAACTTATGCAAATGAAAAGATCACAAGCCATGGTGTGAACTTAGTGAGGGAAAATTTGGGGTGTTTACACTTGGATGTAAACACTCGTCCGTGTTTACTATTCCCTAGCGAAGTCCCCAACAAAATTCCCTTTCTATCTGACATTCGTCCTATGTCATGATACTTTCGGAAGCCGTACCCTGCCAGGTGATCGTCCTTCACCTTTTTGATGACCGTCCCTCATCATTTCCCCAGCGGAGTCTCTATTATTGAAATCCTTTTCTATCTGACATTCGTCCTATGTCGTGATATTTTAGCAGCCGTCCCCTGCTAGGTGATCGTCCTTCACCTTCTTGATGATCGTCTTTCATCATCTTATCTGATGGCCGTCCCCATCGTTGATCTTGTTATCTGACATTCGTCCTATGTCATGATAAACCCTGAGAGCAGCCGTCCCCTGCTAGGTGATCGTCCTTCACCCTCTTGATGATCGTCCTTCATCATGCTTATCCGATGGTTGTCCCCATCATCGACCTTTTCTATCCGGCATTCATCCTATGTCATGATACTTTCGGCAGCCGTACCTTGCCAGGTGATTGTCCTTTACCTTGGATGACCGTCCCTCATCCTTATCCCCAATAGAGCAGTCGTCCCCTGCTAGGTGATCGTCCTTCACCTTTGATGACAGTCCCTCATCATTTATTTTGAACCGATGGCTGTCCCCATCGTTGCTTACCCTTACTTTGCAAGCCTGATGGTCGTCCCCATCATTGACTTCACCTTTAATCCCCAGAGAATCTTGTTTCCTTTACTTGATGGTTGTCCCCATCATGATCCCTTTATTTCCCCTGCATTTCGGTCGTACCCGTCACCGCTTTATTCCTAGCAGTCGTCCTCTGCTCGATGGACGTCCTCCATCGCCCGCACTCTATAATCATACTTTACTTCCTTTTACAATCTATATCTATTTTCTTCTTCTCCCAATGAGTGCAAATTTTGGACTGTCTTTGGTATTCAACCACAAGTTATCTTGTTTGTATGTTAAGCCTGTCGCTTACATCCTACACAGCTAACTCATGTTTGAATAGGGGCAGCTGTAAACACCCCAAATTTGCCCTCACTAAGTTCACACCATGGCTTGTGATCTTTCATATTTGCATTAGTTCAATCATGTCATATCATGTTGCATTTTTTTCACAGCATTAGTTCAAGTTCATCTGCATCTAGGGTTTGTGATATGAGCAATCCAAGATCCTTCTGAGCCACTCCAAAGGTCTTCAATTAACTCAAGAGGGTCCATGTATGTTAAATCATCATATTATATCCTCCAAAGATCAAGGAAGTCAGAAAATCACAAGAACTTTCAAAGCATAGAAGTTGAGCTAGGGTTTAACTACACAGATGACCTGAAATTAGGGTTTTGGTTTCAGAGGCCATAACTCCAAATTTTTTGGTCATTCTTGTTTCTATTGGTCTCAATATGGTATAAGGATCATGCATACCAAGTTTGATGAAGAAATTCATTGTGGAAGTCATCTGATCACTGGGTAACTTCTTGAGCAAGTCAGAGCCAAATCAGGGCATCTGAGGCCCCTCAACATGGAACCAAAGTGGATTTTTCATCAAATTGAAGCTATATGGTCTTAATTTGATCATTGAAGTGCTTAGAAGTTCACAAATATGAAGAAAAGTGAGCTAAACCAAAAGTTGCCAAAAATGGAAATGACTTGTAATGTAAACTTTCCATTTTGGGAAAGTTTTTCAACCTCCTCTTTCTCAACCAAAAATGCTTCAAATGAAAAATTATTGGTCATGAAAGTTGTAGATTGGATCATTCCCTTTTCAAAAAGTAAAAGAACAAGATCTAATTCATTTTGGAACTCAAGTTATGGCTTTCCAAAGTTGGCAAAAATCACACAATTTCAAGTTTCATGCCAAAGAGGAATTTTTGCAAAACCTCTTGCCAAGCCATTTTGTGACTTCAAATTGACTTATAAGCATCATAGTAACATAACACATTGCCTAAAACTCAGAATTGGCCCAAGAATTTCAAAGTTTCATGCCTTGCCCATGAAGAAATTTCAAAGGGGCCAAAGTTTCATGAATTTGCAAAAACCTCCCATAACCTTTCACAAACATGATGAATTACCTCAAAGTGATTTCCATGGCCATCCTTGATCCTTGCTGCACAAGACACCCCATTGTACTAAGCCTGCCACTTGCCCATACCTCAAGTACAAGAAATCTTGACTTTTTGCATTTTCACCCATACCAATCACACTATGCCACAACCACTCTTTGAACCAATTGCATTTGTTTATACTAACCTAAAGCAAGCCAAACATAACAAGAACCAGGCCTAAATCCTCAGCATTCACAAGTTCACAAAAAACTCCCCTCTTGCAAAAAACCTTCGAATTTCACAACTCAGCCGCCCATTCTTCAAATAAACACCACCATTCATTCTCAAATAAATCACTGATCACAAACCACCCCTCAAAACAGCCAAGAACACCTCACAAACAAAACACGATTTTCTGACCAGTTGAGTGCAAACTCACAAACCAGCCATTCTCAAAGCTCTCCAAGCATCAAAGCTTCTCCAGGGAGGTCATTGGAGGCATTTTGAACTAAGGAAGCAGCCAGAAAGCTCAAGGGTTGAAAGCTCCATCTCAGGTAGCCATGCGAATAAATTTTTCCAGAACCTTTATTTTAAGTTACTAAATGGTTAAGCATGTTCCCCTGAGTACACTGAACTTGTTATTTTTGAAAATGATGAAGAATTGAGAATGTATGGCTTGTCTGAAAGTTTCACCATTTTTTAATATTGCTTCGAATCTTAAGATTGAGTGAAAAGAAATTGTTTTTGAGGGTGGATTTGGTCTTAGGAGAGTTAAAGGAGTCAATCTGGAGCTTTAGAGCTCCAGAAATGACCTAGGGAATGAGTTGAAAGTTTTCAGGGGAGAGTGTCACCAGAGAAGACGACCGGAGCTCTTCTCCGGTGACCTGAAAGTAATTAGGGCAAAACCTCATTAATTAGGGTTAGTTTAAATATTCAGCTTCCCCGCGCGTTTGAATGGCCCAAATGATCTCATTAAACCCAAATTATTTTAGTTAATTTAATTAAGTGAGATTAGCTCAGTTTGAATACTATCCCTTGGATTTGGCGCGTGGTCAACAGGTCCTTCCCCAGAATCCATCCCAACCATCCATCCTGGATACCTTCATTAATTCATATTTTTAATTTATTTTTCTTATTTTATTTTGCACGAATTTTTAAAAATAGTAAAAAACATCAAAAAATTCTGAAATTTTTTTATCAAACATTTTATTAATTTTCAGAACCCAAAAATATATATATTTTTTTTCATAAAAAAGGTATTTTTAAATCATTTAAATGTTTTATTTAATTAATTAATGAAAATTAATTAATTAAAAATACATTTAAGTATTTAAAAATCACAAAAAAATTCAGAGAACATTCTTGGACATTTAGAAACATTTATAAACTCACCATACAAATTTCTTTTTGGTTTTGATCATGCTTTGACATTTTTCAATGAATTAGGGTTCTTAAAATTGTTCATTTTCTAACCCTAACTTCAAAAATTCATAACTTTTAAACCAAGTTGAGTTTTTGAATGATTCTTTTTGCAATTTTTTATGCATGATTTCTAGCTTCTAAAAACATTTTTTTTTCATTTTTATCTTTCATTTTCAATTTGTTTGGCATTTTGCATTGAAGATCACCCTTAAAACCCTAGAAAATTAGGAAATTCATAACTCCTCCTAGGTTTAGCTTCTGGCCTCCCCCTTTGGATGGTAACCTTGTATAGGTTTAGGGTTCCTTTGAGAGCATTTTCAATTTTTTATCTTATGATTTTCTTTTGTTTTTGAGTTTTGCATCTCACATGTTCATATAACCCTAATTTCTCATCCTCCCTTGCATTCATCTTGCATATGCTTGCATTCATGAACTTGCCATGACATTGTTTGCATCCACATGACTTATAAGACATATTAGGACACATTAGAATCATGTTTGATCATTGCATCATCCATTTTCCATGTTATGCATTTATTTCATTCATATGCATTCATGAACTTTCATGCTTCTTACATGCTTCATTTGCATTCCCATCTCTTGTATGATCATTCCCATCTCTTGACATGCTTTCATACCATCTCTTAGCATCATTTGCATCATGAACATGCTTCTGGTTTTGGTTTGCATCCTTGCATTCATTTCATTTTCATTTCATTTCATTTCCTTTCACTAACTTTTCAGGTGGTAAGTTACTTTGAGAAGTGAATTTGCCTTCACTTCTCATAATCTCTTCTCATCTCTCTTATGCATTTTATTGCTGAATTATATATTTGTCTTAGGATGAGCTTGCTCATTCATGTTCCTTCCTCACTTTCTTCCTTGAAGCAACTTATCTTCTTAAGTGAAGTAAGTTGACTTCCTTCTTTTTGCTTCTCCTCCTTCCATCTTTCTTCTTCCTTGGTGGCTTTTCCTTGAAGATCTCTTGCAAGCCTCATAAACCTTAGTAATACCCAAGCATGATCACAATTAGGGTTTGATTAGTCCCCCCCATTAGTTTTACCTTTGTGTCATCTTTTGTGTCTTCTCTTCTCATCTCATAATCTGGGACTAAACCTTCAAGGTTTTAAGGCTTTGTGATTAAGATTATGCCTGCATCCTTCTCTTAGGATGGAGTGTATAACTTTAATCCTAAGTTTTAAACCCTTAATGTGTTTAAATCCCTTAATCAATCCATCTAATAATCACTAAGACATCAAGCTTGTAACTTGGGCCTTGCATTAGGGTTCTAATTCTTCCTTAATTGGTTAAGAAGGACTAACCCTAGTGTTAATGGACAAGTCCCCCTCAAGTTGTCTTACCAATCATAAAATCCATTTCTTAATCTCATCATTAATTAAAATCCACTTTAATAAAGGTTTGTTTTTGTCATGAGGTTAATCCCTAATCATGGATTAAGTTGAGGAGCCTTCCTCAGCTTAAATGTTCTCATCTATTATCCTTCTATTAGGATGGTGTAATGGGTCCATTAAATCTTTGATTATGGCTTAAACTCATTACTTAACACTAAGCAAAAGCTCCAAAAAACATCTAAATAAGTACAAGTAGGTTAATGATCTTAATCCTACATCATGGTGATTAAGTGTGAGGTGTTTACTTCATACTTAAGGTATTATCATTACTCTTAATCAGAGGGAAGATGTGATGAGTTTACTAACCCTTGGTTTAGGCTTAAGCTCATTTTCTTATGACAAACTCCAAAAGCAATAAAAGATTGAAAATACCAAAAACAAACAGTAATCGTCTCCTCCGGGATTCTTTTCTCATCTCATTCACTCATAATCGAGAACTTGCTTCTTCCTTCTAATGCAAGATAGTTTGCACCTTAGCCAAACAGGTCTTACACTTGAGCATAGACAAGTAAGCAGTTCATCAAGTCAATTTACCTTTCAGTCTCTTTGAGTCGAACTATGGTGTTCTGACTTCCTCATTGCACGAGAGGATACGTAGGCATAACTTAACGGTTATCGAACAAAAGTCTCTGTATATTCCCCCCTTTTCCAGCTTTATTCTTTTAAGCCTCATTGTATTGAGCACTGCACTCCTTTCTTGCACTGACACTCCTTTTATTCACTTCACACTTCTTTTGCACTGACACTTGTATTCTTTTCCAGCTTTTGCACACAGAATAGCACTGACACTACCCCTTTAAACACAAACTTTCAAGCATGGATCCCGTCGAGTACGACGGACAATCTGGGTGTTAATACCTTCCCAGGTTGTAACCAACCCCCTTTCTCAGTTTCTCTGGTTCGCAACCGTCTTATCCATATCTTTCTAGGTTTATGCAGCATTACCTTTCCTTCCGGATAAAAATGCCTAGCTGGCGACTCTTTTCAGTTCATCTTCATGTTCTCTCCCTTCGCCGACCGTTCGCGTCTGTACCCCTCTTGGCCATGTGTCATCAGGTGGGAGCGACACCGGCTATGACTCTTATATCTTCAAAACTCTCCACTTGCTTTGCCCCTTGAGAAAAATGATTGGACTGGTCTTCAACACTTAGAATAAGCTTAGTTGCAGATGGATCATGGATTTCACATAACTCGCAGACCGCAGTCGTTCGTGTTAGTCCCTCTTTTGCGCCGATCGCCCTTTCGGGTTTTCAATCCACCGGGATACCCTTTTTTACCTAAGTTGTTCGATGTGGCTTTTCAACTCAGCGGGTGTACATTTTTTTAATATTTCCCTAATTTTTGCCCGAGCCTTTTGTTTTGTTTTTGGGTCGCCGAGATGCCCATTTTTGCCTGGATCTTTATTCTGTTTATATCCAACGGGTCTTTTTACATGAAGTATTTTCTTACTGCATCTGCGTTGACATGGGAATGGAAGTCTTCACCATCCATGGTTGTTAGCATCAAGGCT
Organism: Lathyrus aphaca; assembly: GCA_963966055.1. Lineage (NCBI taxonomy): Eukaryota > Viridiplantae > Streptophyta > Magnoliopsida > Fabales > Fabaceae > Lathyrus > Lathyrus aphaca. The sequence continues at coordinate 316,963,140 of OZ014522.1, forward strand.
CCGCTTGAGAAAACCTTTTTAACCACGAATGGTCCTTCATAATTAGGTATCCATTTTCCCTTGTGATCGTTAAGAGGAGGAAGAATCCTTTTCAGCACCAGGTCACCTGGTATGTACCTTTAAGGCCGTACCTTTTTGTCGAAATCCTGTTTCATGCACCATAGATACAACTGTCCAAGGCATACAGCTGTTAGGCTTTTCTCTTCAATGAGGCTCAGTTGATTATACCTGAATCGGAGCCATTCAGCTTCATCTAGCTTAATGTCCATCATTAACCTCAATGAGGGGATCTTCACTTCAACTGGTAGGACTACCTCCATACCATATACCAATGAGAACGGGGTTGCCCTTGTTGAGGTATGCACAGACGTTCGGTATCCATGTAGCGCAAATGGTAGCATGTCATGCCAATCTTTGTACGTCACGACCATCTTCTGCATGATTTTCTTGATGTTCTTGTTGGCCGCCTCAACGACGCCATTCATCTTTGGACGATACGGAGAAGAGTTGTGATGTTCTATTTTGAAATCCCGACACAAGTCAACCATCATCTTGTTATTGAGGTTAGAACCATTATCAGTAATGATTCTTTCTGGAATTCCATATCGGCAAATGATATCTCTTTTGATAAACCGGGCTACCACTTGTTTAGTAACATTGGCATAAGATGCCGCTTTAACCCACTTCGTGAAATAGTCTATAGCAACCAGGATGAAGCGGTGATCGTTGGAAGTTGTTGGCTCAATCTTGCTAATCATATTAATGTCCCATATGGCGAACGACCAAGTTGAAGACATGACACTCAAGGGATTCAGAGGTACATGGACCCTATCAGCATAATATCCCAATCTCAACAGTTTCTTTGCCATAGCATGTCCTCCAACATGGGTACCGAAGTAGCCTTCATGAACCTCTTGCATCAACAAGTCTGCTTTGTGTCTATCCACGCATCTGAGAAGAACCATGTCGAAGTTTCGCTTATATAGCACATTATCTCGATTCAAGAAAAAACCACCTGCTAGCCTTCTGAGAGTCTTCTTGTCTTTGCTAGATGCCCCAGTCGGGTACTCTTGAGTCTTCAAGAAGTGATTGATATCATGATACCAAGGTTTGTTATCTTCACCACTATCAACTGCGAAGTCATAGGCAGGTGTTTCGAGACAAGGGACCATGATTCGAGGCACGTAATTCTCTTGACACACTTTAATCATGGATGATAAAGTAGCTAGAGCATCAGCAAACTAATTTTCATCTCGAGGAATATAACTCAGTTTGACTTTGGTAAAGAAAGTTAGTAGCCTTCTGGTATAATCTATGTAAGGAACCAGGTGAGGTTGATAAACTAACCATTTGCCATTGACTTGGTTCACTAACAGAGCCGAATCTCCGAAGATCTCTAGGTTCTTGATTCGAAAGTTGATTGCCTCATCAACTCCCATGATGCAAGCTTCATACTCAGCTTTGTTATTGGTGCATTCTAAAGTCAACCGAGTAGCGAAAGGCATATGGACACCCTCTGGTGAGATAATGACAACACCTACTCCGCTTTTGTTCATGTTCACAGCTCCGTCAAACATCAACTTCCATGTGGATTCAAGGTTTGGCCCCTCCTCCGGAAGTGGTTCTTCACAGTCCTTCAATTTGAGGAACATGATGTTCTCATCCGGAAACTTGAATTTCATGGGTTGATAATCGTCAATGGGCTGCTGAGCCAAGTATTCCGACAATACACTCCCTTTGATTGCTTTTTGCGAAGTGTACTAGATATCATATTCTGTTAGAATCATCTGCCATCAGGCTACCCTTCCTGTTAGAGCCAGCTTCTCGAAGATATACTTTACAAGATCCATCTTAGAAATAAGGAAAGTGGTATGAGTAAGCATGTACTATCTCAGTCGGTGAGCAACCCATGCCAAAGCCCAACAAGTTTTCTCGAGTAGTGAGTAGCGTGTCTCACAATCAGTAATCTTTTTGCTATGGTAATAAATGGCGTGCTCTTTTCGACCAAACACGTCCTACTGACCCAACACACATCCCATTAATTCGTCAAGTACGGTAAGATACATGATTAAGGGTCTCCCTGGCACTGGAGGCATGATAATTGGAGGTTCTAAACAATACTCCTTTATTCGGTCAAAGGCTTGCTGACATTCTTCATTCCATTTGATAGCCTGATTCTTCCTCAGAAGTTTGAATATAGGCTCACACGTGGCAGTTAGGTGCGAGATAATACGTGCAATGTAGTTTAGTCTCCCTAAGAACCCACGTACTTGCTTCTCAGTTCTTGGTTCAGGTATCTCCTGGATGGCTTTTACCTTGGCTAGATCAACCTCAATTCCCCTCTTACTAACAATGAAACCCAGTAGCTTGCCGGAACGGACCCCAAAGGTGCATTTGTTCAGATTCAACCTCAATCTGAACTTCCGGAGTCTGTCAAACAACTTTGCTAGATTGACCAGGTGCTCTTCTTCTATTTGGGATTTTGCTATCATATCATCAACATAGACCTCAATCTCATGATGAATCATGTCGTGAAATAGCATCACCATTTCCCTTTGGTAAATGGCTCCAACATTCTTAAGACCAAACACATGACCTTATAACAGAAGGTGCCCCAAGGCGTGATGAAGGTAGTCTTTTCCATATCATCGAGAGACATCTTAATCTGGTTATAACCCGAAAACCCGTCCATGAAAGAGAACACAGAAAAATGAGTGGTATTATCAACAAGCACGTCTATATGAGGAAGAAGTAAATCATCTTTAGGACTGGCCTGGTTCAAATCCCTGTAGTCTACACACATCCTGACTTTACCATCTTTTTTAGGGACCGGCACAATATTGGCAACCTAGGGAGGGTAACTAGTCACAACTAAGAATCTAGCATCAAATAGCTTCTGTACTTCCTCTTTAATTTTGATTGCCATATCAGGGCGTGTGCACCTCAACTTTTGCTTCACTGGAGGGAAGTCTTCTCTCAAAGGCAGCTTGTGCATCACAATATCTATATCAAGACCGGGCAAGTCCTGGTAAGACCAGGCGAAGACATCAACATATTCTCGAAGCATGGCAATTAGACGAGTCTTGATAGATTCCTCTAACGCAGCCCCTATATTTACCTCTTTCTTGTCTTCTTCGGTACCCAGGTTTATCACTTCAATGGCCTCTTCATGCGGCTGAATCATCTTTTCCTCCTGTTTAAGCAATCTGGCTAACTCTTCAAGCAGTTCGCAATCTTCTTCACCTTCCTTATCGGCTTGGTAAATCGGATTGTCCAAGTCATACTTAGCCATAACAGGGTCGTCAATGATAACACCCGGTGAAGAGCATCTGCATGAATGATGATTCATTCAAGGCTTTAGAAGAAGTTTAAAAAATGAAAACATTACCACTTTAAAACTTTTCTTTCTTTCTTTTTTATTTGAAAACAAAAACAAAAATATGAAGGACAAGGAACAACATGGATAAATGCAAAACTTCAACTTTATTAATGATCATGGTATTGTGTTAGGAACAAAAGAACCCTTACAATAAGCTACTATGCCCCGGGAAAGGCATAGCACTTGAGTACAGGAAAGACAAAAACAAAAACCATTACTCTTCAAAGGAAGTGACTGAAATGAGCCTTTCAGATGACCAATTGTTAAGCTGAGTCTCTGGAGCACAAGGTCTGATCCACTCGTCCAAGTCACAATCACTATCACCTGTGTCACCTTGCACTGCACTGATACTCCCGTAATCAACCATTCCTGCACTCGTGAAGGTAATCGGGCCTTGACGACCTCTGGCGCTCTGTTCAGTTGATGACTTCCCAAGATGGTAGACAACACTAAACATGTCATTATTTTCTGATACTTCTACTGGCTTGCCCCAACCTTCACGTATCCCTGATTCCACTACGTTCAAAGCCTGCTTATAAGAGGTTATGGAAACCCCTTTCTTTGAATCTTCAGAAGAAGCTGCTGATGAAGATGCTAATTCCGTCTTCAAGGGCTCGAAAGCTTGACACAGAGTCTCAACTATCTCACTGTCCATCTCTACATATTTAAATGAAGCCAGATGACTGATAAAGATATCCTCTTCTCCGCAGACCATTACTGAAATTCTGTGATCAGGTATGAGATGTCCTAAGAGATGTCCCAACACTTAATAGGACATTTGACAAATTTAACCAAAACTTAAACAGCAAGAAAAGTAAACAACACAGAAGTTTGTTAACCCAGTTCAGTGTATAACCACACCTACATCTGGAGGCTACCAAGCCAGGAGGAAATCCACTATTAGTAATATTAATTCTAGACTTAAACCACCCTGTTTAATCTATCACTTAATACTTACCCAATGCAATTTCTACCTAAGACTCACTTAGATAAGAGTACCCTACTCACTCCCCCTCAATCACCCAGTGATCAAGTTTACAAGTTTACTGAAATTGAAGACATCCTTCAAACAAAACAGCTTGATCTTACTTAACAGTTTCAATCAAGTCACAAATGCACTTTTGCTTAAAAGCTCATAAAGTGGTACATAAAAACAGCCTGCTATTAAAACACTAGACACCCTATTTGGTCTTCTGAAATTCGTACTCAATTCTATGAGTTTCTGTTGTTTAAATAGGTATCTGAATTTTGGGCTTTCTGTAGAATGATCCAGCCCTAATGTGCAGCAACTGTCACCTTGAATTTAGGGTTTGTTACCTCCTATATTCTAGGTGCATTAGGTCTTCTGTTTTAATCTGAATCTTCAATTTAAAACTCTCTACAGATGCGCCTTGTTCTGTTTTTATCCAGCATTAATTAATTCCAGATAGTTCTCCTTAAATATCTCTGATCTGTTAATCAATAATTAATTCTGGTAGCAGGTCTGAGATGTCTCAACATCTGTTGGGACATCCTGAAAAACTGAACTTAATTTATTCACACAATGTCCCAACATCTGATGAGACATCCTGAAATAAATTCACATACTCTGTTTGATAATGTCCCAACATCTGATAGGACATTCTGAACTGAATTTAACATTTCTTGTTTGGTCAAAAATTCTGCCAATTCTTAAACATCTACAAACTCCCCCTTTGGCTAATTTTTGGCTAACATCTTTCCTGGTTTTCAGAGTGCAGCAGAAGTTCTTTTTATCAGAGTATATCATTAATTTTCTGTTGATTTTTATTTGAGATTACTCCCCCTCAAACAAATATGTGTCCAGTCTTCTTGCAACAGAAATACACACTGATTCAGTTCAGACAGAAACAAACAGATTTCATTCAAAAATTAAACAGCAGTACAAATTTGTTGTTGTTCTCCCCCTTGGTAGACACAAAATTAGGGGCCAAAGACACTATTACTCTCATTACATTGCTGTCATTACATTGCTGTCACATACATTGATCACTCAGATTCATCACTCTCAGTTGCTTCCTCCACTTCAGTGTCTTCATTCTTAGCAGCTTCACTTTCTTCAGCAGCCTCACTGTCTTCACCAGCTTCACTGTCTTCATCAGTTGCAACATTCTGATCTTCTTCACTTTCCAATCTTTTAATTATTTCTTCAAGCTTCTGCTTTCTAGCTTCAAGTTCTTTGCAGGTGATTTTGAGTTCAGCAATTAAGGCTTTCTTGGAGATTGGATTCTTAGCAGAGGAGGGACCAGCAGATGTCCCAGCAGGTGTTTCAACATCTGCAGCATGGTGACTGAGAAATAATTTGTAGTGAAAAGCCAGGGGGCTCTCTCTTTTGCATGTTGTATCCTTGTCAGTGAGAATGCCAGGGTATTGATTGAGCACTAACCCACACAGCAATGATGGAAAGGCTATTGGAAGCTTTGTTGCTGAGGAGCTGGCATGCTTCATGGTTTGATCAAAGATAAAAGCTCCATAGTCCAGATTGGTTTGAGTTCCCACAGCATAGATGAATCTGGCTAGACCAGTTGAGATTGAGGAAGTGTGGTTGGTAGGCACCCAGTTAGCAGTTCCAATTCTGTTCAGCATGGCATACTTTCTGGTAAGCATGCTCACAGAGAGCTTTCCCTTCACAGGCCATGCCTTGACCTGGTTTGCAGTGATCACTTTACAGACTTGATTATCTGTCTTACCTAATTCATTGGGTCCATCTGTTTCTCTTCCTAGATACTCATTTATGATTTGAGGAGAAAACTGTACACATTTACCTCTAACAAAAACTTTTCTAAACTCAGAAGACTTACCATTTGAGCAATCCTCCTGAAGATTCACAATGAACTCTTTGACAAGTAGTTCATAGCAGGGAGAGAGGTCTGAGACTGTTTTGAATAGTCCTGCAGCAGAGATAAGGTCTATCAGTTCTGTGCACTCAAGTGCATTGCTGCTTAGTTCTCTTTCCAAGGCAACCCTTCTTTGATACACATATTTCCATCTGTTGACACTGGAGACATGATGGAAGGATATGTTGTCCAAGGGAGCTTCTGGGACAGCAGTTGAAGCTCTAGCTGGTGCTGGTTTCTTCTTGGGAGGAGATGTTGGGACATCTGATCCAACATCTGAATCTGATGGTGTTGCAGCTTTTCTCTTCTGGGTTTGAACTTTGCTCCATGGTTTTGTTGGACCAAAGGTAGCTTTAGCTTTGCCTTTCTTTGAACTAGCCTTCTTCTTCTCAGGGATGACAGGTTCAGCTTGCATCTTTCCTTTCCTGGACCTTAGTCTTTTAGCAATGCTGGGTTTCACAGATGCTATGATCTCTGCATCAGAGTCCTGCTCCAGATTGACCACTGGAGGAGATTGAGCAGCCTCCTCTTCAGCTGGTTGATCAGCAGGGATTTGATCTTCATTTGAGCCTTGAGCCTGTTCTTCAGAGACCTCTTCATCATTTTCATTTGAGACTTTGTCCTTAGATTGTTCCAGATCAACATCAGATGAGTTCTTTTTCTTATCTTCAGATGTTCCAACATCTGTTGGGACATCTTGTTCTGCAGCAGTGTTCTTTGTATCTTGAGCTGGTTCTTCTTGAGGTGCAGGAATGGTGTTCAAGGGAACAGAGATTCCTTTCACTACTCTTTGTTCAGAGAAAACTTGGTTGACAATCTCCTTGATGGAATCATCAACATATTTGGAGTATCTTGTAGACATGTTAGCAGGAGAGGGAATGCCTTTAGCTTTGCTTCTGATTTGATCTTTACATCTCTTTGGTGTTCTTGCCTTTTTAGTGTGAGAGGCGCTTCCCCTGAGCTCGTCCAATGGTGTTGATGGCATTGGCACAACAGAGATTGGAGTGGCATGAACCACGTCTTCCTTGTTGAGAATTTCCTCAGCTGTTTTAGGGTTTTGAGACATTGTAGAGGAAGAAGGATGAACAGCTTTAGGGTTTATGATTTCTGAAGATTTGAGAGTTAATGTGATTCGCTTGTGATGATATGATGAGAATCTTGATAGCTTCTTATAAGTAGTTACTAAATAAGTAGCCGTTACAGTCCAAATGATTAAGAATGGAATTCCCAAGGATCTTGTCCAGACTAGCTTTGCCATCTGGAACTTATGCCATGCAATGTCATATGACATGTTGGCACATCTCATTAACTGCTAAAAATCACATAAACATATTCCAAGTTTGCCCCTTAAGTTCTCAAATTGTGTAGCATCCAATGCTTTGGTAAAGATATCAGCTAATTGCAGATCTGTAGCAACATGCTCCAATGAAATCACCTTCTCTTCTACAAGATCTCTGATGAAATGATGTCTGATATCAATATGCTTTGTCCTTCTATGTTGAATAGGATTTTTAGATATGTTGATTGCACTTAAGTTGTCACAGTACAATGTCATGACATCCTGTGGGACATTGTACTCAGTGAGCATCTGCTTCATCCAAACCAACTGAGAACAACTGCTACCTGCTGCTATGTATTCAGCTTCAGCTGTAGATAAAGATACACAATTCTGCTTCTTACTGAACCAAGAAATCAGATTGTTTCCTAGAAAGAAGCATCCTCCTGAAGTGCTTTTTCTGTCATCAGCACTTCCTGCCCAATCAGCATCACAGAAGCCAGTGAGAATAGGTTTGCAACCATGAAAGTACATTATGCCATAGTCACAAGTACCATTAACATATTTAAGGATTCTCTTGACTTGATTGAGATGACTGACTTTTGGATCAGCTTGATATCTTGCACAAACTCCTACTGCAAATGCAATGTCTGGTCTGCTAGCAATCAAGTATAACAAGCTTCCAATCATGCTTCTATATAAACTATGATCTACATTCTCACCCTTCTCATCTTTAGTCAGCTTTAAATGAGTAGGAGCAGGAGTTCTTTTATGAGAAGCATTTTCCATTCCAAATTTCTTCACTATGTTCTTGGAGTACTTGCTTTGTGAGATGAACATTGAGTCTTCCATCTGCTTAACTTGCAGACCAAGAAAATAGGTTAATTCACCTACTAGACTCATTTCAAATTCAGCTTCCATCTGCTTGACAAAATGTTTGACCATCTTATCAGACATCCCACCAAACACAATGTCATCAACATATATTTGTGCAATCATGACATTTCCTTCTTCATCTTTAACAAACAGGGTTTTATCAATCCCACCTTTTCTGTATCCTTGCTTGATAAGAAATGTGGTAAGTCTTTCATACCATGCCCTTGGAGCTTGCTTCAGACCATAAAGTGCTTTCTTGAGTTTGTATACATGATTTGGACAGCTTGGATCAACAAATCCTTTAGGCTGTTCTACATATACCTCTTCATTAAGATAACCATTAAGAAAGGCACTTTTCACATCCATTTGAAATAGCTTGAACTTTAAGATACAAGCAATTCCCAACAGTAGTCTTATTGATTCAAGCCTTGCTACTGGTGCAAAGGTTTCATCAAAGTCTACCCCTTCAATTTGAGTGTATCCTTGAGCCACAAGTCTAGCTTTGTTCTTTGTAACAATTCCTTGTTCATTTGACTTGTTCTTGTACACCCATTTTGTACCAATCACATTTATGTCATTAGGTCTAGGAACAAGATTCCACACTTCATTCCTTGTGAATTGACCTAATTCCTCTTGCATAGCACAAATCCAGTATTCATCAGTGAGAGCCTCCTTGATGTTTTTAGGTTCTATTTTGGACACAAAACAAGAACCTGAAATCATTTCTCTTGATCTAGTGCTCACACCTCTGTTGGGATCACCAATTATTAAATCTTTGGGATGATCCTTCTGTATTCTGATGGAGGGACGTTTACTGGATTCTTCTGTCCTTGTATCAGATTGAGTGCAGTTATATTGATCATCCTTTTCTTCAGCTTCAATCTTGATATCAGCAGATGTTCCAACATCTTCTGGGACATCTGTAGGAGCATCATCAATTATCACATTTATGGACTCCATGATAACCTTGGTTCTAGAATTAAATACTCTGTATGCTCTGCTGTTTGTAGAGTATCCAAGGAAAATCCCTTCATCACTTTTAGGATCCATTTTTCTCCTTTGCTCCCTGTCTGCCAGAATGTAGCAGTTACTTCCAAACACATGAAAGTACTTAACAGTGGGTTTTCTGCCCTTCCAGACTTCATATATTGTGGACAAAGTTCCTTTTCTCAAGGTAACTCTGTTATGGATATAGCAGGCAGTGTTCATGGCTTCAGCCCAGAAATACAGAGGTAGCTTTTTAGCATGTATCATAGCTCTTGCAGATTCTTGAATAGTTCTATTTTTTCTCTCAACAATCCCATTCTGTTGAGGAGTGATAGGAGAAGAGTATTCATGATTGATTCCTTCTGAAGAGCAGAAATCTAAGAATTTTTGATTCTCAAATTCCTTTCCATGATCACTTCTAATTCTGATCACACAGCTGGATTTTTCCCTTTGTAATCTTTGACATAATTCCTTGAATACATCAAAGACATCTGACTTTTCTTTAATGAAATTTATCCATGTATATCTTGAAAAGTCATCAATCACCACATATGCATACCTCTTACCACCAAGGCTTTCAACTTGCATAGGTCCCATGAGATCCATATGTAACAATTCCAAAACTTTGGAAGTTGTCAGATGTTGGAGCTTTGGATGGGACATCTTGGTTTGTTTGCCTATTTGACATTCACCACAGATTTTGCCATCATCAATCTTCAGTTTAGGGATACCTCTTACAGCATCCATAGATATGATCTTCTTTATGCCTCTGAAATGAAGATGACCTAGCCTTTGGTGCCATAGTTTTACTTCTTCTTCTCTAGCTAGAGAACAAGTTGAAGTGGGACTGAAGTCTAGTGGCTCCCACATGTAACAGTTGTCTTTAGACCTTGCACCTTTCATGACAACTTCTTGCTCTTGGTTAGTCACTATGCATTCAGTTTTTGTAAAGTTTACACTGTATCCTTGATCACATAGTTGACTTATACTGATCAGGTTAGCAGTTAAACCTTTAACAAGCAGCACATCATCTAATCTTGGAACATCTTGACAATCCAAGTTTCCAACTCCCTTGATCTCTCCTTTAGCTCCATCTCCAAAGATAACATACCTGGATGAATATGACTTTAAGTTTACTAGCAAATTCTTCAATCCAGTCATGTGTCTTGAGCATCCACTGTCAAAGTACCAGTCTTCTTTAGCTGATACTTTCAATGATGTATGTGCTATGTATGCAGTACTTTTCTTTGACCAGATGAGTTGAGATTTCTTTTGATGCCTCTGCTCTGAGTGTTGTTCAGCTGATCTCCAAGCTTGATTGTTGATCTTGTTCTTGGGTATGTGACTTTGATCAGTCTGAATGTCAGCTTTTGGTCTCCAAACTTTCTTGATTACTTCTGTCTTTTGCTTAGGAGATTGCTGATTTCTATGCAGCACTTTCTTGGTACCTTCTACTTTCTGCTTGGAAGGTTGCTGACACATCTGATTTGGATATCCATGTAGCTTATAACAGTGAGGTTTGATATGCCCAAATCTTCCACAGTGATGGCATCTCCATCTTTGATACTTCTTCTTCATTTTGTTCTTTCCAGAGTGTTGAGACATCTGTTGGAACATTATGTTTGTCTTTGTAATTTTTGAAGTAGTTTTGCTAGAGCTGGCTTCATCTCTGTTATATCCCAGTCCACTTTTGTCCCCTGAATGTTTATTATTGCAGAGAATAGCATCCAGTGTATTTGAGCTGCTGTTCATCATTCTAACAGATTTGGACATATGTTCCAGCTTAGAATTGAGAAGAGTTACTTCACTTTTTAAGGTATCAATGATTACTTGATCACTTGCTTTTTCTTCTTCTAGTACTTCATTCTGCTTCTTTAGCTTTATGACCTCACTGCATACTTCAGTACTACTCTTGTACAGATCCTTGAAGGCTTGCTCAAGATCTGCATAAGTAAGCTCTCCACAGCTGGAATCACTATCATATTCACACAGTCCAGCTAAAGCAGTAATGTGCTTAGCTGATTCTTCTTCTGAATCTCCTGAGTATTCATCAGACCAGGTCACAGAGAGTCCTTTCTTTTGCCTCTTTAAGTAGGTAGGACATTCAAACTTGATATGTCCATATCCTTCACATTCATGGCATTTGACTCCTTTATCTTGACTGGTCTTTTCAGCATACTTTACTCTTTTGTTAGCATCATAAGGTCTTCTGTTCTCAGAGTTTGTGTTTCTTCCACTAGGTTTGGATTTTCCTTCCATTCCTCTGAGAATCTGTTTGAATTGTCTTCCAATCAGTGCAAGGTTTTCTGATAAGCTTTTATCATTTGTTGATTCATCATCTTCTTCTTCATCTGTATTTGAAACCAAGGCTATGCTTTTGTTCTTTTTAGCATGTGTGTCATTCATTCCCATCTCAAAAGTTTGAAGGGAACCAATGAGTTCTTCAGTTTTCATAGAACATATGTCTTGAGCTTCTTCTATTGCTGTGACTTTCATGTCAAATCTTTTTGGCAAAGATCTGAGAATCTTCCTTACAAGCTTTTCATCAGTCATCTTTTCTCCCAAGGCTCCAGAAATATTGGCTATATCCAAGATGTTCATGTAGAACTCATGAATTGATTCATCTTCCTTCATTCTCAAGTTTTCAAACTTGGTGGTGAGAAGTTGAAGTCTTGACATTTTTACTTTTGATGTTCCTTCATGAGTTGTCTTGAGGGTATCCCACACATCTTTGGCCAGCTCACAATGATGCACCAGTCTGAAAATATTTCTATCAATGCCATTGAATAAAGCATTTAGGGCTTTTGAGTTGCCTAGTTCTGAATCTTCTTCCTCTTTACTCCATTCTTCATCAGGTTTCAGAACTATTGATCCATCTTTGGTGTCTTGAACAGGATGTTTCCATCCAACATTTACTGCTCTCCATGCCCTGTTGTCAAGTGACTTTAAGAATGCAATCATTCTTGGCTTCCAGTAGTCATAATTAGAACCATCCAGTATAGGTGGTCTATTTACTGACCCTATATCTCTGTCCATGTTACAGAATTTGTTTTCCCTAGATCTCACCCAGTATAAACAGGCAGGGTGCCTGCTCTGATGCCAATTGAAATTCTGTGATCAGGTATGAGATGTCCTAAGAGATGTCCCAACACTTAATAGGACATTTGACAAATTTAACCAAAACTTAAACAGCAAGAAAAGTAAACAACACAGAAGTTTGTTAACCCAGTTCAGTGTATAACCACACCTACATCTGGAGGCTACCAAGCCAGGAGGAAATCCACTATTAGTAATATTAATTCTAGACTTAAACCACCCTGTTTAATCTATCACTTAATACTTACCCAATGCAATTTCTACCTAAGACTCACTTAGATAAGAGTACCCTACTCACTCCCCCTCAATCACCCAGTGATCAAGTTTACAAGTTTACTGAAATTGAAGACATCCTTCAAACAAAACAGCTTGATCTTACTTAACAGTTTCAATCAAGTCACAAATGCACTTTTGCTTAAAAGCTCATAAAGTGGTACATAAAAACAGCCTGCTATTAAAACACTAGACACCCTATTTGGTCTTCTGAAATTCGTACTCAATTCTATGAGTTTCTGTTGTTTAAATAGGTATCTGAATTTTGGGCTTTCTGTAGAATGATCCAGCCCTAATGTGCAGCAACTGTCACCTTGAATTTAGGGTTTGTTACCTCCTATATTCTAGGTGCATTAGGTCTTCTGTTTTAATCTGAATCTTCAATTTAAAACTCTCTACAGATGCGCCTTGTTCTGTTTTTATCCAGCATTAATTAATTCCAGATAGTTCTCCTTAAATATCTCTGATCTGTTAATCAATAATTAATTCTGGTAGCAGGTCTGAGATGTCTCAACATCTGTTGGGACATCCTGAAAAACTGAACTTAATTTATTCACACAATGTCCCAACATCTGATGAGACATCCTGAAATAAATTCACATACTCTGTTTGATAATGTCCCAACATCTGATAGGACATTCTGAACTGAATTTAACATTTCTTGTTTGGTCAAAAATTCTGCCAATTCTTAAACATCTACAATTACGATTTTACCTTCCTAGACGAATTTCAGTTTCTGATGAAGTGTAGACGATACTGCCCCTGCCGAATGTATCCAGTGCCTCCCCAATAAACAACTATATGCAGGTTGTATGTCCATTACATAGAATGTGGTATTGGAGATTTTTGGACCTACTTTGATTGGCAAGTCCACTTCCTCAAACACTGATCTTCTTGATCCATCAAATGGTCAAACCACCAGGTCACTAGGCTTCAGAATAACTCCGTCATAATCCAACTTCATTAATGCCTTCTTGGGAAGAACATTCAGTGATGATCCGATATCTACCAATACATGAGATAACATTGTACCTTTACACTCCAAAGAAATATGCAGTGCCCGATTGTGAGCACGACCCTCAGATGTTAGATCCATGTCAGTAAAACCCAATCCATGACTAGCGTTGACACCGGATACCATATTTTCTAATTGGTTCACCGAGATATCCTGAGGTACGTAGGCTTTGTTCAGGATGTTCAAGAGAGCTTTTCTGTGAGAGTCAGAATACATTAACAGAGACAAGATGGAGATCTTTGATGGAGTCTGTTGCAAATGGTCCACGATTTTATAATCGCTCTTCTTGATTACTCTTAAAAACTCTCCAGCTTCTTTGTCAAATGTAATGTCGAGATTGACCACAAGTGTGTGCTCATTGGTAGTTACTGGTTGCTTCCCTCTGGCCTTAGCCTGGGCTTCTGCAATATCTCTGTGTGGTATTATACTGTTTCTCAGTGTCTCCGGCGCAAATAACCTTCAATTCCTAGTAAAACCTCCAACTCCAACATTCTCTACTTGAGCTGGAGATATACTAGGTGTGGCCAAATCTTGTTTCTGGCCATTACAATACACTTCACCTCCGTAATACCACGAGATGGCCTTATCAGTTTGGTACATCACTAGCCCTGCAGTAGTGATAGTTATTGGTGCAACCCTGGCTTGAGGAGGAACTTGTGATGGATCATAGAAGATGGTCACTGTAACAGCCCGGGCCCCTCGCAAGGCAATCCCGACACTGCCACCTCATGATCTTCTCTACCCCCTCACTAGTAGAGTTTTTGCCTTCCGTGGGAATCGAACCCTGTACCCTGGGGTTCAAGTACATGCTCAATCCATTCCCACTACCAATTGAGCTAGAAGATGGTCACCATAGAAACTTCTTTCTCTTTTGCAACTTTGTCAAACTGCAGGACCCCTTCATCAATCATATTCTGTATCCCTTTTTTCAATTGTTCACAGCCATCAGGAGTCATAGCACAGTATGGACAATAATTTTTACAACCTAGAAAGATACCCTTCTAGGCCAAGCAAGCTTTGACAGTACTCAACGGAGTTTGCAAGTCATTGACATCATGCACCAAATTCAGATTCTCTCCATCATCAATTTCCCTAACAGTACCTCCGTGAGGAGGCATGGGGTTTTCTATCACATTCAGAGTGGGAGCGAAGTTAATAGCTTTGGAATCTAAAAAGTCTTGGACGACGTGCTTCAGGGCTTTGCAATTTTCTGTAGTATGACTGGGGGCTTCAGAATGGAATTCACATCGGGCATTTGTATCATAACCTTAGGGGAGTTTCCCTGGCCTCAGAGGTTGTAAAGTTCTTAGATGGATCATTTGGTGCTAGAGAAGATTCTTCAAGAGCTGTGAGTAAGACATAGGTGGAGTTTCAAGATGCCTTTCTCTGGTCTTTTGAGAATAATAGGGACGGGGAGCCCTCTGTTGTTGATAACCTTGTTGGCGTTGTTGTTGTTGCGGTTGTTGAACTTGTTGTTGATTAGGTTGAGCTGAGATAGTGACAGGAGCCACTTACTGATAAACACCTCTATTACCTTCGCCTCTCTGTGCATACACTGCCCCAGTCTCTCCTTCCCACTACTAAATGAGAGGTTTCTTGACACTGGAAGCTGAAGCACCACCATTCTGGATCTTTCCCTGCTTGATCCAACTCTCTATCCTCTCACCAGTCAAGATAATATCTGAAAAACTGCTTGAAAAACACCCAACCAACCTTTCCATGAAATGCCCAGGAAGGGTATCCATGAAAAGGTCTACCATTTCTCTTTCTAGTAATGGTGGTTGCACCCTGGCAGCCACTTCACGCCATCTCTGTGCGTAATCTTTTAAGCTCTCTGAATTTTTCTGTGTCAAAATTTGGAGCTGAGTGCGACTAGGCGCCATATCAATGTCATACTGATATTGTTTAAGAAAAGCTTCTCCCAACTCTTTCCAGCTTCGAACAGATTTCCTCTCCAACTTCATATACCATTCCAAGGAACCTCCGGAGAGACTATCCTGGAAATAGTACATCCAGAGCATCTCGTCCCTAGTGTGGGCAGCAATCTATCGGTAAAAGGCATGCAGATGAGTTTTAGGGCAGGAGCTACCGTTGTACTTATCAAAAGTAGGTGGCGTGAACTTGTGAGGGATGACCACCCCAGGAACCAAGCCCATGTCAGATACGTATATCCCAAGAGTGTCTCTACAGTCAAGGGCCTTGACCTTCTCAGCTAGCAGCAAAAAGTCTTGGAAATTTCTTTCCACGCCAAATCCCATATAATTGTTAAAAGGAGGGAACTGATCCTCTTGTCGGTCTTGCACAGGGATGAAGGTTGTTGTGCTAGGCTCTGGAACTGGAGGTCCACCTGTTCCATATTTGGTGTTGAGGGGATTCACTTAAACTTCCGGAGTGATTACAGGAGGGACATTCTGAGGAGGATCGAGCCCCTGAATTGCATTCCTTAGTTCCTGTTGTCCTTGGGCCATCCCTTGCATCATAACCATAAATTCCCCCATCCTAGTGCGGAATTCATTGAGCTCTGTTTGCATAGCGTCCATGTAAATCCTTTGGTTGTTGTGTGTTGTGTACCGATGAGGAATATTTTGTCTGAAGTGCCGGGTCTTGGCAGCTAGCACAATCTTTTCTTGGAAATGCAGATAAGTTAAGTAACTTGGAGAAACCTGCAAAATAAAGAAAAATGCACATGATATGTATGTAATGCAATGTGTTCATTTTATCCTCAAGAATTTATTTACTTTCCCATTCTAGTGTTGAGAAAATAATCTTTTCAAAAAGACCTTGTGTGACACTCAGATGTGAAGTGGTAATATTTAATATCTCGTGTCCGTGCAACAGATAACAACCAGAGACTTTAGGTAAATCAAAAGAAAATTGGAATATCAAATCCCTCACAAGGTACAAGTTCATACATCAAAGAGAAAAAGTACATCAATAGAGAGAGGACTCCCACAACAAGACTTTAGGTAATCCAAATCACATGAATTCAAGACTAAAGCCTAGGAAGATCTACATCCTGCAACCTCCAACTAAGGCGCTTGACACCTTGAAGCAACTGGGCTATATTCGGATGTGTAGGTTCCTGTATGAGCTTTTGAATCAGGAGATCCCTAAGGTCAAAAGAGGCATGCAACTCCTCAATTTGTTGCAGGAGTACCTTCTCACCCTCCTTGTTTGCAATGGAATCAGTCTTGGCCTTCTTGACATCAGTTCTCAACTTCAACACTTCTATCTCTTTTTGAGCATCCTTCACTACCCGTTGACTCTCTGCTAGATCTTGGAGATGACTTATCTCTTGGTGGTAAGCCTTCTGAAGGAGCTCTCCCTGTTCAACCAAAGAATCTTGAAGGCCTTTGATCTCTAACGTGTACTTGACTTCCAACTCTTTCTGCCTCTTCAAGTTTTCTTCCCATTTCTCTTTCCACAAGGTGATAGTTTCATTAGCTTCACTCAACTCTTTCTTATCTTTCCGGCGCTGGACCTCCTTGTGAGTTTCAGCTAATCCCTTTTTCTTGAAATAAAGCTCCCTCTCCTGAAAGTCTTGCTGCTTGAGCCTGACCATTTCCTCAACTTGGTGAGCTCTTTCTTCCAATCTCTGGTTTTGAATCTTCAACTTCTGGCATGAGTTGTTGGCTTCATGATTTTCCAACCTGAGTTGCTTAACCAAGGCCTCCAACTTTTGATACTCCCGAAGAGGAACTGAAGCCATGGGTGCTACCTCCTTAGGGTAGAGAGGTGGTTCCTTAGAGAATGAGAGTAGTAAAGTTTCTACACGATCTTCCAACCAGGTGGCAAAAGGATCAAAAGTCTTGGGATTTACTCTCCCAAAGTCTTTCTTCCCCTTCATCACTCTAACCTCCAGTGCTTGGGATGCTAGTGTGCTCATCTTCAAGTTACCTTATGCTGGAAAGTATAGTGACTCACTCATCTCCTCAATTAAATGTACATCTCTAAAAGGATAACCAAATTGATTTATGGACAAGATAGGATTGTATTTGATTCTACCTTTTCTTCCTATCAAGGGCACATTTGGGAAACTCCCACAACTGACCAAGATCTCTTTGCCTACAAGTTCCCTGTTGCATCCCCAAGCAATGTCAACTGAGGTTAAGCCCATCAATCTTTTGGACCACTTCCAAGATTTTTTCAAATCCTGTAAGGGCCCTGATTTAGGGAGTTGCCTTACAAACCAGTCAGCAAACAAGGGAGCACAACAATTCACATGTCCCTTCCTCTTTTCATTCCTGTGGTGAACCCCATAGTAAAAGTCACCCAACAAGGTAGGCACTGGGTTTCTTCTGACAAAGATGGTGATAGCTTCCATGCTGATTAATCCTTTCTCACCTAGGAACAAGCTAATCCCATACACTATCAATGCAAGCAAAGTACTGAACTTAGCCCATTTGTTTTCAGAAGCTAGATCCCTAGCTTCCTTGACAAGAAAATCCAAGAAAAGTCCTTTACCTTTGCTGGCCTTGGATAAATCCAAATGAAAAGAGTCAATTATGTCTTTGCATGGGGGCATCTTCTCTAAGCCATAGTAAGGAGCACTATTATTAATGGGAATCCTGAGGATGCTGAAAATCTCTTCCAATGTGGGAGCCAAGATATAATATGGGAAAACAAAGACCGGTAGCTGTGGATCATAGAATTGCAACAGAGAATGCAGGCTATCCCTCTGGTCAATTGTTGGCTTGCTCACATATTCCAGAATTTTTCCAAGCTCCCCTCTGAAATCATCAAGAACTTTGTCACCCATCAAGCTAATCAACTTCTGCATACCCTCTGTCTCCGGTTGTGGGAAAGTATAATGGATATTCTTCTTCCTGGGAATCTCCATCTTGAAGCAGCAATATGACCGGGAATAGGAAGTAATATGGATCCTGAGAATAAAAAGAACACAAATGATTAATGATGTTATGATGCTTATGCAAGGCAAGGCCTGCGATCAGTTTCATGTCTGTGTAGTGTGAATCATATAGTCAAGTGTCTGTGCAGGGTCATAACATCATCACAAGTATCTCTCTGATAAGACCCGATGATGAACACCTACATGAATGATGATTCATGCAAGGCTTTTGAAGAAGTTTAAAAAATGAAACATTGCCACTTTAAACAAAAAAATTTTTTTGAAAACAAAAACAAAAATATGAAGGACAAGGAACAACATGGATGAATGCAAAACGTCAGCTTTATTAATGATCATGGTATTGTGTTAGGAACAAAAGAACCCTTACAATAAGCTACTATGCTCCGGGTAAGGCATAACGCTTGAGTACAAGAAAGACAAAAACAAAAACCATTACTCTTCAAAGGAAGTGACCGAAATGAGCCTTTCAGATGACTAACTGTTAAGCTGAGTCTCTGGAGCACAAGGTCTGATCCACTCGTCCAAGTCACAATCACTATCACCTGTGTCACCTTGAACTATACTGATACTCCCGTAATCCACCATTCTTGCACTCATGAACGTAATCGGGCCTTGACGTCCTCTGGAGCTCTGTTCAGTTGATGACTGCCCAAGATGGTTGCCAACACCAAACATGTCATTCTTTTCTGATACTTCTACTAGCTTGCCCCAGCCTTAACGTATCCCTGATTCCACTACCTTCAAAGCCTGCTTATAAGAGGTTATGGAAACCCCTTTCTTTGACTCTTCGGAAGAAGCTGCTGATGAAGAAGCTAATTCAGTCTTCGAGGGCTCGAAAGCTTGACATAGAGTCTCAACTATCTCACTGTCCATCTCTACATATTTAAATGAAGCCTGATGACTGATAATGATATCCTCTTCTCCGTAGACCGTTACGATTTTCCATTCCCAGACGAATTTTAGTTTCTGATTAAGTGTAGACGATACTACCCCTGCCGAATGTATTTAGGGCCTCCCCAATAAACAACTATATGCAGGTTGTATGTCCATTACTTAGAATGTGGTATTGAAGATTTGTGGACCTACTTTGATTGGCAAGTCTACTTCCCCAAACACTGATCTTCTCAATCCATCAAACGCTTGAACCACCAGGTCACTGGGCTTCAAAATAACTCCGCCATAATCCAACTTCATTAATGCCTTCTTGGGAAGAACATTCAGTGATGATCCGGTATCCACCAATACATGAGATAACATTGCACCTTTACACTCCAAAGAAATATGCAGTGCCCGATTGTGAGCACGACCCTTAGATGTTAGATCCATGTCAGTAAAACCCAATCCATGACTGGCGTTGACACTAGATACCACAGTCTCTAATTGGTCCACTGAGATATCCTGAGGTACATAAGCTTTGTTCAGGATGCTCAAGAGAGCTTTTCTGTGAGAGTCAGAACACACTAACAGAGACAAGATGTAGATCTTTGATGGAGTCTGTTGCAAAAGGTCCACGATTTTATAATCGCTCTTCTTGATGACTCTTAAAAACTCTTCAGCTTCTTTGTCAAATGTAATGTCAGGATCGACCACAGGTGTGGGCTCATTGGTAGTTACTGGTTGCTTCCCTCTGGCCTTAGCCTGGGCTTCTGCAGTATCTCTGGGTTGTATTACACTGTTTCTCAGTGTCTCCGATGCAAACAACCTTCCACTCCTAGTAAAACCTCCAACTCCAACATTCTCTACTTGAGTTGGAGATATACTAGCTGTGGTAAAATCTTGTTTCTGGCCATTACAATACACTTCACCTCCGTAATGCCACGGGATGGCCTATCACTTTGGTACATCACTGGCCCTGCAGTAGTGATAGTTATTAGTGCAACCCTGGCTTGAGGAGGAACTTGTGATGGATCATAGAAGATGGTCACCCTAGAAACTTTTTTCTCTTTTGCAACTTTGTCAAACTGCAGGGTCCCTTCATCAATCATATTTTGTATCCCTTTTTTCAATTGTTCAAAACCATCAGGAGTCTTAGCACAGTTTGGACAATCATTTTTACAACCTGGAAAGATACCCTTCTGGGCCAAGCAAGCTTTGACAGTACTCAACGGAGTTTTCAGGTCTTTGACACCACACACCAAATTCAGATTCTCTCCATAATTTCCCTAACAGTACCTCTGGGAGCTAAGTTAATCGCTTTGTAATCTAACAAGTCTTTAACAACGTGCTTCAGGGCTTTGCAGTTTTCTGTAATATGACCGGGGGCTATGGAATGGAATTCGCATCGGGAATTTGTATCATAACCTTTGGGGAGTTGCTTCGGCCTCGGAAGTTATAAAGTTATGAGCTGGATCATTTGAAGCTGGAGAAGATTCTTTAAGACCTGTGAGTAAGACATAGGTGGAGTTTCAAGATACCTTTCTATGTTCTTCTGAGAATAATAGGGACGGGGAGCCCTCTGTTGTTGATAACCTTGTTGGCGCTGTTGTTGTTGCGGTTGTTGAACTTGCTGTTGATTAGGCTGAGCTGAGATAGTGACAAGAGGCACTTGCTGATAAAAACTTCTATTACCTCCGACTCTCTGTGTATACACTGCCCCAGTCTCTCCTTCCCTCTTCTTCATGAAAGGTTTCTTGACACTGGAAGCTGAAGCACCACCATTCTGGATCTTTCCCTGCTTGATCCAACTCTCTATCCTCTCACCAGTCAAGATAATATCTGAAAAACCGCTTGAAAAACACCTAACCAACCTTTCCATGAAATGCCCAGGAAGGGTGTCCATGAAAAGGTCTACCATTTCTCTTTCTAGTAATGGTGGTTGCACCCTGGCAGCCACTTCACGCCATCTCTGTGCGTAATCTTTTAAGCTCTCTGAATTTTTCTGTGTCAAAATTTGGAGCTGAGTGCGACTAGGCGCCATATCAATGTCATACTGATATTGTTTAAGAAAAGCATCTCCCAACTCTTTCCAGCTTCGAACATATTTCCTCTCCAACTTCATATACCATTCCAAGGAACCTCCAGAGAGACTATCCTGGAAATAGTACATCCAGAGCTTCTCGTCCCTAGTGTGGGCAGCAATCTATCGGTAAAAGGCATGCATATGAGTTTTAGGGCAGGAGCTACCGTTGTACTTATCAAAAGTAGGTGGCCTGAACTTGTGAGGGATGACCATCCCAGGAACCAAGCCCATGTCAGATACGTATATCCCAAGAGTGTCTCTACACTCAAGGGCCTTGACCTTCTCAGCTAGCAGCAAAAATTCTTGGAAATTTCCTTCCACGCCAAATCCCATATCATTGTTAAAAGGATGGAACTGATCCTCATGTCGGTCTTGCACAGGGATGAAAGTTGTTGTGCCAGGCTCTGGAACTAGAGGTCCACCTGTTCCATTGTTGGTGTTGGGCGGATTCACTTGAACTTCTGGAGTGATTACAAGAGGGTCATTCGGAGGAGGATTGAGGCCCTGAATTGCATTCCTTAGTTCCTGCTGTCCTTCGGCCATCCCTTGCATCATAACCATAAATTCCCCTATCCTGGTGCAGAATTCATTGAGCTCAGTTTGCATAGCACCCATGACAGTCCTTGGTTGTTGCATGTTGTGTACTGATGAGGAATATTTTTTCTGATGTGTCGGGTCTTGGCAGCTCGCGCAATCTTTGCTTGGAAATGCAGATAAGTTAAGTAACCTGGAAAAACCTGCAAAATAAAGAAAAATGGACATGATATGTATGTAATGCAATGTGTTCCTTTTATCCCCATGGTTTTGTTTACTTTCCCATTCCGATGTTGAGAAAATAATCTTTTCAAAAAGACCTTGTGTGCCACTCAGATGTGGAGTGTTAGTATTTAATATCTCGTGCCCGTGCAACAGATAACAACTAGAGACTTCAGGTAAATCAAAAGAAAACTTGAGAAAAATTACATCAAGAGAGAGAGAGGACTCCCATAACAAGCCTGTAGGTAATCAAAATCATATGAATACAAGACTAAAGCCTAGGAAGATCTAAATCCTGCAACCTCCAACTAAAGCGCTTGACACCTTGAAGCAACTGGGATATATCCAGATGTGTAGGTTCCTGTATGAGCTTTGGAATCAGGAGATCCCTAAGGTCAAAAGAGGCATGCAACTCCTCAATTTGTTGCAGGAATACCTTCTCACCCTCCTTGTTTGCAATGGAATCAATCTTGGCCTTCTTGACATCAGCTCTCAACTTCAACTCTTCTATCTCTTTTTGAGCATCCTTCAGTACCTGTTGACTCTCTGCTAGATCTTGGAGATGACTTATCTCTTGGTAGTAAGCCTTCTGAAGGAGCTCTCCCTGTTCAACCAAAGAATCTTGAAGGCCTTTGATCTCTAACGTGTACCTGACTTCCAACTCTTTCTGCCTCTTCAAGTTGTCTTCCCATTTCTCTTTCCACAAGGTGATAGTTTCATTAGCTTCACTCAACTCTTTCTTATCTTTCCGGCGTTGGTCTGCCTTGTGAGTTTCAGCTAATCCCCTTTTCTTTAAATATAGCTCCCTCTCCTGAAATTCTTACTGCTTGAGCCTGACCATTTCCTCAGCTTGGTGAGCTCTTTCTTCCAATCTCTGGTTTTGAATCTTCAACTTCTGGCATGAGTTGTTGGCTTCTTGATTTTCCAACCTGAGTTTCTTAACCAAGGCCTCCAACTTCTGATACTCCTGAAGAGGAACTGAAGCCATGGGTGCTACCTCCTTAGGGTAGAGAGGTGGTTCCTTAGAGAATGGGAGTAGTAAAGTTTCTACACGATCTTCCAACCAGGTGGAAAAAGGATCATAAGTCTTGGGATCTACTCTCCTAAAGTCTTTCTTCCCCTTCATCACTCTAACATCCCAAGCTTGGGATGCTAGTGTGCTCATCTTCAAGTTACCTTCTGCTGGAAAGTATAGTGACTCACTCATCTCATCAATCAATGGTACATCTCTCAAAGGATAACCAAATTGCTTTCTGGACAAGATATGATTGTAGCTGATTCTACCTTTTCTTCCTATCAAGGGCACATTTGGGAAACTCCCACAACTGACCAAGATCTCTTTGCCTACAAGATCCTTGTTGCATCCCTAAGCAATGTCAATTGAGGTTAAGCCCATCAATCTTTTGGACCACTTCCAAGATTTTTTCAAATCCTGAAAGGGCCCTGATTTAGGGAGTTGCCTTACAAACCAGTCAGCAAACAAGGGAGCATAACAATACACATGTCCCTTCCTCTTTTCATTCCTGTGGTGAACCCCATAGTAAAATTCACCCAACAAGGTAGGCACTGGGTTTCTTCTGACAAAGATGGTGATAGCTTCCATGCTGATTAATCTTTTCTCACCTGGGAACAAGCTAATCCCATACACTATCAACGCAAGCAAAGTACTGAACTTAGCCCATTTGTTTTCAGAAGCTAGATCCTGAGCTTCCTTGACAAGAAAATCCAAGAAAAGTCCTTTACCTTTGCTGGCATCCAGCCCTCTACTGACCTTGGATAAATCCAAATGAAAAGAGTCAGCTATGTCTTTGCATGAAGGCATCTTCTCTAAGACATAGTAAGGAGCACCATTCTTGATGGGAATCCTGAGGTTGCTGGAAATCTCTTCCAATGTGGGAGCCAAGATGTAATCTTGGAAATCAAAGACCATAGATGTGGATCATAGAATTGCAACAGAGAATGAAGGCTATCCCTATGCTCAATTGTTGGCTTGCTCACCTAATCCAGAATATTTCCAAACTCCCCTATGAAATCATCAAGAACTTTGTCACCCATCAAGCTAATCAACTTCTGAATACACTCTGTCTCCGGTTGTGGGAAAGTATAGTGGACATTCTTCTTCCTAGGAATCTCCATCTTGAAGCAGCAATATGAATGGGAATAGGAAGTAATATGGACCCTGAGAATAAAAAGAACAAAAATGATTAATGATGTTATGATGCTTATGCAAGGAAAGGCATGTGATCAGTGGCGTGTCTGTGTAGTGTGAATCATATAGTCAAGTGTCTGTGCAAGGTCATAACATCATCACAAGTATCTCTCTGATCAGAGGTTAAAATCTCAGAATCCATGTGTAACAGAACAAAATCACAACACTGAAGCATGATGGCACAGTGGGTATGTTGAAGTTTAGGGTTCCTGCAAACCTGTAAACCCCTCCCAATCTCACGGGTGTGCTACTCGGGTCAACATCTCCGACTCTCAAAGCCGAATAACAATAATACGTTCACCATCTCCGAGAAATGGCTCATGACCAAATCAGAGAATCGGTTTGGCATTATTTACTACTCAGGAAGGTCTCGGCTGAGTCCAAGGTAACAAGCATCCCTCATAAGTCCCCAGCTTCAAGCACTGAACCGAGAAACAATATTACATTCATCCCGAAGGGTACAATACTATCGTCATACGAACAGTTTTTTTAACTGGATTCCTATGAGAGAACCAGGTCATCCTATGCGAGTTCCCAGTGGGACCTCAGATGCGAGTGGGTTTGCCAACAAATATGGTCTGCCACTGTCATCACTGGAGAAGGATGTTTCCACAAAGGTTCTCAAAGATCGGTCCCCTAACTGCACATAACCATCAATACATTTCCGAGAAGGTCACAAGTCAAGGCGTGGAACTCACTAATACCAACATAGCAAAATGCCATGAAGCCAAAGTGGAACCACTCTAAGTCCTAGGTGTACTCAAGCCGGGTATTTGGCTTATTTCACAGTAACAAATCCCAACCCACAATAAAAATGAAACCAGCAGAGTCCAGTATATGATGCATTTGAAAATAAATACTGTAAGCAGTAAATAAAGCTGTAAAATAAACTGTAAACAAAAATAGTAAATAAGCACACCAGCACACACATATAAACACCCAAAGAAACAAAAACAAACAGGCGCTAGGATTGACTCTACAAGGGAAACCAGAGATTCTGGGTTCGATCCCCAGCAGAGTCGCCAGTTGTCGCTCCCGGGATTTTCATCCTAG
The DNA here is from genome assembly GCA_963966055.1 of Lathyrus aphaca. Classification (NCBI taxonomy): domain Eukaryota; kingdom Viridiplantae; phylum Streptophyta; class Magnoliopsida; order Fabales; family Fabaceae; genus Lathyrus; species Lathyrus aphaca. Next base: position 316,988,744 of record OZ014522.1, read on the forward strand.
TACAAATGCGAGATTGGCGCGGAAAAGGTAGAGTCGACAGCCAGGCATTTTTATCTCGAAGGAATGGGAAAGGTAATGTTACACAAACCTAAGGAAAAAGGAAAGGAAAAGGTCCTGTGAACCAAATATCTGGGTTCGGGAGTCGGTTACAACTTGGGAAGGTATTAGCACCCCAGACCGTCCGTCGTACCCGACGGGATCCACGCTTGCTTGTTTTGTTTCAAAGGGTAAAAGAATATAACGGCTGCTGAACAAATGAACTGCTAACTAGAATGGGAATAGAAATGAGAAAGGGAACGAAAAGAAAGAAAGGAAGGGGGAAAATGTAGGGAAAATAAAGAATGTGATCGAACGGGCCCTACCCCGTTGCCTACGTACCTCATCGGGAAAATAAGGATCAGAGTCGACGTAGTTCTCCTAACTAAGGTGGGAACTATTTGTTTGTGTTTTTTTATGTGCTGGAACTGCTTATGTCTATGCTCAGGTGTTGCAGGCTCGTCTGGTATGAGTGTGTTTACCGTCTTGCATGCAAGACAAGTCGTCGCAAGTTCGCATTGAGAATGAATGAGGTGAGAAAAGAAGTTCTCGCAGGAAAGTTGCTTATTGTTTGTTGTTTTCTTTTTAAGAGTTTTGTATGAATTTGGCACAAGGAAGTGAATTTAAACTCTTTTCCGTGGAATGTGTACTTGCTACTACATTCCAAGATGGAATAATAGAATAAGCACACCAATTAAGGAGAATTTATCCAAGACTTGTTTCCAAGGATTAGGGTTTTAGTTCACTAGCTTGTTGAACTTATTAGATGTTTTTGTAGCTTGTGAAGAAATATTTTTTTAGATTTTCTTTGTGAAATAACCTCTTAATCAGACTTGTACATCATGCTAGACAAGCCTACACTATTCCAAGATGGAATGAATGTAAGTTCCCCATGGAATAAGGCTATACACAAGAGATTCTTTCATGCATTTATCAAGTGTTTTTTTGATTTTATTTGAAGATGAGAGAAGAAGACTCAAGAGACAAAAGGTCAAAGCTAATGGGGGACTAAGACACAACCCTAAGTTATACCATTATGTACAAATGGTGATCCTATGGTTTGTGAAGTTTTCTAATCCTAAGGAAGGAAACAAGTTAGAATTCAACTTACTTGCTAAGGAAGTTAAGTCGAATCTAAAGAACAAAAGGGGACCTATGACCAAAGCACAAAGTACTAAGGTAAAGACAATTAAATGCATACGAGATAAGGAATGAAGTGATTACTTCATCTTCCCCCCTACAAAACAAATGTTACCATGATGAAGAAGTATGAACAATTATGACATGGCAAATTTCACAAACAACTCACACTAGCTAAGGAAGGATGTTATTGAATTCCTAAGGTTAATACCTAGGTCTAAAGCATCTTAATAGGTAACAAACTTTAAAAGTCATTAGCTAAATCAATTCAAAATTAACTAAAGGATTTAATAGGATTAAAGTCAAACTATGCCCTAAAGTATTACTAAATCCTAAGGATGAAATTAGAAAGATAACCTAAGTGTTTAATATTACTAAAATCCCATAAACTCAAAGGCAAAAGAAAAATCCAGAAATTAGAACTATAAGGAAGTGAAAGAAATTAATAGCTCAAATGGAAAATAAGATATTCAAGTTAAAGGTATCCAAATGTGAAAATGAAAGGAAGGAGAGTGCAAATAGAAGCATGGTTCTAAAGATGGAACAAAGTGACTTAGAAAGAAAGTCAAAAATGCCTAAAAGGGCTTGACTTCCCCATAAAAAAACCAGGGGCTTGAAACCCAAATAAAAATGGAAATTATACTTAGAAATTGTTCACAAATTATGGGTTAAGAAGCTTCCTAAGGCTAGGTGTTCACATTAGGGTTTTTAAAGTCTTTTGAGTGACAAATGGAATCCAAAAAGAAGCATAAGGTTCTAAAATGAGATGAACAAGTATGGATGATCACAAAACATTTTTAAGACTCAATACAAACACAAAATGAAGTTAATCATGTACACAAGGAATTTGAAGTGTTTAAGATGGAAGGAGGAGAAAGATTAGGTTAAAATGGGACATGTATGACCTAGGACTTAAGGTAAGCCTAAAAATTAAAGGTGAAGACCCAAGGGTTGTACTCAACACTCATATACATCCTAAATGACCTAAGAGACTCAAGGTTAGGACCTCAAAGCAATAGCATAAAGGTTTTACACTAATGGGACCAAAGGATGGGAATGGAAGGACCAAAAACATGACTTATGACTCAAGTAACTTGGAAAAATACCAAATGGTCATGAAAAATTATGAAAATTTACATTTGAATACAAAATCCAGAGAGTGAATTTCACACAAAAAATATCATAAAATTCCCATTTTTGAGTGCTCAAATGGTGTATGAAAATGGATTAGGGTTTATGAACATATGTATGAAAGCAAGGGTTCAAAACATGTCTTAAAAGAACCTAAAAATTAAAACAAAAATATAGTGAGGAAGTTTGATGAATCTTCTGAGTAATGCAAAAAGAATGGGATCTTTATGTTTTATGGTTTGGGAAATAGAAAATGTACAAGAGGATTGGTCAAAAAATGAGAAAAAAGGAATTAATTCATTTGAGAAATTAATTCTGACTAAAATATAAAAGCAAAATATGAACAAAAATAATGGAAAATTAGAGAAAAATTCAAGGATCTCTCATGAATTAATTGGGAATGTTTTATGAGGTTTTGCTATTTTTAATAAGCCAAAACGAAAAAGGAAATAAATGAGAAAAAGAAATAAAATTGAATTGAATGGAATGAGTTACATTGGGCCAGGGAGGTGTGAGAAGCAACAAAAACAACTGATTTGAGCCTGGTTTATACGCGTGGGGGTGTGGATAGAACCCTAAACATTTCCTTTACAAAAGTTTCCACGTGAGTTGCACGTTTTCATTTAGTTGTTGGCACTTTTATGACCATAGGATGCAAAGAATCCAAGGGTTACAACATGTTCTCATACTTAACTTTAGGGCACTGTTCAGGTGACCGGAAGTGACCTCCAGTCATCTTCTACGGTCACCCCTGAACTAGGGTTTTCTAAAACCACCATGAACAAACAACCTAAGACCATCAATGGACTCGCCTCACTCCCTTGGTTAACAAACTAACCTTAGATTTAGCTTAGGGTTCTTGAATTGTGCAAATCGAATCCAAAAAAATATTTCCCTAAAACTACAACTAAGCATCTAGCATGCATATCAACTAGCCAGATAAACAATACTTCTAATAAGCTTCCACTCAACATGAAACAATCATAAAATTGACAAAACCGTGCAAGGAAAGTTTGATGTAAAACCTGGAAATGCAGATCCTTAAATGCTCCAGAAAACCAGATGTGAGATTCCAATGGCTTGAGTGCTTGATCTTGAAAGCTCCAGAGCAAAATAAATGCTTAGTAGGTGTTGGAGATGGTGGAAACAGAATCTGGTGCAAGAATGATGCAGAGTCACAACCTTGACACTTCAAGCTCTCACCTCCACAAAATTCATCCTTGTAATGATGCTAATCATGAATTGATGAAGAACTCACTACTGGAAGTAGAAATCAGAGAGATCTTCATAAAGATGCAGGAATAAGCAATGACATCAATTGTGAGATTCAATGAGATGTGGCCATGGAAGCTATGCAGTTCATGGTGAAGATGATGAATAAATGCAAATTGAGCAATGTTAATGGAGTTTGAAGCTGGATCAAAGCAAAATGCAGAAGAAAGATCTTCAAAATGCAGAGAGAAAATCAGAGAATTTTGGATATGATTTGTGCAAATGAAAGTGGTGAATGCAATTCAGTTAGAGATCAAGCTTTTATATGTGTAGTTGATAGTTATCAACCATAGTTAACAGTTAGAACTATGGTTAGTTCTAACTGGTGGTGAATAGAGCAATGTGAAGGTGTAAGATGTAATGCTGGATTTGCTTGGCTCGAAAATGATTGAATGTGGTGAGGTTCATGTTACTTTTGATGAGGATTAACAAAGTGCAATGGGAGTGGTTTGATCACAATAATGCAGCCTGAGGATTATGTGTGAAGCATGTCATTTGGCTTGGATTGCAAAGATGTGCATGATACTTGGTGTGATCATGCATACATGAGATAATTCACTCTAAGTGTGATGTCTTGTGAACTTAGCAGACTGAATGAAGCAAGGGACTTGAACTGAAGTGAATTCAATCACTTGTTGCCATACCTTGATATTCCATGAGACATTTCTTCCAACTCAAGTAACTGAATGATGACATACTTGTGCCCAAATTAAAGCTGAAGATACATGGAACAAGTTTGAAGTTTGATGCAAGATGGAATATGCCCTCTAAGTCACTCAAAATAACCATTGAAGTTCATGTCATGAGGCTGCACAATGGGCCTGCACGATTTTCCTTGCCTTGTGCCATGGATGCATGCACATGATCAGTTATGAAGCACACACTTTGCCCCTCCACAACTTTCAAACCATTGATCAAATGAAAAATCTTTGAACATCAAAGTTGTTGGAAACATGGCAATGAACAACTTTGAAGTTCAAAGAAATTTCATTTGAGGCCTCTAACATGGAGAAAAATGACTTGCATTGTGACCCACCACCTGCTTGATGGAATGCCTTGCCTGGCGCGCACGCGCAGGAGGCAAGGCCTGCCTTGGTTTTTGCCCTAGCTTTCCTTGATTTGCACCAACTTTGAATGATCATATCTCACTCAATTTTGATGCTATGAATAATGATAGCCTTCATATTTTGGGAGAAGGCCTCTCTTTGCAGGCCCTGTTTAATTGGCTCAAGGTAGAATTTTGATAGCCTTCATATTTTGGGAGAAGGCCTCGCTTGTAGATGCTGCAAAAATGGCCAAAACTTGCCATTTTTGGAAACCCTAATTTTCCAAAAATGGTAAGTTTTGGTTTTCTTGATTACTTTTGATTCCTCCATCATTTATTGATAAAATTTGAACCATAGTATCCTTGTAACCCTAATGTCTTGATTTCGATCTCAAAAAGTCAGGAGTTAACGTTTTCCTCAGCATGGTTGACTTTTCCTCAAATCCCTGATTTTTAGTCATCTGGCCAACTGAACCTCTTCCAAAATGTTTCTATGGATGAAATTTGAACCCTAGGCACTTGACATCATATATAAGACAATGGAATCCACTTTGAATCAAAATTTCAATGAGAGACCCAGTAGAAGTGAAACCCTAATTTGGCCCCTTTCATTAGGAGATGTTGCACTGCTTGCTTCCTTTGATCATTTCAAATCTTTCCATGACTTGTGGCTTCAAGTGAGGACTTGTGGGATGTTGTGAACCCTTTGCACAAGGTTGGAAGCTTTGTGGCCCTTTGGTTGCCTTTGTATGGCCTTCAATTTCTCCAATCAAAGATCACATGCCTATGCCTCAACTATGATGTACATGATGTAATGTTTTTGGTTATTTCATGAATTTATTTATGCTAAATGCTATGCAAAATGTTGAGGAAATGAGAGGGCAAATTTTGAGGTATTACAGTATCCAAATAGTCTAAATGTTATCTTTCCTCTGGTCAAACCTTTTCCACAGTTAGGGTGGTAAACCAATGAACTCATGAATTATAAATTAGCTCATAGTAGGTTTTATGTTTCCTAAGTGCAAATCCGTGCCAACCTAGCTGGCTAAACAAGTAATCAATGCTAACACCTATGCCTAAAGCTTTCATGGCAGGTCCATGGGAAAATTTGGTCAAGGCCATAGGTCGTAGGGCTAATGCTTCATACGACGCCTCTGGATGCCATCTATAAAATCCACAATCAGCTTAGAAGTCATGGTCAGAGTCAGTGAAAACAGAGAAAGATGAGTAAAAGGTAGAAAACTTTAAAATCCTGGAATCACACAGTAAAACAAATCACACAAAAATCAGTGAATTTAAAACATCAAAAAATCAAAATTTTGATAAACTAAATAAAATGCAAAATTTAAAGTAAAAATCGAAAAATATTAAAACGCGGATTGCCTCCAACTAAGAGCTTCATTTAATGTCGGGGCTCGACACAACCTAAGGGAAACTAATCTAAGGTTTCCGATGGAAATTCTTCCAGTTTCAGACCCATTGAATATTCTTTGTCCTCTATGCAATTGTAATGTTTAAGGCGTTGCCCATTTACTATAAACGGTGTACTAGACCTACCTTAATTTCAATAGCACCACTACTTAAAACTTTACTTATTTCGAAAGGTTCGGACCATCTAGATCGTAATTTTCCTGTGAACAACCTAAGTCTAGAAATGAATAACAGAACGACATCTCCCACATTGAATTCTTTCCTAGAAATTCACTTGTCATGCCATTTCTTGGTTCTTTCCTTATAAATGCAGGCGTTCTTGTAAGCGTCTAATCTTAGTTCTTCCAATTCATGTAAGTCTAGAATACGTTTCTCACTTGCGTTAATGTAATTAAAATTAAGGTTTTTAATCGCCCAATAGGCTTTATGATCTAATTCTACCGGCAAGTGTTAATATTTTCCGTAGACTAATTTGAATGGTGTAGTTCCGATCGGTGTCTTAAAATCTTTTCTATAGGCCCATAAAGCTTCTGGTAATTTAATAGACCAATCTTTCCTCGATGTAGCTACAGTCTTTTCTAGAATTTGTTTTATTTCTCTATTTGTGATTTCTACTTGTCCACTAGTTTGTGGGTGGTAAGGTGTAGCTATTCGGTGTCTTACTCCATATTTTAATAAGAGTTTATCAAATATTCTAGAAATGAAATGAGATCCTCCGTCACTTATGACGAGTCTTGGTATACCGAATCTTGAGAAGATAATGTTCTTAAAAAGCTTTATGACTACTCGAGTGTCATTTGTTGGGGCAGCTATAACTTCTATCCATTTTGAAACGTAATCGACAACTACAAGTATGAATTTATTTCCAAAATAGGATGGGAATGGTCCCATAAAATCAATTCCCCAAACATAAAAAATTTCTACTTTAATAATGCCTTTTTGGGGCATCTCATCGCGCCTCGAGATGTTACCAGTGTGTTGGCATCGGTCGCAATTCAGAATTGCGAGCTGAACATCTTTCCAAAGAGTGGGCCAAAATAGACCTGATTAAAGGATCTTTGCACAAGTCTTAGAAGTGCTTGCATGTCCACCGTAAGGAGCAGAGTGACAATGGGAAATTATGTTTTCTATTTCATTAGGCACACATCGACGGTAAATACTATCAGATCCTCGCTTGAAAAGAAATGGTTCGTCCCAATAATATTGTTTTAAATCATGGAAGAATTTCTTCTTTTGCTGATAAGTAAGATCTGGTGGAAGTACTCCGACAACTAAATAGTTGACTATGTCAGCATACCATGGCAAGGTGTTTTACGCATAGACTTCTTCCATTGTTTCTCCTTTGTCTTGTTCATCTAAAGAAGATATCTCTTGTTCTAGTCTGGCTATAAGACATTCATCAGGAAATCATCATTTATTGGTATTGGGTCAGGTTTAATTCCTTTCATACGTGATAAGTGGTCCGCTACTACATTGTCAGTTCCTTTCTTATACTTGATTTCTAAATCAAACTCTCACTATGCCAAAAATGACATTTAACAGCGCACCTTAGACATTGCTTATTTAAAAAAGTGCTGCTATAAGTGAAAAAAATATAAATCACGGAAACTGTTCACAAAATATTTTAAAAAGCGCTGTATAAGGTTCCCTTTAGACAACGCTTTCTCAAAGCGCTTTTAAAAGTATATCTTAGACAACGCTTTTGAGAAAGCGTTGTCTAAGGTATTAAAATTAAAAATAAATAAATCAAAAGCGTTGTCTAAGTTCTAATTAAATTAAAATATTAGAACTCAGTTTCTATTTTCATTCGTTTATGTTATTTCTTTTCCCTCCTGCGAAACGCGAAACCTAAGACAGAAAAACTCCATAATCCTTGAAAAGCTTTTGGAAGTGTTTGAAGAATCGTGAAAAGTTGAAGAACAGGTTGACCGAGAGTTTTTGTTGAATCACGAACGGTTGAAGCACAAGTATGTTGTTCTCTCAAAGTCTATTGAGTTCTCATAATGTTGAATCTTTTTAGTTATTGTCAGCTGATTAGTCATTAGGGTTTGAAAATGGTTCTTGTTCTGCCTGTTTTTGTATTTGTAGACTGAGTTTTTGTTGAATTTGTAGAAGAAGAGTTTGTTATAACAAGTTATGTTCTGCTTGTTTGTATCTGTAGACTGAGTTTGATAAACTACCGAGTTTGTCCATTTTCTTGACTGAGTTCGTCTGAGTTTGTCCTCTACTGATTTCTCATAAGGTAAATTGTTGTTATGTTTGATAAGTCATAATATTGTTGTTATTTTCTTGACTGAATTTTTGGTTATAATGTTGTTTATCGATTCTAATATTGTTGTTATATTGTTGTTATGTTCAATAAGTCTAATATTGCTCTTAAAAGTTATGCGGCACACGGGTATGACAAGTGTAGTAAGATCGTAATACTTAGTAGCATTGTATTTAGGATATTCGAAGATACTACCCGACTATTAATCTAGCTTGTTGTCTGCTTCAATATCAATCTAGTTGCTTCTCATGTCCAAAACTCTATAATTCTAATACAATAGTTTTCGTTCTTGACTGATTTGGTTTCTTTATTACAAGTAAGATATGGCCACTAATGATGATCACCCACATGATGATCATTCTACGCATGAATGAGGTAATAAAAAGTAATCTACGGAAGACGAGATTAGAAAAGGCATAACAGTGATGAGGAGAGTGGTCCATGGTAGAAAACGAGGCATCATTCTAGATGTGCATTGGAGCGATCTTGGGCAGCTTATAGAACCTAACGGTCATACCTTGACTAGTTTCATTGGTGCACTAGTAAGGAGTGAGGTTCCAATTACTTGTGATGATTGGATAAAAAAAGAGTTAAATGAATCCAAAGAAAAAATTTGGACTGAGATATAGGTACAATAATTATGTCTTTAATTATGCGACCTAATTATATCTTTTAAATTACTTGTACTAATGCACAATGTGTATGTTTTTCTTAGAGGTGTTTCAACATCGAAGATGATAGAAGAGATTTTTATCTTAAATTGGCCGGAAAGCTACTAAGAGGTTTTAGAACATTTTTATCATCCAAGTATCTTAGTGATGAAGATGGTAATCATGTTGATGCGGAGCTTCCAAAGAAATATGAAAGTTTTATTTCACCAGAAGAAATGGAAGCGTTTAAATCCAAACGAAAAGACCCAACATTTAAAAGAATAAGTGACACAATTCGGGAAAGAGCATCAAGTCCCGTGTATCCATACCGAAAATGATGTGTCGGATATGGACGGTTAGAACAATCTATGGTAAGTATCTATAAATTGCAATAATATATTTGTTTATCATGAGTTTTATTTGATCATATTTATGACTTAATGTGTAGTTGCAAAAGGAGAAAAGTTCTGAAATATCTCTTCCTGCACATGTTTTGTGGAAGGAAGCCCGTATGGGCAAATCTGGAGTTGTTAAAAAAGATGTTCAACAAGTATTTGAGAAATGTGTAAGTATAACATTATTTCTTTAATTAAATAACAACTTTATTAACAAATATTTGACAAGTATTTGATATTCATCTGATTTTTAGGAGGCGCTATTCATCTGATACTAGGAGTATACTTAGTCGGACATTGGATGTCCGTGAATATTCGGGTCGGGTGAGGGGTAAGGGATTTAGGATCATTCCGACCTCCTTGAGTATTAAAAAAGGAAAGACTCCTAGTAATAAAGAGCTTAATACAAAACTGGAAGCATTGGAAGCTGAAGTTCGTGCATTAAGGAAAGAAAAAGAGGCTAGCGCTTCAACATGTTTTAAAGATGGTTCAGACAAAGATAGTATCAACTGTAACTTTCAGCCGAACAATCCAGAGGTAATTATATATATTTGTCTTAAATTGAACTATTAGCTTAAATCATGTAATTGACATATATACACATTAACAATTTCATATTTATTATTAGTTTTAGGGCATTTCCCATTGTCAACTCTACTTATCGTTACCATATTATCGGATGGTTGGTAAGGGAAAAGTGCATAACACTAGCGGAGAATTACTTCACACTAGACTGCTCCCTAATGGATGTTTGAAAGTTGCGGTTGATATTGCAGTAGAGCCTAATGCATTATTACCATATCCTAACGATGTTTTGGATGCAACAACAGTGGAACATGCAATAGGTTCGTTTGTTGCATGGCCGACAAGGCTCATTAGCGTAGGATATGAGGTATGTTTAAAAACATTATGAACCTTTGTTAACCTTAATGTGTAGATTCAAAGTTTTTACGCGCATTTAACGTACATTTTTTACATGGTTATGTTAATTAGACTCCAACAAGATCCAAATTAAAAGATAAGGCTATTCCGCGGCATACCGAGTCCGTTGTTTAAAAAAAACAGGTACATTACAATTATATGATATTTATGCATGGAAAATGTTAAATTCTTGATTTTATACTTCATCTAACTATTTATATGATATGTAGCTTCATGATAAGGAGGTTAACAACGTCTCCACACAACAAAAAAAGGTTGGTGCTAAGAAGACTGCGGCTAGGAAAAAACCTACCTCCAAGTATAGGTTGTGCCTTCAGACGTTTCTAGAGTTGACAGATATTCCGATCGAAGGTATTCAACTTATATATAGAGAGGAAGTTATTTTTGGCTTTGAATATGAACAATCAGTTGGTGATGAATAATTTGTGCAAATCTTTCATCATAAAGAAATATGCGTCAGTGTTGTCAATACATATGTGAGGTATATCCGGTCTACTTTGTTATATTAATTGAACAACTTATTTACTTTATGTTTCAAATGAATAGTCTAAGGTTAATGATGTTTTTATTTAAGGTTTTTGTATGACAAAGTGATGCGCCCAAGTGGATTGGACGAAAGATTTGGATTCTTAAGCCCCGCGTCTGTCAACTTAACTTTAATCTTAAGTAGACCAAATGACGTGATGGTGTACGTTCGCAACCTCTTCATGGCGAACAAAGATATGGAAAAGTTGTTCTTTTTACCGTTTAATACCAGATTAGATTTTCATTCTAAATTCATCTATTATAATTATTTTGTATTTTGACGTCGTTTAGAAAATTTCCATCTAACATTTGTTTAATCATACAGTGGACATTGATTGTTGGTCGCAATCAATCCTATCAGAGAAATTGTTTATTATCTTGACTCGTTAGAAAATGATTGGACAACATACCCGAATATGAAGAACATGATTGACACGTAAGTTAGATTGTTCTAAATATTCTGGTGTGTATTTATTAATTTTTGTGAATTGTTCTAAATATTCATTTATATTTTATTAGCATTATACAAGCTTTTCGAGCCCAACGCGATATCCAAGTATCAAAGAGGAGAGCCAACATCATTACTGGGTTAAAAGTTGCGGTATATTATTAATTATCACATTTTTTATTATATTAGTGATTATACTTGATAAAACTTAGGATTTATCCATATTTTCTTTTCATGTGTAGTGTCCTTTGCCATGTAATGGTATCGATTTCAGATATTTCATGTTGAGGTTTATGAGAGAAACTCTTTCTTTGGGTCAATTAGAGATTCCATCTGATGTATGTATTTCTAACTGATGAGTTATTTTAATATTTAACACATATTTCTCATATAATTAAATAGTTGAAACTAAATCAAACTATATATGTTATATTATTATGTAGTACTTTGATGAATTCAAGTGTGTGTATTACTCAAGTAATCATTTGGATGAAATTAAAGAGGAATGATGTCAATTCATTATAGAGCTCGGTGTTTTATCAGGTATAATATTGTACTCTTACTTTAATCCACTTGAGAATTTAAATATGTGTAACTTTGTAACTATAATATTGTATTCTTTTAATTGAATTACAATATTTGTGTTGTTTCAGAACCTATGTAGATTTGAAGCAATGCTTTGGTTAGATGCAAAAGTAGTATAAGTAATATGTACATTTGTAGAAAACATGTAATGATTTGTAATTATAAATTGGTATCTATATATTGGTTTGAATTGCCAATTCTTTTGGATATATAACTTAAATTTGGTGCATATAAATTGGTACATTTAAATAGGCCAAACTGGATTGATTTGAATCTCCAAATTCTGGAAAAAAAATTGGTTGAAAAACAGGTCAAAATTTCTGGTTGAAAAACCTGGTAAAAATTATGGTTTAAAACAATTCATATATAAATTTTAGTATACCTTAGACAACGCTTTAAACAAAAAGCGCTGTCTAAGGTGGGGCTTAGAAAGCGCTTTGACCAAAAGCGCATTCTAAGGTATACCTAAAAAAGTTCAAAAAGGTGGGGCTTAGACAACACTTTTACCAAAAGCGTTGTCTAAGGTATACCTAAAAATGTCAAAAAGTGTTGTCTAATGGTACCATAGGCAACGCTTTTCATTAAATATACCCCTTTATGACAGCGCTTTTGAGATTATTAAGAGTGTTGTCTAAACCTTTAGCAGCGCAGGTTTAGACAGCGCTTTAAAGCGCAGGTTTAGACAGCGCTTTAAAGCGCTGTCTAAGGCAAAAAAAAACGATGTCTAAGGTCTTGTTTGGCATAGTTCCTTGTAGTAATAAGATCCATCTTAGTAATCTAGGTTTTTCATCCTTTTTACTTAGAAGGTATCTGATGGCCGCGTGATCGGTATAAATGATGATTTTGGTTCCTACAAGTTAAGAACAAAATTTATCAAGCGCGAATACTAAGGCTAAGAGTTCTTTTTCTGTTGTGGTGTATCTCATATGAGCAGGGTCTAATGTTCTACTTGCGTAATATATAGCATGAAGTTTCTTATCTTTTCTTTGGCCTAAGATTGCGCCTATAGTGTAATCACTTGCATCACACATAATCTCGAACGGTAGCGTCCAATATGGTGCTTGCATGATGGGTGCAGTAATAAGAGCTATTTTTAGTGTTTCAAAAGCTTTCACGGTTTTAGGAGGTTGAAGGTATTTTATCACTTCTATCTTTGCTTTATCTACCTCGATGCCTTTATTGGATATCAAATGTCCTAAAACAATTCCTTGTCTGACCATAAAATGACACTTTTCCCAATTTAGTACAAGATTTACTTTTACGCATATTTCTAATACCATTTCCAAGTTGGATAAACATCCTTGAAAACTTTGTCTGCATACAGAGAAATCATCCATAAACACTTCAATTATGTCATCTATGAAATTTGAAAAGATTACCATCATGCATCTTTGAAATGTCGCTGGGGCGTTACATAAACCAAACGACATACGTCGATAAGAAAATGTTTGTATGGGCATTTGAATGTTGTCTTTTCTTGGTCATCAGGGTGAATAAGTATTTGGAAAAATCCTGAGTAACCATCTAGGTAGCAAAAATAAGAATGTTGGGCTAATCTTTCTAACATTTGATCAATGAAGGGTAAAGGAAAAGGATCTTTCCGGGTAGCTTTGTTTAGCTTTCGGTAATCGATACACATTCTGTACCCAGTTACTACTCTTTGTGTTATAGGCTCGCCTCTGGCGTTTTTAGTGACTGTAATGCCTCCCTTCTTTGGTATGACATGCACTGGGCTAACCCACTGACTGTCGGATATTGGATATATAATCCCTGCGTCTAACAACTTCTTTACTTCATCCTTGACTACAGTACTTAGTATCAGATTAATCCTTCTCTAAGGCTCTCTAGAGGTTTTACAATCTTCCTCTAGCATAATGTGGTGCATACATATTGAAGGGCTTATTCCTTTTAGATCAGATATATTATAACCTAACGCGGTTGGGTATTTTCTCAAGATGTCTAAAAGTTTTTCTATTTCGAGTTGTCCTAAGTTTGCGTTTACTATGACTAGTCTTTTAAGTTCTTAATCGAGATATTCGTATCTAAGATTGTTAGGGTATGTCTTGAGTTCAAGATTAGGTTTCTTTGGGCATGGCATATGGTCAGGTGTAAAAGTTAAGCTTTCATTTAAGCTTTCGTCTTTATAAGGTTTCTTCCAATTATCGTCTTCGAATATTAAAGGAGATAGGATCTTCATTATGTCAGAATAAATAATCTCCTCCTTTTCCATTTCTCTCCTGCACTCGTCAATGACGTCTATAAGGTAACATGTGTCGTCTATGGCTGGAGCTTGAAGGAATTGGGTTAGAATAAATTCGACTTTTTCTTCTCCTACTTCGAATGTCAGTCTTCCTTTCTTTACATCTATAATTGCTCCGGCTGTGGCCAAGAATGTTCTTCCTAGTATGATAGGGGTTGTAGCATCTTCTTTGATGTCCATGATTATGAAATCAGTTGGGATGTAGAACTGACCTATTCGTACATGAACATTTTCTAAAATACCAACCAGAAACTTGATTGAACGATGGGCTAGCTGAACTGACATCTTGGTCAGTCTAAGTTGTCCCATATCGAGTTTCTTACAAATAGATAACGACATAACACTTATACTGGCTCCTAGGTCGCATAGAGCTTTTTCTATGACGAACTTTCTTATTACACAAGGAATAGAAAAACTTCCTGGATCCTTCTGTTTATGTGGCATACTATTTTGGATAATAGCACTACACTCAATAGTAAGTGTAACTGTTTCGTTCTCTTCGATTTTCTTCTTATTAGATAAGATCTCTTTCAGAAATTTAGCATACGAAGGCATCTGAGTAATAGCTTCTGTAAAGGGTATGGTAATGTTTAATTCTTTTAGAAGCTCTACAAATTTCTTGAATTGTCCCATTGTTTTAGAGTTTGTTAACCGTTGGGGGTACGAAATTCGTGGTTTATATGGTGGCGGAGGTATATAAGGTTTTTCCTTTTCCTCAGCCTCTTGTTCGTTGGTTTCCTTTTCCTATGGTTTATCGATTTTCTCAGTTGATTTCTCTGGTTGAGGTTGTTAATACATGGCTGGATTTTCGGTTCTAGAATCAGCAAGTTCGTCCAACTCTTTTCCACTTCTTAGTATAACTGCATTTGCATGACCCTTAGGATTTGGTTGCGGTTGTCTAGGAAACGTTCCAGCTAGAGCAACAATTGTTACTTGTTGTTGAGCTACTTGAGAAATTTGGGTTTCTAGCATCTTATTATGGGTAGCTAATGCATCTACCTTGGTCACCAATTGCTTTATTTGTTCCCTAGTATGGATGTTCTGATTTAGGAAATCCTTGTTCATTTGAGCTTGGGTAGCTATGAAGTTTTTCATCATCAGTTCAAGGTTTGACTTTCTAGGAACATTAAGATTGGGTGCAGCAGCTTTCTGATATCCTGGTGGTGCATTTAGTGCTTGATTCGGCACATACAAGGCATTGTTATTCTTGTAAGAGAAATATGGGTGATTATTCCATCCCGAGCTGTATGTGTTAGAATACGGGTTTCCTTGAGCAAAGTTCACCTGATCTGTGGCTAATCCGACAAGAAGATGACATTCTGGTGATGTGTGTCCTGGGATTCCACAAATTTCGCAATTTGGAATCCATCTTCGCATTTACGTGATAAAAACTGTTCACTTCGTACATTCCTCCTTTGGCATGGTTCTTCTATACAGGAGTTCTTTCTCCTCCCCATTGGCAATGGTTCTGAGCCAAGTTTTTAATGAGGTTATAAGCTTCTTCGTAATTTTTATCCATAAGAGCGCCACCTGTAACACCCCAGATCTACCCGGCGGAAATTCATACATCAGAGTTTTCAAAATTCAACATAAAATATAGGATGTCACATTTTCAACTTTTAAAAACAACACCATTTATTGCATATCAACATGGATACATAATACTTAAACGTTGGGAGACAAATAACAATTTTATTTATTATTTAAAGCAAAAATTCTTTATTACTAAACAACAATTCATAGTTTCAACCTTGTTTACGTAACAACTTTATTCAACTATAAAACAAATTATAACAAACTTATTCTTTACTTCTAACTAATTCAACTTTTAAATACAACAACAACAAGGAAACACAACAATGATATAACAAGCGTCAACCCCCTGAGTGTTACGTATCAGAGCGACGACACTGACTTGAACTATGAGGTAAGCAACTCTAATCTGGAATACCTAAACATTACCAACATAGGGCCAACATTCAAACAGAACGGGGGAGATATCTAAAAATATAATAAAAAATATGATAAATAAAATTCAGATTATATAAATCACCACTTCACAGCATCTCAAACACCATCAATCCACAACACAGCAAAAACTTTATCAACATAATACAACAACACTGCAACTTAAGTATGCAACACGGAATGCGCCTCAACATGATTCATATGCATGTGGTACCATCAGAGTAGAACTCCCAACTTAAAATATGCCAGGTTATCGAGGCATCTGCAAGGCATAAGCCTTCAACTTAAGAATTTTGTCAATCTAGGCCAACGTGGTGAGCATTCGCTCCAACTTAGAAATGCAATGTATGCAATGAAACGAACGACATAATACACAACAACAACATACAACGCAAAATAACATGGAAACTTTTAGTTCAACGCAAATTCAACCTTTGCCATAGGCCTACAACTTATTATCATCAACTTATCAATGTTTGCCAAAGGCCTCCAACAACAACGACAACTCAATGTTGGCTTTACGCCTTAAAAATACCCACAACTATAACAAAACAACTTTGGCTCAAGGTCCTGCAACTTACGAACAACAATCGACAACTATACGACTTATAACAAAACAACACAAACTCATAGCAACCAAATTTACTACCTTCCCATTCACACAAATTCCGACTAAAACCGAATAATTCATTTATTTACTATGCTCTGTTATTACTACTTAATACCTAGCTTATTATCATACTTCCGTTAAATCCATGACAGCAACTACACACCAAAACCTGCTAATTAATTACTACATTGCTACTCAATAATCCCAACCACATAATTATTATTATTCCACCAAACATATAGGTATTCATACTGCTACTAACATTCTGCTACTAAATTCATGTCAGCAATCGACTTACCCAAAACCTGCTACAACAATATTTCTCATTGCTACTAAATTCTCCATTTTAGTTATGACTAGAACTTTTATAAGTCCAATAAAATACTCTACTAGAATAATACATGTTATATGTTGCATACTTAGTATTACTACTACTATATTATTACCCAACACTTTTATCACAATTACTGCTACTACAATGTTATCTCACTGCTACTGAAACAATTCCTGCTACATAATCATTACCACTGCTACTTATAAAACTAATGAGGCTCTTAACTTAATTAAAGTTTATGGAACCAAAAAGCATAGGCGCACACTCAAAAGACCAGAAAATAAAACAAAAGCCAAACGCTACAACATAACAGTGTGACATACGTCACAACAACATGCCCCTTGTCACAGATCTTGACGATCGTCACATGAATGGGACGGTCGCCCCAAATGTTGGGACGATCGTCACCAGGCCCAGACGGGCGTCCCACATCCAATTTCCTTCGTCTCTGTTTCTTTCTCTCAGTCTCTACCGTTCATCATTTTCTACCTCTGCAACTCAATAATTGTACATCCCCGACCAATTATCTAACCAACCCATCATACCAATTCAACATCCTCATAATATATTCATACACCACAATTCCAACTACTCAATTTATAATTAATTCAACAACACATGTTAATTTCTTCACTTAATCAACAAATTGTTAATCACAACAATTTATTCAACCACACAACATAACAACATGACAACATGATTCATAAACCCGATTTCGAATATATTCATCATATAACCTGATTATAAAGTTAGAATCCCACCCTTACCTTGGGTTAACGGTTGCTCTAATAATTTTCCAGTTAATCTCCAAAGTTCTCCGATCGAATTTTTAACCCTCTGCCTCTATGACTCTATTCCTCTCCTCTTTCTTTTATGGGGATTAGAAATACAATCATGCTGCCATTGAGTTTCTATCTTGATCAAAATTCAGCATCCATCATTATCAATCCCGTAACTACTATTTGACTTATTTCCAACATGAACTTCCAAACTTCAAATGCGTTTTTCACCTTCAATACCGAACCTATTGACACGAAATCATATATCAAATTGAAGGGAATTTCATAAGCTTTCTAGAAATTCAAGAATCATTTTAATTAGAATTACGAGTAAAAAGTTATCATCTGTTTAGTAGAGGTTGTACTGTAAGTGCGAAAATGGAGATATGATCATGAATTCTTCTTTCTCCTCCTTTGCGCCCAAACTATTTTCTCTCCTCTAAAATCCTTATTCTTCTCCATGACTTCTTCCTCTGTAACTTCCATGTCCTACTCTCTTGCTACCAATTAACCTAATTTCTTTATTTTTATTCTAATTAAATTATAATTCACTTAATTCATAACTTCTTCATTAATTCTATTGGGCCTAGTTTCTACACCCCACCAATTACTTCTATTAACCACTTAAATAAGCCTATGCATTCTTCTACACTCTTACTATAATAACAACATATTATTACTACAACTTAAATCACTTAATTTAATTCGACCCACCAGAACACGACTTAAATCAACTTAATCGACTTAGTTCAACTTAAATCAACTTAACAACTGATTACAACATAAATTCGACAATTCCATATAAATCAATAAAAATAATACGGGTATAATTAATTAATAAACATGACTTTACAACTCTCTCCCACTTAGGATATTTTCATCCTCGAAAATTTATCCGATACAACTATTCCAACTATACAATCACATCTGACTAATCAACTCTTAACCCTGAAAGGTAACCCCACGCATAATACAAACCATTCACAACATCAACGACGACCACGACACAAATACTACTCAAGTAATACATTTGACAACTATAATTACCATACAATGAGTAACCAATTTAAGAATTCACTGGTTTAATAACCAAAACATAACAGCATAAGAACACACAACTTAAACATGTCATCAACGCAATCAACCAACATCGTTGTTACTCCTGTATGAAAATCTGCACTGCACCACGCGTTCGTGCATACTCAGATTACTTACAACATATCGAATCTACCAAGTTTGCCTCCAACTCATAATCACCAAAATCGACATAATCAAGACTTTCGACTTAACTCTTTGGAAATTCTATTCCAACAGGTATTCTACAATCTCGTAGTTACCAAATACTTCAACTTATATCCGTACAACAACACCTCTGAACATTCAACATAATTACAACGATGTCTATTTACAAATCTTGGATAAGATATCCATATACTCTCATGAATTCCCAATTATCATCAACATAGACTACAACTTTACCATCTTTCATTAACACGTCCTCTAAAATAATCTTAAATTCATAACATCATTACAACAACATATAACATCTGAGTTCAATTAACTTCAACCAGATAAATCATCTTTTTAGCTTCCAACTAATCCAACAACCAAATCATCGATTCCTATTTATATTGATACCATGCTTCATAGATTCTTATTCGAGTCAACACAACCAAGTACCTCATTTTTATTCAACCAAAACTCGCACTTTAATTAACCAACTTATAATTTCACTCCTTCTAATACTTGCAACTTAATTTTATCCGACATTATTGTCAAATCAAGGTCTTACATTTCCATCTACTTCCTCTCGAATCATCTCAAGAAACCTTCAAGTCTCATGCCACTTGATTCATTACAAAACAGTACTCCAATTATCCAGAGTTCAACTATGAGTTTCCATATTATTGTTCAATCTAAATGCAACTTAATGCTATCATCCTTAAATACATACTATACTAGTTGGCACAACACATCTATCCATTAATTATGATTCGGTCTACTATCAACAATAGACTAAGGGTGATCAGTTCCTCAATTTGTTAATAGACATCCGACAACCATAAAGGTGGCATAAATCATCATTACCCAACACAATAGCATACTTCAACTTGTGCCCAAAGTCCGTAAGCATAAAGCTCCACCAACTCTCTAAGGCTTACCAACGTGTCCTCAGTCTCCTTAACTCCGACTTCGTCAATTTTACCAAAACTTCCAAAATATACTACACAACCTCTTATACATGTTTGTAGAATAACACAACTTTGAATAATATTCTAACACCGGAGTCTCTACAACGTCAAGCATAATCCAATTCAGTTCGCTTCCAATTACAACTTTCATCCAAGTTAAAATATTTAACAACACTAATAAACTTCCATCTTCCTCTCAACATCACCATCATCTAACATAGGCACTTAATCATCCTTATTCGACATACATCATATCTCTATGCATTCTCCGATACCTACATATTCCTTCTAATACCAACATTTTATTCTTTATCAACATTTTCACCTTTCCAAATTTTCAGCAAAAATCGCTCAACTTCGAACACAAAAATCTCTTCCAATAAAGACTTCCCAAACATAAAATAATATTCCAACATGAAGATAATTTCATGCAGATTCCAGAACTTTGAGAATCGCTTGAATCCGACTCAGGAGTAAAAAGTTATCCTCCTTGCAATGGGACTGGTCAACAATTTCCGTATGCAGAATTTTCCAACAATCAGCAGCAGACCCAACTAT
Source organism: Lathyrus aphaca (assembly GCA_963966055.1). NCBI lineage: Eukaryota > Viridiplantae > Streptophyta > Magnoliopsida > Fabales > Fabaceae > Lathyrus > Lathyrus aphaca. The sequence goes on from OZ014522.1 coordinate 317,009,314, forward strand.
TAAAACACGCTTTTCTCCCTCTTCACAAAACTCCTGAAGGAAAATCTTATATGAAAACTGTAGGGAATTTCGTAAGATTTCCAAAAAGTCCAGAATCGCTTCAATCATAATCACAAGAAAAACATTATGCCTCTTCTCGTGACAGCTACTCCAAAATTCCAAAAATAGAATTTGAGATTGACGAACATAAGTTCCATCTCTCTCCCTCTTACTTCCAAGATCTACCAAAAATCCTTTCCTTTCATCCAACTTTAAGAATTACTCGAATTTATTCCAACTACACTCAAGGCATGATAAGCTACCAACTTGATCCATTAACTTATCTTTTCCTTTGAGATAAATTCTCCTTCTCAAACAATTTCCATCCAAAAATCTATGCCTTTCTCAAACCCGACTGATACGAATTCGTGAGTCTAAACTCTCGCCAGTCCGCAACAACATCGCTTCAACAACCTTGTACTCTAGCAACCAACGTCATCTTGAACTAACTCCTACATACCAACAATACATCCGGGAGCAACCCTCTCCCCCACTTAATTCCAAACCAACACCTGCAGACAATGACTAGAAACCAACAAACAAGTACCGACAGTGTTTCACATACATGTCGCACACTAAGGAATAAATGACATTAGACAACATTGGTTGGACGGACCGACCTGCTCTGATACCACTAATGTAACACCCCAAATCTACCCGGCGGAAAATCATAAATCAAAGTTTTCAAAATTCAACATAAAATATAGGATGTGACATTTTCAACTTTTAAAAACAACACAATTTATCGCATATCAACATGGATATATAACACTTAAACGTCGGGAGACAAATAACAACTTTATTTATTATTTAAACCAAAACATTTTTATTACTAAACAATAATTCATAGTTTCAACCTTGTTTACGTAACAACTTTATTCAACTATAAAACAACTTATAACAAACTTATTCTTTGCTTCTAACTAATTCAACTTTTAAATACAACAATGACATAACAAACGCCCCCCCCCCCCCCCCGAGTGTTACGTATCAGAGCAACGACACTGACTTGAACTACAAGGTAAGCAACTCTAATCTGGAATACCTACACGTTACCAACATAGGGGCCATATTCAAAAAGAAGGGGTGGGATATCTAAAAATATAATAAAAAATATGATAAATAACATGTAAATTCAGATTATATAAATCACCACTTCACAGCATCTCAAACAACATCAATCCATAACACAACAACAACTTTATCAACATAATACAACAACATCACAACTTAAGTATGCAATACGGAATGCGACTCAACATGATTCATATGTATGTGGTACCACCGGAGTAGAACTGCCAACTTAAAATATGCCAGATTATCGAGGCATCTTTAAGGCATAAGCCTTCAACTTAAGAATTTTGTCAATCCAGGCCAACATGGATAGCATCCGCTCCAACTTAGAAATGCAATGTATGCAATGATAAAAACGACATAATACACAACAAAAACATACAAGGCAAAACAACATGAAACCTTTTAGTTCAACGCAAATTCAACCTTGGCCATAGACCTACAACTTATCATCATCAACTTATCAATGTTGGCCAAAGGCAATTTGACTTTGGACGCACACTGGATGAGAAATATTCCACTAATTAAACATATAACATGAATCGAAAACAAACTCCTCATAGTTTGACCAAGATTAGGTCAAACATCAATATGAATTGGATCGTGACTGTACAAACACGCTCGAACTGAAACTAGAGCTTTTGAGATGTTGAGAAGAGAAGAATAACCTGAGATGATGATAAGAGAGGAGTAACCTTGTAACTTGAAGAAGAGACCCCTAATTTACAATCTATTTCCAGATGATGGGCCAGATAAATTAGTGAATAACCCTTGCGAATGAAACCCTTGAAGACCATTGAATCAGGGAAATAAACCCTAATCCAATGACAGGAGCATGAGAAAATGATGCCTTTGAAGGTTGCATAGCCAAAAATTTGAATTCCCTTGATAATCACGAATAGGGTGCGAAACCCTATTCCTCAGATGATATTGATCCCATGTCTTAGGAGATCGATGCAAATGAATGAATGCAAGGTTATCACCTAATGGATATGCAGATGAATGCGAAACAAAAAAGTCAGTTAAAGTTAGAAAAAAAATCATAGAGAAAATTATGGGGTGCAACAGCTACCCTTATTCAAACAGCTTAAAGCTGAAAGGTGGAAGAGGTTTGAATACTAAAAGAACCAGAAAATTTGCACTCTGTGGGTAAAATAAAATATGGTGAGAAAGAGCTCGATGGAAGCTATAAAGTCTAAAATCTACTGGGAAGAAAAGAAGATGACTCTACTGGGGATAAGACAAGGAAGAAGACCGACCGCAGACGAACTCTCGAGGGATGAATGCTGACCTTGATCAACAACACTAAGAAACACAAAAGCAACAAGATCAACCTCAGACGGACTTGGAAAAGAATACCATCCTCGAATGATAAACTCGAAATAAACGAAACTGACCTCAGACGGAATCAAAAGGTACATCAACCATAGAATACGATCGAAAATACATAGACAAACCTCAGACAGACTCTACAAGGAGAAATAATGATCAAAAGAATGAAACCAGCCTCAAACAGATTCAAGCATCTATCTACCTTGAATGATAAACAAACGGAAGTAAGACCGACCTTAGACGGATTTAAAATGGTGTGTCAACCTCGGAAGACAACCAAAAGGTGACAAAGACTGACCTCGATCTGACCCTATGGGGAGAAATTATTGACCTCGATAAAAAAACTCAAAATGGACTACCATCCTCGAATGTTAGCCACAACAAACAAGAACAACCTCAGAAGGACTTGAAAATAGAATGTCATCCTCGAATAACAACTCAAAATAAACGAAACCGACTTCAGATAGAATCGAAACAGTGTATCGGCCTCGGTCGATAACCAAAAGATACAAAGACTAACCTCGACTAGAATTTGAAAAAGAGAAATATTGATCTCGATCAATAAACTCAAAATGGTCTACCATCCTCGAATGATAGTCAAAACAACAAGTCCAACCTCGGAAGGACTTGAAGGAAAAATGTCACCCTTAACTAACAAACTTCAAAATATGATCCTCAGATCTAACACGAAACCACCGTCGAGTGAAATCAAAAGTTTTTCACATGTGTATGCATCATAACTTTAACTTTTAACCTAATTTCACATCTCATTCCTTCTTGTGCTTAACATGGTTTATGTTTGCATCAAGTATGATCATTCATTCATTCCATTTGCATATCATAAGATGTATGTTACTGGCCTACATTCATTCATATCCATTTTACATGTCATGCATCTCTAATATGAAACTTTTTGATGATACATGCTAAGTGTTTACTTGTCTTGCTTCCTCCACCTCTCTTCTTACACTTGAATCATCATGAACCAAACTTGTATATCCATTCATATGCATCATAATGCATTCATATTTGTCATATGCTAATAACCTATACTCATATGCATCCATTTTTTCATTTCATCATTCATTTGTGACTTCTATCTCAAGTAATTGCCTTAGGTTTCTTATATGACATTGTTTGGTGTTACTTGCTTCTTCTTATTGAACCATCTCATCAACACTTTGTATGTTAATCACATAGAATTATCACACATTATTATACGTTATTCAATTCTGACTTTGACATTCATACATGAATTTGTTCAAGTTCATAGGCCATATGTATCCATACTTCATTTGTTTTGCATTACATGAACTTGTGTGATGTTCTAACACCTCTCTTGACATTGTTTGGTCTCGTTAGGTATCTTAACCCTTGGTGAACACCTTTAGACATAGGTTCTGACCTTAGAGGTCCGCAAATCTTAGAACCTTTTCCCTTTTGTTGTGTGATTTATTTGACTTCTCTTTGACATATCATTTCATTTATGACTTGTTCTGCTAACCTTTTCAGGGGCTATGGTAAGTGTGGAAAGTGTGGGTGGGCATCAACACTCTACCTTCTTCTCTCATATTTTAATCATTCTAAGTGTGTTTGACAAGCATCTAGTAATGCTTTTTTGCTTGCTCAATCATATTCATCCCTCTTTAAGATCAACTTAACTTATGTTTTGGAAGTAAGTTGTTTCTTATGTTCTTCTTCTTTTCTCATCATTTCTTTTAGGATAGAGTTCTCTTATAACTCACTAACAATAGGGTATCCAAGCATGATAATCATATGGTTGGTCTTATTTCCCCTTAGATGTTTAACCTTTTGCTCTCTTTGAGTCTTCTCTCTCATCTCAAAACAATTAAAAAAACCAAATCAAGATTGATGCCTCTTCATGTGCCATGAGACTTATTCCACGGGGAACTTATAAACATTCCATCTTGGAATGAATTATAAGCTGTCTAGCATGATGGACAAGCCTTTAGCATGAAGTTGTATCACAAACACTAAAAAACACTTCTTGATCTCATAACAACAAAAACACTTAATAATGAAAGTAAGTTAGTGTGTTTCACCCTCAAGCAAGGGAAATAAGTGTGAAGGTCTTCCTCATAATTAGTGTGCTTCAGTATCATTCCATCTTGGAGTAATGTATGAGGTACACACTCCATTACAAGAGACCTCAGTACACTTTCTTATGCAAAATCCTTCAAATAAAAAACTTCTAAAACACTTCAAACAAACAAAGACGTCTTTCCTTCGGGAGTTCTTTTCTCATCTCCTTCACTCTCAAACGTAAGAACAAGCCTCTCCTATTCTCGTGCAATACAGTAACACACTCGATTCAGTGAATCCTGCAACACCTGAGCCAAAACATTGGTCGTCCCCTAAAAAACACAAACAAACAAATTTCTCCCTAGTTTAGGGGAACTACGCCGCTCTGATTCTCATATCCGATGAGATACGTAGGCAGTGGGGTAGGGCCCATTCGAGGACAATTATTTCTTTTCTCTACATTGTTTCTCATCCTTCTTCCATTCCCGTTCTTTCTCGGGTTTCAGTTTTGTAGCAGATGAAGCAGATCACAAGATCCTTTGAGCATTACAAGCAAGCGTGGATCCCGTCGAGTACGACGAACGTGAAGGGGTACTAATACCTTCCCTTCACGTAATCGAATCCCTTGCCCGTTCTCTTTGGTTCGCAAGACCTCGTTCTTTCCTTTTTCCCCGGTTTGTGTAACATTACCTTTCCTTTTCCTTGGGATAAAAATGTCTGGCTTACGACTCTTATTTTTTTTTCCGTGTCACTTACGCGTTTGTAATAGGATGAAAATCCCGGGAGCGACAATAATATTCTCATCATTTCGGTTCATATTCACCATCACTACCCTTGGTTCCTTACTTCCGTCGAAATTACAGTTTAAACTCAGAAATATTTCTAAGACTTAAAACCAACATTTTCCTCTTATACAAAGGACCTCTTCGATTAAGATCTCCGAAAATACTTCCTGTTGAAGTCAAAACATCTCCTTAAAAATATTTCTTTTGTCTATCATACTCAATCCAACCTTGGTGTCGAAATCTCAGCTAACACACCCACGCTACTGAAGCAGCTTTGAAATCGCACAATGTTGGGTAACATTTCTGTTATGATATCGTTGATGCATCATGGTTTATATTGTTCTTTTTTTTGAGTTGATTCTGCTGAGTTTTGTCTGCACTAAATATTTCAAACATATAAGCTGTGGATTTTTATTTTCGAATGCCGAAATCGTGTCATAATGATGTTGGCTTGCGCTTCCGATTCGACATTGCGGTGATATTGAGCATCTTGTCATTCTTATGTGGTTGTGTTCGTATGGTTGCTGAGACTTACGGAATGGTTATTTAATTTAAATATTGTGTTTTGTCGTGCATTGCTTTGGTTCTTTATGGCCTGGTAGTGTTACCGGTCGTTCATTCTAATTGATTTAGTATTGCTGTTGTTTGTTCATTCTGGTGGATATGGACATGGACACATGGTATTGTTGATATTGGAATATAGCACTATTGTGTTAGTCTTTTAATTGCAAATGTTTTTGTTTCGCAATGGTTCTTTTGAACTCACGTTGCATTTATATAAGAGGAATAATGCAAATGGTTCGTAGTGGAGCACGCTTTGTTTTATGTGTGTAGTTTACAACTTTCTGTTACTATCATGCTAGTCATTTTCATTTTTGTGTGCTTTCTGTAGTAGTAAGTGTCTATTGTATATTGTATATTCCACTGGGTATCTTGTCTTATTGTTCTTTTGCTTTGTTGATTGTATGTCACAAAATAATGTGTAGAACTTGATGTTATTAGTAAAAAAATATAAAAATAAAATAAAATCTTAATGAACTTCTCGTCATAGTTTTTATAATAGAGTATACAAGTTTTAACTAAAATGAATCAGGTGACTAGGTGATATTTAACTTTTAGATTAATAAGTTCTTTTTAGGAGATAGTCAAATAAAATAAAATAAAATAATTACCTTAATTAATGTTATGTGTTTTAGATTTACTTTGACAAATAAATAAAATAAAATTTATTAGTAGTGACTAATTATAATATTTTAATTGATTATAAATGTAAGTTGTAAATAATTATTTTCTTATTTTTTTCAAACCAAAAATCGATACTTCTTGAAAAATATTTTTATTAATTATTTTAAACACTTTTATTGAATATTGATTTATTAATTCCTTGAGTGGTCTTATTAAATATTTGTATTTAATCTTAGTTAATTTTGTTTTGTCAATTTCTTTACTAATATTCAAAAACATAAAAAATATTGGATTATTAGTTATTTTAAATATCTTTATTTAATACTAATTAATTAAGTTATTAATTAATTCTATTAAATATTTATATTTAATTTAATAAATAATTTTGTATGGTTTTGTCTTGTGATTAATATTCGATTATTTCGATCTTGAATTTCTCACATTATTCTGATGATATGACATTGCTTTTAATCTTATCTCACACTAAAAAAAAATTCAACTAAACATATCTCGATTTAGTAATCGAGCCATTCTCAAACCCTATAAGTTGAGCATGCATCGCCATCAACCTTACCACGTCTCACACACAAATTCAAACCTCGATTACATATGGAGCACTCTCTTAAAATTATATTAAACCTTTTTATTAAAAATAAAGGAAGGGATTTTGAGTCTTCAAAACCTCTTCACAATTGTTTGGATGCGAGATATCTTTCTCGAGTTCAAACAACCGCTTCATTAAAACACCTAATTATACTTTAACAATGTTTCAATTAGGGGTGTTCGCGGTGTGGTTTGGGCAGTTTTTGCGCTAAAAATCATTTGAATCGCAAGAGAAAAAAACATGTGGTTTGGTTTGGTTCTGTTGACTTTAAGAAATAAAATAAAAATCAAACCAAATCAATGCATTTTGTACTGGTTCGGTTTTATACAAGATTTTTATTGAGCCATACAAACACCTATAGAGAACAACATAAATTTTTATTTAGTTATTCATACATCATCAAATAGCAACAAAATTTATTATACTTAGACAAAAACTTCTCGTTAAATATACAAAAATAAGATTAAACAAAAGTGGAATAAAAGACATATACAATAGCATAAAACTATTTCAAAAATATTATAATAAAAACAAAAATGGAGAAGGAGATATTAGAGCAGATAAAAATGAAAAAAAAATATAAGAGATGCAATATTATAGAAGAAATGTGCGATTAAAACATAATTGACGAGAAAACAATAACATAAAATAAGAAGATGAAAAAGATAAAACATAAGATATGAGAGATTATAGTAGAATAGGTGAGTCTTACATAACAAAGATGATGGGAAGAATGTGTGATACTACTAGATGAGATTTCAGAAGGTTGAAACTAAGATTTTAAGCATTAGTAAGAGAATATTTGTAAACTTAAGGAATAATAGGTTTGGGTTTTGGGTTGAATGTGAGATTAGTGAAGTTTGGATTGTAACATAATTCAGTTTGGTTTGATTTACTTCGGTTTGCAAAATACAAACCACAAATTGAACTGAACCGCGCAGTTTTGTTAAAAAAAGGCCTAAACACATCTAAACCAAGTGCATTTTTTGGCATTTTCGATTTGGTTTGGTTTATGATTTTCTATTGGGTTGATTTAGTTTTGAACACCCCTAGTTTCAATAAAGATGATATAAGCAAGGAGTGGAGTCTTTCACTCCACTCTTTCAATTGTTTGGGTAGGAGATGTTTTTCTCGCGTTCGAGTAGTTGACATCTATCAAAAAAATTAAACTATAAACCGTAGCCCCAAACTATGAACGCTCTGAGTCCTCATTCCCTAATGATGATACATAGGTATAAGGATCTCTATCCTTGGAGATCCCACTAATAGCTAACCAACCTTTTATCTCGCCCCCGTGCGATCAAGACCCTTTTTAACAAATAATATTGTCAAACTACGATTTCACTGACTTTCCCATTGCACGAGGGAATACGTGGGGACAAGGGCCCCATTCCTTGAAGAACCCACTAACAACTAACCAACCTTTTCTCTCGACCCTGTGTGATCGAGATCCTATTTAACAAACCATAGTATTGAACTACGATTGTTCTTACTTTTCCATTGCATGTGGGAATATGTAGGCATAAGGGCCTTCATCCTTGGTGATCACCCTAATAATAAAATCAACCATTTTCTTTTAAACCCTAGCTAAAACCTTTAGCAAGCCTTTCTCTTTTTTTATTCGAAGAAGACAAATAACATAAGTTAAACACTCGATCACAAATTAAACTAAGATGTTCTTGTTGAGTATAACAGACGTGAGGGGGTGCTTATACCTTCCCCTTACATAACCAACTCTCAAACCCAAATTTTTATACAATGACCATTTTCTATTTTAAAAGGTTTTATCGATATTTTCCTATTTCTTCATTGTAATAAATTAAAGTTCGATGGCGATTTTATTCAAACATTTTTTTCCGCGTCCTTCGCGAGGATCGTATTTTTCGAGATACGATAAAAAGTCTTATAAAAAGTAACATCATTGTTTGTAGTGAACTTATAAAGATAAGAAAGAAAAATGATAGTTAAAAACTTTTTATGTTTTCAAGAGAGAGAAGGTATGCCCTCTCTCTAGAATTTTATTCCTCGTAGATTGAGAGGTTATGGTTTCAACATTTTCAACAATGCTGAACATGGTGTCTTCATCATATCTTTTCCTTTAAGCCACTATGTTTCAAGTTCATTTATCAGGTTCTTTCCGATTTTTATTCCAATCTGCGTATGAGTTTCCATAGCGTTCTTTTATTTTGCATACTGTAACACCCCAAATTTGCCCTCTTCTTTCTAAGCATCATCAACATATCATAATCATCATAAGCATGTCATATCCTTAGCATTTTTGCATAGAAAAATGAATCATATCACTCATATGTTCTAGCATAAGGTATATGATCAATCATCCGGGAACTCACATTTTTTCACAAGTCAAAGTCAAGAGCCAGGCGACCTGGCAGGAAGCTGACAGGGACTTTTGTACGAGCTTCGTATCATGGTTAAAGCCCTAGGAGGATTAAGAATCAAGATCAGATTAGAATGGTTTGCACAGATGGATTCTTGGAGTTTCCCACTAAATTGAGGGAAAATTCAAATTTTTCCTGCGTTAACCGGTTAATGCTTTGGTTAACCGGTTAACGGCTGCGAATTTTGAATTCCAGCAGCAGGTTCAACATGTGTGTTTTGGCTCCATTTTTCATTTTTCTGATTTTATTCATTTTGAATTAATTGGGAATTATGGAGAAGGATCTAGAGAGTTTACCAAGCCTAATTCCAAAGCTAGATCCTAATCACCTTTTTAAGCTAATTCCAAACAAATATTTTGGAATCCAAACCAAATTTTTGGGCCCCAAACCTAGATGATATTTATCCCATTTCTCTCCAAACCAAAAAAAAAATGCTCTCATAATTCACACTTCTCATTTCTGAATTTTCACTACTCTCTCACCATTCTCTCATTTTCTCTCCCAATTTCCAAATCACTCAAAGTTCCTCTTCTTTGAAGATCACCAAACTTTGCATTAAAGTTTGTTGATCTTGGAACTAGACCTTCATCCATTAGCTTCTTTGCATCAATTTTCTGGTTTCACTACTTGGTTCAAATCTGATTTGGTGGTTAGAAGTGCTTTTGGAGCCAAGTTCTTGCATCAAGATCCTTTGCTTGCATTTATTTTGCATTGTGTGTGAAGAATAACACCGGATCTTCGAATTTTTTCGCGAGATTCCTCATTTCCAGCTCGAACAACATTTACCAAAGCATATCTCAGCTTTGTAGGTTGGTTAAGTTCAGATCCATCTATGTTTTTAGCTTATTTGCATGCTTGTGCTTAGATCCACCATGTGCTTGTGCTATTTGCTTGTCTTGCTTGAATTGTTTGGTTTATTTATGATTGGATCTATGTGTTAATGTTCATGAGCCTAATTGTGTTTGATTAATGTGAATTGATCTTACTATTTCATGCATAATTGATTGTTGGACTGTTGGTGGATTATTTGAGATAAGCTGGTTTGGACTGATTTTTCTGCAGGTTTTATTGTTGTTCGCACAGTGTTAACCGGTTAGCACTTTGGTTAACCGGTTAACGTGTCTGTTTTCTGGGTTATTTGCTGCAGGTTTAGGTTGGTTAATCGGTTAACGCATTGGTTAACCGGTTAAGACTGAAGCAGAGTGCTATTTTTGGGTTGTTTTGAGTTTTTGTGCTTCTTATACTTGCCCTAATCACCATGGATCATTGTGTGACCATTTTATATGTTTGTTTAGGGTAGTTTTCTTGCTGGTTGATGCATGCTTTCATTTTCTCGACACGTGAATTCATGTATTTTCAAAGCTTGGCATGTTTGATGACTTTGTTTTCTTGAAACTTTGAACATGTTAATTCCATGAATTGTGTTGATGTGTTAGCATTGATTGATGTGCTGAATGTATGCTGGAAATTTTGCTAACATTTGTAGGTGCAATGGTAAGAGAAGTGCAGATGTTTATCCATATTTCGATTCTTCATATCTTCTTTTTACTTTGCTTTCTATGTTGTGATTGTTGATGTGCCTTATACCATCATGTGATTCAATTTTTCATTCTCCCTTTAGAACAACTTATCTCCTTTTGAGGAGTAAGTTGTTCTCTAGATTTCTTCTCCTCTCCTTTGCTTCTTCTTTTCTCTCCTTCTTCATTAGGATAGCTTCAAACCACACTAACCTTAGGATCACATTTGCCTGATAATAATAGGTTTAGTCATTCCCCATTAGACTTTTACCTTTTGCTCCTTTGGTTCTTTCTCTTCTCATCTCAATACAAAAACCTAAAAACATTAATAAAGAAAGAAGTGAACTCTTGTGCAATAGCCTTATTCCATGAGGCATATGTATTCATTCCATCTTGGAATAGTACACTTGTCTAGCATGATGCACAAGTCTGATCAGGAGGTCATCTTCATCAAGAAAACCATAAAAAATACTTCTTCATTCTTAATCACTAAAACACTTAATAACTTCAACAAGTTAGTGAGCTTAGGCCCTTGCCCTGGGAAACAAGTCTTGGATAAATTATCCTTACTTGGTGTGCTTGTTCTATTATTCCATCTTGGAATGTAGTAGCAAGTACACATTCCATGGAAAAGAGTTTGAGTTCACTCTCTTGTGCCACACTCATAAAAAACGCATAAAAAACACAAACAAACAATAAGCGTCTCTCCTTCGGGACTTCTTTTCTCATCACCTTCACTCTGAATGCGAACTTGCTACTACTTGTCACTTTGCAAGACGGTAACACACTCGTCGTCCGAGCGTGCAACACCTGAGCTTTGGCATGAGCAGTTCAAGCTTTTAAAACACAAGCGATCTTTTCCACATCTAGTTAGGCGAACTACGGCGACTCTGATCCTCATTATCCAGATGAGGTACGTAGGTAGCGGGGTAGGGCCCGTTCGAGCACACTCTTTTATTTTCCCTACATTTTCCCCCTTTCTTTTCTTTTTATCCAGTTTCATTTCCTTTTCTTTTGCAGCATCTTTCATTTCTTCACCCTTTGAAACAATTTCTTTGCAAGCGTGGATCCCATCGGGTACGGTGGACGATCTGGGGTGCTAATACCTTCCCAAGTCGTAACCGACTCCTGAACTCAGTATCTTTGGTTCGCCGGACCTGTGTCCTTCCTTTTCTTTTCTTCGGTTTGTGCAACATTACCATCTCGTTCCTTCGGGATAAAAATGCCTGGCTGGCAACTCTACCCTCTTCCGCGCCACTTTCGCGTTTGTACCAGGATGGAAATCCAGGGAGCGACAGCTGGCGACTATGCTGGGGACCAAACCTAGAATCTATGGTTTCCCCTTGAGAGTCTCTCCTAGCACTTACGTGTTTCTGTTTCTTTGGGTTTTGATTGTTTACTCTTGCATGTGTATTTTACTGTTATTTTATTTACAGCTTTATTTACAGTTTTCAGTATTTTATTTTCATGCATCATATATTATTACTGGACTGTCTGGATGTGCTGGTTTCTTTTTTCTGTGGGATGGAGTTACTATGAGATGAGCTCGTAACCGGGGCTCGAGTGCACCCTAGGATTTAGAGTGGTTCCACTTTGGCTTCATGGCATCTTGCTATGTTGGTATTAGTGAGTTCCACACCCAGACTTGCCACCGTCTTGGAAATGTATTGATATCTGAATCTTTCTGGATCATTATAGGACCTTGATAGTTATGTGCATCTGGGGACCGATCATTGAGGACCTTTGTTGAAACATCCCTCTCCAGTGGTGACAATGGCATACCACATTTTGTGGTAAACTCATTCTCACCCGAGGGCCCACTGGGAACTCGCATAGGATGGCCTGGTTCTTTTATAGGAACTCAGTTAAAAGTATCTGGTCGTATGACGATGGTATTGTACCCTTCAGGATGAATGTACTATTGTTTCTCGATTTCAGCACTTGAAGCTGGGAACTTATAAAGGATGCTTGTTTTTCCCGGACTCACGCCGAGACCTCCCTGAGTAATACATAATGCCAAACTGATTCCCTCGTCTGGTCATGAGCCATTTCTCGGAAATGGTGAACGTATTATTGCTATTTGGCTTTGAGAGTCCGTGATGTTTGACCCGGAGCACACATGTGAGATTGGGAGGGGTTTATAGGTTTGCAGGAATCCTTGACCTCATCATACCTCATTACTAGTATATTTATATGGTTTGATATGGCTACATGGATTTTGGAGTTCTTAAGTCATCTGATATCTGATTTGGGGCTTATTTGAGACCGAGTTCTTGTTCATGGGACTTTATTCAGAGGATTTTGGTTCTTGGTCACTTGGGTCCAGTTTTCAGTATCCAGACGGTCCCAGTTGTTGATCATATGCCTGCATTACATTTGCATCACATCATACTTGCATTAATTGTTTGTGTTTCCATTTCAGGTTATCATTTATCCATTGTACCCAGTTCTGGTATTCATTATCTCTCTACAGATGGCATAAGTCCAAGAGTTACCTAGAAAAAGAAATATGCATTACACTTTTCTACAACCGGAGACTGAGAGTATTCAGAAATTGATAGATTTGATGACCGTTAAGGTTTTAGCAGACTTCAGGAAGAGATTTGGGAAGGTTTTGAATTATGTAAGCAAACCAACTGCTGAACAGAGGGATAGTCACCATTCATTACTGTAAACACCCAAATTTGCCCTCACTCATATCACACCATGGCTTGTGATCTTTCATTTTTTCATTAACATAGGCATATTATCTCATATTGCATTTTTTCTTCACTGCATAAGTTCAAGTTCATCTGCATCTAGGGTTTGTGATCTGAGCAATCCAAGAATCCATCTGAGCCATCCCAAAGGCCTCAAAGCTTTCCAAGAGGGTCCATGTGTGTTCTACCATCATATTATGTCCCTCAAAGTTCATGGAAGTCAAGGGATCACAAGAAATAGCAAAGTCATGGAAGCAGAGCTAGGGTTTTCACTGCACAGATGACCAAAATTAGGGTTTTGGTTTCAGAGGCCTTATGTAACGCCCAAATAATTATTTATTATTTTATTATTTAAGTATTTATTGTGGTTAGTCGGTGTATTTAATGTTGTGGTTGATTTAATCGATACGTCAGAAATTTAGTCGAAAAGTCGTAGAAAATATTATAAGAAATAATAATATAGTTGTTGTGTTATTTGAGTAAGTGGACTTAATATCGTGTGCGAATTAGTAAAATAGGGGGTGTTATGTTTAGGCCCATTAAAAATTATAATATTTAGTTAATTTAATAAAAAGAAATAAATATAAGTTATAGAAACAAAAAGAAAGAAACAGGAGTTGGAAAATAAGGCAGTAGAAGAGGAATTGGGAACTCCTGTGCGAGCGTGAGAGAAAGTGAAGTGATTTCCGAAATCCGATCATAAGAGCAACCTTCAATCCAATCTAAGGTAAGGATGGGTTCGATTATTATAATCGGGTATGAATTCCGATACTGCGATTTGGGTAGTTAGGTCGTAGTATTTAATTGTTGTTCTTGATGCTGTGTAGAAATCTTATATATTACGATTGAAAATGTTGATTGTGAAAATTAGTTGTTTGATTGCCGATTTTGGTTGATTTATAAAGTTGTTGTTGTTACTGGGTAGTTTTATTTCTGTAAATTTTGGATTTTGGGGACGACAAACAGAGAACCAGTAGAAAAAGAAAATATTTAAATAGTCGGTGAAGAACTCATGGCGCAGGCCATGAGGTATTATAAATAATACAACATGTATTATATATAATACATGGCACAAGCCATGGATATTATATATAATACATGAAGTATTATTTATAATACAACATGTATAATATATAATACATGGCGCAAGCCATGAGTATTATATATAATACATGAAGTATTGTATTTAATACAAGGAAGCATGGCGCAGGGGGCATGGCACGACACAGGCCATGAATGTGAGTGGGATTTCATGGCCCAGGCCGTGAATGTGAGTGGGAAAGGGTGGCGCAGGCCACCCTGTTTTGAGTGGAGGAAAAAATTTCAATAAATCCCTAATTTTCTAATTAATTCAATTAATCTTTTAAGGAATTAAATAAATTTTATGGTTTTATAAAATTATAGATTAATAGATTTTTAAGGAGAAAGAAAATGGATAATGAAGATTAGCATTGTACATACAGGTAGAATAATCAGTAAATAAACCTGTTCTAAAAATAATAATATTGTGTTATGCAGTTATTAGAGATGTTGCAGGTTTTAGCCAATTTGACAGAAACAGTAGTGGCAGTCTATTTCCTAAGACAAATGAGTTTTAACGAAATTTAAAAAATTCCAGTTTTGTAATAAAGTTGTATTAATCGCAGAAAGTAGAAAACAATACTAGTTAGTCGGTTTAGCCGAATTAGGTGAAAAATGGAGTTACTCGGAATTTAATGAAATTCGTTGGGGTAATTCAGGTAATATGATAGTTGATTTTAATGAGTTGTTTTGCTGGAAATTATGTTGCCAAATGTTGCTACAAGTACAGCTGAGTTGATGTGTTGTTCCGGTTACAGAATTGTCTTAAGTTGATATGTTGTAGGCTTCTTAAGCCAAAGTTGAATATAACTTGATTATGTTGAAAATATTGTCGTGTTGATTTTGTTGTCATGTTGTCTGAGTTGTAGAGTTGTGTATGCATTTAAGTCATTTGCATTTGTCGGAGCCGTTGCTCACACCACATTGGCCTGGATGGGCAATTTAAGTTGAAAGTTGAAGGCTTATGCCTTGATGCCTCGATAACCTGGAAATGATTTAAGTTGGGAGTTTTACTCCGATGGTACCATATGCATAAATAGTCGAGTCGCATTAAAGTTGCATTTTCATTGAATTGTTTATGTGTTGCTTGATTGAAGTTGTGAAGTGGTGTTTTGTTTACAGTCCTTATTCATTGTATTGTTTTCATATACTGCTTATAATTATTGTAACTCACCCCTTCTGTTGAATGTTGTCCTTATGTGACAACATGCAGGTAATCCTGAGAAGTAGCCGGTTACCGTTGGTCGAGTCGGTGGTCAGTCACTCTGATACATAGCACTCGGGGGGATTGTCGCGTGTCTGCTTTGTTGATCTTTTATTATTTCTGAATTTTAATTAGTCGAAGAACTTAGAGTTGCTTAATTCTTATTTTAAAGTTGTTATTATGTTGTTTAAAGATGCTATGAATCAATATATGAATTCGCTGCGTAATATTTTATGAAGTTGAACTATTGGAGTGAATGACGTTGTTTATGTTGAATTTACGAAAAAGTTCTATCTATTTAGTATGATTTCCTTAAATTGGAAACTGTTTAAAGTTGAATATGTGATATCCCGTTTTGTAGAAAAATTTTACGAACTCTGTTTTTGTTTATATTTTGTGGGTAGAAAATGGGGTGTTACACCTTAACTCCAATTTTTTGGGCCATTCTTGTTTCTAATATTCTTAAGATGTTATAAGGATCATATGTACCAAGTTTTATAAAGAAATTCATTGTGGAAGTCATCTGTTCACTGGGTAAATTCTTGAGCAAGTTAAGTCAAAATCAGGGCATCTGAGGCCCCCAACAATGGAACCAAAGGGGTATTTTCATCAAATTGAAGTTCTATGATCTTTATTTGATCTTAGAAGAGGTTAGGAGTTCACAAGATTGAAGAATTTTGAGCCATTTGCAAACTTGCCAAAAATGGAAATGACTTGTAATGGAAACTTTCCATTTTGGGAAAGTTTTTCAACCTCCTCTTTCTTAACCAAAAATGCTTCAAATGAAAAATTCTTGGTCATGAAAGTTGTAGATTAGGTCTTTCCCTTTTCAAAAAGTACAAGAACATGTCTTGATTCATCCTAGAACTCAAGATATGGCCTTTCAAAGTTAGCAAAAATCCTAAAATTTCAAGTTTCATGTCAAAGAGGGATTTTACAAATTGGCATATTCAAGCATTCTAATGACTTCTAATGGACACAAACACTTCACAATATGTCAATGAGGCCTCTAAACATCATAATTGTGCTTTAAGCCATGCATTTTCATGACTTGAACTTAAAGAAATCAAAACGGGCCAAAACTTTCAAGAATTGCAAAATGGTATGAAACACTTCATCCACTTGTGCCAGCATATCAAAACTAATTCCATGGCTCTCCACAAAGTCAGCTGAGGCCAGACACCCCAAGAAACCAGGCCTGCACCATGCCCATACCTCAAAGTACAAAATCTTGACTATTTGAATTTCACACCATACCAATCACACTATGCCACAACAACTCTCTGAACCAATCACTACACATTATACAAACCTCAAGCAACACAAAACACATAACACACAAGCCTGAATCTTGCTCATACTCAGATTGCCCAAAAAATTTCAAAACCTTCAAGCTTTTGAAACTTACTCCTTAGCCACTCAAACTTCAATTTTCTTTCACCAATCATCTCCTCATGACCCAAGGAGCATTTCCCACCCTTTACCATATCCTGAAACACAGCCAAACCAAAACACGATTTCTGGTGCAGCAGAGATGCAACATCAAAACCAGCCATTGCAAGCTTGTTCCAAGCATCAAAGCATCCTCAGGAGGCCCATTGGAGTTGACTTGCACCAAAGAGAGGTCCAGAAAGCCCAGAATCAGAAAGCTCAACCTCAGGTATACCTCAAGAACAATTTTTCCAGAAACTTCATTTTATGTTATAGAAATGTTCCCCATGCTCCCCTGATCACACTGCACTTGTTGTTTTTGAAAATGGTGAAGAAATGAGCATGAATCGAATCTCTGAAATTTTTGACCTAAAAGAAGTTTGATTCGATTCATGCTGGTTTCTGAAAATAAATGATTTTTGGTGTTGGATTTTTGTTTAATGATGTTCATAGATCATTTCTGGAGATTTTGGTGAAGTTTCATGGCCTGGGGTGGAAGTTAGGTTGAGGGATCACTGGAGAAGATGTCCGGAGCTAGCTCTGGTCACCTGAAAATGATTAGGGTTAGTAATTAGGGTTAATTAGCTCAGTTTAAATATAGGCCATTAGATCTTGCTTCGCGCGCGTTTGTAGGTCTCAGATCATTTCACTTAAGTCTTAATTTTAATTATTTAAATTAAGCAGATTAATTAAGACAGGACAAATCCAAGCCTTTGGATCACACGCCAGTCAATCCTCACCCCCTAGGTTTGAATCTCAGCCTTAGGATTAGTTGACTTTCCCTTTTAATTCATTTTATTTCATTTTTATTCTATTTCTTTTGCATAATTATTTTAAAATAGTTAAAAATATTACAAAAATATTTCCTTTTTCATTTATGATTTAAATATTTTTCTCATTCCAAAAATGATTTTTATTTTATTTTTTGCATTAAAAAAGTATTTTTAAAATATTTAAATGTTATTTTTAATTAATTAAAGTCTTTTAATTAATTAAAAATACATTTAGGTTTCTAAAATTCACCAAAAAAATCATGAATCATCCCATTGCATTTAGAAACATTTTCAAACTCTTCACACAAATTTCTTTTTAAGTTTGATCATGGTTTGTGAATTTTCTTTGAATTAAGGGTCATTAAATTTCATTTTTTGAACCCTAACTTTAAAAAATCATTTCTGCCTAACCAAGAAGAGTTTGAAGATGATTCTTTTTGCATTGTTTTGTGCATTGCATGTAGTTTATAGGACATTTTTATCATAAATTTATATTTCATTTTCAAATTGATTTTCATTTTTCCCTTTTGAACCATCCTAAAACCCTAGAAACTTAGGAAATTCATAACTTTTGATTGGTTAGGCTTCTGACCTTATCCTTTGGGGTGTGACCTAGTATGGGATTAGGGTTCATTTGAGCTTGGTTTCAATTTTTTATCATGTCATATGCTTCTGTTTTGTTCATTTGCATCTTGCTAGTCCATAAAACCCTAATTTTATGTGTTCATTTGCATTCATCTTGCATATGCATCAATACATGAACTTGCCATGACATTTCTTGCATTCATATGTCATCTTAGACATCTTAGGACATGTTAGAATTATGCTTGATCATTTCTTCATTCATTTGCCATGATTTGCATTCATTTCATTTCATTAACTTTCATGTGTTTTCAAACCTCAAAATATGCTTCCATTTGCATCTCATTCTTGTATGATCATACATATGCATTTTGTATGCCTTTTAATTATCCCACATGACATTAACATTGCATAAACACTTCTGACTTTGGTCATTTCATCTCATTTCATTTCGTTTCTTTATGCTTTATACCTTATGCATCCATACTAACTTTTCAGGTGGTAAGTTACTTGGAGAAGTTATCACTTATTATTATCTCTTTCATTTGCATTCCAATATGTATTTAAAGTGAACTTGTTTAATTGTGTTCATCCTCTCTCACTTTCTTTCTTTAAGTTACTTATCTTCTTCATTGAAGTAAGTAACTTATTCTTCTGCCTCATCCTCCTTTCATCTGCTTCTTCCATTGGTGGCTTCCTTGAAGATCTTTCTTAAGCCTTACAAACCACAGAAACATCCAAGCATGATAATAATTAGGGTTGTGATTAGTCCCCCTTAGCTTTTACTTTTGAGTCTCCTTGAGTCTCTCTTCTCATCTTCATAATCAGAGACTAAACTCTTAAAGTTTTAGGACTTTGGAATTAGGGTTATGCTTGCATCCTTCTCTTAGGATGGAGTGTATAACTTTAATCCTAAGTGTTAAACCTTTAATTTGTTTAAACCTCTTTATCAAATCATCTTAATAATTACTAAGACTTCATCTTGTAACTTGGGCCTTACATTAGGGTTCTAATTCTTCCTTTATGGTTAAGAAAGACTAACCCTAGTGTTTAATGGACAAGTCCCCCTCAAGTTGTCTTACAAACCATAAAATTCATTTCTTGATCTCAACCTTAATTAAAATCCACTTAGTAAAGGCTTTGTTATATAATGAATTTAATCCCTAACCATGGATTAAGTTGAGGTATCTTCCTCAGCTTAAGTGTTCTCATCTATTATCCTTCTATTAGGATGGTGTAATGAGTTCACTAATCTGTGATTAGAGATTAAACTCATTACTTAACACTAAACAAAAACCCAAAAAAAACACTTAATAATCACAAGTAGGTTAATGATCTTAATCCTACATCATCATGGTAATTAAGTTGAGATGCTTATCTCATACTTAAGTAGGCTCATTATCCCTAATCAGGGAGGATATAATGAGTTTATAAGCCCTTGGTTTAGGCTTAAACTCATTAACTTATGCAAAACACCAAAAACAATAACAAAACTGAAAACACAAAAACAAACAGTAATCGTCTCCTCCGGGATTCTTTTATCATCACACTCATTCATAAACGAGAACTTACTTCTTCCGTCTAATGCAAGACAGTTAGCACTCGAGCCAGACGAGTCATACACTTGAGCATAGGCAAGCAAGCAGTTCACAGTCAATTTATCTTTCAGTCTCTTTGAATCGAACTATGGTGTTATGACTTCCTCATTGCACGAGAGGATACGTAGGCATAATTTAACTGTTATCGAACAAAAGTCTCTGTGTCTTCCCCCTCTTTCAGCATTCTTTTCTAAGCCTCAGATCCCGAGCATTCACCTTTTGCACTGACACTTGTATATTCTTTTCCAGCTTTTGCACACAGATAGCATATACACTACCCCTTTAAAAACAATCTTTTAAGCGTGGATCCCGTCGAGTACGACAGACAATCTGGGTGCTAATACCTTCCCAGGTTGTAACCAACCCCCTTTCTCAGTTTCTCTAGTTCGCAACCGTCTTATCCATCTTTTTACAGGTTTAAGCAGCATTACCTTTCCTTCGGGATAAAAATGCCTAGCTGGAGACTTTATTCACCTTCACTCTCATTCCTATCTTTCGCCGACCGTTTGCGTCTGTACCCTATCTGACTTGGTGTCTTTTCGGGGGAGCGACAATTACTACAGTTTTATGATCTTCAATTGCGAGTCTTTGTATTTCCAGATTACATCATGGCTCCTACCTTGGAAGAGATTTCTAGCATCTTGATGATTCCTATTGAAAAGGGTATTCCTTATTATGCTTCAGGGAGAGCTCCCTCGCATGCAGACATAGCCAGTGCCTGCCACCTTAGTGTGCTCAGAGTCAAGATGGGTTTAGAAGCCAGTGAAGAGAAGGGGATTTCCTTGGACTTTCTAGTAACAGGGGCTCATTTGTTTGCTCTTGGGAACAATTGGGAGGGATTCAATGCATTACTGGCTTTGATGGTTTACGGGATAAGTTTGTTCCCAGGGGAGGAGGGATTAATTGGTATGGAGGCAATTTCCATTTTTATTTAGAAGAATCCAGTACCTACTCTGTTGGAAGATTTCTACTATAATGTTCATTACAGGAACGAGAGAAGAAAGGGATTCATAAACTGGTGTGCACCCTTATTCGCTGATTGGTTTGCTAGACAACTTCCAAAGTTATGACCATTCAAAGATCTGAAGCAAGAGTGGAAATGGGCTACAAGATTGATGGGCTTGACTTCAGATGATATAGCTTGAGGGAGTAACATATGACTTATTGGGAAAAGAGATGATTATCAGTTGTGGAGAGTTTCCCAATGTACCTTTGCTTTGTAGGAGAGGGATGATCAATTACAATCCTGTGCTGGTTCGGAAACAGTTTGGTTACTCTTTGAAAGATCCTTCATCTGCTGAAGAGGTTTTGAAATCACTGTATGCACCTTTGGAAGGGAATGAGAAGCTAGTCACTCAGGCGTTTCAGGTTTGGTAGGTGAGACTGAGTAAGGGAAAGAAAGAGTTGGAAAAGGTAGATCCTAGGATATATCCCCTTTTTGCTGCTTGGATACAAGGTAGGGTTGACACTTTCTTCCTTTCATTTTCAGCTGAAGCTCCACTATGTAAATACCCCAAATTTTCCCTCACTCATTTCACCATGGCTTGTGATTCTTTTCATTTGCATAAGTTCAATCATATCATCTCATATTGCATTTTTGCTTCACTGCATTGATTCAAAGTCATATGCATCTAGGGTTTGTAATCTGAGCAATCCCTGAGCTATCTGAGCCACTCTAATGGGCTTCAATCATTTCAAAAGGGCCCATGTATTTTCAATCATCATATTACATCATCCCAATATCAAGAAAGTCAAAAATCACAAGAACTGAGAAAGGCATGGAAGTAGAGCCAAGCTTAACTGTACAGATGACCTAAAATTAGGGTTTTGGTTTCAGAGTCCATAACTCCAAATTTTTTTGTCATTCTTGTTTCTATTGGTCTCTATATGTCATAAGGATCCTACACGCCAATTTTCATGAAGAAATTCAATGGGAAAGGCATCTGATCAAAAGATGACTTCTTGAGCAAGTCAGTGCAAAATCAGGGCATCTGAGGCCCCCAATCATCCAACCAAAGGGTCTTCTCCATCATTTTGGATGTTTATGATCTTTATTTGATCTTAGAAGAAGTTAGAAGTTCACAAAGTTGAAGAATTTCAAGCCATTTGCAAAGTTGCCATTTTGGGAAAGTGACTTGTAATGAAAACTTGCCATTTTGGGAAAGTTTTTCAACCTCCTCTTTTTGATTCAAAAATGCTTCAAATGAAAAATTATTGGTCATGAAAGTTGTATATTGGATCCTCCCATTTTCAAAAAGTACAAGAACTTGATCTAATTCATTATAGAACTCAAGTTATGGCTTTTCAAAGTTGGGAAAAATCACAAAAATTCACTTATGTGCCAAAGAGGGAAACTTGCAAATTCTTGTACCAAGGCAACTTGTGACTTCTAATTGATGTCTAACCTTTACACAAACATCATACATGACTAAAACTTCAGATTGGCCCAAAAATTTCTTAAGTTCCATGCCTTAAACTTCAAGAATTTCAAAAGGGGCCAAAGTTGGACAAAATTGCAAAATGCTCCATAACTCTTCATCCACTTGAGCCAGCTTACTAAATCAGTTTCCATGGACCTCCCTAAAGCCAGCTGACTCAAGCCATGCCCCTAAACCAGCCTGCCACTTGCCCATACCACCAAGTACAACTTTCTTGACTTTTTGCAACATGAGCCATACCAATCACACTGCTCCACAACAACTCTCTGCCCAATCAGAACCTCATATGTGGACCTCAAGCAAGCCATTACACACGAGAAGAAAGCCTGAAACTCCAAGAACTGAGCACACTAAAAAATCCCCAACTTTGAAAAAACCTTCGAATCTCTTGATTCAACCATCAAACCTTCAAATTTCTTTCACCATTCAACTCCATAAACCTCACTGACCATTTCCCAACCATCACTTTGCCCTAAAAAGCCCAGAATCAAAAACACGATTTTCACATTTCACAAACTGAACATCTGCCATTTCCATTTTGAGACCATATAAACTCCAACTAAGCATCACAAACACTTGAGGAGGATCATTAGAGTTGGTTTGAAGTAAGGAACTGGCCAGAAAGCACCATTTTCGAAAGCTTCAGTTCAGGTATCATCAAGAACTTTTTTTCCAGAAACCTGATTTTAAGTTCTTAGATTGTTCTCCATGCTTCACTGATCACACTGCACCTTTTGGTTTTGAAAATGATTGAATATTAAGCATGTATGAAGCTTCTGAAATTTCTGTGATTTTTTCCGTTTTGCTTCGAATCTTGATGTTCATGTGAAATAAATGATTTTTGATGGCTGAATCTTGTTTAGAATGAGTTAGGGATCATTTCTGGAGAGTTAGAGAGCTTAGGGTTGCGTATTGAGTGAGATTGTAGAAATAGATGGCCGGAGAAGATGACCGGAACACTGTTCCGGTCACCTGAAAGTAATTAGGGTTCAGATTAGGGTTAATGACATAATTAGCGTAGTTTGAATTCTGGCCCTTGGATAGCGTGCGAAGTCAATTCCCTCCGTTTTGAGTTTGAACTTGGGCTCTTGGATTGGCTGACTTTCTAATTTTCTCATTTAAATTAATATTATTTTCATTTGTTTTTCATTTAATTTCTACGAATTTTTAAAAATAGTAAAATACATCAAAAAATTCTGAAAATTTTTATTAAATCTTTTAATAATTTTCAGAACCCAAAAATATTTTTATTTTTATTTTTTGCATTCAAAATTATTTTTAAATCATTTAAATGATTATTTTTAATTAGTTAATGAGAATTAATTAATTAAAAATACATTTAAGTATTTCAAAATTCCAAAAAAAATTCACATTGCATTTTGATACATTTAGAAACATTATCAAACTCTTCAAACAAATTTCTTTTTGGTTCTTGACATATTTTGGCATTTTTCTTTGGAATTAAAGTTCTTGAAAGGCAATATTTTTGCCCTAACTTAGAAAAATTCATTCTGCCTAACCTTGAAGAGTTTGGTGATGGTTCTTTTTGCATTGCATTCTTCATATCATGTAGTTTCTAGGATAAAATTGGTTTGAATTTATCTCTCATTTTCATTTTGTTGTGCATTTTTCCTTTTGAAGTGCCTTAAAACCCTAGCCAACTTAAGAAAATCATAACTTCCATTCGGTTAAGATTTAGGTCTCCTCCTTTGGTCAGTAAACTTATGTAGGTTTAGGGTTCCTTTGATCCCATTTTCAATTTTTTAACTTGTCATTTGCTTATGATTTTGGATTTTGCTTTGTGTCTTGTGCATAAACCCTAATTTTTGCTTTCATTTGCATCCATTTTCCACATGCTTGCATACATGAACTTGCCATGACATTTTGTGCATTCATATGACTCCTAAGACATATTAGGACACATTAGAATCATAATAGGTCATTTCTTCATCCATTTGTCATGTTATACCTCCATTGCATTTCATAAACTTTCATGAACTTTCATGGTTTAAAACATGTTCCATTTGCATCCTTATCCTTGTATGATCATCCAAAACTCTTGAGATGTGTTTGATTTATCTCTTAGCATCATTAACATCATGTTTATGCTTCTGGTTTGGGTTTGCATCATTTCATTTCATCTCATTTTCATTTCTTTTCATTTCTTGTTACTAACTTTTCAGGTGGTAAGTCATTGAGAAGTGAATTTGCCTTCACTTCTCATAAATCTTTTCTCATCTCTATTGTGCATCATTGCTGCATTTTAATTTTGTATTAGAGTGAGCTTGCTCATTCATTCTCCCTCTCCTCCTTCTTTCTTCAAGCAACTTATCTTCTTAAGTGAAGTAAGTTGTCTTGCTTCTTTTTGCTTAATCTTCTTTCATCTGCTTCTTCCTTGGCGGCTTCTCTCTTGAAGATCTTTTGCAAGCCTCATAAACCCTAGGAACATCAAAGCATGATAACAATTAGGGTTTGATTAGTCCCCCCATTAGTTTTTACCTTTGTGTCATCTTAGTGTATTCTCTTCTCATCTCTTAATTTAGGACTAAACCTTAAAGGTTTTAAGGCTTTGTGATTAAGTTTATGCCTGCATCCTTCTATTAGGATGGAGTGTATAACTTTAATCCTAAGTGTTAAACCCTTAATGTGTTTAAATCCTTTAATCAATTCACTTAATAATCACTAAGACATCAAGCTTGTAACTTGGGCCTTGCTTTAGGGTTCTAATTCTTCCTTAATTGGTTAAGAAGGACTATCCCTAGTGTTAATGGACAAGTCCCCCTCAAGTTGTCTTACAAACCATAAAATACATTTCTTAACCTCATCATTAACTAAAATCCACTTTAATAAAGGCTTTGTTTTGTCATGAGGTTAATCCCTAATCATGGATTAAGTTGAGGAGCCTTCCTTAGCTTAAATGTTCTCATCTATTATCCTTCTATTAGGATGGTGTAATGGGTCCATTAAATCTTTGATTATGGATTAAACTCATTACTTAACAACTAAACAAAAACCACAAAAACATCTAAATAAATACAAGTAGGTTAATGATCTTAATCCCATATCATGGTGATTAAGTGTGAGGTGTTTACTTCATGCTTAAGGTATTCTCATTACCCCTAATCAGAGGGAGGATGTGATGAGTTTACTAACCCTTGGTTTAGGCTTAAGCTCATTTTCTTATGACAAACACCAAAAAGCAATAAAAGATTGAAAACACAAAAACAAACAATAATCGTCTCCTCCAGGATTCTTTTCTCATCTCATTCACTCACAAACGAGAACTAGCTTCTTCCGTCTAATGCAAGACAGTTTGCACCTGAGCCAGACAGGTCATACACTTGAGCATAGATAAGTAAGCAGTTCACAAGTCAATTTATCTTTCAGTCTCTTTGAGTCGAACTACGGTGTTCTGACTTCCTCATTGCACGAGAGGATACGTAGGCATAACTTAACAGTTATCGAACAAAAGTCTCTATATATTCCTCCTCCTTCCAGCATTATCCTTTAAGCCTCATTATCCTGAGCATTTCATTTCTGCTCTCACACTGACACTCTCATACTTCACTTCACATTTATTTTACACTGATACTTGCTTTCTTTTCCAGCTTTTGCACACAAAATGCACTGACACTACCCCTTTAAAACACAAATCTTTCAAGCGTGGATCCCATCGAGTACGACGGACAATCTGGGTGCTAATACCTTCCCAGGTTGTAACCAACCCCCTTTCTCAGTTTCTCTGGTTCGCAACCGTCTTATCCATCCTTTTTTAGGTTTATGCAGCATTACCTTTCCTTCGGGATAAAAATTCCTAGCTGGAGACTCTTTTCCTTTCTTTCCCTTTCGCCGATCGTTCACGTCTGTACCCCATCTGACCAGGTGTCATCAGGTGGGAGCGACAACTTGGCGACTCTGCTGGGGACCCTTATATTGTAACCAGGACTTCTGGTTATTTTTGTGGGTTCCTCCTAGCGCTTGTTTGATTTGTGTTTACTGGGGTGTTATGTGTTATATGTGTTTATGTATTTATTTTATTGCTTTATGTACAGTCTTGTTTATTGCTTTCTTTACAGTTTTATACATCATACTGTCATTGCTGGATCTGGTTTCTGTTTTGGTGGGTGGGGTTCCATTGAGAGTTCAAGGTCCTATACCTGGGACCTGAGTGACACCTAGGCTAGAGTGGTTCATGTTATTTCCCATTCCATTTCGGTCTGGTGCGGGAATATGAAACACAATTCAGATGTGGGTTTCTTCTTGAGAACTCTGTGCTACAGATTTCCTGTAGTGCTAGGGCTATCTGGGAAGCCTGCTAAATCTGGATGACCTTTATTATGACCTTCAGAAACTGAGGTGAGTTAGAGGAGGATCTTTTATGGTTATTGTAAACACTATACCTCCGGGTTAAAAGTGTTTACACTTCTCATAACTGGTCCAAGTCTGAGGATCCTTGTTTTAGAACATTACCTGTGAGGGGGTTGGGCTGTTTACAGGTTTGCAGGTACCCTTGGCCACATCATACCCTGTTACTATTTTGTCTAAAGAGTACCTCACTTTGGACAGTTCTTGTGATTAACCCTGGACATGTGACTCTTTATTTGAGTCCCCCGCCCTGGTTATTGGATTTCTAAGCCTTCATCTGGACTTTTGAACATACATGGGCCTATATCAAGACAGATAATCAGATCCAGCTTGATCACAAACCCTTGCATATCATTTGCATATATCATCAATGCATCATTTAACATTTGTTTATTTGAATTTTCAGGGTATCCACCTCATTATATCTTGGTTTTGGTTTTGATCCCTTATTCTGCATAGACCCCTGCTTCAACTGTCTCCATCAGCTATCTGCTTCAGTCATCTCCATCCTCCTCAGCATCAGTCTGTCAGTGGTTTATTTCCAGTTTCAGTCTGTGATCTTTACCAGCATTTGTCCTCAGCTTCTTCAGCAAACATTCATGACTACTCCCAGGAAGAGCAACATATCTTACCATTTCTTTGAGCCTGTGTTGACTGGTATCAGGCAGGTCCAGTCACTCATCACACCTGACCACATCCCTTTGTTTAGGGAACACTATGGAGGTATCCTGGATATGGTTATGGACCTTGACCCTTCTCAGAGGAGCATGATCCACACATGCTTGCAGTTTTATGACCCTCCTCTGAGATGCTTCACATTTCCAGACTTCCAGTTAGGGCCTCTGCTGGAAGAGTTTTCTTTACTGATTGGAGTACCTATCAGAGGTGGAGTCCCCTTTAACCCAGAAATGCCAGCTCCCAGAAATGGAGAAGTAGCAAAAGCATTATACCTGGAGCCTGCTTTGATTGAGCAAAATATGACAACAAAGGCTGGGATTCCTGGTTTGCATTTGGACTTCTTGATCTCTCAGGCCATCCCGAAGGCTTCATTGGGAGAGTGGAGGGCAGTCTGTGCACTGTTAGCCCTCAGCATATATGGGCTATACTGTTTGCAGATGAACCCAAATTTGTCAGCAAAAATGCCATCCATCTGTTTCTTCTGAAGAACCCAGTACCTACATTGCTAGGAGATTTCTACTATTCCATTCATCAGAGGAATGAGAAACAAAGGGGGAAATTAGTAAGATGTTATGCTCCTTTGTTTTACACCTGGCTGCTCAGACACCTGCCTAAGTCAGATGCCTTCCTGAACCCTCACCAACAGAAGAATTGGGCCAAAAGGCTCATTGCCTTGACTTCAGATGATATTAGATGGTGCACCCAGAGCACCAAAGGCAAGGACATTATCACCAGCTGTGGACAATACCCAAATGTGCCTCTGATAGGAGTAAAGGGTTGCATCAATTACAATCCTTTGTTGTTTAAGAGACAATTGGGCTATGCTTTGGTTCACCCTCCCAGAGGACAAGATTTAGCTGAGACCCTGTATTGTGAAGTGAAGCCTAATTCAGCTGTTGTCAGACAAGCATCCTGGGCTTGGGACAACATCTAGACAAAGGGGGTAGCTATCCTTGGAAGGTGTAATAATGTTGCTTCAGCTCAGTACTATGACTGGTCCCGTACTAGAGCTCAGATTACCGGGATGCCTTTCACCTTGGAAGACATGCATGAACCATCTATTGTACAGCCAGCAACAACTGTCAACCTAGAAGAATTTGAGAAGCTGAAGGAAAAGAATGAGAAGTTATCTGAGGCTTTGAAGAAAACTCTTTGGGAGAGGAGTGATGGTCGTCTGGATATTGAGAGGTTGGAGAAGCTTAGGGTGGAGCATCTCACCAAAATTGAGAAGACAGAGGACTATATCAGGAAAGCAAGAGCTGGGGAACAAATATTGAAGAATGCCTGTAAGGAGGCCAAGATTCAGAAAGCTAGGGCTGAGCACTATCTGCAAGAGAGTCAGGCTAGGTGGGTCAAGATCACCGAAGCCCGTACACAAGAAGACCAGAAAACTCAAGCCAAAATTGAACAGCTAGAGGCAAATGAGAAGGAGTAGCAGGAAGCTTTGTTGGCAGCCCAGAAGGAGATTTCAGAGTTGAAACTCAGAGCAGGATTGAAGAGATCGAAGGACCAGGACAGGCATAAGAAGCTGACCACTGCCATTGCTACTAGGAACCTCCTCATTAGGACCATTACAGAGCACCCAGCTGGTCCAGTGACTGAGGCACTCCTGAAGAAGGTCAGAGAGGATGAGTTTGGACTGGATGTCTGATTCTTTGTTTGTTGTTGTTTCCATTTGATGTACTTTTCCTTTTATTGTATTTTGACTCTTCATGGGCATGTGTTGTAAAACAGACTATGTATTGTTCATCATTTGTAATATATTTCAGTTTGTTTTCATTTGGGTTTTCTCTCAACAACATCAATCATCTTCCTCGAGGTTTGGAAAGGTCAAAACAAGAAACCAAACTGGAAACCTTGGAAAACAAATAAGCATACTGCATTGCATACTAACCTTTGTGTTTGTTTTGTAGGTTTTGTTATTATCTTTGTTTCTAACTTTGTTGTGATCTCAGGAAACATTGCTCGTCGCCGAGTGTTCCCTGTCAACCGCACGCACCGGTACCCTACTCGCAATAACCTTCCCGGTATTCAAATGGAACAAGTACAACAGGATCTGACTGAGGTCAGAAATCAGATGACCAATGAGAGATTGGAGATGAGAAATCAGATGTCTCAGTTCATGGCAGTAATTACTAGCCTAGCCCAGAGTCAGGAGAGGTTAAGAGAGCTGGTGGAGAGGCAAACTCCTGAAGAGCCTCACCTTGGAACAGGAGGAACTAGTAACAATGAACAGGGCCAGCCTCGTATTGACCCACCAGTATTTGGACCTCATCTGGATCCAGAAGCTAACATCCCGAGGAATGTACAAGGTAATACTGCTGGAGGGAGAATCTTGCAAGAGGATCCCTAAGAAGAGCAGTTTACTGTTATGGGGGCTGGAGATGAAGTATATGACCGGAGATTGGACGAAATTGCTGAGAAGTTAAGATCTTTGGAGTCTCAGAATTCTTTGGGCTTCGATGTGATGGACATGGGCCTAGTGGATGGGGTGAGAATTCCCCACAAATTCAAACCTCCATGCTTTGAGAAATACAATGGAACCTCTTGTCCACGAACTCACCTGCAATCTTTCCTAGGAAGACTTAAAGCTTATACTATGGATGAAAATTTGTGGATGTTCTACTTTGAAGACAGTCTGACTAGGGCTTCAAGAGAGTGGTATTCACACTTGACCAGAGCTACCATTAGATGCTGGAAGGACTTAGCTGAAGCCTTCATCCGGCAATATCAATACAACCTGGACATGGCTCCCAACAGGACCCTCCTAATGGGAATGTCACAATCTTCTAGAGAGATCTTTAGAGAATATGCCCAAAGACGGAGACAGCTTGCTACTGCTGTCCAACCACCCATGTCAGAGAGGGAAATGGCTGACATGTTCATGAATACATTGCAAGGGACCTATATTGATAGATTGGCTGCCTTCTCCTCTACCAGTTTTGCTGATGTGGTCATAGCTGGTGAAAGGATTGAAAGTCTCTTGAAGATGGGCAAAATTTCCGACAGTGGTGCAAGTTCATCCAGTAATCCCAGAAAGCCTTTTGTGGGACCCCGAAGGGCCGGTGAAACAAATTCCATTCATGCAAGCAGGGGCAGGCCTCAGTATGTTCACCGGTCAGTAGCAGCAGTTACCATTCCAGCTCCGATTACTCAACAATCAATATATCCTCAACAACAACAACCACAGTATCAACAGCAAGTTCATTATCCGCAACAGAGAACCTACAACAATAGCAATAGCAATCAACAACAGGGTCCTTTCCAACAAAGACCATCGCAGGCAAACAGGGTGATTGACCCAATCCCAATGCCGTATGCTGCACTCTTGCCACAACTCCTGAAACTCAACCTAGTTGAATTAAGGACATTGGCACCTCCAGATCCCGCCAATATGCCAAAGAATTATGATGCAAATGCCAGGTGTGCATTTCATTCGAACGCACCAGGGCATAATACTGAAAAATGCAGGGCCTTACAGATGAAAGTTCAAGACCTGGTGGATTCAAAAGCTCTTAACTTTGCACCTCCTCCGAATGTCACAAGGAATCCGATGCCTAGTCACAACGGGCCTAGGATTAATGCTATTGAGGAAGGCAAACCATCCACCTTAATCACCAGTGTTGCACAAATTCGAACACCTTTGGTTGAAATCAAAGCTCAGCTTTTAGAATGCCAAATGTACCCCGGATGTGAGCTCGGCTGTGGGTATTGCAATATTGCAGTCAATGGGTGTGAAAGGCTGAGAAACGGCATAGATGGTCTTATTAAGGATGGTATCCTTCAGATTACGACAACAGCGCCTACAACTCCAACAATTCTTTCATCAACAATCCCAGATACTCCTACAACGTCAGCAACCATTGTTCCAATGGATTCTACTACAACTCCAACAACTGCTCAATCAATCACTTCAACGGATGCAAGTTCAGTTACCATTCCTGCTACAACTGCAGCACCCATTCAGTCAGCGGTACCTTCTACAACATCAGCAACAGTTAATGAAAGCGTCTCAACGGTTACAATTTACTATGACCCCGCAAATGTTCCTTCCAACAATTCACAACAAAATGCTTCTCCTGTCAGAGCACCGGTTACCATATACTATGATCCACACACCATTATGGTCCCCTCTGCAGCTGCAATCAGTCCAGTTACTATCACAGTGCTTGGGCCAATTCCTTACGAAAGCAATAATGCCATCCCTTGGCATTATGGCTCAGATCTATACTGCGAGGGGCAGAGAATCACTTTGGAATCGTCGACTTTTTCACCTCAGATAGACAATGTGGGGGGAGGCAAAGGCTTCACCAGAAGCGGACGTCTCTTCGCCTCACAAATTCCAAGACCCGTTGCTGAAGCGGAAGCTGCTAAGGCAAAAGGGAAGAGCATGGTGCAAGAAGAACAAGTTGTCAAAGAAACTGTGAAGACTCCTTTTGATCAAGAGGTTGATGAATTCATGAGAATCATCAAGAAGAGTGATTACAAGGTGGTAGACCAGCTTCACCAAACGCCTTCCAAGATCTCCATACTATCATTACTAATGTGCTCCGAGGCTCACCGGAATGCACTATTAAAGGTCCTGCACGCAGATTATGTGCCGGAGGAGATTACCGTCAATCAGTTAGAAGCTGTAGTGGGAAATGTCAATGCTAGTCATGGACTAGGTTTTACCAACACTGATTTGATGGTGGAAGGTCGCAATCACAACAAGGCTTTGCACATTACCTTGGAGTGTAAGGGTGCAGTTTTTTCTCACGTTTTGGTAGACACAGGGTCATCCCTCAATGTCCTGCCCAAGAAAGCCCTTGTGAAGCTGGAGTATGATTGATTGGCACTACGCCCAAGCAACTTGGTAGTGAGAGCCTTTGACGGTTCTAAGAGATCAGTTCTAGGAGAGATAGAGTTGCCTATAATGATTGGCCCACAAGTATTCAAAACGACCTTCTTTGTGATGGATATACAGCCTGCCTACAACTGTCTATTGGGTAGACCATGGATACACGCCGCTGGCACCGTGACATCAACCATTCACCAGAAGTTAAAATTCGAGTGGGAGGGCCAAGTCATTACTATTTACGACGAGGAGGATATTTTTGTTAGCCAGCTGGCTACCTTCAAATACATTGAGATGGATGGGGAGATCCATGAAACTATGAGCCAAGGGTTTGAGGCCCTTAATATTAATGACACATCTGTTGTGCTGG
Source organism: Lathyrus aphaca (assembly GCA_963966055.1). NCBI lineage: Eukaryota > Viridiplantae > Streptophyta > Magnoliopsida > Fabales > Fabaceae > Lathyrus > Lathyrus aphaca. The sequence goes on from OZ014522.1 coordinate 317,042,347, forward strand.
AAACTTCCATCACCTCATATCAGCAAGCCCGGAAGGTTGTTGAGGAGGGTACTGCTCAAGGCTGGGGCAAGCTGCTGCCCGTGGAAAAGAAAGAAGACCGACGGGTTGGGTTACAGACCAACTCGGCAAGATCAACCAGAGGCTACAACGGAGCCCAAGTTTTTTAGCGGGGGGATGCTCACCCCGGATGCTGTGAATAGTTTGGAAGATGAGTCGGAAGACGAGCGTAACTTGGAAAGCTGGATACGTCCAAGGATCCCGGGGAGCCATGTCTCAAACTGGTCTTCCCAGGAAATTATAAGAGTTACTCCTGCAGAGTAATTATTATTTCCTGTTTTTAAAAGCATGCATCAAGTCTTGTATCTTGCCCAAGATATCGGGACTCATTTTGTAATCGGGCCATCTTATATTTTGTGCAAAGATCAATTAATGAATATCAGGACATCTTTTGCAAATGAGTCTTTTTCACTCACTGTTTTTCATTTTTCACTTTTTGTACAAAAATAAAATGGCAATGTTTTTCAAAATAAATAACTTCATTCTCACTTTTTCTAAATAAGATAAAACTGATCACTAAAATGAACAAATTTAAACCCTTGCAGAAAGTGCCCTCCAGACCGCACCGACAACAACACTGCTATGACTTCGTATGACTTTGACAATTCGATTAATCAAGCCGACGAAGGGGTTGAAGAAGATTATGAGTTACCTAAAGAGCTAGCCAGGTTGTTGAGACAAGAGGAGAAGGTTATCACTCCTCATCAGGAGGAAGTTGAGATGGTTAATATTGGTACAGAAGAAGACTTGAAAGAAGTTAGGATCGGGGCCTGTCTGCAAGATTCGGTAAAGGAACAACTGATTGACATGCTTCGGGAGTATGTGGATCTTTTTGCTTGGTCTTATCAGGATATGCCAGGGTTGGACACCGACATTGTCATGCACAAGCTGCCTTTGAAAGAAGATTGTCTGCCAGTAAATCAGAAGCTGCGCCGTACTCGCCCAGATATGGCAATGAAGATAAAGGAAGAGGTACAAAAACAGTGGGACGCCGGTTTCCTTGTTGTGACCAGTTACCCGCCGTGGGTTGCTAACATTGTACCCGTGCCTAAGAAGGATGGCAAGGTGAGAATGTGTGTGGATTACCGGGATCTGAACAGATCCAGCCCGAAAGATGACTTCCCTTTACCTCATATTGATGTATTGGTCGACAATACGACTCATTTCTCGGTGTTCTCCTTCATGGATGGATTTTCAGGATACAATCAGATCAAATTTCACCTGAAGACATGGAGAAGACAACTTTCATCACACCCTGGGGCACATTCTGTTATAAGGTGATGCCATTCAGACTGAAGAATGCGAGTGCCACTTATCAACGGGTTATGGTTACATTATTCCACGACATGATCCATAAAGAAATTGAATGTTATGTGGATGACATGATTGCCAAGTCCCTTACAGAAGAAGATCACCTGGTGAACCTATTGAAGCTATTCAAGCGTCTGAGGAAATACCAACTGAAGTTAAACCCCAACAAGTGCACATTCGGGGTGCGATCCGGTAAGCTGCTGGGTTTTATTGTAAGTGAGAAGGGAATTGAAGTTGACCCTGACAAAGTTAAAGCCATTCAAGAAATGCCTGCACCGAAGACAGAAAAAGAAGTTCGGGGGTTCTTAGGAAGATTGAACTACATTTCACGGTTCATATCTCACCTTACTGCAACCTGTGAACCCTTATTCAAGCTGTTAAGAAAAGAACAAACGGTCAGGTGGAACGAAGATTGTCAGAGGGCTTTTGACAAAGTCAAGGAATACTTACAAGAGCCTCTTATCCTCATTCCTCCAGTTGAAGGAAGACCGCTAATCATGTACTTGACAGTATTAGAAGAGTCAATGGGGTGTGTGCTGGGCCAGCATGACGAGTCTGGTCGAAAAGAGTATGCAATATACTACCTAAGCAAAAAGTTTACCGACTGTGAACAACGTTATTCACTGCTCGAGAAAACTTGTTGTGCTTTAGCGTGGGCTGCTCGCCGACTAAGGCAGTATATGTTGACCCACACTACTTTATTGATCTCAAAGATGGACCCAGTCAAGTACATTTTTGAGAAGCCAGTGCTTACCGGACGGGTTGCAAGATGGCAAATGATTCTCACAGAATATGACATTCAATACACATCTCAGAAAGCCATCAAAGGCAGTGTATTGTCTGATTATCTTGCTGAGCAACCCATTGATGATTACCAGCCTATGAGATTTGACTTCCCTGATGAAGACATCATGTTCATAAAAGCAAAAGATCACGAAGAGCCTATTCACACTGAAGGGCCTGACCAAGAAGAAGAATGGACTATGATGTTTGATGGGGCTGTTAATATGAATGGTCGTGGTGTTGGTGCAGTACTCATTACACCTAAGGGAGTTCACATGCCTTTCTCGGCAAAACTCACCTTTAACTGCACTAACAACGAAGCTGAATACAAAGCTTGTATTATGGGTCTTGAGGAAGTCATTGATCTCAGGATCAATACTTTAACTGTATTCGGAGATTCAGCTTTTGTAATCAATCAAACCAACGACAAATGGTATACTCACCAGGAGCATCTGATACCCTACCGAGATTATACAAGGAGGTTATTAACTTTCTTCACTACAGTCAAGCTTGAGTATATCCCTCGAGATGAAAACCAGTTTGCAGATGCTCTGGCTACCATTTCATCCATGATCAAGGTTCAAGCTGCCAACTTTGTGCCCCAGATTTCAGTGTCCAGACTTGACAGACCAGCATATCTATTTTCAGCAGATGTTGTCAAAGATGATAAGCCTTGGTTCCATGACATCAAATGCTTCTTGGAGGATCAAACATACCCACCTGGGGCATCTTCCAATGATAAGAAGACATTAAGAAGGCTGCCTGGCAGTTTCTTTCTGAATGCTGATGGTTCCTTGTACAAGTGGAACTTTGATATGGTACTTCTCAGGTGCGTTGATAAGACAAAAGCGGACTTGTTGATGCACGAGGTGCACGAAGGGTCTTTTGGTATCCATGCTGGGGGGCATGCTATGGCTAAAACGTTGTTAAGATCAGGCTATTACTGGATCACAATGGATGCAGACTGTTGTGCTTATGCCAGGAAATGCCATAAATGCCAGATTTACGTAGATAAGGTGCATGTGCCTCCAAACCCTTTGAATGTGATGTCTTCACCCTGGCCTTTTGCCATGTGGGGCATTGATATGATCGGAAAGATCGAACCGACTGCTTCAAATGGCCACAGATTCATCCTGGTAGCCATTGAGTATTTTACCAAATGGGTTGAAGCAGCTTCATATGCAAATGTTACCAGGCAAGTGGTAGCCCGATTTCTAAAGAGAGACATCATCTGTCGGTATGGAGTTCCCGAGCGAATCATTACTGATAATGGTTCCAACTTGAACAACAAAATGATGGCAGAACTATGTCGGGACTTCAAGATCCAACACCATAATTCTTCTCCTTACAGGCCAAAGATGAACGGCGCTGTAGAGGCAGCTAACAAGAATATCAAGAAGATTGTGCAGAAGATGGTGGTCACCTATAAAGACTGGCATGAAATGCTACCATTTGCCTTGCATGGGTACAGTACGTCAATCAGAACATCCATTGGGGCAACGCCGTATCAGCTTGTGTATGGTATGGAGGCAGTCCTACCTGTTGAAGTTGAGTTACCCTCTTTACGGGTATTGATGGATGTTAAATTGAATGAAGCAGAATGGGTCCGATCCCGATACGAACAACTGAGTTTGATTGAAGAAAAGAGATTGGCTGCAATTTGTCATAGACAGCTGTATTAGAAGAGAATGAAGAAAGCCTTTGATCAGAAAGTCAGACTTCGGGAATACCAAGTAGGAGATCTGGTGTTGAAAAGACTCCTTCCTCCTCATACAGACCACAGGGGCAAGTGGACTCCGAATTATGATGGTCCATTCATAGTAAAGAAAGTTTTCTCTGGTGGAGCACTGATGCTCAGTACTATGGATGGTGAAGACTTCCTGTCCCTTGTGAATTCGGATGCAGTAAAAAAATACTTCGCGTAAAAATGACCCGCTGGACATAAGAAACAGAATGTAAGTCCAGGCAAAAATAGGGCATCCCGGCGAGTCAAAAACAAAATAAAAGACTCGGGCAAAAATAAGGGAAAATAAATAAAAATGTACACCCTCTGAGTTGAAAAGCCACATTGGACAACTCAGGCAAAAATGGGTATCCCGGTGGATTGAAAACCCGAAAGGGCGATCCACGCAAAATTAGGGAATAAGCGAACAACTGCATTCTGAATTCGTCTGTATCACTTGCAACATGGCAAGCGCCGAAGGATTCAAGCATCGGTCAGAATCAGCCTTCTTCAAAAGCAAGATGAGAAGAACGTCAATGTCATACGAGTCATAGCAAAAAGGAAGCACATTGAAGCGTCATCAACATTGCCAGCACCTTTTTGTTTCTTAATTTGTAACAATCTCCTCATTTCAGGGGATTTGTTCCTTTGACTGTACTTGCCAATTCAGGGCACGCAAATCAATAAAATCAGATTTTCAGTCACATTTCGTCTCGTACATTTTATTTTTCATTTGCAAAAATGTCCGATATCCTTAAGTTATTGATTGCGTAAACACATATGCGTCTTTTCTAAATTACATGCTTACAAGAAATATATTTGCTCCCGGGAGTGTCTAAATTCCTATGATGGAATCCAGTAAGGGATACCTCAGGATATTTGTACGTTTCTTTGTCATAACAGGATTGCAGGTAGTCAAGGTGCAACATGGGGCATGAAAGTTTCTCCCCAGCAAGCTGCCAAATCACTATTTACTCGGCCCATCTCCCAAATAACACCATGGGTGCCCTTTCCCCAGCTGAGTTTCCAGACATCATCTTCCTCAGCAGAACCCCTACAAGACTCTGGGAAGATCGTTCAGGGATCTTTTCCTCCTCAGTCGAGTATTAGACAGGGAACCATCTCCCCGCAGAGTTTCAACCTCTATCCAGAAGAGAAATATCTGAAGATCTCACAACAAAGTGACGAAAGCTTCCACAGACCCCAGCTAGGCTCCTCATCACCAAGAATAGGTCTATCAGTGACTTATTCCCCCAAACAGAGTCATATATGCTAGATCTACCAATGATCTCATCCCCAGCTGGAATATCACTTCAAGCATATCAGCCAGAGATCTTCACCGCAACGGGATCCGGATCCCGGATCGATATCTTTTGAATAAACATAGCATTCGCATCATATCTTCTCCCAGAGCGTAGCATTCCGTTTAATACGGAGCATTACGGCAAAAATCAAACATATTGCATAATCACAAGCCATGTTTGGAATCAGTCACCTGTGAATACTGACATACCATCAACAACATACAAGACACCTCTCAAATCCCCGGCAGAATGCCAAAGCATTTCTTTACATTCCCAAAAATACAGATACATGCTCCTTTTGACACACGTCTGTATCTTCTTTCCCCAGAAAGTCGCCGGAACACTTTCCACAAACAGATACTTATACATTACAGATAATCCTCGACACTCGTCTGTGTCATATCCCCAGCAGAGAGCCAAAGCGTCCCCTTTGCACTCAAAAACATATTAATACACTCTCCTGACACCCGTCCGTGTCATCTATCCCCAACGCAGTTGCCTAAACCTTTGCTTATTATACTTTCCTGACACCCGTCCGTGTCTTCCAATCCCCACTGATCGTCAGAGTATCTTTTACACTTATACACTTCCTCCTATGATACTCATTTGTATCATACTCTACCCAGCAAGTCGAACACTCGTCTGTGTCTCGCTCTTACCTTTTACTCATACTCGTCCGTATCTAGCATACACACCTTTTCTCCCCTCAGGGTCGACACTCGTCCGTGTTCTTTGTTAAACTAGTTGATACTCGTCCGTATCACCATCTCTGAACTTGTGTCAGCATTGTTTCTGCCGATACTCGTCCGTATCATAGCCTTAAGGATGCTCTTCCGCATTTTTAATCTATACACAGTGTCAAACACTTATACCTTTTCTTTCTTGAATTTAGACACTCATCTGTATCTACCATTCCCCAGAGGGATCCCCAGTAAATCCCAATAAATTACTTCCTTTCTATCTGACATTCGTCCTATGTCATGATACTTCCGGCAGCCGTACCCTGCTAGATGATCGTCCTTCACCTTTTGATGATCGTCCTTCATCATCCCCATCGGAGTATCCATTATTGGAAGCCTTTTCTATCCGACATTCGTCCTATGTCGTGATATTTTAGCAGCTGTCCCCTGCTAGGTGATCGTCCTTCACCTTTTGATGATCGTCCTTCATCATTTTATCCGATGGCCGTCCCCATCGTTGATCTTGTTATCTGACATTCGTCCTATGTCATGATAAACCCCGAGAGCAGCCGTCCCCTGCTAGGTGATCGTCCTTCACCCTGTTGATGATCGTCCTTCATCATGCTTATCCGATGGCCGCCCCATCGTCGACTCTTTCAATCCGACATTCGTCTTATGCTGTGATACTTTCGGCAACCGTACCTTGCCAGGTGATCGTCCTTCACCTTAGATGACCGTCCCTCGTCTTATCCCCAGCAGAGCAGCCGTCCCCTGCTAGGTGATTGTCCTTCACCTTTGATGACCGCCCCTCATCATTCATTTCAAACCTGATGGCCGTCCCCATCATTGCCTTTAACTTAAAATCCCCAGAGAGTCTTATTTCTTTGCTTGATGGCCGTCCCCACCATGATCCCTTTATTTTCCCCAGCATGTCGGCCGTCTCCGTCACTGCTTTATCCCCAGCATTCGTCCCCTGCTCGATGGTCGTCCTTCATCGCCCGCACTTTATAATCATACTTTACTTCCTTTTATAATCTATATCCCTTTTCTTCTTCATTCAGTGAGTGCAAATCTTGGACTGTCTTTGGTATTCAACCACAAGTTATCTTGTTTGTCTGTTAAGCTGTCACTTACATCCTACACAACTAACTCATGTTTGAATAGGGGCAGCTGTAAACACCCTAAATTTGCCCTCACTCATTTCACCATGGCTTGTGATTCTTTTCATTTGCATAAGTTCAATCATATCATCTCATATTGCATTTTTGCTTCACTGCATTGATTCAAAGTCATCTGCATCTAGGGTTTGTGATCTGAGCAATCCCTGAGCTATCTGAGTCACTCCAATGGGCTTCAATCATTTCAAAAGGGCCCATGTATGTTCAATCATCATATTACATCATCCCAATATCAAGAAAGTCAAAAATCACAAGAACTGAGAAAGGCATGGAAGTAGAGCCAAGCTTAATTGTACAGATGACCTAAAATTAGGGTTTTGGTTTCAGAGTCCATTACTCCAAATTTTTTGGTCATTCTTGTTTCTATTGGTCTCTATATGTCATAAGGATCCTACACGCCAATTTTCATGAAGAAATTCAATGGGAAAATGCATCTGATCAAAAGATGACTTCTTGAGCAAGTCAGTGCAAAATCAGGGCATCTGAGGCCCCCAATCATCCAACCAAAGGGTCTTCTCCATCATTTTGGATGTTTATGATCTTTATTTGATCTTAGAAGAAGTTAGAAGTTCACAAAGTTGAATAATTTCAAGCCATTTGCAAAGTTGCCATTTTGGGAAAGTGACTTGTAATGAAAACTTGCCATTTTGGGAAAGTTTTTCAACCTCCTCTTTTTGATTCAAAAATGCTTCAAATGAAAAATTCTTGGTCATGAAAGTTGTAGATTGGATCCTCCCATTTTCAAAAAGTACAAGAACTTGATCTAATTCATTATAGAACTCAAGTTATGGCTTGTCAAAGTTGGGAAAAATCACAAAAATTCACTTATGTGCCAAAGAGGGAAACTTGCAAATTCTTGTACCAAGGCAACTTGTGACTTCTAATTGATGTCTAACCTTTACACAAACATCATACATCACTTAAACTTCATATTGGCCCAAACATTTCTTAAGTTCCATGCCTTAAACTTCAGGAATTTCAAAAGGGGCCAAAGTTGGACAAAATTGCAAAATGCTCCATAACTCTTCATCCACTTGAGCCAGCTCACTAAATCAGTTTCCATGGACCTCCCTAAAGCCAGCTGACTCAAGCCATGCCCCTAAACCAGCCTGCCACTTGCCCATACCACCAAGTACAACTTTCTTGACTTTTTGCAACATGAGCCATACCAATCACACTGCTCCACAACAACTCTCTGCCCAATCAGAACCTCATATGTGGACCTCAAGCAAGCCATTACACACGAGAAGCAAGCCTGAAACTCCAAGAACTGAGCACACTAAAAAATCCCCAACTTTGCAAAAACCTTCGAATCTCTTGATTCAACCATCAAACCTTCAAATTTCTTTCACCATTCAACTCCATAAACCTCACTGACCATTTCCCAACCATCACTTTGCCCTAAAAAGCCCAGAATCAAAAACACGATTTTCACATTTCACAAACTGAACTTCTGCCATTTCCATTTTGAGGCCATATAAACTCCAACTAAGCATCACAAATACTTGAGGAGGATCATTGGAGCTGGTTTGAAGCAAGGAACTGGCCAGAAAGCACCATTTTCGAAAGCTTCAGTTCAGGTATCATCAAGAACTTTTTTTCCAGAAACCTGATTTTAAGTTCTTAGATTGTTCTCCATGCTTCACTGATCACACTGCACCTTTTGGTTTTGAAAATGATTGAATATTAAGCATGTATGAAGCTTCTGAAATTTCGGTGATTTTTTCCGTTTTGCTTCGAATCTTGATGTTCATGTGAAATAAATGATTTTTGCTGGCTGAATCTTGTTTAGAATGAGTTAGGGATCATTTCTGGAGAGTTAGAGAGCTTAGGGTTGCGTATTGAGTGAGATTGTAGAAATGGATGGCCGGAGAAGATGACCGGAACACTGTTCCGGTCACCTGAAAGTAATTAGGGTTCAGATTAGGGTTAATGACATAATTAGCGTAGTTTGAATTCTGGCCCTTGGATAGCGCGCGAAGTCAATTCCCTCCCTTTTGAGTTTGAACCTGGGCCCTTGGATTGGCTGACTTTCTCATTTTCTCATTTAAATTAATATTATTTTAATTTGTTTTTCATTTAATTTCTACGAAATTTTAAAAATAGTAAAATACATCAAAAAATTCTGAAAATTTTTATTAAATCTTTTAATAATTTTCAGAACCCAAAAATATTTTTATTTTTATTTTTTGCATTAAAAATTATTTTTAAATCATTTAAATGATTATTTTTAATTAGTTAATGAGAATTAATTAATTAAAAATACATTTAGGTATATAAAAATTCCAAAAAAAATTCACATTTCATTTTGATACATTTAGAAATATTATCAAACTCTTCAAACAAATTTCTTTTTGGTTCTTGACATATTTTGGCATTTTTCTTTGGAATTAAAGTTCTTGAAAGGCAATATTTTTGCCCTAACTTAAAAAAATTCATTCTGCCTAACCTTGAAGAGTTTGATGATGGTTCCTTTTGCATTGAATTCTTCATATCATGTAGTTTCTAGGATAAAATTGGTTTGAATTTATCTCTCATTTTCATTTTGTTGTGCATTTTTCCTTTTGAAGTGCCTTAAAACCCTAGCCAACTTAAGAAAATCATAACTTCCATTAGGTTAAGATTTAGGTCTCCTCCTTTGGGCAGTAAACTTATGTAGGGTTAGGGTTCCTTTGATCCCATTTTCAATTTTTTATCTTGTCATTTGCTTCTGATTTTGGATTTTTCTTTGTGTCTTGTGCATAAACCCTAATTTTTGCTTTCATTTGCATCCATTTTCCACATGCTTGCATACATGAACTTGCCATGACATTTTGTGCATTCATATGACTCCTAAGACATATTAGGACACATTAGAATCATGATAGGTCATTTCTTCATCCATTTGTCATGTTATACCTCCATTGCATTTCATAAACTTTCATGAACTTTCATGGTTTAAAACATGTTCCATTTGCATCCTTATCCTTGTATGATCATCCACAACTCTTGACATGTGTTTGCTTTATCTCTTAGCATCATTAACATCATGTTTATGCTTCTGGTTTGGGTTTGCATCATTGCATTTCATCTCATTTTCATTTCTTTTCATTTCTTGTTACTAACTTTTCAGGTGGTAAGTCATTGAGAAGTGAATTTGCCTTCACTTCTCATAAATCTTTTCTCATCTCTCTTGTGCATCATTGCTGCATTTTACTTTTGTATTAGAGTGAGCTTTCTCATTCATGCTCCCTCTCCTCCTTCTTTCTTCAAGCAACTTATCTTCTTAAGTGAAGTAAGTTGTCTTGCTTCTTTCTGCTTAATATCCTTTCATCTGCTTCTTCCTTGGTGGCTTCTCTCTTGAAGATCTTTTGCAAGCCTCATAAACCCTAGGAACATCCAAGAATGATAACAATTAGGGTTTGATTAGTCCCCCCATTAATTTTTACCTTTGTGTCATCTTTGTGTCTTCTCTTCTCATCTCTTAATCAAGGACTAAACCTTAAAGGTTTTAAGGCTTTGTGATTAAGTTTATGCCTGCATCCTTCTATTAGGATGGAGTGTATAACTTTAATCCTAAGTGTTAAACCCTTAATGTGTTTAAATCCTTTAATCAATTCACTTAATAATCACTAAGACTTCAAGCTTGTAACTTGGGCCTTGCTTTAGGGTTCTAATTCTTCCTTAATTGGTTAAGAAGGACTATCCCTAGTTTTAATGGACAAGTCCCCCTCAAGTTGTCTTACAAACCATAAAATACATTTATTAACCTCATCATTAACTAAAATCCACTTTAATAAAGGCTTTGTTTTGTCATGAGGTTAATCCCTAATCATGGATTAAGTTGAGGAGCCTTCCTCAGCTTAAATGTTCTCATCTATTATCCTTCTATTAGGATGGTGTAATGGGTCCATTAAATCTTTGATTATGGATTAAACTCATTACTTAACAACTAAACAAAAACCACAAAAACATCTAAATAAATACAAGTAGGTTAATAATCTTAGTCCCATATCATGGTGATTAAGTGTGAGGTGTTTACTTCATGCTTAAGGTATTCTCATTACCCCTAATCAGAGGGAGGATGTGATGAGTTTACTAACCCTTGGTTAAGGCTTAAGCTCATTTTCTTATGACAAACACCAAAAAGCAATAAAAGATTGAAAACACAAAAACAAACAATAATCGTCTCCTCCGGGATTCTTTTCTCATCTCATTCACTCACAAACGAGAACTCGCTTCTTCCGTCTAATGCAAGACAGTTTGCACCTGAGCCAGACAGGTCATACACTTGAGCATAGATAAGTAAGCAGTTCACAAGTCAATTTATCTTTCAGTCTCTTTGAGTCGAACTACGGTGTTCTGACTTCCTCATTGCACGAGAGGATACGTAGGCATAACTTAACAGTTATCGAACAAAAGTCTCTGTATATTCCTCCTCCTTCCAGCATTATCCTTTAAGCCTCATTATCCTGAGCATTTCATTTCTGCTCTCACACTGACACTCTCATACTTCACTTCACATTTATTTTACACTGATACTTGCTTTCTTTTCCAGCTTTTGCACACAAAATGCACTGACACTACCCCTTTAAAACACAAATCTTTCAAGCGTGGATCCCGTCGAGTACGACGGAAAATCTGGGTGCTAATACCTACCCAGGTTGTAACCAACCCCCTTTCTCAGTTTCTCTGGTTCGCAACCGTCTTATCCATCCTTTTTTAGGTTTATGCAGCATTACCTTTCCTTCGGGATAAAAATGCCTAGCTGGCGACTCTTTTCCTTTCTTTCCCTTTCGCCGACCGTTCGCGTCTGTACCCAATCTGACCAGGTGTAATCAGGTGGCAGCGACACACTATATCCAAAAGAAACACCTGCTCAAGCCACTGTTTCTGTTGAGAGTTACAATAAGTTGGAGTCATTAATACATGAGTTAAGAGTTGAGAATATGGAGATGGCTAGCTTGTATCATCGTGTAGCCCGTTCTAAGGCATAAGTAGAAGAGAAACTCCAGAAAATACAAGGGGCCCATGAAGCTAAAGAGAAAGAGTTTGCTGGAAGGGAAACCTATTTCCAAAGGAGAGCGTTGATGGACTCAAGAAGGGAAGCAGAGCACAAGAAGCTTCAGAAGACCCATAGGGAGACTAGACAATCTGTCACTTGGTTGAAGGAGATGAAAGACAAAGGTCAGAAGGAGTTTGAAGAGAAAGAGAATGCGTACAAGCTACAGCTCCAAGAACAGAAGGTTGAATTGGAGAAAATTCATACGATAAGAAGGTAAAAAACCCAACAGTTGGCACAAAGCCAGCAAGCTTTGGAAGAGGTACTTAAGGAGAATGTAAAGCTCATGTTGAGGGTTGGGGTGAAGAAAGCCAGGGAAGAGCTGGGACTTTCAGGGGAGGAGCCAGAGTCTTCTTGTAGTTTAGAATTTTATAGTTTTTCCTTGCATTTTGGATTACCTACAGACTTTTTGTAGGAATCTCATTTTATTTTTCCTCGCACTTTATTTGTAAGACTTGTAATCCTTCGGGAAGTTGCTGTTACTCTTGCCTGTTTTTATGATCATGTTAGTTTCCCATGGTAATCTTATCAGTATGCTAAAATCTGTTTGTCCAAAACCATCAAAATTTGAATATCTCTCAAGAAAAGCTCGTGATAGGAAGTCAATTTCTACAAGAAAAGGCCATCTGGAGTACTTTCTGTCAAAAATACCAAAACTGGGGCATATTAATGCTTGAACGTGGAAACATGAATAGTTACATTGCATGCATATAACATGTTTGTTGTTTTGTAGGTAATTCGTCAGTTTTCTAACGTTTATGTCACTTTCAGGCATTATAGCTCCCAAGAAGGTTCAGAGACAACCAACTGTACACAGATACCCTACAAAGGTGAACAGAGAGAGAGAGCAATGGATCAGAGGCAAGCAGATCTGACTGACTTGAGGACAAGAATGGACAACTTCATGACCCTCATGGCTGGGATGGGTCAAACTCAAGAGCGTTTGCGTGAACTGGTGGAGAATAATCAAGCCAAGAATAATGGGACATCAGATGGAGGTAATCGCAATGGGGCTGGCGCCCGTCACATTGAAATTCCTATGGTGCAACCAGGGGTCACTATTATCAATGATGGAGTGAATAAAATGAAGATAGATGGGCAAGATAAACAGTTCACTTTGCTGGATGAGGCGGAAGGCTAGGGAATTGACATGAATAGGAGGTTTGAAGAAATGGCTGAGCAAATTCGCGCCATTCAATCTCAGAGTTCTCTAGGGTTTGACATCATTGATCTGGGATTAGTGCCAGGGGTGAGAATTCCCTACAAGTTCAAGGTCCCTACTTTTGATAAGTACAACAGCACAGCTTGCCTGAAAACGCATCTTCAGTCTTTTATGGGAAGAATTGTTGCGCATACAGATGATGAAAAGTTGTGGATGTATTACTTCCAGGATAGTCTTGTAGGAGCTTCCTTGGAATGGTACATGAAGCTGAGCAAAGTTAATATTCGAAGCTGGAAGAATTTAGCTGAGGCATTTGTGAAACAGTATCAGTATAATTTGGATATGGCTCCAAATCGTACCCAGTTGCAGACAATGTCTCAGAGTGCCAAACAAGGGTTCAAAGAGTACGCCCATAGGTGGCGTCAGCTTGCTACTCGAGTACAACCTCCCTTGTTAGAGAATGAAATGGAAGACATGTTTATGGGAACATTGTAGGGTGTGTTTATTGAGAGACTGGCGTCTTGTTCAGCAACAAAGTTTAATGACATTGTGATAGCTGGAGAAAGGGTTGAAACTCTGTTGAAAATGGGGAAGATCCAAGACAGTGGTGCAAGTAGCTCAAGCAGTGTTAGAAAAGCTTTCAACGGACCTCCAAGAAGAAGGGAGGGAGAAACTAATAATGTGTACAGCCAAGGCCGGGGCCGTGGATACATGGGATCTTACAAGCAGGTGGCAGCTGTCACCATTCCAACAAGTCATGTGCAAAACCATAACAACAGCAACAACAACAATAGCCACAGCGTAACAACAATAAGCAAAGACCTTATCAACAGAGACAAGCTCGTCCAACTAACAGGGTGCTTGAGGCCATCCCTATGACATACACATCACTACTCCAGAGATTGTTAGATTTGAATTTGGTTCAGTTGAGGACATTAGCAGCACCACCACCTGGAGAGCATCCAGTGGGGTATGATGCTAATGCATGATGTGCATTCCATTCAGGAGCTCCCGGGCACTCAAAAGAGAAGTGCAGGGCATTACAGCATAAGGTCCAAGACTTGATTGACTCAAAAGCAATTAACTTCGCACCGCCTCCAAATGTTACATCAAACCCCATTCCAAATCATGGAGGGGCCAGGATAAAGGTTGTTGATGGTGGGGAGAGGTTAAACTTGATCTTGAGTGTGGAAGAAGTTAATACTTCATTGTTAGTGGTGAAAGACAGATTGCTGAAAGGACAGGTTTTTCCAGGTTGTGATTTTGATTGCGAGGGTTGTATGAAGTCAGTTAACGGTTGCGGGGATTTTAAAGTTGGGTTGTAGTGTTTGATTGATGAGGGGTCTCTACAGTTTAACAAGGCCGACAACAGAGATGATTGTGTGTTTACTGTGACGATTTATTTTGATCCTGCTGAAGCTCCTTCCTAGAGAGAACCAGTGACTATCTATGTTCCAGAGGTGAGTCCAGTAACCATTACTGTTCTGGGGCCAATTCCATATGTTGATGACAATGCCATTCCTCGGCACTATGGCTCATACGTGTATGTAGAAGGTCAGAAAGTGGAAAGTAAAGCAGTGACAATTGACCTGACTGTTGTGAATGTCGGAGGAGTTGGTGGATTTACACGGAGCAGACGTCTCTTTGCTCCTCAAGTTCTTAGAGGTGATCCCGAAGCTGAAGTTGTTGCAAAGGCTAAGGGTAAACAAATAGTGACTGAAGAGGTGACAACTCCTGCTACCAGACAGGGAACTTTTGAAAAGGAAGTTGAGGAATTCATGAGAATAATTAAGAAAAGTGACTATAAGGTGGTTGAACAGCTGAATCAGACCCCATCCAAGATATTCATTTTGTCATTGTTGATGTGTTCCCAAGCTCATCGGGAGGATTTGCTGGAAGTGTTGCAAATGGCGTACGTACCACAAGAGATAACTGTTAACTAGTTGGAGGCTGTGGTAGCCAGTGTGAACGCCAGCCATGGGTTGGGATTCATAGATAGAGATCTCACTTCGGAGGGACGTAATCACAACAAGGCCTTACACATCACCATGGAGTGTAAGAGTGTTTTTCTATCACATGTCTTGGTAGATACAAGCTCTTCTCTCAATGTGCTCCCTAAGAAGGCCCTCATGAAGCTGAATGTTGATGGCGTTATTTTGTGACCTAGTGATTTGATTTTGAAAGCCTTTGATGGGTCACGGAGGTCTGTGTTTGGGGAGGTGGAGCTACCGGTAAAGATTGGGTCTCAGATATTCAAGAGCACATTCTATGTTATGGATATCCAACCCGCTTATAGCTATCAACTGGGACTTCCTTGGTTTCATGTTGCTGGTGCAGTAACATCCATGTTGCATCAAAAGTTAAAGTATATGGTAGACGACCAGGTTGTTACTGTATGCGGAGAAAAGGATATTTTCATAAGTCATCTATCGACCTTCAAGTATGTGGAAATGGATGGGGAGATCCATGAAACACTTTTCCAGGCTTTTGAGACAGTTAATGTTAGTACTTTGTCTCCGGTTGCTGCAGTTCAAAGCAATGACAAGGAAGGGACTCCCATCTACTCCTACAAGCAAGCTAAGGAAGTAGTCCAATCCAGAAACGCCCAAGGCTGGGGCAAGCTTTTAGAAGTAGAAAAGAAAGATGATAAGTTTGGTCTTGGATATCAACCTGGTGGGTCTAGCTGGTCTCAGGGCAGTAAGTCCATAACATTCACAAGTGCTGGAATGCTCGACTACAACAACATTTGTGCAACAGATGAAGAAGGGGATAGTGACTGCGACTTGGATAACTGGATTCATCCATGTGCACCTGGGGAGGAGCTCTGGAACTGGTCTGCTAAAGATTTTGTTCAAGTTACTTGGCAGTCAAAGTAATTTTCTTGTTTCCATTTTATCATACTGCATGTCAAATCCTGCACTCTGCCCAAGGTGCATGGATCCATCTGTAGGGCCACCATGCTTTTAATGCATTTACTTTTTCCATGAAATAAAGGACAATTTTCAAGCAAATTGTGTTCTCTTTCTTTCGTTTTAAAATTTTTTTCAAAAAATAAAATAAAATAAAATGGCAATGATTTGTTTTCAGTGTTTTTGTGTGTTTGCGTCTCTTGAAAGAAAAAAAAGAGATTCTGAAATAAGCACATCATTTGTGCAGTGTTGATCATTCAGATTCCTGTGATAACGTTCATGCTATGACTATGCATGACTTCGACAATCCTATTTACCAAGCTGATGAAGTGATTGAGGAAGACTGTGAACTCCCTGAAGAATTGGCTAGGTTGTTGAAACAAGAGGAAAGGGTCATTCAGCCTCATCAGGAAGAAATAAAGATCATCAACATCGGGTCTGAGGATGTAAAGAAAGAGATAAAGATTGGGGCCAGTCTGTAGGCTGAGGTAAAGAAGGAGTTGATTGGTATGCTACGTGAATATGTGGATATCTTCGCCTGGTCATATCAAGATATGTCGGGGTTGGATACTGACATCGTTGTACACAAGCTGCCACTAAAGGAAGACTATCCTCCTATAAAGAAAAAGATGAGAAAACTCGCCCTGATATGGCAATAAAGATCAAGGAGGAAGTTCAAAAGTAGTGGGATGTCGGGTTCCTTTCCGTAACTAGTTATCCACCTTGGGTAGCTAACATTGTGCTTGTACCAAAGAAAGATGGCAAGGTCCGGATGTGCGTTGATTATCGGGATCTAAACAGAGCAAGTCCCAAGGATGACTTTCCATTACCTCACATTGATGTGTGTGTAGATAATACCGCTCAGTTCTCGGTATTTTATTTCATGGATGGCTTCTCCGGGTACAATCAGATTAAGATGGCACCAGAAGACATGGAGAAAACAACGTTCATTACCCCGTGGGGTACATTCTGTTATAAGGTTATGCCCTTTGGATTGAAGAATTCCGAGGCAACGTATCAACAAGCTATGGTAACTTTGTTCCAAGATATGATACACAAGGAAATTGAGTGCTATGTGGATGACATGATTTCCAAGTCCCGGGATGAAGAAGAACATTTGGTCAATCTCAAGAAGTTGTTCGACTGGTTGATAAAGTATAGATTGAGGTTGAATCCAAACAAGTGCACTTTCAGAGTGCGTCCTAGTAAATTGCTGGGTTTTATTGTTAGCCAAAGGGGAATCGAGGTAGATCCTGCAAAAGTAAAAGCAATACAAGACATGCCTGCACCAAAAACAGAAAAAGAAGTGCATGGGTTTTTAGGGAGATTGAACTACATTTCACGGTTTATATCTCATCTAACTGCCACATGCGAGCCAATCTTCAAATTATTAAGAAAAGAACTAACGATCAGGTGGAATAAGGACTGTCAAAGAGCCTTTGATAAGATAAAAGAATATTTACAGGAGCCTCCGATTCTAATGCCTCAAATTCTAAGACGGCCACTTATCATGTACTTGACTGTGTTAGAAGGGTCGATCGGGTGTGTGCTAGGCCCACATGACGAGTCTGGTCAAAAAGAGCATGCTATTTACTACCTTAGCAAAAAGTTTACCGACTGTGAATCCCGTTACTCACTGCTCAAGAAAACTTGCTGCGCTTTGGCATGGGCTACTCGCCAATTGAGACAGTACATGTTGACCCATACCACATTGCTCATCTAATAAAATGGACCCTGTCAAGTATATTTTCGAGAAACCAGCATTAACTGGAAGGGTTGCAAGGTGGAAAATGATCTTAACAGAGTATGACATACAATATACCTCCCAGAAAGCCATCAAAGGAAGTGTATTGTCAGATTATCTTGCATAATAACCGCTTGAGGATGATTACCAGCCAATGAAGTTTGATTTCCCTGATGAGGACATCATGTACCTCAAGGCAACAGATTACGAGGAACCACTTCTGGAGGAGGGGCTTGACCCTGAATCCAAAAGGAAGTTGATGTTTGATGGGCCAATTAATATCAATGGACGCGGAGTTGGTGCTATTCTTATCACTCCCGAAGGTGCTCACTTTCCCTTCGCTGCCAGAATTACTTTTGGTTGCACCAATAATGAAGCGGAACACGAGGCGTGCATAATGGGAATAGAGGAGGCCATTAATCTTCGGATTAAGACCCTCGATATATTCGGAGATTCAACCCTCGTTATCTATCAGATTACCGGCAAGTGGTATACACATCAAGAACACTTAATTCCTTATACGGATTATGCCAGAAGACTGTTGACGTTCTTTACAACAGTAAAGCTTCAATATATACCACGAGATGAGAATCAATTTTCCGATTCATTGGCTACTCTTTCTTTGTCCATCAAAGTCATGTGTTGGAACTATGTGCCCAGGATTGACATTTCCAGGCTTGACGCACCAGCTTATGCTTTCTCTGTAGACGCAGTGTCTGATGAGAAACCTTGGTACTTTAATATTAAGATTTTCCTGGAAAAACAAGAATACCCAGCTGGGGCATCATCCAAGGACAAGAAGACCTTGAGACGCCTTGCTACTAGCTTCTTCTTGAATGCAGACGGAGTTCTGTATAAGAGGAACTTTGACATGGTCTTGCTCATATGCGTTGATAGACACGAAACAGACTTGTTAATGCAGGAAGTCCATGAGGAATCCTTCGGTACTCATGCAGGAGGACATGCAAAGGCTAAGAAGTTGTTGAGATCAGGGTACTATTGGCTAACAATGGATGCAGACTGTTGTTCGTACGCCCGTAAGTTCCACAAATGCCAGATATATGCAGACAAGGTGTATGTTCCTCCTAGCCCGCTCAACGTCATGTCATCTCCTTGGCCCTTTACTATGTGGGGCATTGATATGATCGGGAAGATAGAGCCTACTGCTTCAAATGGTCATCGGTTCATCTTGGTTGCGATTGATTACTTTACCAAATGGGTTGAAGAAGAAACTTATGCTAATGTCACTCGCCAAGTGGTAGCCAGGTTTTTGAAGAGAGACATCATTTGCAGATACGAAGTTCCCGAGCGAATCATTACTGATAATTGTAACACCCCAAATTTGATTATAAGTAATTGTTTCCTATTTGAGGATATATGATGATTTTGGCAAATAGGTGGTTATGTGACCCGATGCATTATGGTGAAATTATTTTAATAATATTAATAATAAGAATAATAATCATGTAGCATTATTCGAAATTATTGTTTATTATTTAATAATTATAGAAATGGGAGTGTGGAGGTTATGTTGGTCATTTGGGAGTATAAGGAGTAATTTTATATAATATGAATAATTAGTGTGTTATTATATAATTATATTTATTTCACAAAAATATTGAAGAAAGGGTAAGGTGGTCTTTATGAGAAAAAGTAAGGATAAGTGGGGAAAAACCTAAACTGGGATAATTTTACCCAAATAGGAGAACACGATCAAAAGTTCTCACTATTCGTGTTTTTGGTGAAGAAGAGCTCTGAGGAAAGGAAAAGAGGAGAGAAAGCTCAGAGTCAGGAAGTTACAAAGAACCTTGGTGAAGAATATCAATCGGCGGAATTCTCTAAGGTATGGGGAGTTTTCATAATCTATTGTAATTGTATAAGAATTGGATTATGAGTAGATTAGATTTGTAAGAGTTTAGTGAGTTTAGGGGTTTTTGATTTAGGTTGAGTTTATGAGTAAAATCTTGATGAATTAGAGTGATAAAAATGTGTTGAATCATATAATTGATTGTATAACTTGTTGTCTCGATGTTATTGTGTTTTGATTGATGCGTTAGAATGGTTTTGGGGCGGATTGATATGAATCCCGTAGTGAAATTTGGGAGTTTTGATGATTGGAGTGCAGTCTGCAACGAGTAGCAGAAAACTGTTGTAAAACGTGCGTTAACCGGTTAACGCTATGGGTTAACCGGTTAACCATTGCAATTTTGGTGTTTTTCTGAAGTTTCGCAGGAGTTAACCGGTTAACGCTATGGGTTAACCGGTTAACACTGTTTGGATGACAAATTTTAATTATTGAAAAATCCGTAACTTTCAAACCGTAAATCTGATTCGCATTCCGTTTGAAGCGTCGGAAAGAGCATAAACTAAACTTTATTTTGATGAATAAAAATGAGAAAAATGCAATAGTTTTTATAAATGAATTTATGAAATAACCTTGTAATTGCCTCATAATTTACCGGGTACGGGTCAATTCTTGATGTGTCAGAGTAGTTATAAAACCAGTGTTCTGGGTGTAATGTCATGATGATATATATGATTATTTGATGATTGGTTTGCTGATGTGAAATGAATGATGCGGATTATTTTGATGAATTTTACGATGTAGCGCATCATTGCATTTCATAACATTCACGATGGGGCTTCGGCCTATTTGATTGCTTCAATCCCATTGTGTGGATTGAAGTGTCTCGATGATTTACGATGTGCTCCTTTGTGGAGGGTTGATGGTCATGTATCCATCTCACGATGAAATTGGTACCACATGCATATTGCATATCAGGATGGTTAGAATTGCATATTCTGGATGAATTTCATGACTGTGTTGGTGTTGCTTAATTTCATGATCGTGTTGTTGTTGCTGAATTTTATAGTTGATGATGTCATGATATGTTGTACTAATTTATTTATGTTCTATATTCTTGTACGTTTATGATATATTATGATTACTCACCCTGCTTGCTTGGAAATGTTGCCTCCTTCGTGGGTAACTTGCAGATGTCGAAGAATAGTCTTGCAGTGAAATAGGAGTTTTTCATGAGTCTCGGAGCGTGCTTTAGTGTTCCTTAGAAGTAGTTCTAGTCTATGTGTTCTGCTCTGTGTCATATAACACTGGGATGGGTTTTCTTTTGCTAAACTATTTTCAGTTATGTTATTATTTGGATAAATGTTTTTCCCATTTTATGATGTTAAATTCAGGATGGTGAAAATTATGTTTATGAAGTAAACTAATGAAGTTTTGAATTATGAAGTTTAAATTCTGCTGCGAAATGCTATATGTTATTCTTGGTGTTGATTAACCCGTGTTACGGGACAGGACACTGTTTGTTTTGAATTATGATGAAATGTGATACCCTTCTCGATGATTACTCTGATATTATTTAAATATTTTGTTTTGGGGTAGAAAGGTGTTACATTAGTGGTATCAGAGCAGGTCGGTCTGTCCGGCCAGTGTCGTTAATGTCGTTTATTTCGCTAGTGCACGATATGTGTGTGAAACACTGTCGGCACTTGTTTGTTGGTTTCTAGTTGTTGTTTGCAGAGATTAGTTTGGAATTAAGTGGGGGAGAGGCTTGCTTCCGAAATGTTATTGGTATGAAGAAGTTGGTTCGAGTTGATGTTGGTTGTGAGAGTGCAAGGTTGAGAAGACGATGTTGTTGTGGACCGGCAGGAGTTTGGACTCCTGAATTCGTATCGGTCGGGTTAGAGAAGTGTATATATTTTAGGTGGGAATTGTTTGAGAAGGAATATTTACTTTGATGGAAAAGATAAGTTGACAGATCAAGTGGCTAGATTGTTTCGCTTTGAGTGTAGTTGGATTAAGATGAGTAATTTTTGAAGCTGGAGATAGAGTAAAATCCTTGGTAGAGTTTGGAAGAAAAGGAGGAGAGAGATTGAACTTATGTTCATCAATCTCAAAATTCTGGTTTTTGAAATCTTGGAGCAGCTGTCACGAGAAGTGGCATAACTTTTTGCTCGTGACTTGAAATGAAGCGGTTCTGGACTTTTTGGAAAACTTACAGAATTACCTACAGTTTACATATAATATTTGCATTCGGGATCTTTGTGATAAGGAAGATAAGTGTGTTTTACTAGTCGGATCTGCTGCTGATTTTGGAAAATTCTGCATACGAGAATTCTTGACCAGTCCCATTGCAAGGGGAATAACTTTTTACTCGTAAGCCGGATTTGAGTGATTACTAAAGTTCTGAAATCTGCACAAAATTCTCTTCATGTTAGAATATATATTTTTGATTTGGAGGTCTTTATTGGAGAAGATAATTGCGTTCAAAATGGGGAGTGTTTTGCTGGAAATTTTAGGAAGATGAAATATTGAAAAATAATAAGATGTCGGTATTAGAGGGAATGCATAAGTATTTAGAGAATGCATAAATGTGTAATGAGGATGATTAAAGTTCTGATGTTAGATGATAGTAATGTTGAGAGGAAGATGGATGTTTGAATTGTGTTGTTAAGAATTATAATTTGAATGTAAGTCATGAATGGAAGAGAACCAAATTGGATTGTGCTTAATGTTGTAGTGACTTCGGTGTTATAAGAATATTTGAAGCAGTGTTATACAAGGGCATGTATGATGGATTGTGTATTGGATTTTGGATGTCTTGGTGAAATCGGCTAAGTCGGAATTAAGGAAACTTAGAAGATGTTGATAAGTCTTAGAGAGTTGGCAAGGAATTATGCCTACGGACTTTATACATAAGTTGAAGTATGCTATTGTATTGGGTAACGACTATTTATGCCGCTATTATGGTTGTCGGATATTTATTGACAAATTGAGGAACTGATCACCCTTAATCTATTGTTGATAATAGACGAAATCATAATTGAAGAATAGATGCGTCATGCTAACTAGTATAGTATATGAGTTAAATCAGTTGAAGTCGAGCTGGGAATTTGAGTATTGTTTGAATTATCGATGAAGAATCATATATAAGAGTGTTAGTCAGATTTAAGAATGATGGTATGAAGTTACGTTGGGAGTAAATAGTATTGTGGAAAATGTTTAGTTAAACTCTGGATAGTAAAATTATTGTTTGATGATAAATTAAGTGGCATGAGGCATGGAGTTTCTTGAGATGATTCGAGGTTAAAGTATATGGAAAAGTAAGACCAAGATTTTCAAGAGTATAGGATTGAATTGAGTTGAAAGAATCAGACGAAGTAAGATTATAAGTGGGTTTATTAAAGCGTGATTTTGATTAGAACATGGATAATTGTTTTGGTTGCGTTAGTTCAGATAAGAATTTATGAAAGGTGTGTTAGTATGAGTAAGAATCGAGGATTCAATATGTTGGATTAATTAGAAGCAAAGAAATATGAGTTATCTTGTGGAAACTGTTGTATCGATGTACCTTATATTGTCATAATGATGTAGTGTGTTTAAGGTAATTTTCGAATGAGGTATTATTTAAGATGGTAAAGTTATAGTTGTGTTGAGGATAATTGGAAATTCATGAAGTATGTAAATTTTTGACCAAAAAAATTTGGAAGTTGTCACGGTTGTATTTGTGATTGAATGTTCGGAGGTGTTGCCTTATGAATTTAAGTTGGATGTATTCGGTAACTACAAGAGTAGAATACCTATTGAAACGAAATTCAGAAGAGTTAAGTCGAAGGTGTTATGAATGTGTTGGTTTGGTGATTGAAGATGTTGGAAATAAACTTGGTAGTCCTGGAACTTTGCAGAGTAATCAGAGTGCGCAGCGAATGCGTGGTGCGGTGTAGTTGTTGTTTGCGAATGAAGACGATGTTGATAGTCGATTGTTTAGATGTTGGATTTAAATTGTGTGTTCCAGACATTTCGGGAATTAAACAAAGTGTTTTTTTAGAGGGATATAAAAGTCGACTGAGTATTCATCATGGCGCTACAAAGATGTATCAGGATTTACGCAGGTTATTTTGGTGACCAGGTATGAAAAAGGGTATTGCTGAATTTGTATATGTTTGTTTGACATGCTAGAAGTCGAAGATTGAACATCAGAGACCTTCAGGTATGATGCAACCATTGAATGTTCCTGAGTGGAAACGGGATAGCATTTCCATGGATTTTGTGACTGGGTTACCTAAGACTACAAGAGGTAATGATTTGATGTGGGTAATTATTGACTGATTAACTAAGTCGGCACATTTCTTGTCAAAGAAGATTAATTATTCTATGTAGAGGCTAGTTGAGATTAATATTGAGGAAATTGTGAAGTTGCACGGTGTACCTTCGAGTATAGTATCAGATAGAGATCTGTGGTTTACGTCGAAGTTTTGGAAGAGTTTGCAAGATGCTTTGGGTACTAAATTGAGGATGAATTCTACTTATCATCATCCACAGACGGATGGTCAGACGGAAAGGACATTCCAATCTTTAGAATATCTGCTGAGAGCTTGTGTTTTGGATCAAGGAGGATCTTGGGATAGTCATTTGTCGTTGGTTGAGTTTACATACAACAACAATTTTCATGCTAGTATTGGAATGGCTCCATATGAGGCGTTGTATGGTAGACATTGTCGCACTCCATTGTGTTGGTATGAGTCAGGAGAGAGTTTGGTGCTTGGGTCAGAGGTTGTCCAGGAAACAACTAAAGATAAAAATAATTTGGGAAAGGATGAACACGTCGCAGAGTCGTCAGAAGCGTTATTGTGATAAGGGAAGAAAATCACTTGAGTTCCGAGCGGGAAGATCAGATGAAGGAGTCATATCCGACTCTATCTACTTCAGGTAATTTTCGAGGACGAAAATTCTTTAAGTGGGGGAGAGTTGTAACACCCCAAATTTTATTATGAGTAATTGTTGCCTATTTGAAGATATATGACGATTTTGGCAAATAGTTGGTTATGTGACCCGATGCATTATGGTGAAATTATTTTAATAATATTAATAATAAGAATAATAATCATGTAGCATTATTCGAAATTATTGTTTATTATTTAATAATTATAGAAATGGGAGTGTGGAGGTTATGTTGGTCATTTGGGAGTATAAAGAGTAATTTTATATAATATGAATAATTAGTGTATTATTATATAATTATATTTATTTCACAAAAATATTGAAGAAAGGGTAAGGTGGTGTTTATGAGAAAAAGTAAGGATAAGTGGGGAAAAACCTAAACTGGGATAATTTTACCCAAATAGGAGAACACGATCAAAAGTTCTCACTTTTCGTGTTTTTGGTGAAGAAGAGCTCTGAGGAAAGGAAAAGAGGAGAGAAAGCTCAGAGTCAGGAAGTTACAAAGAACCTTGGTGAAGAATATTAATCGGCGGAATTCTCTAAGGTATGGGGAGTTTTCATAATCTATTGTAATTGTATAAGAATTGGATTATGAGTAGATTAGATTTGTAAGAGTTTAGTGAGTTTAGGGGTTTTTGATTTAGGTTGAGTTTATGAGTAAAATCTTGATGAATTAGAGTGATAAAAATGTGTTGAATCATATAATTGATTGTATAACTTGTTGTCTCGATGTTATTGTGTTTTGATTGATGTGTTAGAATGGTTTTGGGGCGGATTGATATGAATCCCGTTGTGAAATTTGGGAGTTTTGATTATTGGAGTGCAGTCTGCAACGAGTAGCAGAAAACTGCTGTAAAACGTGCGTTAACCGATTAACGTTATGGTTTAACCGGTTAACCATTGCAATTTTGGTGTTTTTCTGAAGTTTCGCAGGCGTTAACCGGTTAACGCTATGGGTTAACCGGTTAACACTGTTTGGATGACAAATTTTAATTATTGAAAAATCCGTAACTTTCAAACCTTAAATTTGATTCGCATTCCGTTTGAAGCGTCGGAAAGAGCATAAACTGAACTTTATTTTGATGAATAAAAATGAGAAAAATGCAATAGTTTTTTAAATGAATTTATGAAATAACCTTGTAATTGCCTCATAATTTACCGGGTACGGGTCAATTCTTAATGTGTCAGAGTAGTTATAGAACCAGTGTTCTGGGTGTAATGTCATGATGATATATATGATTATTTGATGATGTGTTTGTTTATGTGAAATGAATGATGCGGATTATTTTGATGAATTTTACGATGTAGCGCATCATTGCATTTCATAACATTCATGTGTTCCTTAGAAGTGGTTCTGGTCTATGTGCCCTGCTCTGTGTCATGTAACACTGGGATGGGTTTTCTTTTGCTAAACTGTTTTCAGTTATGTTATTATTTGGATAAATGTTTTTCCCATTTTATGATGTTAAATTCAGGATGGTGAAAATTATGTTTATGAAGTAAACTAATGAAGTTTTGAATTATGAAGTTTAAATTCCGCTGCGAAATGCTATATGTTATTCTTGATGTTGATTAACCCGTGTTACGGGACAGGACACTGTTTGTTTTGAATTATGATGAAATGTGATACCCTTCTCGATGATTACTCTGATATTATTTAAATATTTTGTTTTGGGGTAGAAGGGTGTTACAATAATGGTTCCAACTTAAACAACAAAATGATGGCAAAACTGTGTAAGGACTTCAGGATTCAACATCACAATTTGTCTCCTTATCGGCCAAAGATTAACGGCGCGGTAGAGGCAGCTAACAAGAATATTAAGAATATTGTACAAAAGATGGTTGTCACTTACAAAGATTGGCATGAGATGTTACCATTATCATTGCATGGGTACCGAACGTCAGTCAGGACATCAGTCGGGGCAACTCCTTTCTCCTTGGTGTATGACATGGAGGCAATCTTTCCTGTTGAGATAGAAATTCCTTCTTTACGTGTGATCATGGATGTGATGCTTGATGAGGCTGAATGGGTACGCGCTCGTTATAACCAGTTGTGTCTAATTGAGGAAAAGAGATTAACGACTATCTGTCATGGTCAGCTTTATCAGAGGAGGATGAAGTGAGCATTTGACCAACGAGTACATACTCGAGAGTATCAAGTAGGTTAGCTTGTACTCAAAAGAATCATTCCTCCAGGTTCAGATCACAGGGCCAAGTGGACCCCAAACTACGAAGGCCCATTCATAGTAAAGAAAGTTTTCTCTGGTGGGGCACTGATGCTCACCACTATGGATGGAGAAGACTTCCAATCCCCTGTTAACTCGGACGCAGTTAAAAAATACTTCGCATAAAAGACCCGCTGGACACAAAAATAGAATTAAAGTCCAGGCAAGAAAAAGGCATCCCGGCGAGCTAAAAATAGAATAAAAGACTCGGGTAAAAGTTAGGGAAAAAAATGTACACCCGCTGAGTTGAAAAGCCACATCGGACTGCTCAGGCAAAAAAGGGTATCCCGGTGGATTGAAAACCAGAAAGGGGCGATCCACGCAAAACAAGGGAATAAGCGAACAATTGCGATCTGGGTAATCTAAAACAAATCATCGTTTCATGCAGTCTGGGAATATCAGAAGGGTAGGAATCAGTCCCCTCATCTTCTTCAGAAAGCGAAGGCAAGAACAGAAAGTCTTGAAGACATATTGGTCATAGCAGGAAGGAAATGCATTGGAATGCCGTGTACATTGCCATTAAAATAGTTTCTTTTCTCAATTTTTATGGTAGCTACCTCTTTCCAGGTAGTTGCTTCCTGATGTAAAACTTTGCCTATTAAGAGGTTTTCTCAATAAATGAATATTCAGTCAAAAGCTGTGTTGTGTTGTGTTTACTTTGTTTGCAAAAATGTCCTGATTTTTTAGCAAAAAAAAAGAGCATTGCATTTGAGACATGGTGATTTTTCTAAATAATGACATTGCATGGAAGCATTTAAAACTATCTTTGAGTGTCGGGTGATAATGGATGAACATATCATACCATGCAAGTCCCCGGGGCACATGTGTGTATACTGTTGTTGCAGGTTTTGCAGGGTGGTGTCGTATTTCCCCAAGTAGAGAATGTTCCCCAACTGAGTTAGAGTAGGTGGAATCCCTAGTAGAACTTCAAAGCTAATTGAAGAGGTTTCTTCCCCAAGCGGTTTATCTTTCCACAAGTGAAGTATTCCTGACAGGCAGCTGAACGCCTGATTTCCCCACAGAGGTGGTTGGGATATACAACCATCATTGAAGTAATTCCCCAGAGAAGCTGCCAATTTATTTTTGGCTAGTGAGATGATACACACAGTTATTCATCTCCCCAACCATAGTTAAGTGTTAAGGCATCTTGACTTGATTCTCCCATGCAGAGTTGTGATTCTTATTGCCAGTCAGGCACTTGTTGTTGCTCGTATGCATTCCCCAACACTCATCTGTGCTTGATATTTGCTTGTTGCTTGTCTTCATTCCTCAACACTTGTATGTGTTTGTTATCTGTTTGAAGCTCGTCTGCACACCCAACACTCATCTGTATTGCTACTCCAAATGCTCGTCTGTGTTGGATTTCTGGTACTCGTTTGTATTGCTACTCCAAATGCTCATTTGTGTTGGATTTCTGGTACCCGTCTGTATTGCTACTCCAAATGCTCGTCTGTATTGGGTTTCTGGTATTCGTCTGTACCAGTGGACGATATTCGTCTTTATCATTGCCTGAAGCGCTCATCTGCGTTTCTTAGATCATTGTCTGATATCCGTTTATATCATCGACTAATGGCACTCGTCTGTGTTCTCTTGATGATCATCCAATACTCGTCTATGTTGAAGAGGTTTGAAGTCCTTACGGTGGGATTAAAAGTCAAAATGGTAACCGGTCCTGGCATAACAGGTTATCCGAAGGAGGTTCGTCTGTCTCAGACACCACTTATTTACGTAAGATTCATGAAGAGGGTTCATCAAATCCTAATGTTGCACCTGGCGTAACAGGTTATTTGAAGAAGGCTCGTCTGTCTTAGACCATATATTTATGGAGAATATATGAAGAGGGTTCGTCTATCTTGATTATGCATGTCTATCCCACAGACTTAAGTGCATCACTGGTCCTGGCGTAACAGGTTTATCCGAAGGAGGTTCGTCTGTCTCAGGTCATATATTTTTGCAAAATGTATGAAGAGGGATCGTATACCCAGTTCCTGGCGTAACAGGTTTATTAGAAGAGGGCTCGTATGTCCAGTTCCTTGTGTAACAGGTTTGCGTGAAGAAGACTCGTCTGCCTAAGTTTTTCTTATCCAGCGTAACAATTCAATATGGAAGGAGCTCGTCTGCTTTGTCTTCCCTTCATTCATCTGGAGAGTTATTTGGTTGGGTTTATTTCCCATTTCTGCATTCTACAGCAGAGTGAAAATTTCAGGCCTTCTTGGTATTCAACCACAGTTTATCTTGAGCAGTCGATAGCCCGTGCTATCGTCCTTTTTCATATTAACAGTTTCTTTAATAGGGGCAGCTGTAATACCCCAAATTTTCCCTCTTCTTTCTAAGCATCATCATCATATCATAATCATCATAAGCATGTCATATCCTTAGCATTTTTGCATAGAAAAATGAAGCATAGCACTCATATGTTCTAGCATAAGGTATATGATCAATCATCCGGGAACTCACGTTTTTTTACAAGTCAAAGTCAAGAGCCAGTCGACCTAGCAAGAAGCTCACAGGGCCTTTTGTATGAGCCCCATATCATGGTCAAAGCCCTGGGAGGATTAAGAATCAAGATCAGATTAGAATGGTTGGCACAAATGGATTCTTGGAGTTTCCCACTAAATGGAGGGAAAATTCAAATTTTTCCTGCGTTAACCGGTAAACGGTTGCGAATTTTGAATTCCAGCAGCATGTTCAGCATGTGTGTTTTGGCTCCATTTTTCATTTTGATTATTTTATTCATTTTTAATTAATTGGGAATTATGGAGAAGGATCTAGAGAGTTTACCAAGCCTAATTCCAATGCTAGATCCTAATCACCTTTTTAAGCTAATTCCAAACCCTTTTTTTGGACTCCAAACCAAATTTTTGGGCCCTAAACCTAGATGATATTTATCCCATTTCCCTCCAAACCAAAAAAAAAATGCTCTCATAATTCACACTTCTTATTTCTGAGTTTTCACTACTCTCTCACCATTCTCTCATTTTCTCTCCCAATTTCCAAATCACTCAAAGTTCCTCTTCTTTGAAGATCACCAAACTTTGCATTAAAGTTTGTTGATCTTGGAACTAGACCTTCATCCATAGCTTCTTTGCATCAATTTTTTGGTTTCACTACTTGGTTCAGATCTAATTTGGTGGTTAGAAGTGCTTTTGGAGCCAAGTTCTTGCATCAAGATCCTTTGCTTGCATTTATTTTGCATTGTGTGTGAAGAATAGCACTGGATCTTCAAAGTTTTCCGCGAGATTCCTCATTTCCAGCTCAAACATAATTTACCAAAGCATATCTCAGCTTTGTAGGTTGGTTAAGTTCAGATCCATCTATGTTTTTAGCTTATTTGCATGCTTGTGCTTAGATCCACCATGTGCTTGTGCTATTTGCTTGTCTTGCTTGAAATTTTTGGTTGGTTTGTGATTGGATCTATGTGTTAATGTTCATGAGCCTAATTTTGTTTGATTAATGTGAATTGATCTTACTGATTTCATGCATAATTGATTGCTGGACTGTTGGTGGATTATTTGAGATAAGCTGGTTTGGACTAATTTTTCTGCAGGTTTTATTGTTGTCCGCACAGTGTTAACCGGTTAACGCTTTGGTTAACCGGTTAACGCGTCTGTTTTCTGGGTTATTTGCTGCAGGTTTAGGTTGGTTAACCGGTTAACGCATTGGTTAACCGGTTAACACTGAAGCAGGGTGCTATTTTTGGGTTGTTTTGAGTTTGCGTGCTTCTTATACTTGCCCTAATCACCATGGATCATTGTGTGACCATTTTATATGTTTGTTTAGGGTAGTTTTCTTGCTGGTTGATGCATGCTTTCATTTTCTCGACACGTGAATTCATGTATTTTCAAAGCATGGCATGTTTGATGACTTTGTTTTCTTGAAACTGTGAACATGTTAATTCCATGAATTGTGTTGATGTGTTAGCATTGATTGATGTGTTGGATGTGTGCTGGAAATTTTGCTAACATTTGTAGGTGCAATGGTAAGAGAAGTGTGGATGTTTATTCACATTTCGATTCTTCATATCATCTTTTTACTTTGCTTTCTATGTTGTGATTGTTGATATGCCTTATGCCATCACGTGATTCAATTCTTCGTTCCCCCTTTAGAAGCAACTTATCTCCTTTAGAGGAGTAAGTTGTTCTCTAGATTTCTTCTCCTCTCCTTTGCTTCTTATTTTCTCTACTTCTTCATTAGGATAGCTTCAAACCACACTAACCTTAGGATCACTTTTGCATGATAATTTTAGGTTTAGTCTTTCCCCATTAGACTTTTACCTTTTGCTCCTTTGGTTCTTTCTCTTCTCATCTCAATACAAAAACCTAAAAAACATTAATAAAGAAAGAAGTGACTTCTTGTGCAATAGCCTTATTCCATGAGGCATATGTATTCATTCCATCTTGGAATAATACAATTGTCTAGCATGATACACAAGTCTGATCAGGAGGTCATCTTCATCAAGAAAACCATAAAAAATACTTCTTCATTCTTAATCACTAAAACATTTAATAACTTCAGCAAGTTAGTGAGCTTAGGCCCTTGCCCTTGGAAACAAGTCTTGGATAAACTCTTCTTACTTGGTGTGCTTGTTCTATTATTCCATCTTGGAATGTAGTAACATGTACACATTCCATGGAAAAGAGTTTGAGTTTACTCTGTTGTGCCACACTCATAAAAAACTCTTAAAAAACACAAACAAACAATAAGCGTCTCTCCTTCGGGACTTCTTTTCTCATCACCTTCACTCTGAACGCGAACTTGCTACTACTTGTCACTTTGCAAGACGGTAACACACTCGTCGTACGAGCCTGCAACACCTGAGCATTGGCATGAGCAGTTCAAGCTTTTAAAATACAAGCAATTTTTTCCACCCCTAGTTAGGGGAACTACAGCGACTCTGATCCTCATTGTCTAGATGAGGTACGTAGGCTGCGGGGTAGGGCCTGTTCGAGCACACTCTTTTATTTTCCCTACATTTCCCCCCTTTCTTTTCTTTTTATCCAGTTTCATTTCCTTTTCTTTTGCAGCAGCTTTCATTTCTTCACCCATTGAAACAGTTTCTTTGCAAGCGTGGATCCCGTCGGGTACGGCGGACGATCTGGGGTGCTAATACCTTCCCAGGTCGTAACCGACTCCCGAACTCAGTATCTTTGGTTCGCAGGACCTGTCTCCTTCATTTTCTTTTCTTCATTTTGTGCAGCATTACCATTCTCGTTCCTTCGGGATAAAAATGCCTGGCTGGCGACTCTACCCTCTTCCGCGCCACTTTCGCGTTTGTACCAGGATGGAAATCCAGGGAGTGACACATACTGGTGCTACTTTTGATATTTTCGGTTTTGTGTTTTTCTTACGTGAGCCAAGAGTTGGGCATTGTAAAGCTCTTAAGGGTTTGGTTTAAAGTCCTAATCTAAGATTAGGGACCTTCCTCCTTGAAGAGCTGGTTTTAGTGTACCTTTTCTTGTTCTTAGGTATCGTTTGTATGGTAGTTTATTTTTGTTTTATTAGTGGTTTTTCTTTCTATGTTTTCTGCTCTGCCATTAGTTCTAGCGATAATGGTTGCTGGAAATCTTTGTCGAGAGTGGGAGGTTGTGAGGAGATTCCAGTCTCATTCAGATCAACCTTCTCGTAGATTAATTTGGAAGAATATAGGGGAAAAGGGATCGAAAGTGATTTTCAAAATGATTCTACGTTTTTTTTTACGGCTTTTCCAGATTCCCGTGAGGCTACACAAATGTTTGATGTTTTCAAAGATTATGGTCTTGTTTTGGAAGTTTCCATTCCAGCTAGGAAAGACAAGAGAGGTAGAAGGTTCGATTTCGTCAGATTTTGGAAGATTGACGATGAACACCTGCTTGCCATTAAGATTGACAATATTTTAATTATTGGCAATAAGATATTCTATAACACCCAAAGTTTCAAATGGAAGTATGATCTGAGTTTGGTGTGGTCAGAGTTAATGGAGTTGTTGGTTTAGACCGTGGCTTGAATAATGAGAAGTAGTTTAAAGGTAATCAATATTCGGACACAGTGTTACATAAAGAAGAAGTGTCTTATGTGTAACACCCCAAACGTTTCCCTCTCATTTTCATTTAGCATATCACATTGCATTCATAACTCCACATCCTTGTACAAAAATTAGAGCATAACATTCATGGCTAAGGCCTAGGGCTTGTGATCAATGACTGAGGAAGTTGAAGATCATCCAAAAGCAATAGAAGGGTCACATGGCTTATAAACATTATTCAAAGGATTCATAACATTCCACAAGATCTTAATTGATTCCTCAAGTCTTAGAAAGAGGTGGATTGATCAAAGAATTCAAGCAGTGCAACACCTCCTAACTAAAGGAGTGAAATTAAGGTTTCTGATTAAAGAGGCTTCCCACTGAAATTTTGATTCAAACTTAATCTCATTATTTTCCACATGATGTAAAGTATCTAGGGTTGAACAATCATACATTGGATCATTTCAGAGGGTCTTCAATTGGTCAGTTACTTGAAAAGAAATTGGGGAAAAGTGAATTGTGTTGAGGAAAAAGTAAACTCCTGACTTTTTGAGGTCAAAATCATGAAATTGATGTTACAAGGAGCCCATGGACAAAATTTGATCAAGAAATGATGGAGGGATCATCAAAAAACAAGAAAATCAAAGCTTACCATTTTTGGAAAATTAGGGTTTCCAAAAATGGCAAGTTTTGACCATTTTTCAGTCAAGTTCAAGAGAGTCCTTCTACCAAAATAAAAGTCAAATGAAAATTCCACATGGGCTGTTCAAAAAAGGGCATCCTAGGTAGAACATGGGCTGTTCAAATCCATAGGTAGAACATGTTCATGGGATTAAAATTGAAGAAGTTATGATCAATCAAAGTTTGATCAAACTAGGGCAAACTACGGCAAAAACCAAGTCAGGCCTTGCATCCTGCGCACGCCAGGTAATGCATTTTCACAAACATGTGGTATGCAAGAAGTATGGTCCAATTACTCCATCAAGATGACCTCAAAAGAAATTTTTTCCTACATCAAAGTTGTTCATTGTTGCATTATCTACAACTTTCAGGTTGGAAGATTTTTCATATGATCAATTTTGTGAAAGTTATGGAGGTCCAAAGAGAGGTGTCAATACTGATAAAGTCATAAGGCAATTTGTGCAAGGCAAGCCAAGTCATGCAGACCAATTATGCAGCTTCATGACATGTAATTCAATGACCAATTTAAGGTACTTAGAGCCATTGTTTCATCATGAGTCAAACATCAAACATGTTGTATGAAGATTGATCTTCAAAGTGAGTCCAAGAAGTGCATCATTTGATAGCTTGTGCTGGAAGCAACATTTAATGGAAGATCACAACATGCCACCTGATTTCTTGTGTATCAAGGCAATGCTGCAAAGATTGGTTTGATTTAGTCTAAGTGTGGTTGGTTCATTCATCATGCAGTGATCATCTTGCTTCATTCAGAAATCTCAAATCATCTCATGTGTGCATGATCACACCAAGTACCATGCATATCTTTGAAAATCAAATTAAATGACAAGTTTCAAACATGATCAAGTATGCTTCTTTTCTTTGATCAATTCAGTCACATTGCATTCCACTAAACCAAACCATAATAAACATGAACATCAATGCATTGAATCACATTTGAGCAAGCCAATTCAGCTAAGCTCATTGCACTCTACACCCTTCATTTTGGTCCTTACACCATGGTTAACTAATCTAACTAAGATTCTAACTGTTAACCCAAGCTAGTTAGCATTAACCTCAGATATATAAGCTCATTCGTAATTGAATTTTTCACTAGTTTGGCTATGCATTTTGCTTCGAGCAAGCTTCAAAGTTCATCAATACATCTCAATCATCATCAATTCAGCTTCATCATCATCTTGAGATCAGTTTTCATAGCTCAAATCATCCAAATTCTCAAGAACAAGCTTTTGCATTATTCTACATTTCCTTCAATTCTTCAAGACTCCATAACCTTTGAGTGCTTATTTCACTCCATTGAAGATCAAGAGGAAGCATAGAGCATAGCTGGATCCTCATCTCTGGTTTTCCTCAGCAAAATGAATCACTGCATCTTAGGTTTTCACCTTGATTCTCATGACTTGATTTCAAGCTTTTTGGTTGTTTTTATGATGTTTGAAGCTTTATAGAAGCATTGCAACACCGAGCTAGTTGATAGGCATTATAGATGCTTAGTTTCAAATTTAGGTTGGAAATTGTTTGCTTCGATTTTCATTATTGGTGAGGGATAAATAAAAACAAAACTTGGATTTGTGATGTACTCAGTGAGATTAACAAAATGATGGTTTTAGATTCCATTTTAGTGGAGATTTAAGGTTGCCCTATCCAGAGCTCATCATAGAAGATGATCGGAGGTCTTCTCCGGTAGCCGCAATAGTCACTACAACAAATAAGACCTTAGACAACGCTTTTTTTCACTTAGACAACGCTTTAAAGCTTTGTCTAAACCTCCGCTGCTAAAGGTTTAGACGGCGCTTTTTAAATCTTAAAAGCGTTGTCTAAGGTACCCTTAGACATCGCTTTTAGGAATACCTTAGACATCACTTTTGATTTAAGAGTTGTCTAATCCCCTCCTATTTTAATTTTTTTAGGTATACCTTAGACATCGCTTTTAGAAAATGCTGTCTAAGCCCCCCCTTAGACAGCGCTTTTGCCAAAAGTGCTTTCTAAGCCCCCCCCCCCTTAGACAACACTTTTAGTGTAAAGCGTTGTCTAAGGTATACGAAAATTTTTGAATAGTTTTTTCGAAACCACTTTTTTTACCAGGTTTTTAAACCAGAATTTTGACCTGTTTTCAACCAATTTTTGGAAGACAAATATCACAAATTATATATCAATTTATGCACCAAAATTATAAATCCAAAATTGGCAATTCAAACCAATATATATATATATATACCAATTCAAACCATTTTGGCCTATTATAATTACAAGTCATTGCATTTTACTACAAATGTACATATTATAAGTACACATATCTAATCCATCCAAAGCATTGCTTCAAATATACATAGGTCCTGAAATAACACAAAAATTGTAATTCAATTAATAAACAATATTATAGAAATTACAACGTTACATGTATATAAATTCTCATCAATTAAAGTAAGAGTACAATATTATACCTCACATAACACCTAGCTCTATAATGAATTGACACCATTCCTCTTTGGTTTCGTCCACTTGATCTTTTGGCATAGTGAGTTCCCTAACCACTTTGTGTAATTTTATATCCCAACTGTTTGATCATGTTCATCGTACGTCCATAATCCTGCCAGCGAATAAATGAGGCATGCGTGAGTCACGTGGGAACTTAAGTGGTTGAAGGTCTTGTGTGTGTTTTATCCACCATCATATCATGTGTCACTTAATCTGATCCATTAGATTTGTATACTTTGACTTTGATTGTGTGTGTCAGATTGATCAAAAGTTCTAGATGGAGTCAATTTGTTGACCAAGGTCCACCATAATATTTATGTTTAACGTATTTTGGATTGGGTTCAATGTGATATTCACACCCCCACGCACAATAGGCCCAATGATCTGCACTGGATTTCATTCATTTTCACACCTCCTTTGCATTTTCTTTGCATTTAATTTCTTTTCTTTTTCAGTTCAATTTTTATTTTATAAAAATACAAAACCTCATCCAAAAATCATCAACTAATTCAGGGATTAGTTTTGACATTTTTCCAAATTTCTTACATTTTTTAATTTTATTTTTCATTATTTTTTGAGCAAGAATTAATTTCCCATTTTATTTCTTATTGAATTTCTTCATTCTTGACCATTTGTTCTTCGCAAATTAATTTCTACCAAATGAAAAATGATCTTAATCCCATTCTTGTGCAATTTTTTGATTGAGTCAAACTACAATTTTTTGTGAGATATTTCAGAGGTTTGTTACCCTCTGGATTATGACTTTGAATCTTAATTTTCATGATTTTTCTATGTCATTAGATATATTTTTTGGTACCTTGTTCCACAAGCTACATTTTAGGGTTTATTTTCTCATCCTTCTAATTCAATTTTCGTAAGGCATTTATGCCATCTATTTGAGATCCTTAATTTCAGTTTTTAATATCCCATTTTATGTTTTTAAGTCACTTGTGTCCATCTTAGGTCTTTTACTTTGATTTTTTGGGTTACTTGTACCTTAAGTTTCATATGTGTTCATGTATGCTTACTTTGCCCTAATTCATATACTTCTTTCATCCTAACTTTTTAAAATCAATTTTGTGAGTCTTGCACCCATGTTATATCATTATTACACATCTTATAAGTTTCCCACATCCATTGTCACATCTTTACTTCAAGTCATAAGTCCTTTTGTTTCACTTGATTTACTTTTGTATATTAAAACTTCAAAATCAAACCTCTTTGTCCCTTAACCCTATTATGTTCCAAACATGTTACTTGGTGGTTAATTTTTGAGTTCAATCTTAATCATAACTTTTCATTAAACCCTTGGTTTTTGTATGGAGATTTCACATTTGTTTGTTCATGTTTGGCTTTTTCTTCTAAGTCTTTCTTTACTTAAGAAATCACATGATCACCTATTCTTACTCCTTCTTCATTCAATCTTGTTTGAATCTCTTTCACTTGAATATCTTTGTTCTTACTTAAATTCATCATTTGAGATACTTTCATTTAGTGTTAGATTCTGGTTTTAACATTCACCTTTACCTAATTCAAGTTTACTTTGCATAATCATCC
Organism: Lathyrus aphaca; assembly: GCA_963966055.1. Classification (NCBI taxonomy): domain Eukaryota; kingdom Viridiplantae; phylum Streptophyta; class Magnoliopsida; order Fabales; family Fabaceae; genus Lathyrus; species Lathyrus aphaca. The sequence goes on from OZ014522.1 coordinate 317,079,941, forward strand.
AACTTCTCCATCTAACTTCACCTTGATTTCAATTAGGGTTTAATACCTCATTAGGACATAGATTGTAGTTGATTGATCTCATAACCTTAGAATAAATAAGTAAGGTTTAACTACTAACTTTAGAAGCTTTTTATCATATAGGATCCTTTAGATCTAGGTATTAACCCTAGGAAACCCTTAGTGCTTTCCCTTTGCTAGTTTGGGCTAGTTTTAACTTTTGCCATGCTTTATATTTCAATATGCTTTGAAAAGCTAACATTTGTTTTGTAGGGAGGCTGAGGTAAGCCTTGTTCATTTAATTCCTTCCTCATTTATTTATTCTTTCTAAGTGTGTTTGCCTTAGCACTTGGTGCTTTGCTTGTATAGGCTATTCCCCTCTTTAGAAAACAACTTAACTTCTTTAGGAAGTAAGTTGAGTTCTAAGCCTTATTTTACCTTTTCCTTTTCTCATTAGGATTAGGAAACCACACAAACCATTAAGATCTCCTTTTGAATGCAATAAACAACTTAGGGTTATGTCTTAGTTCCCCTAGTTTTTCACTTTCACGATTTGAGTCTCTCTCTCTCTCTCTCTCATCTCATAAAGAAAACAGTAACAAGACACCTAATAAAGGTTAAACTTTCTCGTACGCTAGGAGACTTTGTCGTGGGTTACTTATACATGTCCGATTTAGGGGCGAGGTGTAAGGTATATACCACGATGAACAAGTCTTAGTATGATAATATTTCACAAACAACAAAAAACAACAAAACACTTCTTTAAAAGACAGTAAACAAACAACAAACATCTTTTCCTGCGGGAACTCTCTTCTCATCTCATTCACTCATAACGCAAGAACTCACTTCGACATGTCACTTTGAAAACCAATAAACGCACTCATACCAGACGAGTCTGCAACACCTGAGCATAGTAATAAGCAGTTCAATTAATAAAAAAACACAAACAAGTCCCCGCCTTAGTTAGGCGAACTACGTCGACTCTGATCCTCATATTCCCGATGAGGTATGTAGGCAGCGTGGTAGGGCCCGTTCGAGCACTCTTTATTTTCCCTACATTTTCCCTCTTTCTTTTAGTTCTTTTTTTCCCCGATCCCTCTCTCATTCCAGTTCCAGTTAGAATTTCTTTTGTTCAACAACAGTTTATTCCTTACCCTTTAAAATAGACTAACAAACGTGGATCCCGTCTGTAACGCCATGATTCGATATTTCCCAATTTTGTTGAGTCTTTTATTTTATTTGAGTGATGATTGTCTTATTTGTGAAATTGACATGATAATATGATATGTTGATATGTTAATGTGATATGTTGGTATGATTTGTGATTTTACCGTTTTGTGAGTTTTCGGGTAAAAATTAGATTGAATGGTATTTTAGACATTTGCTAATTAGCAATAAATTATAATTTGTGTAGAATTATTATTTTATGAGAAAATGATATTTTGTGGAAAAAAGAAGAAATGGGTTATGTGTAGAAATAGTAAGTAAGAGTTATAAGAGAGAAAAATATAAAGAAAGAGGGAATTAAAGAAAAAAAGGAGAAAGAAAAGGAAGAGAAGAGAAAAGAAGAGAAAAGAGGAAAAGTTGGAAAATCATCAAGATTGCTCCTAGGAATCAAAACAATCGGGTAAGGGTGATAAACATTGTTCTCTTAATCTTGTATGTGATTATGTATGTGCTAGATTGTGTAGGTTTTGTTTTGGTGAAGTTTAGAGAGAATGAAATGTTAGGGTTTTTTATGAAGATGTGAGAGATGGTAGATTAATTGGTTAGAAGTTGTTATAATCAAAGTATGTTGTTGAATATATGTCATTGATCATGATTTTGGAGGTTTATTTGAGTTTTAGAGGGTTTTGAGAGAACTGTTGTGCAGCTGAGATTTCTGAAAACGCAGTGTTCGCTCAGCGAGCAACATGTCGCTCAACGAGTTTTCCAGAGATATCCTCGCTCAGCCAGCCTGGGAGTTTTGGTTTGGTAATTTCTTTGGTTTGTAACTTGAGTTTCGGTTATCTGTTTTTAGTGTTCTTTATATCGTTTCGAAGCTAAAAACGTGTAGAAATAATTGATGCTAAAATAGGTAATGTTTAGCCGACTTTTGCTCGAATTTCCCGATAAAATGTAAATGAGTTAATTATGGATATGTGGGTTTGATGTGATGTTGCGGCCGTTTGACAAATGAATACATTGCTTGAATTGAATGCAAATGTATTCTAATTGAATGAGACGAGTTCATGATTATGTTTTGAATAATGTATGCATTTTCAAGAATTGTGTGTGTCATTTTGCATGTGAAGCATAATGTATGCATTCTTGTGTTGTGGGATTCTTTATGAATCTGTTGTATCATCGTGTGCTCATGTGGAGTGTGAGAGATGACTACAACACGATCGTGTGTCCATGTGGGGTGTGAGCGTTCAGATTATGTGCCTGTGTGGAGTGTGAGCAATCCATAAACATTGTGTGTCTATGTGGGGTGTGAGCAATAGGTGATTTATTCACATTGATTGTGTGCCCGTGTGGGGTGTGAGAAATCGGGTTGTGTGCCCATGTGGGGTGTGAGCAACCCTTAAACATTGTGTGCCCATGTGAGGTGTGAGCAATGGGTGAACAGCGTATGTCCGACGGGGAGTTACTTTAGGTAACGAGCGATGATTCCAATTAGTTCCTGAGTGAACTTGATGATGATTGAGTCGGTACCGCATTGCATTTGCATAGAGTCGTGAGTCTGTCTCTATGATTTGCATTTATCATCTAAATTGTGAATTGATGAAATAAACAAGAATATATATATATATATATATATATATATATATATATATATATATATATATGTCTATATGGAGATCAAAGTATGTATTGAGGAAAACATACTTGAGTATATATGTATATGTGGATATATATATATATATATATATATATATATATATATATATATATATGTGTGTGTGTGTGTGTGTGTGTGTGAATAAACATGAATGATGTATGTTTATGTGATGTGAGTGAAGTGGTGAAAGTATGCATGATAAGTATGCTTGAGATTATGTATGTTGGAGATGATTTGTGGTGAGAACATGTTTTATGTGTATTTTATATGTTGAGATATATAATTATATACAATGTTATTATGATAATGTTTCTCACCCTTCTGCAGTTTTATGATGCTCTATGAGGCATTGCAGAGTAGGTTGTTGGAGGTCTTTTTGTGAAGTTTGTCTTCATTCTTTTGGTCGGTCGGATCTGATATGTAGCACCGGGTAGCTAGGGTCGGCTTGATGCCTTTTGTGATACATTTTGTATATGTATTTTGGTGATGACTGTTTATGTAAACATGAAATATTTGGTGAATCAAACTTGTTGATATATTTATATATGTTTATTAGTTTGATGTTGTTAATGTTAGGTTTCACTGTTATTTGAATCTTTTGAATACGGGTGTAAGGATGAAATCCTTCTGTTGCAAGTTACCCCGTTTGTTGCATATCTTTAAATGAGCAGGTGTTGTATGTTTTAATTTCACTTTTGATGTGACATTCCTCTTTTATACCATGTTTAAACTATACTCTGATGAATTTTATTATGTGCCTAAGTGATTTTAATTGGTTATTTGGGGGTTTAGAAAGGGGGTGTTACATTAAGTTGTATCAGAGCCAGTGTTCGAGTCAGTTGTGTCTGTCTTGTTGTTGTGATGAATGAACTTTTGTTTAATCTTGTTGTTGTCTTTGGGAATAATCAGAATATGGCTAGTAGAAATGACAATGCAATGGCTGCTGCTTTGGAAGCAATGGCTAAGGCGGTGCAGGGGGTGCCGAAAGTGAACGCTAATGATAAGTTCAGGAAGAATCAACAACCAGTCTTCAAGGGAAGATTTGATCCCGATGGTGCTCAGAATTGGTTGAAAGAGATTGAAAGTGAAATTCTGTGATCAGGTATGAGATGTCCTAAGAGATGTCCCAACACTTAATAGGACATTTGACAAATTTAACCAAAACTTAAACAGCAAGAAAAGTAAACAACACAGAAGTTTGTTAACCCAGTTCAGTGTATAACCACACCTACATCTGGAGGCTACCAAGCCAGGAGGAAATCCACTATTAGTAATATTAATTCTAGACTTAAACCACCCTGTTTAATCTATCACTTAATACTTACCCAATGCAATTTCTACCTAAGACTCACTTAGATAAGAGTACCCTACTCACTCCCCCTCAATCACCCAGTGATCAAGTTTACAAGTTTACTGAAATTGAAGACATCCTTCAAACAAAACAGCTTGATCTTACTTAACAGTTTCAATCAAGTCACAAATGCACTTTTGCTTAAAAGCTCATAAAGTGGTACATAAAAACAACCTGCTATTAAAACACTAGACACCCTATTTGGTCTTCTGAAATTCGTACTCAATTCTATGAGTTTCTGTTGTTTAAATAGGTATCTGAATTTTGGGCTTTCTGTAGAATGATCCAGCCCTAATGTGCAGCAACTGTCACCTTGAATTTAGGGTTTGTTACCTCCTATATTCTAGGTGCATTAGGTCTTCTGTTTTAATCTGAATCTTCAATTTAAAACTCCCTACAGATGCGCCTTGTTCTGTTTTTATCCAGCATTAATTAATTCCAGATAGTTCTCCTTAAATATCTCTGATCTGTTAATCAATAATTAATTCTGGTAGCAGGTCTGAGATGTCTCAACATCTGTTGGGACATCCTGACAAAACTGAACTTAGTCATTTACACAATGTCCCAACATCTGATGAGACATCCTGAAATAAGTTCACATACTCTGTTTGCTAATGTCCCAACATCTGATAGGACATTCTGAACTGAATTTAACATTTCTTGTTTGGTCAAAAATTCTGCCAATTCTTAAACATCTACAAACTCCCCCTTTGGCTAATTTTTGGCTAACATCTTTCCTGGTTTTCAGAGTGCAGCAGAAGTTCTTTTTATCAGAGTATATCATTACTTTTCTGTTGATTTTTATTTGAGATTACTCCCCCTCAAACATACATGTGTCCTGTCTTTATCCAGTCTTTGTCTTTATCCAGTCTTGTTCCAACAGAAAAACTTATTCAGTTCAGAAGCAAACAAACAGAATTTTTTCATTCATTTAAACAGCAATTAAATCAGATGTTGTTCTCCCCCTTGGTAGACACAAAATTAGGGGCCAAAGACACTATTTCATTCATTACATTGCTGTCATTACATTTGCCTCACATACATTTGATCACTCAGAATCATCACTCTCAGTTCCCTCCTCAACTTCTGTCTCTTCATCAGCTTCTGTTTCTTCATCAGCAGCACTGTCTTCATCAGAGTTTGCTTTCAGATCTTCTTCATTCTCCAACCTTTGAATTATTTCCTCAAGCTTCTGCTTTCTAGCTTCAAGCTCTTTGCAGGTGCTTTTGAGTTCAACAATTAAAGTCTTCCTGGAGATTGGATTCTTAACAGTGGATGGACCAGCAGATGTCCCAGAAGGAGCTTCAACATCTGCAGCATGATGACTGAGGAATAACTTGTAGTGAAAAGCCAGGGGGCTCCCTCTCTTGCAGGCAGTATCCTTGTCAGTTAAAATCCCAGGATATTGATTGAGTACAATACCACACAGCAATGATGGAAAAGCTATTGGCAGCTTTGTTGCAGTAGAGATGGCATGCTTCATAGTCTGATCAAAAATATATGCTCCATAATCCATCTTGGTTTGAGTCCCCACAGCAAAGATGAATCTGGCCAGACCAGTTGAGATTGATGAAGTGTGATTGGTAGGCACCCAGTTTGCAGTTCCAATCCTGTTAAGCATGGCATACTTTCTAGTAAGCATGCTCACAGAGAGCTTTCCCTTCACAGGCCATGCCTTGACCTGGTTTGCAGTGATCACTTTACAGACTTGATTATCTGTCTTACCTAATTCATTGGGTCCATCTGTTTCTCTTCCTAGATACTCATTGATGATTTGAGGAGAAAACTGTACACATTTACCTCTAACAAAAACTTTTCTAAACTCAGAAGACTTACCATTTGAGCAATCCTCCTGAAGATTCACAATGAACTCTTTGACAAGTAGTTCATAGCAGGGAGAGAGGTCTGAGACTGTTTTGAATAGTCCTGCAGCAGAGATGAGGTCTATCAGTTCTGTGCACTCAAGTGCATTGCTGCTTAGTTCTCTTTCCAAGGCAACCCTTCTTTGATACACATATTTCCATCTGTTGACACTGGAGACATGATGGAAGGATATGTTGTCCAAGGGAGCTTCTGGGACAGCAGTTGAAGCTCTAGCTGGTGCTGGTTTCTTCTTGGGAGGAGATGTTGGGACATCTGATCCAACATCTGAATCTGATGGTGTTGCAGCTTTTCTCTTCTGGGTTTGAACTTTGCTCCATGGTTTTGTTGGACCAAAGGTAGCTTTAGCTTTGCCTTTCTTTGAACTAGCCTTCTTCTTCTCAGGGATGACAGGTTCAGCTTGCATCTTTCCTTTCCTGGACCTTAGTCTTTTAGCAATGCTGGGTTTCACAGATGCTATGATCTCTGCATTAGAGTCCTGCTCCAGATTGACCACTGGAGGAGATTGAGCAGCCTCCTCTTCAGCTGGTTGATCAGCAGGGATTTGATCTTCATTTGAGCCTTGAGCCTGTTCTTCAGAGACCTCTTCATCATTTTCATTTGAGACTTTGTCCTTAGATTGTTCCAGATCAACATCAGATGAGTTCTTTTTCTTATCTTCAGATGTTCCAACATCTGTTGGGACATCTTGTTCTGCAGCAGTGTCCTTTGTAGCTTGAGCTGGTTCTTCTTGAGGTGCAGGAATGGTGTTCAAAGGAACAGAGATCCCTTTCACCACTCTTTGTTCAGAAAAGACTTGGTTAACAATCTCCTTGATGGAATCATCAACATATTTGGAGTATCTTGTAGACATGTTAGCAGGAGAGGGAATGCCTTTAGCTTTGCTTCTGATTTGATCTTTACATCTCTTTGGTGTTCTTGCCTTTTTAGTGTGAGAGGCGCTTCCCCTGAGCTCGTCCAATGGTGTTGAAGGCATTGGCACAACAGAGATTGGAATGGCATGAACCACGTCTTCCTTGTTGAGAATTTCCTCAGTTGTTTTAGGGTTTTGAGACATTGTAGAGGAAGAAGGATGAACAGCTTTAGGGTTTATGATTTCTGAAGAATTGAGAGTTAATGTGATTCGCTTGTGATGATATGATGAGAATCTTGATAGCTTCTTATAAGTAGTTACTAAATAATTAGCCGTTACAGTCCAAATGATTAAGAATGGAATTCCCAAGGATCTTGTCCAGACTAGCTTTGCCATCTGGAACTTATGCCATGCAATGTCATATGACATGTTGGCACATCTCATTAACTGCTAAATATCACATAAACATATTCCAAGTTTCCCCCTTAAGTTCTCAAATTGTGTAGCATCCAATGCTTTGGTAAAGATATCAGCTAATTGCAGATCTGTAGCAACATGCTCCAATGAAATCACCTTCTCTTCTACAAGATCTCTGATGAAATGATGTCTGATATCAATATGCTTTGTCCTGCTATGTTGAATAGGATTTTTAGATATGTTGATTGCACTTAAGTTGTCACAGTACAATGTCATGACATCCTGTGGGACATTGTACTCAGTGAGCATCTGCTTCATCCAAACCAACTGAGAACAACTGCTACCTGCTGCTATGTACTCAGCTTCAGCTGTAGATAAAGATACACAATTCTGCTTCTTACTGAACCAAGAAATCAGATTGTTTCCTAGAAAGAAGCATCCTCCTGAAGTGCTTTTTCTGTCATCAGCACTTCCTGCCCAATCAGCATCACAGAAGCCAGTGAGAATAGGTTTGCAACCATGAAAGTACATTATGCCATAGTCACAAGTACCATTAACATATTTAAGGATTCTCTTGACTTGATTGAGATGACTGACTTTTGGATCAGCTTGATATCTTGCACAAACTCCTACTGCAAATGCAATGTCTGGTCTGCTAGCAGTCAAGTATAACAAGCTTCCAATCATGCTTCTATATAAACTATGATCTACATTCTCACCCTTCTCATCTTTAGTCAGCTTTAAATGTGTAGGAGCAGGAGTTCTTTTATGAGAAGCATTTTCCATTCCAAATTTCTTCACTATGTTCTTGGAGTACTTGCTTTGTGAGATGAACATTGAGTCTTCCATTTGCTTAACTTGCAGACCAAGAAAATAGGTTAATTCACCTACTAGACTCATTTCAAATTCAGCTTCCATCTGCTTGACAAAATGTTTGACCATCTTATCAGACATCCCACCAAACACAATGTCATCAACATATATTTGTGCAATCATGACATTTCCTTCTTCATCTTTAACAAACAGGGTTTTATCAATCCCACCTTTTCTGTATCCTTGCTTGATAAGAAATGTGGTAAGTCTTTCATACCATGCCCTTGGAGCTTGCTTCAGACCATAAAGTGCTTTCTTGAGTTTGTATACATGATTTGGACAGCTTGGATCAACAAATCCTTTAGGCTGTTCTACATATACCTCTTCATTAAGATAACCATTAAGAAAGGCACTTTTCACATCCATTTGAAATAGCTTGAACTTTAAGATACAAGCAATTCCCAACAGTAGTCTTATTGATTCAAGCCTTGCTACTGGTGCAAAGGTTTCATCAAAGTCTACCCCTTCAATTTGAGTGTATCCTTGAGCCACAAGTCTAGCTTTGTTCTTTGTAACAATTCCTTGTTCATTTGACTTGTTCTTGTACACCCATTTTGTACCAATCACATTTATGTCATTAGGTCTAGGAACAAGATTCCACACTTCATTCCTTGTGAATTGACCTAATTCCTCTTGCATAGCACAAATCCAGTATTCATCAGTGAGAGCCTCCTTGATGTTTTTAGGTTCTATTTTGGACACAAAACAAGAACCTGAAATCATTTCTCTTGATCTAGTGCTCACACCTCTGTTGGGATCACCAATTATTAAATCTTTGGGATGATCCTTCTGTATTCTGATGGAGGGAGGTTTACTGGATTCTTCTGTCCTTGTATCAGATTGAGTGCAGTTATATTGATCATCCTTTTCTTCAGCTTCAATCTTGATATCAGCAGATGTTCCAACATCTTCTGGGACATCTGTAGGAGCATCATCAATTATCACATTTATGGACTCCATGATAACCTTGGTTCTAGAATTAAATACTCTGTATGCTCTGCTGTTTGTAGAGTATCCAAGGAAAATCCCTTCATCACTTTTAGGATCCATTTTTCTCCTTTGCTCCCTGTCTGCCAGAATGTAGCAGTTACTTCCAAACACATGAAAGTACTTAACAGTGGGTTTTCTGCCCTTCCAGACTTCATATATTGTGGACAAAGTTCCTTTTCTCAAGGTAACTCTGTTATGGATATAGCAGGCAGTGTTCATGGCTTCAGCCCAGAAATACAGAGGTAGCTTTTTAGCATGTATCATAGCTCTTGCAGATTCTTGAATAGTTCTATTTTTTCTCTCAACAATCCCATTCTGTTGAGGAGTGATAGGAGAAGAGTATTCATGATTGATTCCTTCTGAAGAGCAGAAATCTAAGAATTTTTTATTCTCAAATTCCTTTCCATGATCACTTCTAATTCTGATCACACAGCTGGATTTTTCCCTTTGTAATCTTTGACATAATTCCTTGAATACATCAAAGACATCTGACTTTTCTTTAATGAAATTTATCCATGTATATCTTGAAAAGTCATCAACCACCACATATGCATACCTCTTACCACCAAGGCTTTCAACTTGCATAGGTCCCATGAGATCCATATGTAACAATTCCAAAACTTTGGAAGTTGTCAGATGTTGGAGCTTTGGATGGGACATCTTGGTTTGTTTGCCTATTTGACATTCACCACAGATTTTGCCATCATCAATCTTCAGTTTAGGGATACCTCTTACAGCATCCATAGATATGATCTTCTTTATGCCTCTGAAATGAAGATGACCTAGCCTTTGGTGCCATAGTTTTACTTCTTCTTCTCTAGCTAGAGAACAAGTTGAAGTGGGACTGAAGTCTAGTGGCTCCCACATGTAACAGTTGTCTTTAGACCTTGCACCTTTCATGACAACTTCTTGCTCTTGGTTAGTCACTATGCATTCAGTTTTTGTAAAGTTTACACTGTATCCTTGATCACATAGTTGACTTATACTGATCAGGTTAGCAGTTAAACCTTTAACAAGCAGCACATCATCTAATCTTGGAACATCTTGACAATCCAAGGTTCCAACTCCCTTGATCTCTCCTTTAGCTCCATCTCCAAAGGTAACATACCTGGATGAATATGACTTTAAGTTTACTAGCAAATTCTTCAATCCAGTCATGTGTCTTGAGCATCCACTGTCAAAGTACCAGTCTTCTTTAGTTGATACTTTCAATGATGTATGTGCTATGTATGCAGTACTTTTCTTTGACCAGATGAGTTGAGATTTCTTTTGATGCCTCTGCTCTGAGTGTTGTTCAGCTGATCTCCAAGCTTGATTGTTGATCTTGTTCTTGGGTATGTGACTTTGATCAGTCTGAATGTCAGCTTTTGGTCTCCAAACTTTCTTGATTACTTCTGTCTTTTGCTTAGGAGATTGCTGATTTCTATGCAGCACTTTCTTGGTACCTTCTACTTTCTGCTTGGAAGGTTGCTGACACATCTGATTTGGATATCCATGTAGCTTATAACAGTGAGGTTTGATATGCCCAAATCTTCCACAGTGATGGCATCTCCATCTTTGATACTTCTTCTTCATTTTGTTCTTTCCAGAATGTTGAGACATCTGTTGGAACATTATGTTTGTCTTTGTGTTCTGATGTTGAAGCATCTGTTGGGACATCTTGTTTGACTGTGTAATTTTTGAAGTAGTTTTGCTAGAGCTGGCTTCATCTCTGTTATATCCCAGTCCACTTTTGTCCCCTGAATGTTTATTATTGCAGAGAATAGCATCCAGTGTATTTGAGCTGCTGTTCATCATTCTAACAGATTTGGACATATGTTCCAGCTTAGAATTGAGAAGAGTTACTTCACTTTTTAAGGTATCAATGACTACTTGATCACTTGCTTTTTCTTCTTCTAGTACTTCATTCTGCTTCTTTAGCTTTATGACCTCACTACATACTTCAGTACTACTCTTGTACAGATCCTTGAAGGCTTGCTCAAGATCTGCATAAGTAAGCTCTCCACAGCTGGAATCACTATCATATTCACACAGTCCAGCTAAAGCAGTAATGTGCTTAGCTGATTCTTCTTCTGAATCTCCTGAGTCTTCATCAGACCAGGTCACAGAGAGTCCTTTCTTTTGCCTCTTTAAGTAGGTAGGACATTCAAACTTGATATGTCCATATCCTTCACATTCATGGCATTTGACTCCTTTATCTTGACTGGTCTTTTCAGCATACTTTACTCTTTTGTTAGCATCATAAGGTCTTCTGTTCTCAGAGTTTGTGTTTCTTCCACTAGGTTTGAATTTTCTTTCCATTCCTCTGAGAATCTGTTTGAATTGTCTTCCAATCAGTGCAAGATTTTCTGATAAGCTTTTATCATTTGCTGATTCATCATCTTCTTCTTCATCTGTATTTGAAACCAAGGCTATGCTTTTGTTCTTTTTAGCATGTGTGTCATTCATTCCCATCTCAAAAGTTTGAAGGGAACCAATGAGTTCTTCAGTTTTCATAGAACATATGTCTTGAGCTTCTTCTATTGCTGTGACTTTCATGTCAAATCTTTTTGGCAAAGATCTGAGAATCTTCCTTACAAGCTTTTCATCAGTCATCTTTTCTCCCAAGGCTCCAGAAGTATTGGCTATATCCAAGATGTTCATGTAGAACTCATGAATTGATTCATCTTCCTTCATTCTCAAGTTTTCAAACTTGGTGGTGAGAAGTTGAAGTCTTGACATTTTTACTTTTGATGTTCCTTCATGAGTTGTCTTGAGGGTATCCCACACATCTTTGGCCAGCTCACAATGATGCACCAGTCTGAAAATATTTCTATCAATGCCATTGAATAAAGCATTTAGGGCTTTTGAGTTGCCTAGTTCTGAATCTTCTTCCTCTTTACTCCATTCTTCTTCAGGTTTCAGAACTATTGATCCATCTTTGGTGTCTTGAACAGGATGTTTCCATCCAACATTTACTGCTCTCCATGCCCTGTTGTCAAGTGACTTTAAGAATGCAATCATTCTTGGCTTCCAGTAGTCATAATTAGAACCATCCAGTATAGGTGGTCTATTTACTGACCCTATATCTCTGTCCATGTTACATAATTTGTTTTCCCTAGATCTCACCCAGTATAAACAGGCAGGGTGCCTGCTCTGATGCCAATTGAAATTCTGTGATCAGGTATGAGATGTCCTAAGAGATGTCCCAACACTTAATAGGACATTTGACAAATTTAACCAAAACTTAAACAGCAAGAAAAGTAAACAACACAGAAGTTTGTTAACCCAGTTCAGTGTATAACCACACCTACATCTGGAGGCTACCAAGCCAGGAGGAAATCCACTATTAGTAATATTAATTCTAGACTTAAACCACCCTGTTTAATCTATCACTTAATACTTACCCAATGCAATTTCTACCTAAGACTCACTTAGATAAGAGTACCCTACTCACTCCCCCTCAATCACCCAGTGATCAAGTTTACAAGTTTACTGAAATTGAAGACATCCTTCAAACAAAACAGCTTGATCTTACTTAACAGTTTCAATCAAGTCACAAATGCACTTTTGCTTAAAAGCTCATAAAGTGGTACATAAAAACAACCTGCTATTAAAACACTAGACACCCTATTTGGTCTTCTGAAATTCGTACTCAATTCTATGAGTTTCTGTTGTTTAAATAGGTATCTGAATTTTGGGCTTTCTGTAGAATGATCCAGCCCTAATGTGCAGCAACTGTCACCTTGAATTTAGGGTTTGTTACCTCCTATATTCTAGGTGCATTAGGTCTTCTGTTTTAATCTGAATCTTCAATTTAAAACTCCCTACAGATGCGCCTTGTTCTGTTTTTATCCAGCATTAATTAATTCCAGATAGTTCTCCTTAAATATCTCTGATCTGTTAATCAATAATTAATTCTGGTAGCAGGTCTGAGATGTCTCAACATCTGTTGGGACATCCTGACAAAACTGAACTTAGTCATTTACACAATGTCCCAACATCTGATGAGACATCCTGAAATAAGTTCACATACTCTGTTTGCTAATGTCCCAACATCTGATAGGACATTCTGAACTGAATTTAACATTTCTTGTTTGGTCAAAAATTCTGCCAATTCTTAAACATCTACAGAAAGAATCTTCAGAGTCATGGACTGTGCTGAAGGGAGTAAGGTGAGGCTTGGTTCTCACATGTTGAAGGAAGAAGTCGATGATTGGTGGGTCGGTAGAAGCCAAGCTCTTGAGGAAGATGATGAAGAGATAACTTGGGAAGTTTTTCGTACTGAGTTCTTAGGGAAGTATTACCCTGAGAGTATGAAAGGGGAGAAGGAGATGAAATTCCTTGAACTGAAGCAAGGTAGTATGTCTATGGTGGACTATACTGCTAAGTTTTTGTAGTTGGTTCAGTTTCATCCTCATTATGATGCTGCTACTGCTGAGTTTTCGAAGTGTATTAAGTATGAGAATGGTTTGCGTCCTGAGATTAAGAAAGTTGTGGGATATCAGAGAATAAGGAGGTTTTCGGATTTGACGGAATGTTGTAGAGTTTTCGAGGAAGATAGCAAAGCTTGTTCTACACATTACAAGAGTTTGAAGGAGAGGAAAGGAAAGCAACAAGCTAGAAGTGGACCTTATGTGACACCCGCTGATAAGGGCAAGCATAGAGGAAACTTTGATAAGAGATATGGTGGAGGGAGTTCTGGTCCCATTAAGTGTTACAAGTGTGGCGATTTGGGTCATAAGTCTTTTGAGTGTGGGAAGAACATAGTGAAATGTTCAAACTATAGAGGCCTTGGACATGCTACTACCGAGTGTAGGAATAATGTTATGAAGTTCTTCAATTATGGAGAAGTGGGTCACATTAATACTAAGTGTACTAAGCCGAAGCAAGCTCAAGCGGACGGAAAGGTGTTTGCATTAGCAGGGAAGGACACTACTAGTGCAGACCATTTGATTAAAGGTACATGCTTTATTAATAGTACACCTTTAGTTACTATTATTGATACGGGAGTGACTCATTCGTTTATTTCTCTTGAGTGTGCTAAGCGTTTGAATTTTTTTTTTGACTTCTTAGGGTGGTGATATGGTTATTGAGACTCCGGCTTCAGGGTCGGTAACTACTTTTTTGTGTGTGTAAGTTGTTATTAGACCATGTATGGTAAATATTTTGTTATGGATTTAGTTTGTTTGCCGTTGGAAGGTTTGGACGTAATATTGGGTTTGAACTGGTTGCGATTTAATCGAGTTCATATAGATTGCTATCATAAGTTAGTAAGGTTTCCTTCTTTGTATGGTGATGAAGACGAGAGTTTCCTATCCACGAAAGAGTTGAAGAAAATTTTAGAGGACGAAGCTCAATTGTTTGGTTTGTTTTCATCGTTGTCAGTGGAGAGCGAAGTGGAGCTCAGTGTGTTTCCAGTGGTGTGTGATTTTCCAGAAGTGTTTCCGGAGGATATTGAGGATGTACCTCCGGAAAGAGGTGTTGAGTTTTCTATTGATCTAGCTCTGGGTACTAGGCCGATTTCGATGGCACCATATCGTATGTCAGCTTCAGAGTTGGTAGAATTGAAGAAGCAATTGAATAACTTGTTGGACAAGAGATTTGTTAGGCCGAGTGTTTCTCCTTACGGTGCTCCAGTATTGTTAGTAAAGAAGAAGGATGGAAGTATGTGGTTATGCATTGATTATCGACAGTTGAACAAGGTGACAATTAAGAATAAGTATTCACTTCCCAGGATCGATGATTTGATGGACCAATTGGTTGTTGCGCATGTTTTTAGTACGATTGATTTGAGATCAGAATATCACCAGATTTGTGTGAAAGAAGAGGATATTCAAAAGACGAATTTTAGAACACGGTATGGTCATTACGAGTATTTTGTGATACCATTCGGAGTTTCTAATGCGCCAGGTGTGTTTATGTAATATATGAATCATATTTTTCATGAACAGTTGGATCATTTTATGGTTGTGTTCATCGACGACATTTTGATTTATTCTAAGTCTCAAGAGGAACATGAAGAGCATTTAAGGATTGTGTTACAGATTTTGAAAGAAAAGCAATTGTATGCTAAGTTGTCAAAGTGTGAGTTTTGGTTGTCGAAGGTAAGTTTTCTTGGACATGTTATTTCTGATGGTGGTATTAGTGTGGATCCATCCAAGATTGATGTGGTAATGCAATGGGAATTTCCTAGATCGATTACGGAGATTCGAAGCTTTTTAGGCTTGGCGGGTTATTATCGGAGGTTCATTGAAGGATTTTCAAAGTTTGCACTTCCGTTAACGTTGTTGACTTATAAGGTAAATGATTTCATTTGGATATTCATTGTGAAGAGAGTTTCATGGAACTTAAGAGAAGATTGACAACTGCTCCGATCTTGATTTTTCCAAATCCGACGGAACCATTTGTGGTGTTTTGTGATGCTTCATTGTTCGGGTTATGGCTTATACTTCAAGAAAATTGAGGGTGAATGAAAAGAATTATCCTACGCATGATTTGGAATTAGCGACCGTGGTGTTTGTTTTGAAAATTTGGAGGCATTATCTTTATGGTTCAAGATTTGAAGTTTTTATGATCATAAGAGTTTGAAGTATTTATTTGATCAAAAGGAATTGAACATGAGACAAAGGAGGTGGTTAAAGCTTTTGAAGGATTATGATTTTGGTTTGAATTACCATCCGGGTAAGGTGAATGTGGTGGCCGACGCTTTAAGTTGTAAGTTGTTACATGTGTCCGCATTGATGATAAGAGAATGGGAAATTTTGGAGAATTTTAGAGACTTGAGTTTGGTTTGTGAGATGACACTGAGATGTGTGAGACTTGGTATGCTACATGTTACAAATGATTTTCTTACAACCGTGTGTGAAAAGAAAAAGTTGGATTTGAAGTTTGTTGATTTGATGATGAATGAGAATGAGGATTTCAAGGTTGATAGTTTTGGAGTTTTGAGATTACGTGGTCGTATGTGTATTCCCGATGATGAGGAGTTGAAGAAGATGATATTGGAAGAGGGGCACCAAAGTAATTTAAGTATTCATCCGAGAGCGAATAAGATGTATCAATATTTGAAGAAGATCTTTTGGTGGTCCAGATAGAAAAGAGATGTAGCTCATTTTGTGTACGCGTGTTTGACTTGTCAGAAGTCTAAGGTGGAACATCAGAAGCCTAGTGGTTTGATGCAACTGTTGGATATTCCGAAATGGAAATGGGATAGTATATCGATGGATTTTGTTACGGGATTGGAAAATACGCAAAGAGGTCATAATGTTATTTGGGTGATTGTGGATAGGCTTACTAAACCTGCTCACTTTATTCCGATTGATATTAGTTATCCTTTGGAGAAGTTAGCCGAGATTTATATTTCTGTGGTTGTGAAGTTACATGGAGTTCCTAAGAGTATTGTATCGGATAGAGATCCTAGATTTACATCGAGGTTTTGGGAAAGTTTGCAAAAGGATTTGGGCTCTAAGATAAGATTGAGTTCGGCTTACCATCCTTAAACGGACGGTCAAACCGAGAGTTTGAACTTTCTCGTACACTAGAAGACTTTGCCGTGGGTTACTTATACATGTCCCATTTAGGGGCGAGGTGTAAGGAATATACCACGATGAACAAGTCTTAGTATGATAATGTTTCACAAAAAACAAAAAACAACAAAACACTTCTTTAAAAGACAGTAAACAAACAACAAACATCTTTTCCTGCGGGAACTCTCTTCTCATCATATTCACTCATAACGCAAGAACTCGCTTCGACATGTCACTTTGCAAGATAGTAAACGCACTCGTACCAGACGAGCCTGCAACACCTGAGCATAGGAATAAGCATTTCAAGTCATAAAAAAACACAAACAAGTTCCCGCCTTAGTTAGGCAAACTATGTCGACTCTGATCCTCATATTCCCGATGAGGTATGTAGGTAGCGGTGTAGGGCCCGTTCGAGCACTCTTTATTTTCCCTACATTTTCCCCCTTTCTTTTCATTCTCTTTTTTCCCGATCCCTCTATTATTCCAGTTCCAGTTAGAAGTTCTTTTGTTCAACAACAATTTATTCCTTACCCTTTAAAATAGACTAACAAATGTGGATCCCGTCTGTAACGCCCCGATTCAATATTTCCCAATTTTGTTGAGTCTTTTATTTTATTTGAGTGATGATTGTCTTATTTGTGAAATTGACATGATAATATGATATGTTGATATGTTAATGTGATATGTTGGTATTATTTGTGATTTTACCGTTTTGTGAATTTTCTGGTAAAAATTAGATTGGAGGGTATTTTAGACATTTTCTAATTAGTAATAAATTAGAATTTGTGTAGAATTATTATTTTGTGAGAAAATGATATTTTGTGGAAAAGAGAAGAAATGAGTTAAGTGTAGAAATAGTTAGTAAGAGTAATAAGAGAGAAAAATAGAAAGAAAGAGGGAATAGGAAGAAAAAGAGGAGAAAGAAAAGGAAGAGAAGAGAAAAGAAGAGATAAGAGGAAAAGTTGGAAAATCATCAAGATTGCTCCTAGGAATCGAAACAATTGGGTAAGGGTGATAAACATTGTTATCTTAATCTTGTATGTGATTATGTATGTGCTAGATTGTGTAGGTTTTGTTTTGGTGAAGTTTAGAGAGAATGAAATGTTAGGGTTTTTGATGAAGATGTAAGAAATGGTAGATTAATCGGTTAGAAGTTGTTATAATCAAAGTATGTTGTTGAATATATGTCATTGATCATGATTTTGGAGCTTTATTTGACTTTTGGAGGGTTTTGAAAGGACTGTTGTGCAGCTGAGATTTCTGAAATTGCAGTGTTCACCCAACGAGTTTTCCAGAGATTTCCTCCCTCAGCGAGCGAGCAGGTCGCTCAGAGAGCCTGGGAGTTTTGGTTTGGTAATTTCTTTGGTTTGTAACTTGAGTTTCGGTTATCCGTTTTTAGTGTTCTTTATATCGTTTCGAAGCTAAAAACGTGTAGAAATAATTGATGCTAAAATAGGTAATTTTTAGCCAACTTTTGCCCGACTTTCCCGATAAAATGTAAATGAGTTAATTATGGATATGTGGGTTTGATGTGATGTTGCGGCCGTTTGGAAAATGAATACATTGCTTGAATTGAATGAAAATGTATGCTAATTGAATGAGATGAGTGCATGTTTATGTTGTGAATAATGTATGCATTTTCAAGAATGGTGTGTGTCATTTTGCACGTGAAGCATAATGTATGCATTTTCAAGAATGGTGTGTGTCATTTTGAACGTGAAGCATAATGTATGCATTCTTGTGGTGCGGGATTATTTATGAATCCTTTGTAGCATCGTGTGCTCATGTGGAGTGTGAGCGATGACTACAACACGATAGTGTGCCCATGTGGGGTGTGAGTGATCAAATTGTGTGCCCGTGTGGGGTGTGAGCGATCGAATTGTATGCCCGTGTGGGGTGTGAGCAATCCATAAACATTGTGTGCCCATGTGGGGTGTGAGCAATGGGTGATTTATTCACATTAATTGTGTGCCCGTGTGGGGAGTGAGCAATCGGGGTGTGTGCCCATGTGGGGTGTGTGCAATCCATAAATATTATGTGCCCATGTAGGGTGTGATCAATGGGTGAACATCGTATGTCCAACGGGGAGTTACTTTAGGTAACGAGCGATGATTCCAATTAGTTCCAGAGTGAACTTGATGATGATTGAGTCGTTACCACATTGCATTTGCATAAAGTCGTGAGTCGGTCTCTATGATTTGCATTTATCATCTGAATTGTGAATTGATGAAATAAACATGAATATATATATATATATATATATATATATATATATGTTTATATGGAGATGAAAGTATGTATTGAGGAAAATATACTTGAGTATATAGTTATGTGTGGGTATATATATATATATATATATGTGTGTGTGTGTGTGTGTGTGTGTGTGTGTGTGTGTATACATTGTAGTGTATATGTGTGAATAAACATGAATGATGTATGTTTATGTGATGTGAGTGAAGTGGTGAAAGTATACATGATATGTATGCTTGAGATTATGTATGTTGGAGATGATTTGTGGTGAGAACATGTTTTATGTGTATTTTATATGTTGAGAGATATAATTATATACAATGTTATTATGATAATGTTTCTCACTCTTCTGTTGTTTTATGATGCTCTATGAGGCATTGCAGAGTAGGTTGTTGGAGGTCTTTTTATGAAGCTTGTTTTCATTATTTTGGTTGGTCGGCTCTGAAATGTAGCACCGGGTAGCTAGGGTCGGCTTGATGCCTTTTGTGATACATTTTGTATATGTATTTTGGTGATGACAGTTTATGTAAACATGAAATATTTGGTGAATTAAACTTGTTGATATATTTATATAAGTATATAAGTTTGATGTTGTTAACGTTAGTTTCCGCTGTTATTTGAATCTTTTGAATACGGGTGTAAGGATGAAATCCTTCTGTTGCAAGTTATCTCGTTTGTTGCATATCTTTAAATGAGCAGGTGTTGTATGTTTTAATTTCACTTTGGATGTGACATGCCTCTTTTATACCATCTTTAAACTATACTCTGATGAATTTTTATTATGTGCCTAAGTGATTTTAATTGGTTATTTGGGGGTATATAAAGGGGGTGTTACACCGTCGGGTATGGCGGACGGTTTGGGGTACTAATACCTTCCCAGGTCGTAACCAACCCCCGAACCAAGTTCTTTGGTTCGCAGGACCTCGTCCTTTCCTTTTCTCTTTGGTTTGTGCAACATTATCATTCCTATTCATTCGGGATAAAAATGTCTGGCTGGCGATTCTACCTTTTCCCCGCCACTTTCGCGTTTGTACTAGGATGAAAATATCGGGAGCGACAGGTCGCGACTCTGCTGGGGAAGAGAAACTCAGAATCTTTGGTTTCCCCTTTGAGATTCAATCCTAGCGCTTGTCTGTTTTTGTTTCTTTGGGTGTTTAGCTGTTTGTTGTTGTGTGCTTTAGTTTTGCTTTACTGCTTTATTTACAACTTTATTTACTACTTTCAGTATTTATTTTCCATGCATCATATATACTGAACTGTCTGGTTTGGCTTTTTTTCTGTGGGATGAGAGTTACTGTGAGATAAGCCAAATACCCAACTTGAGTACACCATAGGACTAGCGTGGATAGACATTGTAGTTCCATGGTATTTCACCATGACGAGTGGCAATATGTTCCACACCCAGACTGCAACCGTCTCGGAACTATTATGTGTGGGTATTTCCTCCACTTCAGGGTACGACCTCGATAGTTATGTGCATCTGGCGACCGATTATTGAGGACCTTAGTGGAACAACCCTCTCTAGAGATGACAGAGGAAGACCACATTTGTTGGCAAACCCACTCGCATCAGAGGGGCCACTGGGAACTTTCATAGGATGACCTGGTTCTCTCATAGGAACTCAGTTAAAGCAAATTGTTCGTATGACGATAGTATTGTATCCCAAGGGCTGAATGTACTATTGTTTCTCGATTTAGTGCTTGATGTTGGGGACTTATGAGGGATGTTTGTTTTCCCATACTCAACTGATACCTCCTTGGGTAGTACATAATGCCTAACCGATTCCCTGATGTGGTCATGAGTCATTTCTCGGAAATGGTGAACGTATTATTGTTATTCAGCTTTGAGAGTCCATGATGTTGACCCCAGGTAGCACACCCGTGAGATTGGGAGGGTTGTTTACAAGTTTGCAGGAACCCTAGACTTCCAACATACCCATTTTGCCAGTGTTATTCTATGATTTGATATGGTTCTACATGGTCTTTCAGTCTCGAGATCTGGGATTTCTGTTCAGAGGAACTGTTACTGTGATTGCCATTGTGACCCTCTTATTGTGACTGTTATTGTAACCATGCACAAACACTTGATTAAATGATCAGCATAACACAGACACATCACTAATCACATATCTTACCTTGCATAAGCATCATCACATCATTAATCACTTGTGTTTTTTTTACTCCCACGGTTCATATTATTCCCAGTTCCGGTCAGACTTATGCTTCAGAGATGGAAGACGTCAGAAAGAAGAATGTTCACTACAAGTTCTTTGATACCAAAATGGATCTACTTAACCAGATGGTGTCTCTTATTACCCCGGGTCATGTGGGATACTTCAAAGAGAGTTATGGTGATATTCTGGATCTAGTGATTAACCTAGATAGTTATCAAAGGAGCATCATTCATACCTTACTACAGTACTGTGATCCTAGGCTCAAATGCTTCACATTTCCTAACTTCTAGCTGGGTTCTATGCTTGAGGAGTATGCTGTGAGTTTGGGTGTGCCACTTAAAGATCAGATTCCCTTCAATTTAGAGATGACCAGACCTTCTCATGACGACATTTCCAAAGCTCTTTATTTGAGCTCATCTGAGGTGTCTGCTAACTTGACTGCTACCAAAGATGGGGTACTTGGTTTTCCTTTGAACTTTTTGGTTAGAAGAGATGGAGAACTTGTTGTAGCTTGTCAGTGGGATCCAGTTTGTGTTATCTTAGCCTTATCCATCTATGTGATCATCCTATTTGCTGATATGGATAAGTTTGTGGACATGAATGCCATCCACATGTTTGTGCTGAAGAATCATGTGCCCAATCTTCTGGGTGATCTATACTACTCAATACACCACAAAAATGAGAAGAAGCAGGGTGGTCTAGTCAGGTGTTGCGCTCATCTATTATACAAATGGTTTATGAGACACCTACCCATTAATGGAGCTTTCACTGATCCCAATGTAATTTGGGCCCAGAAACAGAGCAGGTTGTCTACTAAGGATAATAGGTGGTTTACCTTGAGATTAAAAGGGAAGGACTTCGTCTCCAGTTGTGGAGGTTATCCCAATGTTCCACTCATAGGAGTAGTAGGGGGCATCAGTTACAACCTTATTCTTTTAAGAAGGAAGTTGGTATATGCACTCAAAGATGTTCGTAAGGAATCAGAGTTAGTCCAGACTTTCTATTTCTTGGTAAAAGATAATCTTCCTTTGGTCTGAGAAGCTGCAGGTGTCTGGAAACGTATCAGAAGAAAAGGTATAGCATGCTTGGGAAAAAGCAACAATCAGATGTTTCCTGAGTATGAAGCTTGGATAAGAGAGAAAACTCAAGTGGTTCTGATCCTGTTCTCTGCACTAGTTCTACCTCTAGGGGTTGAACCGGAAGCTACTGTGCCTTTAAAGGATTATCAGAAGTTGGAAACTTTGGTTCAACAATATAGAGCTGAAAATATGGAGGCCAACAATTCTTGCCAGAAGTCGATGATCCACAACAAGAAGCCAGAGGAATGAGCTTATAAAGCTGAAGAGATAGTCAGGCTCAAGTAAAAGGACTTTGAAGAAAGGGAACTCTATTTCAAATAGAAGATGTGGGTTGAAACCCACAAGGCGAGTCAGCGCCGGAAGGACAAGAAGTCTTTAGATGAAGCCAACGAATTTGTGACCCTTTGGCAAGAAAAATGGGAGGACAACTTGAAAAGGCAAAAAGAGGTAGAGATTGAGTACAAATTGAAGATAAAAAACCTCCAAGAACTCCTAGGTGAACAGGAAGAGCTACTCCATAACGCCCATGGGCAACATAGAAATTACCTTCAGAAGATAGCAAAAGGTCAACAAGCGGTTGAAGATATCCAGAAAGAGGTAGAAAAGCTGAAACTCCGGGCTGATGTCAAGAACGTCAAGCCAGAGCCAAGTCTCAACAAGGAAAGTGAAGAATTATTCCTACATGAGATCAATGAACTACATGCTTCCTTTGATTAGAGGGATCTCCTTATTCAGAAGCGTATCAAGGAGCCAGGTCATCCAATAGCTCAGTTGTTCCAGGTGGTCAAGCGTATCAGCTGGAGGCTGAAGAACATGGAGCTTCCTAGGGCTTAGTTTCATTTTCTTGTACCTGGATTACCCACAGGCCTGTTGTGGGATTCCCTTTATGCTTTGAAATTTTCTATTACTGTATGAATTGGCACCCTTCAGGGAATTTGTTACCCTCAGACTTCAGTTTATGATATTTGACTTGGTTGGAATCTCTAGTTGTTATCCTTGCACTGACACGAGGTTCTAAGCACTAGTTCTCCACAATTATCTGATTCGAGCTTCACGCGGGGTCTTCTTCCCCAAAGTCTGAATTTTCAAAGGATACTTGAATTTTCTCAATACCAGAACGGGAATGTAAAAAACTTTGAGAATGAAAAGAATACATCATTTCATGCATTCATGTCATTTGCATTTTTTCTTTTGCAGGTTATCCGGATTTCTTAACTTATCTGTTTATACAAGAAAGATTGCAAGAGCTTCAAAGAGCCGTCTTCTTCGACACAACACTCATCTGCACCAGTACGCTACTCGTCGTAACCAGAGAAACATCATGGACACCATACAGACTGAGATGAATGAACTCTGCACCAGGATGGATAAGTTTATAACTATGATGCAGGACATGGACCAGGGGAAGCAGGAGCTAAGAGATGTTGTTCTCAGACTTGATCCACCGCAGGTGGACCCTCCAGTTATCCTTTTGGATGCTCAGGGAAATCCAATCAACAACAATAGGGGTAATAGACCTCCAACTCCAGAGGGTGGCGACCTTATTCCTGTTCATGTGGTTGATCAACAATAATATCAGTTCACCTTGGTCAATGAAGACATGGGCTTTGGCACAGGTGGTAATTCCCAAGATTTTCAGATGCTGGCTGAGAAAGTTAGGGCTTTGGAATGCAGGGATACTCTAGGCATCGATGTTTCTGACATGGGTCTGGTTCAAGGGGTGATCATTCCTCCAAAGTTTAAGCCTCCAGGTTTCGATAGATACAATGGCAATTCCTGTCCAAAATCTCATATGCAATCTTTTTACCGCAAGATTGTTGTGCATACTAAAGACGAAAAACTTTGGATGTATTATTTCCATGACAGCCTGTCTGGAGGCTCACTGGAATGGTACATGAAATTGGAGAAGACCTTTGTTCACAATTGGAAAGAGCTTAGGGAGGCTTTCCTCAAGAAATACCAATATAATATTGATATGGCCCCAAGTCGGACCCAACTGCAAAGTTTGTCTCAAAAGAACTTCGAAAACTTCAAGGAATATGCGCAGAGGTGGCGCGAATTCTCATCTAGAGTTCAAACACCTCTACTGGAGAGAGAAATGGTTGACCTTTTCATGGATACCCTCCCTGGGAACTTCATGGAAAGGTTAGCAGGCTATTCATCTAGCGGTTTTTCGGATATCATCCTAACTGGTGAGAGAATTGAAAGTTGGATGAAGCAGGGGAAAATTCAGAATAGTGGAGTGTCGACCTATGGAGTCAAGAAACCTTTTGTGAAAAGAAGAGAAGGTGAAGTCGGGCTGTATACACCTAAAGGAAGAGGGGAAATCAGAAATCCTATCATTAGGCAACTCCTGTTACCATTTTTGCTCCTGCCAATCAACAACAAGTTCAGCAGCCGTAGCAACAACATCAACTGAACTACCAGCAGCAGAGAGCCCCCCGTCAATAATATCCTCCCAGACCAAAGGATAGGCATCTTGAGACGCCACCGATGTCTTATTCCCAGCTTTTTCAAAACCTTCTCCAACTTCAAATTATTCAGTTAAGAACCTTGTGTCGCTCCCACTAAATGAAGCCGGGTCAGATAGGGTACAGACGCGAACGGTCGGCGAGAGGGACAATGAGAACACACAGCCGTGAACTCACTGGAGAATGAAAAGAGTCGCCAGCTAGGCATTTTTATCCCGGAGGAAAGGCAATGCTGCATAGACCTAGAAAGAGATGGATAAGACGGTTGCGAACCAGAGAGACTGAGAAAGGGGGTTGGTTACAACCTGGGAAGGTATTAGCACCCAGATTGTCCGTCGTACTCGACGGGATCCACGCTTAAAAGATTTGTGTTTTAAAGGGGTAGTGTCAGTGCAATCTGTGTATAAAATAGCTGGAAAAAGAATGTACAGGTGTCAGTGTATAGTGTATAAGTGATATGAAGTATGAAAGTGTCAGTGTAAGAACAAAGAGGAAATGCTCATGATAATGAGGCTTAAAGAATAAAGCTGGAATGAGGGGGAATATACAGAGACTTTTGTTTGATAACTGTTAAGTTATGCCTACGTATCCTCTCGTGCAATGAGGAAGTCAGAACACCGTAGTTCGACCCAAAGAGACTGAAAGGTGAATTGACTGATGAACTGCTTGCTTGTCTAGGCTCAAGTGTATGACCTGTCTGGCTCAGGTGCTAACTGTCTTGCTTTAGACGGAAGAAGCAAGTTCTCGTTTGTGAGTGAATGAGATGAGAAAAGAATCCCGAAGGAGACGATTATTGTTTGTTTTTGATGATTTCAATCTTTTATTGCTTTTGAAAGTTTGTCATAAATTAATGAGCTTAAGCCTAAACCAATGGATTTAGTAAACTCATCACATCTTCCCTCTGATTAGGGGTAATGAGAATACCTTAAGTGTGAAGTCAGATTCTCACACTTAATCACCTTTGATGTAGGGTTAAGATCATTAACCTACTTGTGATTATTTAGATGTTTTTGGTGTTTTTGTTTAGTGTTAAGTAATGAGGTTAAGCCATAATCAAAGATTAAACAGACTCATTACACCATCCTAATAGAAGGATAATAGATGAGAATGTTTAAGCTGAGGAAAGCTCTTCAACTTAATCCATGATTAGGGATTAAACTTATGACAAAACAAGACTTTGATTAAGTGGATTTTATTTAATGGTATGATGATGAAGTGATTTTTATGATTTGTAAGACAACTTGAGGGGGACTTGTCCATTAACACTAGGGTTAGTCCTTCTTAACCATTTAAGGAAGAATTAGAACCCTAATGCAAGGCCCAAGTTACAAGTGTGATGTCTTGATGATTATTATGTGAATTGATTAAGAGATTTAAACACATTAAGGGTTTAACACTTAGGATTAAAGTTATACACTCCATCCTAATAGAAGGATGCAGGCATAAGCTTAATCACAAAGCCTTAAAGCCTTTAGGGTTTAGTCCCTGATTATGAGGTGAGAAGAGAAGACTCAAAGAGAGACACAAAGGTAAAACTATGAGGGGAGACTAATCAAAACCCTAATTCATTGTCATGCTTGGTTGTTCCTATGGTTTGTGAGGTTTACAGGAGCAATCTTCAATGGAACCACCAGGAAGCAGATGAACAGGACAGGAGAAGCAAAGTAACTTGCTTCATTCAAGAAGTCAAGTCACTTGAAGAAAGAAAGTGGGAGGAAGAAGAATGAGCAAGCTCAAACTCAAACACATACAAAAATGCAGCAATGGATGCAAGAGAGATGAAAAGAAAAGTTATGAGAAGTGAAGGCAAATTCACCTCTCAAATCACTTACCACCTGAAATGTTAGAAAAGAAAATGCAATACAATGCCAAAAGGGATGAGATGACATGATGCAAAACAAAACCAGAAGCATGTTGATGATGATAATGATGCTATGAGATGCTACAAACATGAGGCAGCAAATGGAAATGATCATACAAGCTTATGAATGCAAATGAAGCAAGTTAGGAAACATGAACATACATGAAAAGTTATGAAGTGCACATGGCATACAACAAGGCAAACACATGATGCAATGATCAAACATGCTTTCTATATGTCTTATGATGTCAAATGAATCAAATGGATGCTTGAAATGTCATGGCAAGTCATGTTATGCAAGAGAATGCAAGAGAGATGCAAATGGGAGCCCAAATTAGGGTTTATGGATCATACATCAAACAAAAACCAAAAACAGAAGCAAACCCTAAGATAAAAAATGGAAAATGCCACACAAAGTAACCCTAATCCTATACTAAACCAATGCCCAAAGGAGAGGTCTCAACTCTTAACCAATCTCAAGTTATGATTTTTCTAAGGTTTTAGGGTTTTTAGGGTTTCCAAACCAAAGAAATGCCAAACAATTGAAAAATGCAAGATCAAGTCATGGCCATTTTATCTCAAAAACTACATGCTAAACACAATGCAATGCAAGAAGAACCAATGTCCAACTCCTCATGAATAGGCAGAAATGATTTTTTGAACTTAGGATCAAAATAATGCACAAAAATGATTTTAATTCAATGAAAAATTCTCAAAATGCATCAAGATCAAAAAAGAAATTTGGTTTGAAGGTTGGACAATGTTTCTAAATGTCTTAGAACATTTCATGAATTTTTTTGGTGATTTTTAAATACCTAAAAGTATTTTTAATAAATTAATTTTCATCAATCAATTAAAAATAATCTTTTAAATATTTAAAAATACTTTTTTAATGATAAAAATAAAAACAAAAATATTTTTGTGTCATAAAAATTAATACAACTTATGAGAAAAAGTTTCATAATTTTTAGACATTTTTTACTATTTTAAATTAAATATACAAGTTAAATGAAAAAGAAATGAAAATAAATGAAAATAAATGGAAAGTAAACAGAATGGAGGGTTGAGATTGAGACTGGGTTTGAATGCGTTGACTGGCGCCAGATCTTGTGGCCAGGATTGATTCTGAGGTAATTAATCTAATTATGAATTAATTAAACTAATAAAAAGAATTAGGGCTAATCAAATGAATCTGAGCCCTTCACATGCGCGCGAAGTCAACCAGTCAGCCCAATCCAACGCACGAAATTCAAATGACACTAATTACAGGGATTAGGGCATAACTACTCTCAGGTGACCGGAGGGGAGCTCCGGTCATCTTCTCCGGCACTACCAAAACCCTAGAACATGTTTCAGGCATCTATTCCACAAATTAAACACACCTAAGTGATCCTCTAACATCCTAAGACACGAATCCATGCTCAAACAACATTTAAACACCATGAATCATGCGAATCGAAGAAAATAAAATCCACGGGCAAAATTTCAGAGGGATCATACAAACTCAATTTTCACTTATTTTTGATTCTGAAACCATCCCCATGACCAGCAAGACATGAATAATCAATTTGTAACTTAAAAATCAAGCTCTGAGAGAAAAGTTTCCATGGTCATACCTGAGATGGAAGCTTCTATTTCTGGACTTTCTGGACTGCTTCTTGGTGCCAACTTACTCCATTGATCCTCCTGATGCTAATGGCAGGCTTGGAATGAGCTTAAGCAAGCTATTTTGAGAGGCTCCAATCTGATATAGCAGAAAATGAGCTCTGTGTACAGGCAGCTCCAGATCAATGTGAAGGGTGGTTTTGACTCCTTTTGATGTGCTTGATTTGTTGGTGCTAAGAGTTTGGATGTTTTTGGCCTGTGGAAGGTGATTCGAAGAGAAATGCAAGCTGAGGTGAAAAATGGCAATGGGGTGTTCTTGCTCAAATCAGGCCTGACTCTTGGTGGTTTCTACTCAATGAGGCAAGGTGAGATGATTAGAGGAATTTGTTTGAGTGTTTGTGTGCTGTGCAGGCAGATTCGAATGGTTTTGCAGAAGGGAGTGTTTTTGTGTATGTGATGCTATGGTGTGCTTCAGCCTTGCTTCTTCATATGTTTGGCTTGCCAAAGGATAGTATATTTTAATCCTATAGGTCAGATGATGTGACCTGGCCTCTATTGATTGGTAAGTTTGCTTTTGCCAAAAGTCCACACTTTGTGTAAGAGAGGTATGGCTTGGTTCTAGCTTGGTACAAGGGCTAGGGCTGGCGCAGCATGGTGTGTGTGTGATGCTAGGAAGGTTCAGCAGCCAATGCATCAAGTGGAGGGAAGTGTGATGATGATTTTGCAAGTTGGTTCCCTATGGTTCACATGTGACTTTCTTATCCCACAAGCCATAAAACATGAGCATTCTTGGTTCAATTCTGATTTTTATGTTACATAGAATGTTTGTGTCATGGTTTGATGTCAACTAGAGGTTACAAACAGCCTTGGTTCATGATCTTGCAACTTTCTCATTTGGTGCACATCTTGAAAATCAATGATTTTTGCCAACTTTGTCACACCATAACTTTTGATCCAAGAAGAATTTGATCATGTTCTTGTACTTTTTGAAAAGGGAAAAATGTATTCTACAACTTTCATGACCAAAGTTTTTTCATTTGAAACATTTTTGGATCAAGAATCAAGGCTTGAAAAATGACCTAAAATGAAGCATTCTTGAAAAGTCAACTATGCCCAAAAAGTCAACATTTGCAAAAACTCCAAATTCTTGATTTTTGTGAACTTCCACCTTCTTCCATGATCAAATAAAGATCATATACACTCAAAATGATGAAGATCACCCATTGGTTGGGTCATTGGGGGCCCCAGATGCCCTGATTTTGCACTGACTTGTCCAGAAAGTCAACTCTTGATCAGATGACTTCCCCATGGAATCTCTTCATGAAAATTGATATGCATACTCCCTATAACATATATAGACAAATGGAAACAAGAATGACCAAAAAATTTGGGGTTATGGCCTCTGAAACCAACACTCTAATTTTAGGTCAACTGTGCAGTCAAACTTGGCTCTGCATCCATTCCAAATCCAGTTCTTGTGATTCTTTTGAAATCTTGTCTTTGAGAGGATGTAATATGATATAAGAACACCCATGGATCCCTTTGAAGTGATTGGTTGCCTTTGGAGTAGCTCAAGAAGCTTTTGGATTGCTCAGATCACAAACCCTAGGTGCAGATGACCCAGAAACTATGCAGTGAATCAAAAATGAGATATGAGATGATATGATTGTGTTTATGCATATGAGAATGATCACAAGCCATGGTGTGAATGGGTGAGGGCAAATTTGGGGTGTTTAGAGCTGCCCCTATTCAAACATGAGTTAGCTGTGCAGGATGTAAGCAACGGCTTATCAGGCAAACAAGATAACTTGTGGTTGAATACCAAAGACAGTCCAAAATTTGCGCTCACAGAATGAAGAAGAAAAGGGATATAGATTGTAAAAGGAAAATAAAGTATATTGTAAAGCGTGGGCGACGGAAGACGACCGTCGAGCAGAGGACGACTGCTGGGTAAAGCAATGACGGGGACGGCCGACATGCTAGGGAAAGTATATGAAGTAAAGCGATGACGGGGACGGCCGACATGCTGGGGATAAAAGGTAAAGCCAAGACGGGGGCGGCCGACTAGCTGGAAAAATAAAATATTATGATGGGGACGGCCATCAAGGTAAAGCTGTAGGATTTTCTGGGGATCAATGAAACATGACGGGGACGGCCATCAAGTTCATAAAGGTAAAGTAACCAACGATGGGGACGGCCATCGGGCTAAAAAGAAAAGGGACCACGACGGGGACGGCCATCGGGTTAAAGAATAAATGAAATAAACAGATGATGGGGTACGGCCATCAAAGGTGAAGGACGATCACCTAGCAGGGGACGGCTGCTCTATTGGGTATAAGATGAGGGACGGTCATCTAAGGTGGAGTACGACCACCAGGCAGGGTACGGCTGCCGAAAAGTATCGCGACATAGGACGGATGCCGGATAAAAGGGTCAACGATGGGGACGGCCATCGGACGAGCATGATGGAGGACGACCATCAAGAGGTGGAGGACGACCACCTAGCAGGGGACGGCTGCTCTCAAGGCTTATCATGACATAGGACGAATGTCAGATAACCAAAAATCAACAATGGGGACGGCCATTGGATAAAATGATGAAGGACGATCATCAAGAGGTGGAGGACGACCACCTAGCAGGGGACGGCTGCTAAAAGTTACCGATGGGGACGGCCATCGGATGAGCATGATGGAGGACGACCATCAAGAGGTGGAGGACGACCACCTAGCAGGGTACGGCTGCTCTCAGGGTTATCTTAACACAGGACGAGTGTTAGATAAAAAGAAATTGCTTTGTTGGCGATCTACTGGGGAGTAGTAAACACGGACGAGTGTTTACATCCAAGAAACAAAAGGTATAAGTGTTTAGACATGGTGTATAGATTAAAAATGCGGACGAGCATCCTTAAGACTATGATACGGACGAGTATCATGTAGAAACAAACTGACACATGTTCAGGGATGATGATACGGACGAGTATCAACTGGTTAACAAAGAACACGGACGAGTGTCGAATCTGAAGGGAATCTTCTGGAGAAATAGTAGATACAGACGAGTATCTATATTCAAGAAGTCATAAGTGTTTGACGCAGTGTATGGATTAAAGATGCGGACGAGCATCCTTAAGACTATGATACGGACGAGTATCATGTAGAAACAAACATCAGACGCAATGTTCTGAGATGATGGTACGGACGAGTACCAACTGGTTAACAAAGAACATGGACCAATGCCGAATCTGCGGGGATATATAAGTGGTATATACAAGATACGGTCGAGTATCTGCATAAGTGTAATCATGAGTAGTGAGTATGAGTATAGACGAGCATTTTAACTGTTGGGGAGAGTGACACGGACGAGTGTCAAGAGAGAAAAGTATAATAATATCAACAAGTATATGGATTGCAGCAGTGTAAGCGACCGCGCTGGGGATATGACACGAACGGGTGTCAAGAAAGTGTATATATAGATATATGTGAGTGCAAAGAGGATGTCTTTGGCTTTCTGCTGGTGATTTGACACGGACGGGTGTCAGGAAGTATCTGTAATACGGGTGATTTGGTGTGTAAAAGGTATTCAGGCAACTTTACTGGGAAAGGATGACACGGACGGGTGTCAAAAGGTGTACATTTGGCGTTTGTGAATTGTGAGGCAACTGCTTTCGCTGGGGATTCTGGTGGAGAGTTTGTGTATTGTATTCTGTATATTGACGGATTGTCATTATTCACAAGTGTTCGATTCACAACATGACTTATGATTATGCTATGTATTTGATTTTTGCCGTAATGCTCCGTATTAGACGGAATGCTACGCTTTGTGGGTGAATATGATGCAAATGCCATGATTATGCAAAGGGTACAGATCCGGGATTCGGATCCCGTTGCTGTGAAGATCTCTGGCCGATCTGCTTGAAGTGGTCCTCCCAGTTGGGGTTGAGATCACTGATAGATCCGATGAGATGTATTTGCTTGGGGATACATGTCACTGGTTGACATATCTTTGTAATATGGGACCCAGCTGGGGTTTGTAGCAGTCTTCTGTACTCTGTTGTGACTTCTTCATGCGTTGCTCTTCTGGACAGAGGCTAATGATTCTGTGGGGAGATGATTCCCTGACTCTTCATATTCTGCCGAGGGAGAAAGACTGGTACTACGGCTGGGGAAAGTTGTTGGCAACTCAGCTGGGGAAGAAGCAACTCAGCTGGGGAGAGTAATGAAAGGCAAACTCAGCTGGGGAGAGAGCACTTCGGATGCTGAGATTATTTGTTGATTTGCCAGCTTGCTGGGATGTAGTTTGCATGCCCCAAGTTGTGTTCCGGATACCTGCAATCCTGCAAAGATAAGGAAACGCACACACAAGGTCCCGAGATATCCTTTACTGGATCCCGTCATAGGAGTTAAGCATTTCTGAGAGTAAGTATATTCCCTGCAAGCATGGGCTTCTATTTTTAGTGAAAAACATCTGTACTTATGCAATTAGTTTTTAGAGACATCAGACATTCTTTGCAAATAAAAATGTACAGGACGAAACATGACTGAAAAATCTGATTTTATTAACTCATGTGCCCTGAATTGGCAAGATACAGTCAAAGAAACATATCTCCTGAAAGGAGGAGATTGTTACAAATTGAGAAACAAAGTGCTGGCGATCTTGACGACGCTTTCAAGGAGCTTCCTCTTCTGCTATGACTCGTATGACAATGATGTTCTTCTCGTCTTGCTTTCTGAAGAAGGCTGATTCTGATTGAAGCTTGATCCTTTCGAAGCTTACCAAGTTGTAAGTGATACAGATGAATTCAGAATGCAGTTGTTCGCTTATTCCCTCGTTTTGCATGGATCGCCCTTTCGGGTTTTCAATCCATCGGGATACCCATTTTTGCCTGAGTTGTCCAATGCGGCTTTTCAACTCAGCGGGTGTACATTCTTTTGTTTATTTTCCCTTATTTTTGCCCGAGTCTTTTATTCTGTTTTTGACTCGCCGGGATGCCCTATTTTTGCCTGGACTTACATTCTGTTTTTGTGTCCAGCGGGTCATTTTTATGCGAAGTATTTTTTAACTGCATCTGAATTCACGGGGGACGGGAAATCTTCACCATCCATGGTGCTGAGCATCAGTGCTCCACCAGAGAAAACTTTCTTCACCACAAATGGTCCTTCATAGTTCGGAGTCCATTTGCCCCTGTGGTCTGTGTGAGGAGGGAGGATTCTTTTCAGCACAAGATCTCATACTTGGTACTCTCGGTGCCTGACTTTCTGATCGAAGGCTTTCTTCATTCTCTTCTGATATAACTGCCCATGACAGATTGCAGCCAATCTTTTCTCTTCGATCAGACTCAGTTGCTCGTATCGGGCCCGAACCCATTCTGCTTCACTCAGTTTAACATCCATTAGTACCCGCAGAGAGGGTAATTCAACTTCGACAGGTAAGACTGCTTCCATACCATACACAAGCTGATACGGTGTTGCCCCAGTGGATGTTCTGATTGACGTACGGTACCCATGCAAGGCAAACGGTAGCATTTCATGCCAGTCTTTGTAAGTGACTACCATCTTCTGCACAATCTTCTTGATATTCTTGTTTGCTGCCTCAACAGCGCCATTCATCTTTGGCCTGTAAGGAGAAGAATTGTGATGTTGGATCTTGAAGTCCCGGCACAGCTCTGCCATCATTTTGTTGTTTAAGTTGGAACCATTATCAGTAATGATTCGCTCGGGCACCCCATATCGACAGATGATATCTCTCTTCAGAAATCTGGCTACCACTTGCCTTGTAACATTTGCATAGGAAGCTGCTTCGACCCACTTGGTAAAATAGTCAATGGCGACCAGGATGAATCTGTGGCCATTTGAAGCAGTCGGTTCAATCTTGCCGATCATGTCAATGCCCCACATAGCAAAGGGCCATGGTGAAGACATGATGTTCAAAGGATTGGGAGGCACATGCACCTTATCTGCGTAGATCTGGCATTTATGACATTTTCTGGCGTAAGCACAACAGTCTGCATCCATTGTGATCCAGTAATAACCTGATCTTAACAACTTCTTAGCCATGGCATGCCCTCCTGCATGGGTACCAAAAGATCCTTCGTGCACTTCATGCATCAACAAATCTGCTTCTGTCTTATCAACACATCTAAGGAGTACCATATCAAAGTTCCTTTTGTATAAAGACCCATCAGTGTTCAGAAAGAAACTACCAGCAAGCCTTCTTAAGGTCTTCTTATCATTGGAAGATGCCCCAGGTGGGTATGTCTGATCCTCCAAGAAGCACTTAATGTCATGGAACCAAGGCTTATCATCTTTGATAACATCGGCTGCAAATACATATGCTGGTCTATCAAGTCTGGACACTGAGATCTGAGGTACAAAGTTAGCAGCTTGAACTTTGATCATGGATGCAATGGTAGCAAGAGCATCTGCAAACTGATTCTCGTCCCGAGGGATATACTCAAGCTTGACTGTTGTGAAGAAAGTCAATAACTTTCTTGTATAATCCCTGTAAGGTATCAGATGATCCTGATGTGTGTACCATTTTCCGTTGGTTTGATTAACTACCAGAGCTGAATCTCCGAGTACAGTCAATGTCTTGATCCTGAGGTCAATGGCTTCCTCAAGACCCATAATGCAAGCTTCGTATTCAGCTTCGTTGTTAGTGCAGTTGAAAGTGAGTTTTGCCGAGAAAGGCATGTGAACTCCTTTGGGTGTAATGAGTACTGCACCAACACCACGACCATTCATGTTAACAGCCCCGTCAAACATCATAGTCCATTCTTCCTCCGGGTCAGGCCCTTCAGTGTGAATAGGCTCTTCATGATCTTTTGATTTAATGAACATGATGTCTTCATCAGGGAAGTCAAATCTCATAGGCTGGTAGTCATCAATTGGTTGCTCAGCAAGATATTCAGATAGTACACTGCCCTTGATGGCTTTCTGAGATGTGTACTGTATGTCGTATTCTGTGAGAATCATCTGCCATCTTGCAACCCGTCCGGTAAGAGCTGGCTTCTCGAAAATGTACTTAACTGGGTCCATTTTGGATATCAATAAAGTAGTGTGGGTCAACATATACTGTCTCAGTCGGCGAGCAGCCCACGCTAAAGCACAGCAAGTTTTCTCGAGCAGTGAATAACGTTGTTCACAGTCGGTAAACTTTTTGCTTAGGTAGTATATTGCATACTCTTTTCGACCAGACTCGTCATGCTGGCCCAGCACACACCCCATCGACTCTTCTAATACTGTCAAGTACATTATCAGAGGTCTTCCTTCAACTGGAGGCATAAGGATTGGAGGTTATTGCAAATACTCTTTGATCTTGTCAAAAGCCTTCTGGCAGTCTTCGTTCCACCTGACCGTCTGTTCTTTTCTTAACAGCTTGAACAAGGGTTCACAGGTTGCTGTAAGGTGAGATATGAACCTTGAGATGTAGTTCAATCGACCTAAGAAACCTCGAACTT
This sequence comes from Lathyrus aphaca, assembly GCA_963966055.1. Taxonomy (NCBI): domain Eukaryota; kingdom Viridiplantae; phylum Streptophyta; class Magnoliopsida; order Fabales; family Fabaceae; genus Lathyrus; species Lathyrus aphaca. The sequence continues at coordinate 317,115,527 of OZ014522.1, forward strand.
CTTTCTCTGTTTTCGGTGCAGGCATCTCTTGAATAGCTTTGACTTTATCAGGGTCAACTTCAATCCCTTTCTCGCTTACGATAAAACCCAGCAGCTTACCGGATCGCACCCCGAATGTGCATTTGTTGGGGTTTAGCTTTAATTGGTACTTCCTCAGACGCTTGAATAACTTGAGCAGATTTACCAGGTGATCTTCCTCTGTAAGGGACTTGGCGATCATATCATCCACGTAACATTCTATTTCCTTATGGATCATATCATGGAATAATGTCACCATAGCCCGTTGATATGTTGCACCAGCATTCTTCAGTCCGAATGGCATCACTTTGTAGCAGAACGTGCCCCAGGGTGTAATGAATGTTGTCTTCTCCATGTCTTCAGGTGACATCTTAATTTGATTGTATCCTGAAAATCCGTCCATGAAGGAGAATACCGAGAACTGAGCCGTGTTATCCACCAATACGTCAATGTGAGGTAATGGGAAGTCATCTTTCGGGCTGGCTCTATTCAGATCCCGGTAGTCAACACACATTCTTACTTTGCCGTCTTTCTTAGGCACAGGTACTATATTAGCAACCCACGGCGGATAGCTAGTTACAGCAAGGAACCCGGCGTCCCATTGCTTTTGTACCTCTTCCTTGATTTTCATAGCCATGTCTGGGCGAGTACGGCGCAGTTTCTGTTTGACCGGTGGGCACTCTTCTCTCAAAGGCAGCTTGTGCACAACAATGTCGGTGTCCAACCCTGGCATATCTTGATAAGACCAAGCAAACACGTCCACATACTCTTGGAGCAGATCAATCAGTTGTCTCTTCACTGAGTCTTGCAGGCAGGCCCCGACTTTAACCTCTTTCACGTCTTCATCTGTACCAAGATTAATCACTTCAACCTCCTCCTGGTGAGGAGTGATAACCTTTTCCTCTTGTCTCAACAACCTGGCTAGCTCTTCAGGAAGCTCATATTCTTCTTCAACCCCTTCATCAGCTTGATTGATTGGATTGTCAAAGTCATACGAAGTCATAGCCGTGCTGTTGTCGGTGCTGTCTGGAAGGCACTCTCTGCAAGGGTTCAGTTCGTTCATTTTAGTGATTGATTTTAATCTTGCTTAGAGAAAGTGAAATAAAGTTATCATTTTGAAAACATCGCCATTTATTTTTTGTACAAAAAGAAAAATGGAAAAACAGTGAGCAGAAAAGAAAAAGACTCGTTTGCAAAAAGATGTCTGATATTTCATTGATTTAATCTTGTTTGCACAAAAAAGTACAGATGGCCCGATTACAAAATGAGTCTTGTCATCTTGGGCAAGATGCAAGACTTGGATGCATGCTATAAAAATACAGGAAATAATAATTACTCTGCATGAGTAACTCTTATAATTTCCTGGGAAGACCAGTTCGAGATACTGCTCCCCGGGATCTTCGGACGAATCCAATTCTCCAGATTGCGCTCCTCTTCTAGCTCGTCTTCCAAATTGTTGATAGCATCGGGGGTGAGCATCCCCCCACTGACAAAACCAGGCTTCTCAGCAGCCTCCACTTGATTTTGTTGAGTTGGTCTGTAACCCAACCCAAACTTGTCCTTCTTCTCCTCCACAGATAAAACCTTGCCCCAGCCTTGGGCAGTTCCCTCTTCAACAACCTTCCGGGCTTGTTGATAAGATGACATGGAGATTCCAGATACATCAGATGCTTCGTTGACATTCAAGGCCTCAAAACCTTGGCTCATTGTTTCATGGATCTCCCCATCCATCTCAATATACTTATAAGTAGCCAGATGGCTAACAAATATATCCTCCTCCCCACAGGTTGTAATAACTTGGCCTTCCCATTCAAATTTTAACTTCTGGTGAAGGGTAGACGTTACTGCGCCAGCGGCGTGAATCCAAGGTCTACCCAACAAACAGCTATAGGCAGGCTGAATGTCCATCACATAGAAGATAGTTGTAAAAGTTTGCGGGCCAATTGTCACAGGCAGCTCAATTTCCCCCATAACCAATCTCTTAGAACCATCAAAGGCTCTTACTACCAGGTTACTGGGTCGCAATGCTACTCCTTCATACTCTAGCTAAACCAGGGCCTTCTTTGGTAAGACATTAAGGGATGACCCCGTGTCTACCAGCACATGAGAAAGGACTGCACCTTTGCATTCCATGGTGATGTGCAGGGCCTTGTTATGGTTGCGGCCATCCGTTGTCAAGTCAGTATTGGTGAACCCTAGCCCATTGCTAGCAGTAACATTTCCAACCACGGTTTCCAATTGATTGACGGTGATCTCTTCAGGCACGTAAGCTGCGTGCAAGACTTTGAGTAATGCATTCCGATGGGCTTCGGAGCACATAAGCAGAGATAAGATAGAGATCTTGGATGGCGTCTGGTGAAGCTGATCCACAATTTTGTAATCACTCTTTTTGATGATCCTCATAAACTCATCAACTTCTTGATCGAACGGTGTTTTTAAAGCTTCCTTAACAACCTGATCCTCCTGCACCGGGCTCTTTCCTTTTGCCTTGGCAGCAGCTTCTGCTTCGGCAGTGGGTCTTTGAATTTGTGGAGCAAAGAGACGTCCGCTTCGAGTGAAGCCTCCACCTCCTCCCACATTATCTACTTGTGGTGCAGGTGTTGATGTTTCAAGAGTGATTCTTTTTCCTTCACAGTACACGTCAGAGCCATAGTGCCAAGGGATGGCCCTATTGCTTTCATAAGGTACGGGTCCAGGCACTGTGACAGTGATTGGACTGATTGCAGCTGCTGAAGGGACTGTGATAGTTCGTGGATCGTAATAAATCGTAACTGGTGCCCTAACGGGAGCAACACTTTCTGAATTGTAGGCAGAGTTGTTTTCAGGATCATAAAATATTGTGACAGTTGAGACATCTTCATGATTTGTTGCTGGAGTTGTAGGAGACATTGTCGGAAGGATGGATGTTGTTGTTGTAGGAGATTCAAAATGGAATGAAGCTGAAGTGGTAACAGGAAAAATTGTTGATAACTGATCAGTTGAGATGATGGATGAAGTACTTGTTGATGAAGCCGAAGAATTGTCAGGAACAATGGTTGCTGCAGTTGTAGGAGATACATGAACTGTTGCTGGTGAGATTGCTGGATTTGTTGGAAATGATGTGGTGATCTGAAGCTGGCCGCTCTGAATAAGGCCATCTATGCCATTCCTCAGATTATCGCACCCATTTACTGAAATATTGCAGTAAGCACACCCTAACTCACATCCCGGGAACATCTGACATTCCAAGAGCTGAGCTTTGATTTCTACCAACGGTGTCCGGATCTGACCCACACTGGTTATTAAATAAGATGGTTTGTCTTCTTCAATAGCGTTGATTCGGGGACCACCATGGTTTGGCATAGGATTTTTGTTGACATTGGGTGGTGGTGCAAAATTCAGAGCTTTTGAGTCCACCAGGTCTTGTACCTTCATGTGCAAGGCTCTGCACTTTTCTGTACTATGGCCAGGTGCGTTTGAATGGAAGGCACATCTGGCATTAGAGTCATAATTCCTGGGTAGGCTGTTGGGATCCGGAGGTGCCAACGTCCTTAGCTCAACTAGGTTGAGTTTCAGGAGTTGTGGCAGCAATGTAGCATATGGCATAGGGATCGGATCGATCACCCTGTTGGCTTGAGAAGGCCTCTGCTGGAATGGCCTTTGCTGATTATTGTTGTTGGTGTTGCTGTTGTTGTAATTTCTTGGAGGATACTGATTTTGTTGATGGTACTGGGGTTGATGCTGATAGTTTTGCTGAGGAGGTTGATAAACTGGTTGTGGATGAGCTGGAGCAGGGATAGTGACTGCAGCCACGGATCTGTGAACATATTGGGGCCTGCCTCTATTGGTGTGGATGGCATTAGTCTCACCAGTCCTTCTCGGGCCTGCAAAAGGCTTTCTTGCATTACTGGATGAGCTCGCACCATTGTCTGAGATCTTACCCATCTTCAATAGGCTTTCAATTCTCTCCCCGGCTATGACAACATCTGCGAAGCTGGTAGATGAGAAGGCAGCTAGCCTATCAATGTAGGTTCCCTGAAGGGTGTTCATGAACATATCAGCCATCTCCCTTTCAGACATAGGTGGTTGGACAGCAGCAGCAAGCTGTCTCCATCTTTGAGCATATTCTCTGAAGCTCTCTCTAGATGACTGTGACATTCCCATTAGGAGGGTCCTGTTGGGTGCCATATCCAGATTATACTGATACTGTCTGATGAAGGCCTCTGCCAGGTCCTTCAAGCATCTGATAGTTGCTCTTGTCAAATGGGAATACCATTCCCTAGAAGCTCCAGTCAATCTATCCTCAAAGTAGAACATCCACAATTTCTCATCCATGGTATAAGCTTTTAATCTCCCGAGAAAAGACTGTAGATGAGTTTGGGGACAGGAAGTCCCGTTATACTTCTCAAAGCATGGTGGCTTAAACTTGTGGGGAATCCTGACCCCGTCTACCAAGCCCATATCCATAACATCAAAACCCAAAGAGTTTTGAGACTCTAAGGATCTTAATTTCTCAGCTATTTCATCCAACCTTCTATCATAAGCTTCTTCCCCAGCTCCCATTACCGTGAACTGGTCTTCTTGGGGGTCTTCTTGCAGTACCCTCCCTGCTGTAGCAGTCCCTTGTATATTGACAGGGATGTTGGCCTCTGGATGGAGGTGGGGACCAAAGACCGGGGGATTAACGTGAGGTTGGACCCTCTCGTTGTTACTTGTGCCGGCAGTCCCCACATGGGGCTCTTCTTGATTCTGCCTTTCCACCATGGCTCTCAATCTTTCCTGGCTCTGAGCCATGTTGTTCATCACTTCCATGAACTGCGTCATCTGTGTTCTCATTTCCAATCTTTCGTTTACCATTTGGTTCCTGACCTCTGTTAGGTCCTGCTGCATCTGATCCATCTGTATGCCCGGAAGATTGTTACGGGTGGGGTATCTGTGTGGCCTGTTGAGTGGGAACCCTCGTCGTCGAGCAATAATTCCTGAACATCATAACAGAGTTAGAAACAACAAAACAAAACCTACAAAACAAACAAAGGGTTAGCATGCAATGCAGTATGCTTATTTGTTCTCAAGGTATCCTGGCTTGGCATTCAGTTTTGACCCTTCTAGACCCTTGAAGATGCTGTTGAAGTTGCTTGAAGGAAACTCAAATGAAACAAAACCAACACAAATATATATTACAGAAAGTAAACAATACAACTCGTTCTTTTTACATCACAAGCCCTCTAAGGGGTCAAAATACATCATAAGAAAATAAAAGTACAGGGAAAGAAAGCAACAACAAACAAATGGTCAAACACCAAGGCCAAACTCATCCTCCTGAACTTCCTTGAGAAGTGCTTCAGTCACAGGATCAGCCGGACGCTCCGTAAGGTTCCTGATAAGAAGGTTCCTTGTAGCAATAGCTGCAGCCAGCTTCTTGTGTTGACCTTGGTCCTTTGACCTCTTCACTCCGGCTCTGATCTTCAGCTCTGATATCTCCCTCTGGGCTGCTGCCAGGGCTTCTTGTTGCTCTTTTGCACTAGCTTCCATTTGCTCCATCTTGTCTTGGACTCTCTTGTCCTCCAGAGTACGAGCCTCGGTGATCCTGACCCACCTAGCCTGACTCTCCTTCAGATACAAGTCTGTCCTAGCTTTCTGGAATTGGGATTCCTTGCAAGCATTCTTCAGGATTTGCTCTCCAACCCTAGACTTCTTAATGTAATCTTCAGACCTCTCAATCTTAGCCAGATGCTCCTTCTTCAACTTTTCCAACCTTTCAATATCCAATCTCCCATCACTCCTCTCATAGAGGGTCTTCTGCAAAGCTTGAGTCAACTTCTCATTCCTTTCTTTCAACTTCTCAAACTCCTCTAGACTGACAGTTGCTGGATGTGGTGTTGTGGAAGGCCCAGGCATATCTTCTATAGTAAAGGGCATCCCAGAGAATTGAGCCCTAGCATAGGACCAATCATAATATTGTGTTGATGCCACATTATTACACTTTCCCAGGATGGTTACCCCCTTAGTCTGCACATTGTCCCAGGCCCAGGCTGCCTGCCTAACAATAGTCAGACTAATCTTGTTTTCACAGTAAAGAGTCTCAACCAAGTCCTGTGCCCTAGGAGTGTGGACCAGTGCATAGCCCAGTTGTCTTTTGAACAGCAGAGGGTTGTAATTAATACTTCCCTTAACTCCTATTAGGGGTACATTGGGAAAATGCCCACAGCTGGTGATGATATCTCTGCCTTTTGTGCTTTGAGTGCACCACCTGATATCAGCTGAAGTAAGAGTAGTAAGTCTTCCAGCCCAGTTTCTTTGCTGATGAGGGTTCAAAAATGCATCTGTCTTGGGCAAATGCCTGAGAAGCCAAGTATGGAACAATGGAGCACAGCATCTCACTAATCTTCCCCTCTGCTTTTCATTCCTCTGATGCACTGAATAGTAGAGATCCCCCAATAGGGTTGGCACTGGGTTCCTTAGAATGAACAGATGAATTGCATTCTTACTGATGAATCGAGGCTCATCTGAAAACAGTACAATCCCATATATACTCAAAGCCAACAAAGCACATACTGCTTTCCAATCTCCTAGAGAAACCTTCAGGGTAGCTTGAGAGATTAAGAAATCCAGATGCAGGCCAGGGATTCCAGCCTTGGAAGTCATATGCTGCTCAATCAGGACTGGTTCCAGATGCAATGCCTTGGCTATCTCCTCATTACTTGGGAAAGCCATCTCAGGGTTGAAAGGGACTTCTCTCCTGATAGGTATACCAACTAATGATGAGTATTCTTCCAGTAAGGGGCCCAACTGAAAGTCCTGGAAAGTGAAACATCTCAGTGGGGGATCATAAAACTGAAGGCAGGTGTGGATCAGGCTTCTCTGTGAAGGGTCCAGATCCATGACCATATCAAGTATATCTCCATGGTGTTCCCTGAACAATGGTACATGGTCTGGAGTGATCAGGGTCTGAATCCTCCTGATGTCAGCTAACTCTGGCTGAAAGAAGTGGTAGGTGATATTGCTCTTTTTAGGAGCCATGATGTTGAGACTGAGCAGAGATAAGTGCTGATGAAGATGCTGAAGAGTGGGCCACTGACTGGCTGGAGTATATAGCTGATAGCTGAAGCAGGTGCTGATGAAGATAGGTCAATACTGAAGATGGGGTCAAAACCAAAACCAAATGAAGATGGATACCCTGAAACACAAATAAGCAAATGTCAATATGATGCAATGATTATGTATGCAAATGATATGCAAGGGTTTGTGACTGAGCTGGATCTGATCAAATGCTCTGATATAAGTCCATGTGTGTAAGAAATCCAGATGGAGGTCCATAAGTCCAGTAACCAAGGTGGGGGACTCAAATAAAGAGCCACATGTCCAGGTTTAGAATCACAAGAACTGTTCCAAGATGGAGTATTCTTAATCAAATCCAAGTAACAAGGTATTCTGAGGTCAAGGTACCTGCAAACCTGTAAACAGCCCACCCCCCTCACTGGTGGTGTTCTAAAACAAGGATCCTCAGACTTGGATCAGTTATGAAAAGTGTAAACACTTCTAACCCGGAGGTACAGTGTTTACAATAACCATAACAATTCCTCCTCTAATTCACCTCAGTTTCTGAAGGTCAATACTAAAAGGTCATCCAGACTTAGCAGGCTTCCCAGATAGCCCTAGTATTGCAGGAAATCTGCAACACAGAGTTCTCAAGAAGAAACCCATATCTGAACCGTGTTTCATATTCCCGCACCAGACCGAAATGGAATGGGAAAGAATATGATTCACTCTAGCCTAGGTGTCACTCAGGTCCCAGGTATAGGACCTTAACTCTCACTGAAACACCCTCCCATAAAAACAAAAAAAACAGATCCAGCCAGGAGCATGACAATATGATATATACAAAAGCAATAAAGAAAGCAGTAAAGCAACTGTACATAAAGCAAATAAACACAGATGAATATACAAGCACAGATAAGCACATAACACCCCAGTAAACACAAATCAATCAAACGCTAGGAGGAACCCACAAAAAGAACCAGAAGCCCTGGTTGCAATATAAGGTTCCCCAGCAGAGTCGCCAAGCTGTCGCTCCCACTAAATGAAGCCGGGTCAGATAGGGTACAGACGCGAACGGTCGGCGAGAGGGACAATGAGAACACACAGCCGTGAACTCACTGGAGAATGAAAAGAGTCGCCAGCTAGGCATTTTTATCCCGGAGGAAAGGCAATGCTGCATAGACCTAGAAAGAGATGGATAAGACGGTTGCGAACCAGAGAGACTGAGAAAGGGGGTTGGTTACAACCTGGGAAGGTATTAGCACCCAGATTGTCCGTCGTACTCGACGGGATCCATGCTTAAAAGATTTGTGTTTTAAAGGGGTAGTGTCAGTGCAATTTGTGTATAAAATAGCTGGAAAAAGAATGTACAGGTGTCAGTGTATAGTGTATAAGTGATATGAAGTATGAAAGTGTCAGTGTAAGAACAAAGAGGAAATGCTCATGATAATGAGGCTTAAAGAATAAAGCTGGAATGAGGGGGAATATACAGAGACTTTTGTTCGATAACTGTTAAGTTATGCCTACGTATCCTCTCGTGCAATGAGGAAGTCAGAACACCGTAGTTCGACCCAAAGAGACTGAAAGGTGAATTGACTGATGAACTGCTTGCTTGTCTAGGCTCAAGTGTATGACCTGTCTGGCTCAGGTGCTAACTGTCTTGCTTTAGACGGAAGAAGAAAGTTCTCGTTTGTGAGTGAATGAGATGAGAAAAGAATCCCGAAGGAGACGATTATTGTTTGTTTTTGATGATTTCAATCTTTTATTGCTTTTGAAAGTTTGTCATAAATTAATGAGCTTAAGCCTAAACCAATGGATTTAGTAAACTCATCACATCTTCCCTCTGATTAGGGGTAATGAGAATACCTTAAGTGTGAAGTCAGATTCTCACACTTAATCACCTTTGATGTAGGGTTAAGATCATTAACCTACTTGTGATTATTTAGATGTTTTTGGTGTTTTTGTTTAGTGTTAAGTAATGAGGTTAAGCCATAATCAAAGATTAAACAGACTCATTACACCATCCTAATAGAAGGATAATAGATGAGAATGTTTAAGCTGAGGAAAGCTCCTCAACTTAATCCATGATTAGGGATTAAACTTATGACAAAACAAGCCTTTGATTAAGTGGATTTTATTTAATGGTATGATGATGAAGTGGTTTTTATGATTTGTAAGACAACTTGAGGGGGACTTGTCCATTAACACTAGGGTTAGTCCTTCTTAACCATTTAAGGAAGAATTAGAACCCTAATGCAAGGCCCAAGTTACAAGTGTGATGTCTTGATGATTATTATGTGAATTGATTAAGAGATTTAAACACATTAAGGGTTTAACACTTAGGATTAAAGTTATACACTCCATCCTAATAGAAGGATGCAGGCATAAGCTTAATCACAAAGCCTTAAAGCCTTTAGGGTTTAGTCCCTGATTATGAGGTGAGAAGAGAAGACTCAAAGAGAGACACAAAGGTAAAACTATGAGGGGAGACTAATCAAAACCCTAATTCATTGTCATGCTTGGTTGTTCCTATGGTTTGTGAGGTTTACAGGAGCAATCTTCAATGGAACCACCAGGAAGCAGATGAACAGGACAGGAGAAGCAAAGTAACTTGCTTCATTCAAGAAGTCAAGTCACTTGAAGAAAGAAAGTGGGAGGAAGAAGAATGAGCAAGCTCAAACTCAAACACATACAAAAATGCAGCAATGGATGCAAGAGAGATGAAAAGAAAAGTTATGAGAAGTGAAGGCAAATTCACCTCTCAAATCACTTACCACCTGAAATGTTAGAAAAGAAAATGCAATACAATGCCAAAAGGGATGAGATGACATGATGCAAAACAAAACCAGAAGCATGTTGATGATGATAATGATGCTATGAGATGCTACAAACATGAGGCAACAAATGGAAATGATCATACAAGCTTATGAATGCAAATGAAGCAAGTTAGGAAACATGAACATACATGAAAAGTTATGAAGTGCACATGGCATACAACAAGGCAAACACATGATGCAATGATCAAACATGCTTTCTATATGTCTTATGATGTCAAATGAATCAAATGGATGCTTGAAATGTCATGGCAAGTCATGTTATGCAAGAGAATGCAAGAGAGATGCAAATGGGAGCCCAAATTAGGGTTTATGGATCATACATCAAACAAAAACCAAAAACAGAAGCAAACCCTAAGATAAAAAATGGAAAATGCCACACAAAGTAACCCTAATCCTATACTAAACCAATGCCCAAAGGAGAGGTCTCAACTCTTAACCAATCTCAAGTTATGATTTTTCTAAGGTTTTAGGGTTTTTAGGGTTTCCAAACCAAAGAAATGCCAAACAATTGAAAAATGCAAGATCAAGTCATGGCCATTTTATCTCAAAAACTACATGCTAAACACAATGCAATGCAAGAAGAACCAATGTCCAACTCCTCATGAATAGGCAGAAATGATTTTTTGAACTTAGGATCAAAATAATGCACAAAAATGATTTTAATTCAATGAAAAATTCTCAAAATGCATCAAGATCAAAAAAGAAATTTGGTTTGAAGGTTGGACAATGTTTCTAAATGTCTTAGAACATTTCATGAATTTTTTGGTGATTTTTAAATACCTAAAAGTATTTTTAATAAATTAATTTTCATCAATCAATTAAAAATAATCTTTTAAATATTTAAAAATACTTTTTTAATGATAAAAATAAAAACAAAAATATTTTTGTGTCATAAAAATTAATACAACTTATGAGAAAAAGTTTCATAATTTTTAGACATTTTTTACTATTTTAAATTAAATATACAAATTAAATGAAAAAGAAATGAAAATAAATGAAAATAAATGGAAAGTAAACAGAATGGAGGGTTGAGATTGAGACTGGGTTTGAATGCGTTGACTGGCGCCAGATCTTGTGGCCAGGATTGATTCTAAGGTAATTAATCTAATTATGAATTAATTAAACTAATAAAAAGAATTAGGGCTAATCAAATGAATCTGAGCCCTTCACATGCGCGCGAAGTCAACCAGTCAGCCCAATCCAACGCACGAAATTCAAATGACACTAATTACAGGGATTAGGGCATAACTACTCTCAGGTGACCGGAGGGGAGCTCCGGTCATCTTCTCCGGCACTACCAAAACCCTAGAACATGTTTCAGGCATCTATTCCACAAATTAAACACACCTAAGTGATCCTCTAACATCCTAAGACACGAATCCATGCTCAAACAACATTTAAACACCATGAATCATGCGAATCGAAGAAAATAAAATCCACAGGCAAAATTTCAGAGGGATCATACAAACTCAATTTTCACTTATTTTTGATTCTGAAACCATCCCCATGACCAGCAAGACATGAATAATCAATTTGTAACTTAAAAATCAAGCTCTGAGAGAAAAGTTTCCATGGTCATACCTGAGATGGAAGCTTCTATTTCTGGACTTTCTGGACTGCTTCTTGGTGCCAACTTACTCCATTGATCCTCCTGATGCTAATGGCAGGCTTGGAATGAGCTTAAGCAAGCTATTTTGAGAGGCTCCAATCTGATATAGCAGAAAATGAGCTCTGTGTACAGGCAGCTCCAGATCAATGTGAAGGGTGGTTTTGACTCCTTTTGATGTGCTTGATTTGTTGGTGCTAAGAGTTTGGATGTTTATGGCCTGTGGAAGGTGATTCGAAGAGAAATGCAGGCTGAGGTGAAAAATGGCAATGGGGTGTTCTTGCTCAAATCAGGCCTGACTCTTGGTGGTTTCTACTCAATGAGGCAAGGTGAGATGATTAGAGGAATTTGTTTGAGTGTTTGTGTGCTGTGCAGGCAGATTCGAATGGTTTTGCACAAGGGAGTGTTTTTGTGTATGTGATGCTATGGTGTGCTTCAGCCTTGCTTCTTCATATGTTTGGCTTGCCAAAGGATAGTATATTTTAATCCTATAGGTCAGATGATGTGACCTGGCCTCTATTGATTGGTAAGTTTGCTTTTGCCAAAAGTCCACACTTTGTGTAAGAGAGGTATGGCTTGGTTCTAGCTTGGTACAAGGGCTAGGGCTGGCGCAGCATGGTGTGTGTGTGATGCTAGGAAGGTTCAGCAGCCAATGCATCAAGTGGAGGGAAGTGTGATGATGATTTTGCAAGTTGGTTCCCTATGGTTCACATGTGACTTTCTTATCCCACAAGCCATAAAACATGAGCATTCTTGGTTCAATTCTGATTTTTATGTTACATAGAATGTTTGTGTCATGGTTTGATGTCAACTAGAGGTTACAAACAGCCTTGGTTCATGATCTTGCAACTTTCTCATTTGGTGCACATCTTGAAAATCAATGATTTTTGCCAACTTTGTCACACCATAACTTTTGATCCAAGAAGAATTTGATCATGTTCTTGTACTTTTTGAAAAGGGAAAAATGTATTCTACAACTTTCATGACCAAATATTTTTCATTTGAAACATTTTTGGATCAAGAATCAAGGCTTGAAAAATGACCTAAAATGAAGCATTCTTGAAAAGTCAACTATGCCCAAAAAGTCAACATTTGCAAAAACTCCAAATTCTTGATTTTTGTGAACTTCCACCTTCTTCCATGATCAAATAAAGATCATATACACTCAAAATGATGAAGATCACCCATTGGTTGGGTCATTGGGGGCCCCAGATGCCCTGATTTTGCACTGACTTGTCCAGAAAGTCAACTCTTGATCAGATGACTTCCCCATGGAATCTCTTCATGAAAATTGATATGCATACTCCCTATACCATATAGAGACAAATGGAAACAAGAATGACCAAAAAATTTGGGGTTATGGCCTCTGAAACCAAAACTCTAATTTTAGGTCAACTGTGCAGTCAAACTTGGCTCTGCATCCATTCCAAATCCAGTTCTTGTGATTCTTTTGAAATCTTGTCTTTTAGAGGATGTAATATGATATAAGAACACCCATGGATCCCTTTGAAGTGATTGGTTGCCTTTGGAGTAGCTCAAGAAGCTTTTGGATTGCTCAGATCACAAACCCTAGGTGCAGATGACCCAGAAACTATGCAGTGAATCAAAAATGAGATATGAGATGATATGATTGTGTTTATGCATATGAGAATGATCACAAGCCATGGTGTGAATGGGTGAGGGCAAATTTGGGGTGTTTACACCTTGTAGCCTCCGAGACTGGGGCAGATTCCTGAGGGCTACGACGCTAACGCCTATTGTGAGTTCCACTCCGGAGCTCGGGCCATAGTACTAAAAATTGCAAGACTTTGAAACATGTCATTCAGGATATGATAGACTCCAAGGCAATCAATTTCTCTCCTAGTGTTACAAAATACCATGTCTTCGCATGGGAAGACCGTAGGAGCTATTGATAGTGGTGAGAGTTTGAATCTGATATATGATGTCAATGCCTTGAAGACTTCGTTGTTAGCTGTGAAGGTTTGTCTGGCCAAGAAGAATATATTTTTGGGCTGTGAAGAGGTTTGTTCAGATTGTGAAAATTTTGTTGATGGTTGCAACCAATTGAGATCGGGGATACAAAGAATGATTGACGAGGGCAATATTCAGTTTGAAGGAATTATGAAGGAAAATGAGGTTTCAACAGTTACTAACTACTATACTCCAGCACAAATTTCAACACCAGCAAAAGTGGCACCTGTAATATTCACCACTCCTAGACCAATTCCTTAGCAAAGCAAAAATGCCGTCCCATGGTACTATGGAGCCGAAGTTTACTATAATGGTCAGAAGCAGGATGTGACCTCTTCCATCTCATCTCAACACCCAAGTTAAAAATCTTGGAGTTGGATTGTTCATATGGAGTGGGAGACTATTTGTGCCTGAGACGTTAAGAAACATTATGTTGCCGCCAAGGGACAATGCAGAGGCTCAAGCAAGATCAAAGGGCAAGCAGGTGTAAACACCCCAAATTTGCCCTCACCCATTCACATCATGGCTTGTGATCATTCTCATATGCATAAACACAACCATATCATCTCACATCTCATTTTTGATTCACTGGATAGTTTCTAAGGCATCTGCATTCAGGGTTTGTGATCTGAGCAATCCCAAGGCATCTGGAGCCATTCCAAAGGCCACCAATCAACTCAAGGGGGTCCATGTGTGTTCCTATATCATATTCCATCTCCTCAAAGTCAAAAGTGCAGAGGAATCACAAGAGCTAGGGTTGAGTGGATGCAGAGCCAGGATGAACTGCACAGTTGACTGAAAATTAGGGTTTTGGTTTCAGAGGCCATAACCCCAAATTTTTTGGTCATTCTTGTTTCCTATGATCTCTATATGGTATAGGAAGTATGCATATCAATTTTCATGAAGAAATTCCATGGGGAAGTCATCTGATCAAGGGTTGACTTTTCAGACAAGTCAGTGCAAAATCAGGGCATCTGAGGCCCCCAATGACCCAACCAATGGGTGATCTTCATCATTTTGAGTGTATATGATCTTTATTTGATCATGGAAGAAGGTTGAAGTTCATAAAAATCAAGAATTTGGAGTTTTTGCAAATATTGACTTTTTGGGCATAGTTGACTTTTCAAGAATGCACCATTTTAGGTCAATTTTCAAGCCTTGATTCATGATCCAAAAAGGCTTCAAATGGAAAAACTTTGGTCATGAAAGTTGTAGATCTCATCTTTCCCTTTTCAAAAAGTACAAGAACATGATCAAACTCTTCTTGGATCAAAAGTTATGGCAATGCAAAGTTGGCAAAAATCATTGTTTTTCAAGTTATGCACCAAATGAAAATCTTGCAAAGTCTTGAACCAAAGCCAAATGCAGCCTCTAATCCACTTCAAACCAGCATGTGAACATTCTCTAAGTTACAAAAATCAGAATTTGATCTAGTTTGCCCATGGTTTGGTTTGTGTAACAAGGCATTTTCATGAAAATCCATAAAGCTAACCAAGTTGCAAAACACTCATGATCTTCTCACCAACTTGCTGCATTGATCCTTGAGTCAAGCCAGCCTCTCTCCCTCACCTTTGCTGCGCCAGCCATGCCTTGTACTTGCCTAGACCTTGCCCATGCCCTATCTTACACAAAGTTGACCTTTTATGCAAAAGCAAACTTACCTATCATAGCAGGCCATGTCACATCACAAAACCAATCAGATTTGTTTATGTGTACAACTTGCAAGCTAAACATATCACAGGCCAAGGCTGAAACTCTCTCATTCACAACTTACACAAAAACCTCCCATTTTGCAACTTGCTTCGAATCCCTTCACACAGCAAGCAAACACTTCAACCACCTTCATTATTCAACTCAGCACACTTCATAGATCAAAAACCACCCAAAGCCCAAGCCTGAAACAGCCAGAAACTCTCACTGCCATCTCTCACCTCAGTTTGCAGTTTCACTTGAAACTATCACCATAGCTCACAAACACACAAACAAACACCATAGACCTTCTCCATTCATCCTCAGGATCACAAACAATCACTCACCATGACCTGAATGTGCCTGAAACACCATAGCCATTGTTGACTGAGCTTGAAGCAGTTCCATTCGAATCTCCTTCTCCAGCCAACACAAACTCATTTTGAGCATTCAAGCATCTTTGGGGGATCAAGTGGAGTGGTTTGCACAAAGAAAGGTGGCCAGAAAGTTCCTAAACTGAAAGCTTCAAATCTCAGGTAGCCTGAAATTAATTTTTCCAGAAATGACTTTTATTGTTACAAACTTGTTCTTCATGATGCACTGATCATTCTGGTACTTTTAGTTTTTGAAATGGTTGTGATTTGAGCATTTAATTTGTGTTTGAAGCTTACGAACCCTAGAATTTCTTTCTTTCGATTCAGCTTATTTAGGTAGAATAAATTTGTTTTAGGTTAGGGGTTTGATTCGTGAGAGGATAAGGATCATTTCCCAACTCATAGATTTCATTTTTGTTACGTTTTTAGGAAGTTTGAAATTTTCAGGTGAGCTTCTGGCCGGAGAAGACGACCGGAAGTCTTCTCCGGCCACCTGAGAGTGTTTATGCCCTAATTTCGTAATTAAGTCAAGTTTGAATGCTGAGCGTTGATGAGCGTTGACCTGCTGACTTCCCTCTCTTTTGAATGGCCCAGATTAGCTGTTTATGCCCTAATCCACGTGTTAGGTCTAATTAATCCATAATTAATTTAATCTGACCAGAAGCAATCCTGGCCCTCCACTAGCGCGCGCAGTCAACATGTTTGAACCCAGCTTCAATCCCAGCCATCCAACCTGATTACTTCTCATTTTATTTGTTTTATTTTATTTTTATTTCATTTAAACTTGCATAATTTATTAAAAATAGTTAAAAATTCATAAAAATTATGAAACTTTTTCTTTAGGGTTTTATTAATTTTTATGACACAAAAATATTTTTATTTTATTTTTTATCATTAAAAAAGTATTTTTAAATATTTAAAAGATTATTTTTAATTGATTAATGGGAATTAATTGATTAAAAATACTTTTAGGTATTTAAAAATTACAAAAAAATTCATGAAATGCTCTAAGACATTTAGAAACATTGTCCAACCTTCAAACCAAATTTCTTTTTTGATCTTGATGCACTTTAAGAATTTTTCATTGAATTAAATCATTTTTTATGCATTATTTTGATCACATGTTTGAAAATTCATTTCTGCCTTTTGGTGAAGGTTGAGACATTGATTCTTCTTGCATTGTTTTCCATTTGACATGTATTTTCAAGGATAAAAAGGCCATGATTTGATCTTGCATTTTCTAATTGATTGGCATTTGTTTTGATAAGAACCCTTGAAAACCCTAAAAACTTGCAAAATTCATAACTTGAGTTTGGTTGAGAGTTGAGAGCTCCCCTTTGGGCAGTGGTTCATCATAGGCCTAGGGTTTCTTTGGGTGCCATTTTCCATTTTTATCTTAGGGTTTTGCTTCTGTTTTGAATTTTTGTTTGATGTTTGATCCATGAACCCTAATTTGGGCTTCCATTTGCATCCTTCTTGCATTTCCTTGCATAACATGACTTGTCTTTGCATTTTGTGCATGCCTATGATTCATTTGACATCTTAAGACATATAGAAAGCATGTTTGATCATTGCATTACATATTTGCCATGTCATTTGTCTTGTATGCTTCATAACTTTCCATGCTTGTTCATGCTCCTTAACTTGCATCATTTGCATTCATAATCTTGTATGAACATCCCCATTGCTTTGCCTCATGTTTGCAGCACCTCATAACATCATTAACATCATGTGCATGCTTCTGGTTTGGTATAGCATCATGTCATTTCATTTCATTTAGCATTGCATTGCATTCCTTTCTAACATTTCAGGTGGTAAGTAAAACTGGGAAGTGAATTTGCCTTCACTTCTCATAACTTTTCTTTTCATCTCTCTTGCATCCATGCTGCATTTTTACATGTGTTTGAGTTTGAGCTTGCTCATTCTTCTTCTCCCACTTTCTTTCTTCAAGTGACTTGACTTCTTGAATGAAGCAAGTCACTTTGCTTCTTGATCTTGTTCATCTGCTTCCTGGTGGCTTCCTTTGAAGATTGTTCTTGCAAACCTCACAAACTCTAGGGACAACCAAGCATGATAATGAATTAGGGTGTTGATTAGTTCCCCTTCATAGTTTTTACCTTTGTGTCTCTCTTTGAGTCTTCTCTTCTCACCTCATAATCAGAGACTAAACCCTAAAGGTTTTAAGACTTTGTGATTAAGCTTATGCCTGCATCCTTCTTTTAGGATGGAGTGTATAACTTTAATCCTAAGCATTAAACCCTTAAGTTGTTTAAATCTCTTAATCAATTCATTTAATAAGTATCAAGACATCACACTTGTAACTTGGGCCTTGCATTAGGGTTCTAATTCTTCCTTAAGTGGTTAAGAAGGACTAACCCTAGAGTTAATGGACAAGTCCCCCTCAAGTTGTCTTACAAACAATAAAATTCACTTCATCATCATACCATTAAATAAAATCCACTTAATCAAAGGCTTGTTTTGTCATGGGTTTAATCCCTAATCATGGATTAAGTTGAGGAGTTTTTCTCAACTTAAACATTCTCATCTATTATCCTTCTTTTAGGATGGTGTAATGAGTCTGTTTAATCCTTGATTATGGCTTAACCTCATTACTCAACACTAAACAAAATCACAAAAAACATCTAAATAATCACAAGTAGGTTAATGATCTTAACCCTACATCAAAGGTGATTAAGTGTGAGAATCTGACTTCACACTTAAGGTAATTCTCATTACCCCTAATCAGAGGGAAGATGTGATGAGTTTACTAACCCATTGGTTTAGACTTAAGCTCATTATCCTATGACAAACTTCAAAAAGGAATAAAAGACTGAAAACTCAGGAAACAAACAATAATCGTCTCCTTCGGGATTCTTTTCTCATCATCTTCACTCACAATCGAGAACTTGCTTCTTCCGTCTAATGCAAGACAGTCAGCATCTGTGCCAGACAGATCATACACTTGAGCATAGGCAAGTAAGCAGTTCATCAGTCAATTCATCTATCAGTCTCTTTGGGTCGAACTACGGTGTTCTGACTTCCTCATTGCACGAGAGGATACGTAGGCATAACTTAACAGTTATCGAACAAAAGTCTCTGTATATTCCCCCCTCCTTCCAGCATTATTCTTAGCCTCATGATCTTGAGTATATCATTCCTGTTCCTACGCTAACACTGTACATACTGCACTTCACTTCTTTCAGCACTGACACCTGTACATCTTTATCCAGCTCTTTGACACACAAATTGCACTGACACTACCCCTTTAAAACACAAATCTTTGAAGCGTGGATCCCGTCGAGTACGACGGACAATCTGGGTGCTAATACCTTCCCAGGTTGTAACCAACCCCCTTTCTCAGTCTCTCTGGTTCGCAACCGTCTTATCCATATCTTTCTAGGCCTATGCAGCATTGCCTTTCCTCCGGGATAAAAATGCCTAGCTGGCGACTCTATTCATCTCCAGTGAGTTCACGGCTGTGTGTTCTCACTGTTCCCTTCGCCGACCGTTCGCGTCTGTACCTTTATATGACCCATTGTCATTTATCGGGAGCGACAGCTTGGCGACTCTGCTGGGGACCCTTATACTGCAACCAGGGCTTCTGGTTCTTTTTGTGGGTTCCTCCTAGCGCTTGTTTGATTTGTGTTTACTGGGGTGTTATGTGCTTATTTGTGTTTGTATATTTGTTTTGTTTATTGCTTTATGTACAGTTGATTTATTGCTTTCTTTATAGCTTAATATTTTTCATACTGTCATACTGTGCTGGCTGGATCTGGTTTTCTTTGGTGGGTGGGTGTTTCATTGAGAGTTAAGGTCCTATACCTGGGACCTGAGTGACACCTAGGCTAGAGTGAATCATATTCTTTCCCATTCCATTTCGGTCTGGTGCGGGAATATGAAACACGGTTCAGATATGGGTTTCTTCTTGAGAACTCTGTGTTGCAGATTTCCTGCAATGCTAGGGCTATCTGGGAAGCCTGCTAAGTCTGGATGACCTTTTAGTATTGACCTTCAGAAACTGAGGTGAATTAGAGGAGGAATTGTTATGGTTATTGTAAACACTGTACCTCCGGGTTGGAAGTGTTTACACTTCTCATAACTGATCCAAGTCTGAGGATCCTTGTTCTAGATCACTACCTGTGAGGGGGTTGGGGCTGTTTACAGGTTTGCAGGTACCTTGACCTCAGAACACCCTGTTACTTTGACTTTGTTAAGAGTGCTCCATGTTGGACAGTTCTTGTGATTCTAAAACCCTGGACATGTGGCTCTTTATTTGAGTCCCCTACCCTGGTTACTGGATTTATAGACCTCCAACTGGAATTCTTGAACACACATGGATCTATACCAAGGCAGTTAATCAGATCCGGCTCAGTCACAAACCCTTTGCATATCATCTGCATACATACTCATTGCATCATATTAACATGTGCTTATTTGTGTTTCAGGGTATCCACATTCATCTGGTTTTGGTTTTGACCCCATCTGCAGTTTTGACCTGTCTCCACCAGCACTTGCTTCAGCTTGTCAGCTATACTTCAGTTACTTGCACTAGCCAGTCAGTGGCTCTCTCCTCAGCATCTTCATCAGCACTTACTCTACTCAGTCTTCAGCATCATGGCTCCAAAGAAAAGCAATATTACTTATCATTTCTTCCAACCAGACTTGTCAGACATCAGGAGGATCCAAACCCTGATCACTCCAGATCACATACCCTTGTTCAGGGAGAGTTATGGAGATATACTGGACATGGTCATGGATCTGGACCCATCTCAGAGAAGCCTCATCCACACCTGCATTCAGTTTTATGATCCTCCATTAAGATGTTTCACCTTTCAAGACTTTCAGTTGGGTCCTCTTTTGGAAGAATACTCATATTTGGTTGGTCTGCCCATCAAAAGAGAAATCCCATTCAACCCTGAAATGGTCTTTCCTAGCAATGGAGAGATAGCAAAAGCTTTGCACCTGGAACTTGTATTGATTGAACAACACTTGACCTCTAAAGCTGGGATCCCTGGATTTCATCTGGACTCCCTGATTTCTCAGGCTAGTTTGAAGGCCTCCTTGGGGGAGTGGAAAGCTGTTTGCGCTCTATTGGCCTTAAGTGTATATGGAATTGTGTTGTTTGCAGATGAGCCTCGATTCATCAGCAAGAATGCAATCCACTTGTTCATCCTGAAGAACCCAGTGCCAACCTTGTTGGGAGATCTCTACTACTCAGTACATCAGAGGAATGAGAAGCAGAGGGGAAGGTTAGTGAGGATTTGTGCTCCATTATTTCATGCTTGGCTTCTCAGGCATCTACCCAGGACAGATGCATTTCTAAATCCTCATCAGCAAAGCAACTGGGCTAAGAGGCTCACTACTCTCACTTCAGCAGACATCAGATGGTGCACTCAGAGCACCAAGGGCAGAGACATGATCACCAGCTGTGGGCATTTTCCTAATGTGCCTTTAATAGGAGTTAAGGGAAGTATCAATTACAACCCTCTGCTGTTCAAGAGGCAATTAGGCTATGCACTGGTCCATGCTCCTAGGGTACAGGATTTGGTGGAGACCCTCTACTGCGAGAACAAGATTAGTCTGGCAACTGTTAGGCAAGCTGCCTGGGCCTGGGATCATGTTCAAACCAAGGGAATCATCATTCTGGGGAAGTGCAATAATGTGGCATCAGTCCAATATTATGAGTGGTCCCATGCTAGGGCCCAATTCTCTGGAATGCCCTTTACCATAGAAGACATGCCTGAGTCATCTTCAGCACCACCCCCTGCCACTATCAGTTTGGAGGAGTTTGAAATCTTGAAGGAAAGAAATGAGAAGTTAACCCAAGCCTTGCAGAAGACCCTCAGGGAGAGGAGTGAAGGTGTGAGGGAGATTGAGAGATTGGAGAAATTGAGAGTGGAACACTTGACTAAAATTGAGAAGTCTGGAGATTATATCAACAAGTCCAAAGCTGGTGAGCAGATTCTGAAGAATGCTTGTAAGGAAGCTCAGTTCCAAAGAGCAAGAACAGACTTGTATTTGAAAGAGAGTCAGGCCAGGTGGGTCCGGATCACTGAGGCCCGTACTCTAGAAGACAAGAAAGTTCAGGACAAGATGGAGCAGATGGAAAAAGCCCTGGCAGCAGCCCAGGAGGAAATATCAGAGCTGAAAATCAAAGCAGGATTGAAGAGGTCTAAGGACCAAAGTCAGAGCAAGAAATTGACTGCAGCTGTTGCAACAAGGAACCTTCTCATCAGAAGTCTCACGGAGCATCCGGCTGATCCTGTGACCGAAGCACTTCTTAAGGAAGTTCGTGAGGATGAGTTTGGCCTTGGAGTTTGATCATTTGCTTGTTGTTGTTCCTTTTCCGTGTACTTTTGCTTTTGTGATGTATTTTGGCCCCTTTTGGGGTTTTGTGTTGTAAAATGAACAAATTGTATTATTTCACCTTTGTAATATATTTGTGTTAGTTTCCATCTGGGTTCACATCAAAAGCAACTTCAACAGCATCATCTTCAAGGGTCTGGAAGGGTCAAAACTGAAGGCCAAACCGGATACCTTGAGAGCAAATAAGCATAACTGCATTGCATGCTAACCCTTTTGTTTGTTTTGTAGGTTTTTGTTTTGTTGTTACTAACCTCTGTTGTGATATTCAGGAATTATTGCTCGCCGCCGGGTATTTCCTCTCAACAGGCCACACAGGTACCTAACCAGAAACAACCTTCCGGGAATCCAGATGGATCAAGTTCAACAAGATCTTGCTGATGTCCGAAATCAGCTAGCCAATGAAAGATTGGAGATGAGAACACAGATGACGCAGTTCATGGAGGTTATGAACAACATGGCTCAGAGCCAGGAGAGACTAAGGGCTATGGTTGAGAGGCAAAATCCAGAGGAACCTCATGTAGGAACTGCAGGCACCAGTAACAATGAAAGGGTGCAACCACATGTGAATCCCCCTGTGTTTGGTCCACATCTACATCCTGAGATTAATATTCCTGCCAACATCCAAGGAACAGCTACTGCAGCCAGAGTACTTCAAGAAGATCCTCAGGAGGACCAATTTACAGTAATGGGTGCTGGAGAGGATGCTTATGATAGGAGATTGGATGAAATAACTGAGAAGTTAAGGTCTTTAGAATCTCAAAATTCTTTGGGCTTCGACGTCATGGACATGGGTTTGGTTGATGGGGTCAGGATCCCTCATAAGTTCAAGCCTCCTTGTTTCGAAAAGTATAATGGGACTTCGTGCCCCCAAACTCATTTGCAATCATTTCTGGGAAGGCTGAAGGCCTATACAATGGATGAGAAATTGTGGATGTTCTATTTTGAAGATAGCTTGACTGGAGCGTCGAGGGAATGGTATTCCCATCTGACAAGGGCAACTATTAGATGCTGGAAGGACCTGGCAGAGGCCTTCATCAGACAGTATCAGTATAATCTAGATATGGCACCCAACAGGACCCTCCTAATGGGAATGTCACAGTCTTCGAGGGAGAGCTTCAGAGAATATGCTCAAAGATGGAGACAATTGGCTGCTGCCGTTCAACCACCAATGTCTGAAAGAGAAATGGCAGACATGTTTATGAACACTCTTCAGGGAACCTATATTGACAGGTTAGCTGCTTTCTCTTCCACTAGCTTTGCGGATGTTGTTATAGCTGGGGAGAGAATCGAAAGCCTGTTAAAGATGGGAAAGATCTCAGACAACGGTGCAAGCTCGTCCAGTGGTACAAGAAAGCCTTTTGCAGGCCCGAGAAGAACTGGCGAGACCAATGCCATCCACACCAACAGGGGTAGGCCCCAATATGTTCAGAGATCAATAGCAGCAGTTACTATCCCTGCTCCAGCTCATCCTCAGCCAATCTATCAACCTCCTCAACAAAACTTCCAACAACAACCTCAGTATCATCAGAATCAGTATCCTCCGAGAAACTACAACAACAACAACTCCAACAACAACAATCAACAGAGGCCATTCCAACAGAGGCCATCCCAAGCTAACCGAGTGATCGACCCGATCCCAATGCCGTATGCCGCTTTGCTGCCACAACTTCTGAAACTCAACCTAGTTGAGCTAAGAACGTTGGCACCTCCGGATCCCAACAGTCTACCAAGGAACTATGACTCCAATGCTAGGTGTGCTTTTCATTCGAATGCACCTGGTCACAGTACAGAAAAATGCAGGGCTCTGCATATGAAGGTACAAGGCTTGGTAGACTCCAAGGCTCTGAACTTTGCACCTCCGCCCAATGTCAATAAAAACCCTATGCCAAACCATGGTGGTCCTCGAATTAATGCTATTGAAGAAGACCAACCGTCTTATTTGATAACTAGTGTGGATCAGATCAGGACACCATTGGTGGAAATCAAAGCTCAACTCCGTGAAAACAATATATTTCCAGGGTGTGAACTAGGATGCCCATACTGCAATATTTCATGGAATGGGTGTGAAGATTTAAGGAATGGCATTGACAGCCTTATTCAGAGTGGCTTGCTACAGATCACTACATCATTTCCGACAAATCCGGCAACTTCATCAACAACGGTTTCAGAACCTCCTACAACTGCAGCAACTATTGTTCCCAACAATTCATCAGCACCATCAACAAGTACTTCACCTGTCCTTCCAAATGATCAGTTTACAACAGTTTCTCCTGCTACAACTTCAGCTTCATTCCATTTCGACTCTCCATCAACAACAACAACAGTCCTTCCAACGGAACCTCCTACAACTCTAGCAATCAATCATGAAGATGTCTCCACTGTTACCATATTCTACGATCCTGAAAATAATTCCACCTACCATTCAGAAGGTGCTGCTCCCGCCAGAGCACCAGTTACAATCTTTTATGATCCACAAACAATAACAGTCTCTTCAGCAGCAGCAATCAATCCAGTCACTGTCACGGTGCCTGGACCAGTACCATATGAAAGCAATAGGGCCATCCCTTGGCACTATGGCTCTGACGTGTACTGCGAAGGAAAAAGAATCACTCTGGAGACATCAACACCTGCACCACAAGTAGATAATGTGGGGGGAGGCGGAGGCTTCACTCGAAGCGGACGTCTCTTTGCCTCACAAGTTCAAAAACCTACTGCCGAAGCAGAAGCTGCTGCCAAGGCAAAGGGTAAAGGCCCGGTGCAGGAAGATCCAGCTGCCAAAGAAGCCCTGAAGACTCCATTTGATCAGGAAGTTGATGAGTTCATGCGGATCATCAAAAAGAGTGACTACAAAATTGTGGATCAACTTCACCAGACGCCATCCAAAATCTCTATCCTCTCACTGCTTATGTGCTCCGAAGCCCATCGGAATGCACTACTTAAAGTCCTGCACGCAGCTTACGTGCCTGAGGAGATTACTGTCAACCAATTGGAAACCGTGGTTGGAAATGTTACTGCTAGCAATGGGCTAGGGTTTACCAATTCTGACTTGACAGCGGATGGCCGCAATCACAACAAAGCCTTGCACATAACCCTGGAATGCAAAGGAGCTGTCCTTTCTCATGTGCTGGTGGACACAGGTTCTTCCCTGAATGTCTTGCCAAAGAAGGCTCTGGTGAAGCTTGAATATGATGGATTGGCATTGAGACCCAGCAACCTGGTAGTAAGAGCCTTTGATGGCTCAAAGAGATCGGTTCTGGGAGAGATTGAGCTGCCTGTGACAATTGGCCCACAGACCTTTAAAACTATCTTTTATGTGATGGACATTCAGCCCGCCTACAGCTGTTTGTTGGGTAGACCCTGGATTCACGCTGCTGGCGCAATAACGTCTACCCTTCACCAAAAGTTAAAATTTGAGTGGGAAGGTCAAGTTGTCACAATCTGTGGAGAGGAGGACATTTTTGTTAGCCACCTGGCAACCTACAAGTACATTGAAATGGATGGAGAGATCCATGAAACAATGAGCCAGGGTTTGAAGCGTTGAATGTGAATGAAACATCTGTTGTATCTGGAACTCCAATGTCATCTTACCAACAAGCCCGGAAGGTTGTTGAAGAAGGAACTGCCCTAGGCTGGGGCAAGGTTTTAGCTGTGGAGGAGAAGAAGGACAAGTTTGGGTTGGGTTACAGACCAACTCAACATCAAGCAAAGGCTGCTGCAGAGCCAGGTTTTGTCAGTGGGGGGATGCTTACCCCTGGTGCTATCAACTGTTTGGAAGACGAGCTGGAAGAGGAGCGCAATCTGGAGAATTGGATTCGTCCAAAGATCCCGGGGAGCAGTGTCTCGAACTGGTCTTCCCAGGAAATTATAAGAGTTACTCATGCAGAGTAATTATTATTTCCTGTATTTTTTATATAGCATGCATCCAAGTCTTGCATCTTGCCCAAGATGACAAGACTCATTTTGTAATCAGGGCCATCTGTACTTTTGTGCAAACAAGATTAAATTAATGAAATATCAGACAATCTTTTTGCAAACGAGTCTTTTTCTTTCCTGCTCACTGTTTTTCCATTTTTCTTTTTGTACAAAAATAAATGGCGGTGTTTTCAAAATGATAACTTCATTTCACTTTTTTTTCTAAAGCAAGATTAAAATCAATCACTAAAATGAACGAACTTAACCCTTGCAGAGAGTGCCTTCCTGACAGCACCGACAACAGCACGGCTATGACATCGTATGACTTTGACAATCCGATCAATCAAGCTGGAGAAGGGGTTGATGAAGAATATGAGCTTCCTGAAGAGCTAGCCAGGTTGTTGAGACAGGAGGAAAAGGTCATTACTCCTCACCAGGAGGAGGTTGAAGTGATTAATCTTGGTACGGAAGAAAACGTGAAAGAAGTTAAAATCGGGGCCTGCCTGCAAGACTCAGTGAAGAGACAACTGACAGATCTGCTTCAAGAGTATGTTGATGTGTTTGCTTGGTCGTATCAAGATATGCCAGGGTTGGATACCGACATTGTTGTGCACAAGCTGCCTCTGAGGGAAGAATGCCCACCAGTTAAACAGAAACTGCGCCGGACTCGCCCAGACATGGCTATGAAAATCAAAGAAGAGGTACAAAAGCAATGGGACGCCGGGTTCCTTGCTGTGACTAGCTACCCGCCGTGGGTCGCTAACATAGTACCTGTGCCTAAGAAAGACGGCAAAGTAAGAATGTGTGTTGACTACCGGGATCTGAACAGAGCCAGCCCGAAAGATGACTTCCCATTACCTCACATTGACGTATTGGTGGATAACACGGCTCAGTTCTCGGTATTCTCCTTCATGGACGGATTTTCAGGATACAATCAGATCAAGATGTCACCTGAAGACATGGAGAAGACAACATTCATCACACCCTGGGGCACGTTCTGCTACAAAGTAATGCCATTTGGGCTGAAGAATGCTGGTGCCACATATCAACGGGCTATGGTAACATTATTCCACGATATGATCCACAAGGAAATAGAATGTTATGTGGATGATATGATTGCCAAGTCCCTTACAGAGGAAGATCACCTGGTGAATCTGCTGAAGTTGTTCAAGCGTCTGAGGAAGTATCAACTAAAGCTGAACCCCAACAAATGCACATTCGGGGTGCGATCCGGTAAGCTGCTGGGCTTTATTGTAAGCGAGAAAGGGATTGAAGTTGACCCTGATAAAGTCAAAGCCATCCAAGAGATGCCTGCACCGAAAACTGAGAAAGAGGTTCGAGGGTTCTTAGGTCGATTGAACTACATCTCACGGTTCATATCTCACCTCACGGCAACCTGTGAACCCTTGTTCAAGCTGTTAAGAAAGGAACAAACGGTCAGGTGGAACGAAGATTGCCAGAAAGCTTTTGACAAGATCAAGGAGTATTTGCAAGAACCTCCGATCCTTATGCCGCCAGTTGAAGGAAGACCTCTGATTATGTACTTGACAGTATTAGAAGAGTCAATGGGGTGTGTGCTGGGCCAGCATGACGAGTCTGGTCGAAAAGAGTATGCAATTTACTACCTAAGCAAAAAGTTTACCGACTGTGAACAGCGTTATTCACTGCTCGAGAAAACTTGCTGTGCTTTAGCGTGGGCTGCTCGCCGACTAAGGCAGTATATGCTGACCCACACTACCTTATTAATCTCAAAAATGGATCCAGTTAAGTACATTTTCGAGAAGCCAGCTCTTACCGGACGGGTTGCAAGATGGCAGATGATTCTCACAGAATACGACATACAGTACACATCTCAGAAAGCCATCAAGGGCAGTGTACTATCTGAATATCTTGCTGAGCAACCCATTGATGACTACCAGCCAATGAGGTTTGACTTCCCTGATGAAGACATCATGTTCATTAAAGCAAAAGATCACGAAGAGCCTATTCACACTGAAGGGCCTGACCCGGAAGAAGAATGGACTATGATGTTTGATGGGGCTGTTAACATGAATGGCCGTGGTGTTGGTGCAGTACTCATTACACCTAAAGGAGTTCACATGCCTTTCTCGGCAAAACTCACTTTCAACTGCACTAACAACGAAGCTGAATACGAAGCTTGCATTATGGTCCTTGAGGAAGCCATTGACCTCAGGATCAAGACATTGACCGTATTCGGAGATTCAGCTTTGGTAGTCAATCAAACCAACGGGAAATGGTACACCCACCAAGATCATCTGATACCTTACAGGGATTATACAAGGAGGTTACTGACTTTCTTCACAACAGTCAAGCTTGAGTATATCCCTCGGGACGAGAATCAGTTTGCGGATGCCCTTGCTACCATTTCATCCATGATCAAAGTTCAAGCGGCTAACTTTGTACCCCAGATTTCAGTGTCTAGACTTGATAGACCAGCATATGTATTTGCAGCGGATGTTGTAAAAGACGATAAGCCTTGGTACCATGACATCAAGTGCTTCTTGGAG
This sequence comes from Lathyrus aphaca, assembly GCA_963966055.1. Taxonomy (NCBI): domain Eukaryota; kingdom Viridiplantae; phylum Streptophyta; class Magnoliopsida; order Fabales; family Fabaceae; genus Lathyrus; species Lathyrus aphaca. The sequence continues at coordinate 317,143,845 of OZ014522.1, forward strand.
GATCAAACATACCCACCTGGGGCATCTTCCAATGATAAGAAGACCTTGAGAAGGCTTGCTGGTAGTTTCTTTCTGAACGCTGATGGGTCTTTATATAAGAGGAACTTTGATATGGTACTCCTCAGATGTGTTGACAAGGCGGAAGCAGATTTGTTGATGCATGAAGTGCACGAAGGATCTTTTGGTACCCATGCTGGAGGGCATGCCATGGCTAAGAAGTTGGTAAGATCAGGCTATTACTGGATCACAATGGATGCAGACTGTTGTGCCTACGCCAGAAAATGCCATAAATGCCAGATCTATGCAGATAAGGTGCATGTGCCTCCCAATCCTCTGAACATCATGTCTTCACCATGGCCCTTTGCCATGTGGGGCATTGATATGATTGGCAAGATTGAGCCAACTGCGTCAAACGGCCACAGATTCATCCTGGTCGCTATCGACTATTTCACCAAGTGGGTTGAAGCAGCCTCATATGCTAATGTTACAAGGCAAGTGGTAGCCAGATTTCTGAAGAGAGATATCATCTGTCGGTATGGAGTGCCCGAGCGAATCATTACTGATAATGGTTCCAACTTAAACAACAAAATGATGGCAGAGCTGTGCCGGGACTTCAAGATCCAACATCACAATTCTTCTCCTTACAGGCCAAAGATGAACGGCGCTGTTGAGGCGGCAAATAAGAATATCAAGAAGATTGTGCAGAAGATGGTAGTCACCTACAAAGACTGGCATGAAATGCTACCGTTTGCCTTGCATGGGTACCGCACATCAATCAGGACATCCACTGGGGCAACACCGTATCAGCTTGTGTATGGTATGGAAGCAGTCCTACCAGTTGAAGTTGAGTTACCTTCGCTGCGGGTATTAATGGATGTCAAACTGAGTGAAGCAGAATGGGTTCGGTCCCGATACGAGCAACTGAGTCTGATCGAAGAGAAGAGATTGGCTGCAATCTGCCATGGGCAGCTATATCAGAAGAGAATGAAGAGAGCCTTCGATCAGAAAGTCAGGCACCGAGAATACCAAGTAGGAGATCTTGTGCTGAAAAGAATCCTCCCTCCTCATACAGACCACAGGGGAAAATGGACTCCAAATTACGAAGGACCATTCGTCGTCAAGAAAGTTTTCTCTGGTGGAGCACTGATGCTCAGCACCATGGATGGTGAAGATTTTCCATCCCCTGTGAATTCAGATGCAGTTAAAAAATACTTCGTGTAAAATGACCCGCTGGACATAAAAACAGAATGTAAGTCCGGGCAAAAATAGGGCATCCCGGCGAGTCAAAAACAGAATAAAAGACTCGGGCAAAAGTAAGGGAAATAAATGAAAAAACGTACACCCGCTGAGTTAAAAAGCCTCATTGGACAGCTCAGGCAAAAATGGGTATCCCGATGGATCGAAAACCCGAAAGGGCGATCCATGCAAAATAAGGGAATAAGCGAACAACTGCATTCTGAATTCGTCTGTATCACCTACAACTTGGTAAGCTTCAAAAGATCGAGCTTCAATCAGAATCAACTTTCTCCAGAAAGCAAGACGAGAAGAACGTCATTGTCATACGAGTCATAGCAGGAGAGGAAGCTCCTCAAAGCGTCATCAACACTGTCAACACTTTGTTTCTCAATTTGTAACAATCTCCTCATTTCAGGAGATATGTTTCTTTGACTGTATCTTGCCAATTCAGGGCACATGAATTAATAAAATCAGATTTTTCAGTCATGTCTCGTCTTTTACATTTACGTTTTGCAAAGAGTTGTCTGATATCTCTAAAAATACAATTGCATAAGTACAGATGCCTTTCTCTAAAAAATAACACATGCTTACAGGGAATATACTTACTCTCGAAAGTACTTATCTCCTATGACGGAATCCAGTAAGGGATACCTCGGGACCTTTTGTACGTTCCCTTACCTTTGCAGGATTGCAGGTATCCAGAACGCAACCTGGGGCAAGCAGATTACGTCTCAGCAAGTAGGCGAATCATTATCGACTCGGTCTATCTTCCGCGTGGCATTGGAGGGTGCCCATTTCCCCAGCGGAGCTGCCAAATCAGCATACACCCAATCTCAGTATCCGAAATGCTCTTTCCCCAGCTGAGTAGCTCCCCATTGCCTTCCCCAGCAAAGTTGCCAAATCAACAAACAGGATGCTATATCCCCAGCTGAGTTGCCTCTTGTTGCTCTCCCCAGCTGAGTTGCCTCTCACTTCCCCAGCCGAGTTGCTATTCTTCCTCAGCAGAATGCAGAAATCAGGGAATCATCTCCCCACAGAGCTTCAAGCCTTTATCCAGAAGAGCAACGCATGAAGAGATCACAACAGAGTACAGAAGCTTCTACAAACCCCAGCTGGGTCCTTCATTTACGGGAATAGGTCTATCATTGACCCATTTCCCCAAGCAGAATCATTTCATCAGATCTACCAACGATCTCATCCCCAGCTGGGATGTTCACTTCAAGCAGATCGACCAGAGATCTTCGCAGCAACGGGATCCGAACCCCGGATCTGCGCCTCTTTGCATAATCATGGCATCCGCATCATATTCACCCCCCAGAGCGTAGCATTCCGTCTAATACGGAGCATTACGGCAAAAATCAAATGCATAGCATAATCATAAGTCATGTTGTGAATTGAACGCTTGTGATTAGTAACCATTCATCAGAATACAGATTACTTTCCCCAAGAGTCCCCATCAGAGTCCCAGCAAAAGCAGTTGCCTCATATTCACAAACACCCGTATATACACCTTTTGGCACCCGTCCGTGTCATCTTTCCCCACAGGTCGCCTGAATACACTCTACAAACAAATCACCCTCATTACAGATACATTCTGGCACCCGTCCGTGTCAAACCACCAGCAAAAAGCCAAAGACATCCTCTTTGCACTCACATACCTTGTATATACACCCTTTTCGACACCCGTCCGTGTCATATCACCAGCGCAGTCGCGTACACCCTCATCACCCATACACTTGTTCATATTATACTTTTCTCTCTTGACACTCGTCCGTGTCACTCTCCCCAGCAATTAAAACACTCATCTATACAAAACAATACTCACTACTCATGGTACGCTTATACAGATACTCGTCCGTATCTTGTATACGTCACCACTCATGTCCCCGCAGATTCGGCAATAGTCCTTGTTCTCTGTTAACCAGTTGGTACTCGTCCGTACCATCATCTCAGAACATTGCGTCTAGTGTTTGTTTCTACATGATACTCGTCCGTATCATAGTCTTAGGGATGCTCGTCCGCATCTTTAATCCGTACACCGTGTCAAACACTTATGCTTTCTTGGATATAGATACTCGTCCGTGTCTACTTTTCCCCAGAAGAGTCCTTTCAGATGCAACACTCGTCCGTGTTCTTTGTTAACCAGTTGATACTCGTCCGTATTATCATCTCTGAACATGTGTCAGTTTGTTTCTACATGATACTCGTCCGTATCATAGTCTAAGGATGCTCGTCCGCATCTTCAATCTATACGCAAATACCAAACACTTATACTTTCCTTTCTTGGTTGTGAACGCTCGTCCGTGTTCACTATCCCCAGCAGATCACCAACAAACTTTCTGTTATCTAACACTCGTCCTGAGAGCAGCCGTACCCTGCTGAGTGGTCGTCCTCCACTTCTTGATGGTCGTCCTCCATCATGCTCATCCGATGGCCGTCCCCATCATTGTTTTTAGCAACCGTCCCCTGCTAGGTGGTCGTCCTCCACCTTTTGATGATCGTCCTTCATCACTTTATCCAATGGCCGTCCCCATTGTTGATTTTGGTTATCTGACATTCGTCCTATGTCATGAGAAACCTCGAGAGCAGCCGTCCCCTGCTGAGTGGTCGTCCTCCACTTCTTGATGGTCGTCCTCCATCTTGCTCGTCCGATGGCCGTCCCCATCGTTATCCTTTTCTATCCGATGGCCGTCCCCATCGTTGATATTTTCGGCAGCCGTACCCTGCCAGGTGGTCGTCCTCCACCTTTGATGGCCGTCCCCATCATATTTTCTTTCCCCACAGAGCAGCCGTCCCCTGCTAGGTGATCGTCCTTCACCTTTGATGGCCGTACCCCATCATCTGTTATTTCATTCATTCTTTAACCCGATGGCCGTCCCCGTCGTGGTCCCTTTTCCTTTTTAGCCCGATGGCCGTCCCCATCGTTGGTTACTTTACCCTTATGAACTTGATGGCCGTCCCCGTCATGTTTCATTAATCCTCAGAATTTTGCAGCTTTATCTTGATGGCCGTCCCCATCATGATATTTTATTTTCCCCAGCTAGTCGGCCGTCCCCGTCTTAGCTTTACTTGTTTTTTTCCCAGCTAGTCGGCCGTCCCCGTCTTAGCTTTACTTTTTATCCCCAGCATGTCGGCCTTCCCCGTCATTGCTTTACCAGCATGTCGGCCGTCCCCGTCATCGCTTTGCTTCACATACCACCTTACCCAGCGGTCGTCCTCTGCTCGACGGTCGTCCTCCGTCCCCCATACTTTACGATATACTTTATTTCCTTTACAATCTATATCCCTTTTCTTTTTCATTCTGTGAGTGCAAATTTTGGACTGTCTTTGGTATTCAACCACAAGTTATCTTGTTTGGCCTGTTAAGCCGTTGCTTACATCCTGCACAGCTAACTCATGTTTGAATAGGGGCAGCTGTAAACACCCCAAATTTGCCCTCACCCATTCACATCATGGCTTGTGATCATTCTCATATGCATAAACACAACCATATCATCTCACATCTCATTTTTGATTCACTGGATAGTTTCTAAGGCATCTGCATTCAGGGTTTGTGATCTGAGCAATCCCAAGGCATCTGGAGCCATTCCAAAGGCCACCAATCAACTCAAGGGGGTCCATGTGTGTTCCTATATCATATTCCATCTCCTCAAAGTCAAAAGTGCAGAGGAATCACAAGAGCTAGGGTTGAGTGGATGCAGAGCCAGGATGAACTGCACAGTTGACTGAAAATTAGGGTTTTGGTTTCAGAGGCCATAACCCCAAATTTTTTGGTCATTCTTGTTTCCTATGATCTCTATATGGTATAGGAAGTATGCATATCAATTTTCATGAAGAAATTCCATGGGGAAGTCATCTGATCAAGGGTTGACTTTTCAGACAAGTCAGTGCAAAATCAGGGCATCTGAGGCCCCCAATGACCCAACCAATGGGTGATCTTCATCATTTTGAGTGTATATGATCTTTATTTGATCATGGAAGAAGGTTGAAGTTCATAAAAATCAAGAATTTGGAGTTTTTGCAAATATTGACTTTTTGGGCATAGTTGACTTTTCAAGAATGCACCATTTTAGGTCAATTTTCAAGCCTTGATTCATGATCCAAAAAGGCTTCAAATGGAAAAACTTTGGTCATGAAAGTTGTAGATCTCATCTTTCCCTTTTCAAAAAGTACAAGAACATGATCAAACTCTTCTTGGATCAAAAGTTATGGCAATGCAAAGTTGGCAAAAATCATTGTTTTTCAAGTTATGCACCAAATGAAAATCTTGCAAAGTCTTGAACCAAAGCCAAATGCAGCCTCTAATCCACTTCAAACCAGCATGTGAACATTCTCTAAGTTACAAAAATCAGAATTTGATCTAGTTTGCCCATGGTTTGGTTTGTGTAACAAGGCATTTTCATGAAAATCCATAAAGCTAACCAAGTTGCAAAACACTCATGATCTTCTCACCAACTTGCTGCATTGATCCTTGAGTCAAGCCAGCCTCTCTCCCTCACCTTTGCTGCGCCAGCCATGCCTTGTACTTGCCTAGACCTTGCCCATGCCCTATCTTACACAAAGTTGACCTTTTATGCAAAAGCAAACTTACCTATCATAGCAGGCCATGTCACATCACAAAACCAATCAGATTTGTTTATGTGTACAACTTGCAAGCTAAACATATCACAGGCCAAGGCTGAAACTCTCTCATTCACAACTTACACAAAAACCTCCCATTTTGCAACTTGCTTCGAATCCCTTCACACAGCAAGCAAACACTTCAACCACCTTCATTATTCAACTCAGCACACTTCATAGATCAAAAACCACCCAAAGCCCAAGCCTGAAACAGCCAGAAACTCTCACTGCCATCTCTCACCTCAGTTTGCAGTTTCACTTGAAACTATCACCATAGCTCACAAACACACAAACAAACACCATAGACCTTCTCCATTCATCCTCAGGATCACAAACAATCACTCACCATGACCTGAATGTGCCTGAAACACCATAGCCATTGTTGACTGAGCTTGAAGCAGTTCCATTCGAATCTCCTTCTCCAGCCAACACAAACTCATTTTGAGCATTCAAGCATCTTTGGGGGATCAAGTGGAGTGGTTTGCACAAAGAAAGGTGGCCAGAAAGTTCCTAAACTGAAAGCTTCAAATCTCAGGTAGCCTGAAATTAATTTTTCCAGAAATGACTTTTATTGTTACAAACTTGTTCTTCATGATGCACTGATCATTCTGGTACTTTTAGTTTTTGAAATGGTTGTGATTTGAGCATTTAATTTGTGTTTGAAGCTTACGAACCCTAGAATTTCTTTCTTTCGATTCAGCTTATTTAGGTAGAATAAATTTGTTTTAGGTTAGGGGTTTGATTCGTGAGAGGATAAGGATCATTTCCCAACTCATAGATTTCATTTTTGTTACGTTTTTAGGAAGTTTGAAATTTTCAGGTGAGCTTCTGGCCGGAGAAGACGACCGGAAGTCTTCTCCGGCCACCTGAGAGTGTTTATGCCCTAATTTCGTAATTAAGTCAAGTTTGAATGCTGAGCGTTGATGAGCGTTGACCTGCTGACTTCCCTCTCTTTTGAATGGCCCAGATTAGCTGTTTATGCCCTAATCCACGTGTTAGGTCTAATTAATCCATAATTAATTTAATCTGACCAGAAGCAATCCTGGCCCTCCACTAGCGCGCGCAGTCAACATGTTTGAACCCAGCTTCAATCCCAGCCATCCAACCTGATTACTTCTCATTTTATTTGTTTTATTTTATTTTTATTTCATTTAAACTTGCATAATTTATTAAAAATAGTTAAAAATTCATAAAAATTATGAAACTTTTTCTTTAGGGTTTTATTAATTTTTATGACACAAAAATATTTTTATTTTATTTTTTATCATTAAAAAAGTATTTTTAAATATTTAAAAGATTATTTTTAATTGATTAATGGGAATTAATTGATTAAAAATACTTTTAGGTATTTAAAAATTACAAAAAAATTCATGAAATGCTCTAAGACATTTAGAAACATTGTCCAACCTTCAAACCAAATTTCTTTTTTGATCTTGATGCACTTTAAGAATTTTTCATTGAATTAAATCATTTTTTATGCATTATTTTGATCACATGTTTGAAAATTCATTTCTGCCTTTTGGTGAAGGTTGAGACATTGATTCTTCTTGCATTGTTTTCCATTTGACATGTATTTTCAAGGATAAAAAGGCCATGATTTGATCTTGCATTTTCTAATTGATTGGCATTTGTTTTGATAAGAACCCTTGAAAACCCTAAAAACTTGCAAAATTCATAACTTGAGTTTGGTTGAGAGTTGAGAGCTCCCCTTTGGGCAGTGGTTCATCATAGGCCTAGGGTTTCTTTGGGTGCCATTTTCCATTTTTATCTTAGGGTTTTGCTTCTGTTTTGAATTTTTGTTTGATGTTTGATCCATGAACCCTAATTTGGGCTTCCATTTGCATCCTTCTTGCATTTCCTTGCATAACATGACTTGTCTTTGCATTTTGTGCATGCCTATGATTCATTTGACATCTTAAGACATATAGAAAGCATGTTTGATCATTGCATTACATATTTGCCATGTCATTTGTCTTGTATGCTTCATAACTTTCCATGCTTGTTCATGCTCCTTAACTTGCATCATTTGCATTCATAATCTTGTATGAACATCCCCATTGCTTTGCCTCATGTTTGCAGCACCTCATAACATCATTAACATCATGTGCATGCTTCTGGTTTGGTATAGCATCATGTCATTTCATTTCATTTAGCATTGCATTGCATTCCTTTCTAACATTTCAGGTGGTAAGTAAAACTGGGAAGTGAATTTGCCTTCACTTCTCATAACTTTTCTTTTCATCTCTCTTGCATCCATGCTGCATTTTTACATGTGTTTGAGTTTGAGCTTGCTCATTCTTCTTCTCCCACTTTCTTTCTTCAAGTGACTTGACTTCTTGAATGAAGCAAGTCACTTTGCTTCTTGATCTTGTTCATCTGCTTCCTGGTGGCTTCCTTTGAAGATTGTTCTTGCAAACCTCACAAACTCTAGGGACAACCAAGCATGATAATGAATTAGGGTGTTGATTAGTTCCCCTTCATAGTTTTTACCTTTGTGTCTCTCTTTGAGTCTTCTCTTCTCACCTCATAATCAGAGACTAAACCCTAAAGGTTTTAAGACTTTGTGATTAAGCTTATGCCTGCATCCTTCTTTTAGGATGGAGTGTATAACTTTAATCCTAAGCATTAAACCCTTAAGTTGTTTAAATCTCTTAATCAATTCATTTAATAAGTATCAAGACATCACACTTGTAACTTGGGCCTTGCATTAGGGTTCTAATTCTTCCTTAAGTGGTTAAGAAGGACTAACCCTAGAGTTAATGGACAAGTCCCCCTCAAGTTGTCTTACAAACAATAAAATTCACTTCATCATCATACCATTAAATAAAATCCACTTAATCAAAGGCTTGTTTTGTCATGGGTTTAATCCCTAATCATGGATTAAGTTGAGGAGTTTTTCTCAACTTAAACATTCTCATCTATTATCCTTCTTTTAGGATGGTGTAATGAGTCTGTTTAATCCTTGATTATGGCTTAACCTCATTACTCAACACTAAACAAAATCACAAAAAACATCTAAATAATCACAAGTAGGTTAATGATCTTAACCCTACATCAAAGGTGATTAAGTGTGAGAATCTGACTTCACACTTAAGGTAATTCTCATTACCCCTAATCAGAGGGAAGATGTGATGAGTTTACTAACCCATTGGTTTAGACTTAAGCTCATTATCCTATGACAAACTTCAAAAAGGAATAAAAGACTGAAAACTCAGGAAACAAACAATAATCGTCTCCTTCGGGATTCTTTTCTCATCATCTTCACTCACAATCGAGAACTTGCTTCTTCCGTCTAATGCAAGACAGTCAGCATCTGTGCCAGACAGATCATACACTTGAGCATAGGCAAGTAAGCAGTTCATCAGTCAATTCATCTATCAGTCTCTTTGGGTCGAACTACGGTGTTCTGACTTCCTCATTGCACGAGAGGATACGTAGGCATAACTTAACAGTTATCGAACAAAAGTCTCTGTATATTCCCCCCTCCTTCCAGCATTATTCTTAGCCTCATGATCTTGAGTATATCATTCCTGTTCCTACGCTAACACTGTACATACTGCACTTCACTTCTTTCAGCACTGACACCTGTACATCTTTATCCAGCTCTTTGACACACAAATTGCACTGACACTACCCCTTTAAAACACAAATCTTTGAAGCGTGGATCCCGTCGAGTACGACGGACAATCTGGGTGCTAATACCTTCCCAGGTTGTAACCAACCCCCTTTCTCAGTCTCTCTGGTTCGCAACCGTCTTATCCATATCTTTCTAGGCCTATGCAGCATTGCCTTTCCTCCGGGATAAAAATGCCTAGCTGGCGACTCTATTCATCTCCAGTGAGTTCACGGCTGTGTGTTCTCACTGTTCCCTTCGCCGACCGTTCGCGTCTGTACCTTTATATGACCCATTGTCATTTATCGGGAGCGACAGCAGGCCATGACCAATGATGTCCTTGCACCAGATCTTAATATCACTTTCGACAAAGAAGCGAAGGAATTTTTAAGGATCATCAAAAAGAGCGACTACAAGATAGTAGATCACTTGCAGCTAACTCCCTCCATGATTTCAATATTATCCTTGTTGATGTGTTCAGACTCACATAGGAAAGCGTTGCTGAAGATTTAAATAATGCCTACATGCCACAAGACATATCAGTAAAGCAACTTGAGACACTGGTGTCAAGTGTGAACGTTAGCCATGGTTTAGGGTTTATGGATATGGATCTGAACAGTAAGGGATGCAGCCACAATCGAGCTCTACACATTTCTATGGAATGTAAAGGAGCTATGATCTCTCACGTACTTATGGACACATGATCATCCTTGAATGTGCTTCCGAAGAAAGCATTGATTAAGTTAGACTATGACAGGGTGGTGCTCAGACCAAGCGATTTGGTGGTCCGGGTATTTGATGGCTCAAAAAGGTTTGTCTTTAGAGAAGTGGAACTACCAATCAAGGTAGGACCACAGGTTTTCAATACAATATTTTATGTTATGGATATCAAACCAGCGTATAGCTGTTTGCTGGGATGACCTTGGATACATGCAGCAGGGGCTGTGTCTTCAACCCTCCACCAGAAGCTCAAATTTGTTTGGGAAGGACAGTTCGTTACAATGTTTGGGGAAGAAGACATCTTCATTAGTCACTTGTCCTCATTCAAATATGTAGAGATGGACAGAGAGATTGTTGAGACTCCTTCTCAAGCCTTCGAGCAAGTCAGAACTGAGGGTGCATCGTCCCCAGTTTCTCTTTCTGAGGATAAGAAGAAGGGTGTGTCAATCTAATCCTGCAAACAGGCCTTGGAGGTTGTGGAATCAGGTATGAATAAGGGTTGGAGAAATGATTGAAGTCCCAAAGAAGGAGGATATGTTTGGGGTTGGTTACTGTTGCACCCCAAAATTTGCCCTCACAATACAAGACTTTGTGTGCTAAGAAGGTTCACAAGGTTCACAAGATTCACAACACTTACAAGACCTTTCATGAGGTTCATGAAGTCTACAAGTCACTTTATGAGGTTCACAAGGTTCACAAGATTCACAATGTTTACAAGACCTTTCATGAGGTTCATAAAGTCTACAAGTCACTTTATGAGGTTCACAAGGTTCACAAGGTTCACAATGTTTACAAGATCTTTCCTGAGATTCATGAAGTCTACAAGTCACTTTATGAGGTTCACAAGGTTCACAAGGTTCACAATACCTTCCATGAGGTTCACAAGACATTTTATGATGGTTCACAAGGTTCACAAAGTTCACAAATGGTCAGAAGAGTTGACAATTCCCTCAGACAATGCACCTCCTAAGCAGTGCATCCAAAACTAGGGTTTTGACTTTAATCAGGCTAAATGAACTTCCAAGACTTCAAGTGAGATTCATAACATCTTATATGTGTGTAAGAACCCCCATGACAAGTTTCAAGACTTTTCTCAAAAGTTTGCTCAATCAGATGATCAGATAAGTCAAAATCAGTCAAAGCAGTTAAAAAGTCAAACTGAGGTCAACTGTGGTCAAACCAAAGTCAAACTTCATGATTTTTTACCAACATCAAGTATGTGAAGTAAAATTCATCATTTGATTAAGGGTTGATCATGATTCATCAAGGAGATTTCAGATCATCAAGAATCAGGAGTTTCTAAATTAGGGTTTCCTCAGTAAAAGTCAACTGAACTTTGACCAGCCATAACTTTCACATGCTTCATCACCAAGTCTCCATCCAAAGCTCATTTTGAAGGAAATTGAATTCTCTACAACTTTGTGTCTCACAAGCCAAGCCCAAAAATGCTTCATTTGGAAGGTATGAGCTAAGACATTATAGGTCCTTTTGAAAGTCAACAAAAAGTCAACAACTTCAAAAGAGCATAACTTGAGATTGGTAAATGATATGGACATGAAACCAGTGGGGTTGGTTAGAGGACTCTTTAAGCTTTCCAAAATGTCCAAGAACACCCTCATAGCATTAAAATTGAAGGATATGTGCCCTTGCAAAGTTGGGATATTTTAGGGAAGTTTATGAAGCAAATGGAGGTTTAAAACCAAATTTTGTTAAGTGGGCTGAACTTTTAATGACCCAAAGCAATCCATGACATCATGCACGAAAATTCTATGATATTTTCATAATTTTTATTTTATTTAATTAATTTATTATGATTTTTATACTTAAAATCATTTTAAATTTAAATAAAATATTAAATATGAAGATTTAAATTTATTTTTGGTTCTAGAAAGTTATGAATTCAGCATGGAACAAATTGATACAAGGATAACATTGGTTGGCTTAAAATAGAAGGTGTTGATGCAAAAATATTGAAATTTCAAAGCTTATCATTGTGAATCTTTTTGAATCAAATCTTCTACACAACTATCCAACTTTTTGACCTAAATTGATCATCCTATAAGTACTTAACACAAACCTAGCACAAGACACGAATTTTCACAGCCTCAAGAGTAAGTTTCACACTTCAAAAATTCAAGCAAAAACTCAAATTAGGTTTTGACATTCCAAGGTATTTGAAGGTAAACTAAGGACACAGCTATGATCCTTGGACCTCACTGATCATGAATCATTACTCATAAGCATCAAAACCATGTTGTAATGCACAAACCGAATCGGTTTTATGTCATCCATAACTTGTTTTCGATTCCATTAATTTATGTGTTGTTTGTTGATTGTGACCTACTAATATGATTTGTCTTGATGTGGTGAAGCTTTCTGGACATTTAAACTAAAGTTTCATGGCCTGAATCGTGATTCACCATGTTTAGGGTTTGCGGCTTCATTTAGGGTTTCATTATCCAGCCAAGATAAATGGATTCTAAAGACATAGAATGAATGGAAATTTCATTAGGAATTCAATGGTGTAATCAATTTCATGAAATTTCACTGTTTTGTTAATGTTTGAATTTCGTAGGTTTTGTAAACGCAGGAAAAATCGCAAGTAAGTTCGCAGCAATTTTCGCAGCAAACTTAAAAATCCAGAGGTTGAAGATGACCCTGCGCGCGTTCTGGAAAATTTGAATTTTATTTTAAATATTTTATGTTTTATTGTTTGTTTAATATCACAAGCGTGCAACTTGTCTCAGTGGTAAGGCTAGCGTGTGTTTGGCTATAGGACCTGTGTTCGAATCCTGGCTTTGTCCAAATTTTTCCTATTTTTTTGCAGGTTAAACATGAGGCTTAATATATTATGCCTTCTTGCCACTCCAATATCAGATTCGCTCACCTAGCTGGGATGGTCATGTGTATGTGTGTTAGTTTAAGAGGTCCTGGGTTCGATTCTCCCCCAGGCCTTTTGCTTCTTGTTATTTTTCTTGATTTTTCAGGATATAGCACAAAACCAATTGGACTCATTCTTCTTTCACCTGCACGCGCTGGCCCAGTGGTATGGCATGAGTATTGTCAAGCAAAGCATCCTGGGTTCAAATCCCAGTCAGGTAAGTTTTTGTTTCTTTTTTTTTCTATTTTATTTTTTATTTGATTTTGTTTGATTATTGTTATTAATAATCATATATAAATATATAATTAAATAATTCCATGATAATATATATATATATTCAATATTTTCCCAAATTCTAAAAATTATTCTTCTTAATTCAAAAATTATTTTTTTTATTATTATGTATTTAGATTATAATATGTATATTAAATTAATTTTTGTAAATAAAACAAACCCTAATTTATTTTCTAAATAATTAAACCCTAATTTTCTTTTCTTCTTTTATATTATTATTTGAATTCATAATTTAATTAAAATACTTGATTTAATTTTTTTTTAAATACATAAATTGTTCATAAACTTTAAATTTTGTATATAAATATGTGTAGAAATTAAAATGTCCAATTTATTTATAATATGAAAATATCTTCTAATTGTTTATAATTAATTATATATGTAAATAATTTCTAAAAAATTTGTAAATTTGGTAATTTCTCATAATATGTTCATAATTTATTTAATTTGTTTATAATTTTAAATTTTATAACTAATTAATATAATTGTTCATATTTTTCTATTAACTATTAAAATTTTGTTTATTATAATCTTTTGTTTATTATTATTGTTACTAATCATGTTTATTACTAACCTTATTTATTTTAAATTATTATTACTAACCCCTTTTATTCTTAAATTGTGATTATTATTATTATTTTCACTAACCCCTATTATAATTATTATTGCTTATTTATTTTATTTTGCTTATTATTTTAAATTGCTTTTATTATTTTTGTAATTGCTCCTTGGTGTAAATATATTTTTTGTAATATTTAAATTAATTTTATGCTATGGTTAGTAAATAGGGAGTGTAAACATGTATGATATTTAAAATTGAATTTAGATCATTTAAATTATAAGATAAATATAAATTAAACACTCACACACGTAAGTCGATCTTTGATCGCCATCTCACTTTCTAGGGTTGCCTCTCAATGTTGCCTATTCAAAAAGGTCAAGTAGGGTGTATAAAGCAAAGTCCCTTAAAAGAAAAGTCATCTAGTCCCTTCATAATCAAAGATCAAGTCCCTTAATGGTTGCCTTTCAATATGATCTTGTCCCTCTCGAATAATGATGACAGTCCCTCCTAAATGCTTAATACACCCTACAGTTGCCTTCATTAAACAGATGTCCCTCATTTGTCCCTCACATCCAAGGTAATGACTACCTATTCCTTAATAATAGGGATAGTCTTACCATTTAAAGGATAAAGAACAGAAAGACTTAAACTTTAGGGTAGGTTCCTCATAGTTACTTGCTCGCTATTTCAAAACAAATTTCAAACACTTCACAATTTCAAACAATTTTTTTACGCATCCGTACATGGATCATTATCAAACTCTTATGAAAATTTGTATCCACACACTTCACATTTTCAAAAACAATTCAAAGTGAGCTAAGTAACTAAGAGCCCATGGATAACCATGGATGTAAAGGGTGCTAACACCTTCCCTTTACATAACCTACCCCCCGGACCCAAAAATCTTTTAAAAGGTCTTTCCTGTTCTTTTATGCCTTTCCTTTAGATAAAATAAAAGTCGGTGGCGACTCTTGCTATCCGCAACATAACTAAAGTCAGTTCTCCCACCGTGTTACAGAACTGGCGACTCTGCTGGGGATTTGTCATTAAAGAGGGGTACCCTTAGGAATTAGATCACTTTAAATTGTTTGCCTTGTTTGCTTTATATTATTTTGTTGGGGTGCTCTTATGTGTGAAAGATCCTAATCCGGATCTAGTGTACCTTAGGTAAATGGCAATAGACCAAGGAAACTGTACGGCGTATACTGATATGGTTGATCTGGTGGCCATAGTTAGTGTGACTTCTTGGTTGGTGCTTATGTTCCTTAAGTCAAGTTGAGGATAATATGAGGCTGCCATATGTTGTCAATGCACTAACTAACTTTTAGAACCCTAGTCAACTCATCTTGGCCTTTAGAAAGTAGTGAGGTAACTGGCTTTGGTGCAGACTGAAGTTGGTTGACACTCGATACTACACTCATTGAGATCTTAAACTTGGAGGGTTTTGGTTGGCAAGTAAGTTGCCTTCTGATCAACCACCCTTGTGAAGGATCAATGATATTGAGATCCCTTAGAACATGGTTACTTTTGTAGGACAGGATGAACCATCTAAACTTCAGGGGAGGGTACTTACCTTTGAACCTCATGCAAGCCTTTAAACCTAGGGCTATTGTGTGACTTGCTTGTGTGTGCCACATGTTTGTGATTGAGCATAATATCATGACATCAGCATGCATCATAAGCATAGCATTTTCACTAACCATTTCAAGGACCAAAGGATTTATCTTTGTTCTTTGTTTCAGATCATGGCCTATACTCGTAGGAATACTATCAGGATCAACTTTGTAGGAATACCTCCTAAGCTTAAAGAATTGGTCTCTCAAGTTTCTGAAAACTCCCAGTTCATCAAGAGGCATGGTCACCTACTAGATCTAGTCACTTCAGGGTTCAATGAAGACATGATGAGTGTTTTGTTTCAGTTCTTTGATCCTAAGCACCATTGTTTCACATTCCCCGACTACCAGCTGGTTCCAACCATGGAAGAGTTCTCTAAACTTCTGGGTATACCTGTACTCGATCAGAAACCATTCACAGGCTTGGAGAAAGAGCCTAAACCTGAGGTTATTGCTGCAGCTCTACATCTGAAGAAGTCTGACATTGTTCTAGAAACGAGAAGTGGAGTCAAGGGTGTTCTTGCTAAGGTGTTGATAGAGAAAGCTCAAATGTTTTTGAAGGCCATGAGCTATGATGCTTTTGAGGAGATCTTAGCCTTGCTGATATATGGCTTAGTATTATTCTCCAATCCAGATCAGTTCATAGATGTTCATGCCATCAACATTTTCCTGAGTCACAATCCAGTGCCTACATTGCTTGGGGACATCCTGCATTCTCTTCACACCCGTACTACAAGGGCAAGAGGAACTTTGATGTGTTGCATACCTTTGCTATCTAGGTGGTTTATTTCTCACCTTCCTCGCTCAGTAATGAAGAATGAGCAAGGGTTCAGATGGTCCAAGAGGATCATGTCACTTTCTCACTCAGATATCCATTGGTGCTCCAGATATATGGAGAATGTCACCATCATTGACCGTTGTGGGGAGTTTCCTAATGTGCCACTTCTAGGAATAAGAGGGGGCATCACCTACAACCCTTCTCTAGCTTTACGACAGTTTGGTTACGCTCGGAGTGATGGCCCACATGACATGTTGATTCAGGGCATTGTGTTTGATTACGACAACGATCTTCAAGGTTACCGTCAGAGATTCATACGAGCATGGGGAAAAGTAAACAAGGTTGACAGCAAGACTCTGGAGCCTAAGTACACTATTTCTATGAAGGCTTATCTTAGATGGGTGCGGTCTCGTGCTCAGACTCTCATGATGTCATATCCTGCTATCCTGCCAGTTACCATGGAACCTGTTGCTGAAGGAGATACTGCTTATACCATCCTTCACCCAGACATTCCTACTGATATGGAAGACTTACAAAGATCTTGGATCCAGTTGAAGGAGCAAAGGGATACTTTTGAGGCTCATTACAAAGCAAGCCAAGAAAGAATCCTGGAACTAACAAAGCAACTTCACGAGGAGCGGAACCTCAACTCATACCTCAACACTAAGAGGAAACGTCCATGGGAGACTTAAAATCCCATCTCTTGTATTTATTGCATTTCATTTCCTGTAAGCCCAAGAGGCAAAACAAGTTTATTATTAATAAAAGTTTACCTTCTTGTTTATTTAAGCAAATTTAAATCCTGCGGTCCTTGAAAACATTGCATACGCATTAATACATCATATCATTGCATCACAGGTTTATTTGTGCACAGGTTTCTCATCTTCTCGCTGTTTATTTCAGCAATGGCTCTTGAACAAACAGTTAAGGATCTCCAGGCACAAAATGCACAGTTCCAAGAGTTGATCCTGAACTTGTCCAAGGGGCAGGATGAATTGAAGACACTGCTGGCCAAGAAGACCAAGAAGACTAGAAGGTCAGGTGGCCTGATCAACATGGGAAGAAGGTTCAGAGGTCCTGTTAAGACCAAAGAACAGGTTGAAGACTATGAATCTGAAGAATCTGAGAAAGAGGTAGGCAATCTCCACCACACTATGGGGGATTCTGACTCTGAGGCTAATTACTACCATGATCCTAATGAAGACAAATTCAAGATGCTGGTGGATAGAATGGATACTATGGAGTTGCAGAAATCTTCTGGGTTGGATTTTGAAGATCTGAGTCTGATATCTGGGGTAGTCATACCCATTGGTTTCAAGGTTCCTACCTTTGTTGTTTATGATGGGGTCTCTTGTCCCAAGCTGCATCTGAGGTCTTATGTCAAAAGAATCCAACCTCACACTGCTGATAAGAAGCTGTGGATCCATTTCTTCCAAGAGAGCTTATCTGGAGCTCAATTGGAGTGGTATTATCAATTGGAGAGTGTCAACATCAGGGATTGGAATGATCTTGCTGAAGCTTTCTATAAGCAGTATCAATACAATGCTGATTTAGCTCCCACTCGCATGCAGCTGCAAAGCATGTCTATGGGTGCCAAAGAAAGTTTCAAGGAATATGCTCAGAAGTTGAGAGACTTGGCTGGAAGAGTACAACCCCCCTTAACTGACAGGGAGTTAGTTGATATGTTCATGTGTACGCTGAATGGTCCTTTTTACAGTCATCTCATTGGAAGCTCATCATCTGGCTTCACTGAGTTGATAATGACAGGAGAGCGAGTGGAAAATGGTATAAAGAATGGCAAGATCCAGGTGGGCACTTCTTCATCAGGTGCTGCAAAGAAGCCTCCCACTGGGAAGAAAGAATCCAATGCTGTTTATGGTCAGCTTGATCGTAACAGAAGGCATCAGTCTGTTAGTGCAATCCACATTTCAAATCCAACTCCTACAACACCAGAGCAGCCACAGGGCAACCAACAGAGGGCTAGAAGGCCGTTCACTAAGATCAACATGTCAATGGCTCAGGCATTGCAACACTTGTTGAAGGATGAACTTATTACTTTGAAAGAGGCTCCTCAGAATCCTAATGTTACCTCACCCAGGTACAATCCAAATGCACGATGTGCATATCACTCGAACTGTCAGGGACATGATACTAATAACTGCTGGGTCTTGAAGAACAAAATTCAAGATATGATTGAGGCTGGAGAGATTGATTTTGACCCTCCGGGTACTCCAAATGTGATTACTGCTCCAATGCCAAATCACGAGAAGACTGTCAATGCCATTGATGAAGATTTGCATATCTATTCAGTTGCAGAATTGACCACACCATTGTTTGTCATCAGGAAGAAGTTGGTACAAGCTGGTTTCTTTCCGGGTTGTCGTGAAGATTGTGTCTATTGTGAGTATAATCCAGATAGTTGTTGGAGGTTGAAGGACGGAATTCAACGTCTCATGAATAATTACACCATAGTGTTTGAAAGGAGACCACCTTCTGTGGAGAGTATGGTGGAGCATATTACTAAAGGTAAGAAGACTGAAGAGGTTGATATGGTTGACAAAATGCCAGTGAGAATCACTTCCAAAGGTCCTATTAAAATCACCCATCAAGGTCCAATCAGGATTACTACTGAAGGTCCTGTGAAAGTTGTTGCTGAAGCCAGAGTGGCTCCTATGGTCATTACCACTCCTGGTCCTATTCCGTATACGTCTGATAAAGCTGTGCCTTGGCACTATGGATCTGATGTTTATATCCATGGTGTTAAGCAAGAACCGTTAGCTGATGTGCATGTTGATGTTGACAATATTGCTGGATCTAGTAAGATCACTCGTAGTGGAAGAGTCTTCTCTCCTCCAGTTGCTTCCAAGAATGCAGTTACTCCTGCTGCTACTTCCACCACTGATGCTCGGGGCAAAGGTCCTGTTATTGAGCCTATATCTACTGATGTGCCAGCCGCTGATGATCTCTCTAAGCAGATGGAGGAAGTATTAAAAATCATTCGCAAGAGTGATTATGACATTGTTGATCAGTTGGGGCATACTCCCTCTAAGATTTCTATGCTGTCCTTATTGTTATGTTCTGAAGCTCATGCAAAAGCTTTGATCAAGTTTCTGAAGACTGCTCATGTACCCAATGCAATTTCTGTTGACCAGTTTGAGAATTGTGTTGCTCACCTGACCTATGATAATGGGTTAGGATTTTCTGATGTTGATTTGACCACTGCCAAGAGGGATCATAACAGGGCCTTGCATATCTCAATTGAATGCAGGGGCACTACCCTGTCCCATGTGTTGATAGACAATGGTTCCTCTCTAAATGTGTTGCCTAAGGAAGTCCTGAACAAGCTGAGTCCTGAAGATGCTGTGCTGAAACCCAGTAATATAGTGGTGAAGGCTTTTGATGGTTCGAGAAGAGTGGTGCATGGAGAGATTGATTTGCCCATCAAAGTTGGTTCTCAGATTTTTAATGCTACATTTTATGTGATGGATATCCGTCCTTCATACTCTTGTCTGCTCGGTCGTCCCTGGATCCATGGGGCAGGTGCTGTAACCTCTACATTACATCAGAAGCTGAAATATCCGGTGGGAGGAAAGGTTATTACTGTCTATGGAGAGGAAGAATATTTTGTTAGCCATGTAAACACCTTCAAGTATCTGGAAGTGGAAGGAGAATACATTGAAACTCCGTGTCAAACATTTGAAGTGGTTCCTTGGGTTGTTAATGATTATGTAGCTCCTCCTATTGCGGAGAAAGTTCCTGTGGTCACCAGAGTACCTCCAACAATGGCGATGGCTTCCCTTAAAGATGCTAGAGCTGTGGTGGATGAAGGTGGTTGTACTATTTGGGGTCAGCTTCCTGATATCCCATACAAGTCTGACAAGTTTGGTTTGGGTTTCACTGCAGAGTCCCAGAAGGCTGTTCGTCGTGCTCGTGTTGTTCGTATCACTAATCAAGGAGTTATGAAAGATCAGATCAATGCTGTGGGAGACTATGATGAAGACTACAATCTGGATGCTTGGATTTTTCCTACTGTGGGTGCTGGACTCGATAATTGGAAAGCTGAAGATGTTATCCCTATCTCCTTTAGTCAGGAGTAAATACTATTACTGTGTTGTTGCTTTTAAGTTTGTAATTTCTTGAACAATAAAACTTTTAAGCCTTGTGCCTTACCCGGGGCACAATGGTGTGCTTGTTACGGGCTGTCATTTCATTTGCATACTTCATTCAATAAAATCAGTGGACGTTTCGTTTTAGTAAATATTGTGTTCCTTGTCGTTCTTTTCCTTTATTTTTGCTTTATCAGCTATGTGTTCTTACACACACCCACATCACTAAAATGCAGATCCTCATCCACTCTGGATCCTGTTGATAACAGTTCTACTATTGCCAATTACAATTTCGAAAATCCGATCTATCAAACTGAAGACGGAAATGAGGACGATTGTGAAGTACCTGTAGAGCTTGCTAGGTTGTTACAACAAGAAGAGAAAGCCATACAGCCACATGAAGAGCCAGTCGAAGTTGTGAATCTGGGTACTGAAGAAAACAGGAAAGAGGTCAAGATAGGGGCTGATTTAGAGGATATTGTCAAGAGCAGGTTGATTCAGATGTTACGTGACTATGTGGAGATCTTTGCTTGGTCTTATGAAGATATGCCAGGGTTGGATACAGACATTGTGGTTCACGATTTACCAGTAAAAGAAGATTGTCGTCCAAAGAAGCAGAAGGTTCGTCGCATGCGTCCTGAGATGTCAGAAAAGATCAAAGCAGAGGTAATGAAACAGTTCAATGCAGGGTTCTTAGCAGTGACCTCTTATCCTCAGTGGGTTGCAAATGTGGTACCAGTTCCTAAGAAAGATGGTAAGGTGCGTATGTGTGTGGACTACAGAGATTTGAACAAGGCTAGCCCAAAAGATGATTTTCCACTTCCTCATATTGATGTTCTGGTAGACAACACTGCTCAGCACAAGGTATTCTCTTTTATGGATGGTTTCTCTGGTTACAATCAAATCAAGATGGCACCTGAAGATATGGAGAAGACTACATTTGTTACACAGTGGGGCACTTTTTGTTATAAGGTGATGCCATTTGGTTTAAAGAATGCAAGGGCAACATATCAGCGTGCTATGGTGGCTTTGTTTCACGATATGATTCATCATGAGATAGAGGTATATGTGGATGATATGATAGCCAGGTCCCAGAATGAAGAGAAACATCTTGATCATCTGCATAAGTTGTTTGAGAGGTTGAAGAAATACAAGTTGAGATTGAACCCAAACAAGTGTACTTTTGGAGTTAGATCTGGTAAACTCCTGGGTTTCATAGTCAGTGGAAAAGGTATTGAAGTGGATCCTGCGAAAGTGAAAGCTATACGAGAGATGCCAGCTCCCCGTACTGAGAAGGAGGTTAGAGGTTTCTTGGGACGATTGAATTACATTGCAAGATTTATTTCCCAATTGACTGCCATCTGTGAGCCAATTTTCAAGTTACTGAAGAAAGATCAGGTGATGGAATGGAATGATGAGTGCCAGACTGCCTTTGATGAAATCAAGAGATATCTACTAGAACCTCCAATTTTGATGCCACCAGTTGATGGAAGACCCTTGATTATGTACTTAACAGTGTTAGACAACTCAATGGGGTGTGTGTTGGGGCAACATGACGAGTCTGGTCGAAAAGAGCAGGAAATATACTACCTTAGCAAAAAGTTTACCGACTGTGAAACAAGATACTCACTGCTCGAGAAAACTTGCTGCGCTTTGGCATGGGCTGCTCGCCGACTAAGATAGTATATGTTGACTCATACTACCTTGTTGATTTCAAAGATGGATCCAATCAAGTACATATTCGAGAAACCTGCTCTCTCTGGAAGAATTGCAAGATGGCAAATGATCTTGACAGAATATGACATACAGTATACTACTCAGAAGACCATCAAGGGAAGTGTTGTTGCTGATCATTTGGCTCATCAAGCAGTGGATGATTATCAGTCAATGAATTTTGAGTTCCCTGATGAAGACATTATGATTATTACCAAAGAACCTGGACAATATGACGGACCTGAACAAGGATCCCGATGGACTATGGTTTTTGATGGTGCCTCTAATGCACTTGGTAATGGTGTTGGTGTTGTGATCAGTTCCCCTGAAGGTTGTCATACCCCGATTACTGCCAGACTTTGTTTCTATTGTACCAATAACATGGCTGAGTATGAGGCATGTATCCTGGGTATTAAAGCTGCTATTGATATGAAGATTCAGTTCCTTGACGTGTATGGAGATTCAGCCCTGGTAGTAAGTCAGATTAAAGGAGATTGGGATACCAAACATGATAACCTCATTCCTTACAGAGAGCATGTGTTCTCTTTGATCCCACATTTCAAAGAGATTACCTTTGGACATATTCCACGAAGAGAGAATCAGTTGGCAGATGCATTAGCTACCATGGCATTTATGTTTGAGATCAGCTGGGACGATGAAGCTCCCAAGATTACTATTAATAGATTTGAAAAGCCTGCATACTGCAATGAAATTGACACTGAAGGGGCAGAGGAGAAGCCTTGGTTCTATGAAGTAAAAAGATATCTTGAAGCTCAGGAGTTCCCTGAAGGGGCATCTGTCAAAGATAGGAAGTTTCTGAGGAGGTTTTCTGCTAAGTTCTTTTTGAGTAATGGGATTTTATACAAGCGCAATCATGATTCAACTTTGCTTCGTTGTGTGGATAAGAAGGAAGCAACAGAGATTATGGAAGATATGCATGATGGGATCTTTGGCACTCATTCTAGTGGTCATACTATGGCAAAGAAGATATTGAGAGCAGGTTACTATTGGTCTACCATGGAAGCTGATTGCTATCAACACTCCAGAACATGTCATAAGTGTCAAATCTATGCTGATAAAGTACATATACCTCCATCACCATTGAATGTGTTGACTGCTCCTTGGCCTTTTGCCATGTGGGGCATTGATATGATTGGTGAGATCAAGCCTACTGCTTCCAATGGGCATCGTTTCATCCTGGTTGCTATTGATTACTTCACGAAGTGGGTGGAAGCAGCTTCATTTGCATCTGTTACCAAGAATGTTGTGGCTCGATTCATTAAGAATAATCTCATATGTAGGTATGGCATCCCTGAAAGGATTATTACTGACAATGGCTCTAATCTGAACAACACTATGATTACTGATCTCTGCACGCAGTTCAAGATTAAGCATCATAACTCTTCTCCGTATCGTCCAAAGATGAATGGGGCAGTTGAAGCTGCTAATAAGAACATTAAGAAGATCGTACAGAAGATGACTGTTACTTACAAGGATTGGCATGAGATGTTACCATTTGCTCTTCATGGTTATCGTACTACAATACGTACTTCAACAGGGGCAACCCCATTCTCCTTAGTCTATGGTATGGAAGCAGTCCTACCCATTGAAGTTCAGATTCCCTCCTT
This sequence comes from Lathyrus aphaca, assembly GCA_963966055.1. Lineage (NCBI taxonomy): Eukaryota > Viridiplantae > Streptophyta > Magnoliopsida > Fabales > Fabaceae > Lathyrus > Lathyrus aphaca. The sequence goes on from OZ014522.1 coordinate 317,167,609, forward strand.
AAGAATTATGAAGGATGCAAGCTTGGATGAAGATGAGTGGATTCAGACTCGGCTTGACCAGATAAATTTGATTGATGAGAAGAGGTTAGCAGCAGTTTGTCATGGCCAGATGTACCAGAAACGAATGATCAAAGCTTTTAACAAGAAGGTTAAGCCAAAGGTATATCAGGCTGGTGACTTGGTAATCAAGCGTATCATATTACCAGAGGGTGATCCTAGGGGAAAGTGGACTCCAACCTATGAAGGACCATTTGTAGTCAAGACAGTGTTTTCAGGAGGTGCCATGATACTCACTACAATGGATGGTGAAGACTTCCCACAGCCTGTAAACGCAGACATAGCTAAAAAATACTACGCATGAAAAGAGACCCGCTAGGTTGACAGGCCTAGGCAAAAATAAGGGCATCCTGGCAAACCAAAAGGGTTTGGGCAAAAATTAGGAATATATATAAAAAAAAAGATGTACACCCGACAAGTCGAAAACCTGAAAAGGCGGCTTGGGCAAAAAAGGGTATCCCGGTGGATTGAAAACCTGAAAGGGCAATCCAGGCAAAAGTTAGGGATTAAAGCGTATGACTATGCTACTTACTCAAACTCGAACAGATAGAGCTCAATCCAATCGTTTCTGTCTCAACAGTAGAAGATGAGATACTTGAAGATAATGGCAATAGTAGAATTGAAACTCAATAGGATTATTTCCCACATAGCTGATTCTCCTTGTTTTGTAAAACTTTATGACAAAATCCTCTTACTAGGGTTTATGTCTCCTTGTACAAACTTACCCATGTATGGGTCATTCTTTGATATAAATAAAATTCCATTTTTGAATCCAGATTTACTTTTACCCTATTTACATAAGCGAAACGTCCATTGGTTGTGTTTGAATGTATGTATGCTTTTGAATATGATTGATGTTTACCAGAAATGCATGTATGCTTAATATGATTGATGTTTACCAGAAATGCATGAAAATGCAGTAATAGTATTTACTAAGGACGAACGAGGGAAGGATTTCAACGAAGCTTCACCAGGTTCACTCTTACAAGACAGTCACAAATCCTCAGTAGGGCAAATCCATCTTCATAAAGTCATATCTCCCCTGGAATTTATATCCATCTCTTTTATCCTCATACGGATATTCGGGAATTCACTTTCCAATAAGAGTACGACGAACGAAGACGGGAGGTTATGTATACCCTACTATCAAACGCAGACGGGAGGTTATGTATACCTTGCTATCCCCAGCAGACGGGAGGTTATATATATCTTGTTATCCCCAGTAGATGGGAGGTTATATATACCTTGCTATCCCCAGCAGACGGGAAGTTATGTATAATATATTATCAAACAAGACGGGAATGAGTTCCTCATATTCTTCAACAACAAATCAGGACTTATTTTCCCTGGCCAGCAGTTATTACACAAAGATATCCAGACGCTTCAGGCAGTATCATATCATACATACATCATTTACATCATACCATAACATACATATCCATAGATACATAATACATTACTTAAATGCATCATTATTATACATGCATACATAATACATAAACTAATACTACCATATAGGATGCTACCTTGATTTCAGGTTAATTCTCCAGCAAACAAACTTCATCAACAATTTGTGACTATCAAGACTGCTTTATCCTCTTGAAAAGTTATCATTCCTCAGGATTGCTTTATCCTCCTGAAAGCTTCTCATCCATCAGGATTGCTTTATCCTCCTGAAAGCTTATTATTACCTCAGGATTGCTTTATCCTCCTGGTAGCTTATTACTACCTCAGGACTGCTGTATCCTCCTGAAAGCTTATAACCACATCAGGATTGCTCCATCCTCCTGAAAGCCTATCATCCCTCAGGAATGCTTTATCCTCCTGAAATCATATCATCTCTTCAGGACTGCTTTATCCTCCTGACAGCTTCTTATACCTCAGGATTGCTTTATCCTCCTGAAAGCATATCATACCTCAGGATGGCTTTATCCTCCTGAAAGCTTATTATTACCTCAGGATTGCTTTATCCTCCTGAAATCATATTATTACCTCAGGGCTGCTTCATCCTCCTGATAGCTATCATCATTACCTCAGGATTGCTGCATCCTCCTGAAAGCATATTATCAATATCTCAGGACTGCTTTATCCTCCTGAAATCTTATTATCACGTCAGGACTGCTTTATCCTCCTGAAAGCTTATTTTTCCTTCAGGATTGCTTTATCCTCCTGAAAGTTCATCACTACCTCAGGATTGCTTTATCCTCCTGAAATCATATTATTACCTCAGGATTGCTTTATCCTCCTGAAAGCATATCATACCTCAGGATTGCTCTATCCTCCTGAAAGCTATCATCATTGCTGAAATCATATTACTACCTCGGGACATTGTTCATCCTCCTGAAAGCTATCATTATATCTTCGTATTTTGGACTGCTTTATCCTCCAAGAAACGTATCTGAAGAACTTTCCTCCAAGTGGCATCTTTAAGCCCACTCAAGCATATACAACCAATCATCAATATCAGTCTACGCACCGGTGAGTGCAAATTTTTGGGCTTTTGTGTTCAATCCCCTTCAACCTTCCAAGTTACGACTGGCACATATACCAATCTAACCCCTCAGGTTTCAGAAAATTGAACAGGGGCAGCTGTTGCACCCCAAAATTTGCCCTCACAATACAAGACTTTGTGTGCTAAGAAGGTTCACAAGGTTCACAAGATTCACAACACTTACAAGACCTTTCATGAGGTTCATGAAGTCTACAAGTCACTTTATGAGGTTCACAAGATTCACAAGATTCACAATGTTTACAAGACCTTTCATGAGGTTCATAAAGTCTACAAGTCACTTTATGAGGTTCACAAGGTTCACAAGGTTCACAATGTTTACAAGATCTTTCCTGAGATTCATGAAGTCTACAAGTCACTTTATGAGGTTCACAAGGTTCACAAGGTTCACAATACCTTCCATGAGGTTCACAAGACATTTTATGATGGTTCACAAGGTTCACAAAGTTCACAAATGGTCAGAAGAGTTGACAATTCCCTCAGACAATGCACCTCCTAAGCAGTGCATCCAAAACTAGGGTTTTGACTTTAATCAGGCTAAATGAACTTCCAAGACTTCAAGTGAGATTCATAACATCTTATATGTGTGTAAGAACCCCCATGACAAGTTTCAAGACTTTTCTCAAATGTTTGCTCAATCAGATGATCAGATAAGTCAAAATCAGTCAAAGCAGTTAAAAAGTCAAACTGAGGTCAACTGTGGTCAAACCAAAGTCAAACTTCATGATTTTTTACCAACATCAAGTATGTGAAGTAAAATTCATCATTTGATTAAGGGTTGATCATGATTCATCAAGGAGATTTCAGATCATCAAGAATCAGGAGTTTCTAAATTAGGGTTTCCTCAGTAAAAGTCAACTGAACTTTGACCAGCCATAACTTTCACATGCTTCATCACCAAGTCTCCATCCAAAGCTCATTTTGAAGGAAATTGAATTCTCTACAACTTTGTGTCTCACAAGCCAAGCCCAAAAATGCTTCATTTGGAAGGTATGAGCTAAGACATTATAGGTCCTTTTGAAAGTCAACAAAAAGTCAACAACTTCAAAAGAGCATAACTTGAGATTGGTAAATAATATGGACATGAAACCAGTGGGGTTGGTTAGAGGACTCTTTAAGCTTTCCAAAATGTCCAAGTACACCCTCATAGCATCAAAATTGAAGGATATGTGCCCTTGCAAAGTTGGGAAATTTTAGGGAAGTTTATGAAGCAAATGGAGGTTTAAAACCAAATTTTGTTAAGTGGGCTGAACTTTTAATGACCCAAAGCAATCCATGACATCATGCACTAAAATTCTATGATATTTTCATAATTTTTATTTTATTTAATTAATTTATTATGATTTTTATACTTAAAATCATTTTAAATTTAAATAAAATATTAAATATGAAGATTTAAATTTATTTTTGGTTCTAGAAAGTCATGAATTCAGCATGGAACAAATTGATACAAGGATAACATTGGTTGGCTTAAAATAGAAGGTGTTGATGCAAAAATATTGAAATTTCAAATCTTATCATTGTGAATCTTTTTGAATCAAATCTTCTACACAACTATCCAACTTTTTGACCTAAATTGATCATCCTATAAGTACTTAACACAAACCTAGCACAAGACACGAATTTTCACAGCCTCAAGAGTAAGTTTCACACTTCAAAAATTCAAGCAAAAACTCAAATTAGGTTTTGACATTCCAAGGTATTTGAAGGTAAACTAAGGACACAACTATGATCCTTGGACCTCACTGATCATGAATCATTACTCATAAGCATCAAAACCATGTTGTAATGCACAAACCGAATCGGTTTTATGTCATCCATAACTTGTTTTCGATTCCATTAATTTATGTGTTGTTTGTTGATTGTGACCTACTAATATGATTTGTCTTGATGTGGTGAAGCTTTCTGGACATTTAAACTAAAGTTTCATGGCCTGAATCGTGATTCACCATGTTTAGGGTTTGCGGCTTCATTTAGGGTTTCATTATCCAGCCAAGATAAATGGATTCTAAAGACATAGAATGAATGGAAATTTCATTAGGAATTCAATGGTGTAATCAATTTCATGAAATTTCACTGTTTTGTTAATGTTTGAATTTCGTAGGTTTTGTAAACGCAGGAAAAATCGCAAGTAAGTTCGCAGCAATTTTCGCAGCAAACTTAAAAATCCAGAGGTTGAAGATGACCCTGCGCGCGTTCTGGAAAATTTGAATTTTATTTTAAATATTTTATGTTTTATTGTTTGTTTAATATCACAAGCGTGCAGCTTGTCTCAGTGGTAAGGCTAGCGTGTGTTTGGCTATAGGACCTGTGTTCGAATCCTGGCTTTGTCCAAATTTTTCCTATTTTTTTTCAGGTTAAACATGAGGCTTAATATATTATGCCTTCTTGCCACTCCAATATCAGATTCGCTCACCTAGCTGGGATGGTCATGTGTATGTGTGTTAGTTTAAGAGGTCCTAGGTTCGATTCTCCCCCAGGCCTTTTGCTTCTTGTTATTTTTCTTGATTTTTCAGGATATAGCACAAAACCAATTGGACTCATTCTTCTTTCACCTGCACGCGCTGGCCCAGTGGTATGGCATGAGTATTGTCAAGTAAAGCATCCTGGGTTCAAATGGTAAGTTTTTGTTTCTTTTTTTTTTTCTATTTTATTTTTTATTTGATTTTGTTTGATTATTGTTATTAATAATCATATATAAATATATAATTAAATAATTCCATGATAATATATATATATTCAATATTTTCCCAAATTCTAAAAATTATTCTTCTTAATTCAAAATTTTTTTTTTATTATTATGTATTTAGATTATAATATGTATATTAAATTAATTTTTGTAAATAAAACAAACCCTAATTTATTTTCTAAATAATTAAACCCTAATTTTCTTTTCTTCTTTTATATTATTATTTGTATTCATAATTTAATTAAAATACTTGATTTAATTTTTTTTTAAATACATAAATTGTTCATAAACTTTAAATTTTGTATATAAATATGTGTAGAAATTAAAATGTCCAATTTATTTATAATATGAAAATATCTTCTAATTGTTTATAATTAATTATATATGTAAATAATTTCTAAAAAATTTGTAAATTTGGTAATTTCTCATAATATGTTCATAATTTATTTAATTTGTTTATAATTTTAAATTTTATAACTAATTAATATAATTGTTCATATTTTTCTATTAACTATTAAAATTTTGTTTATTATAATCTTTTGTTTATTATTATTGTTACTAATCATGTTTATTACTAACCTTATTTATTTTAAATTATTATTACTAACCCCTTTTATTCTTAAATTGTGATTATTATTATTATTTTCACTAACCCCTATTATAATTATTATTGCTTATTTATTTTATTTTGCTTATTATTTTAAATTGCTTTTATTATTTTTGTAATTGCTCCTTGGTGTAAATATATTTTTTGTAATATTTAAATTAATTTCATGCTATGGTTAGTAAATAGGGAGTGTAAACATGTATGATATTTAAAATTGAATTTAGATCATTTAAATTATAAGATAAATATAAATTAAACACTCACACACGTAAGTCGATCTTTGATCGCCATCTCACTTTCTAGGGTTGCCTCTCAATGTTGCCTATTCAAAAAGGTCAAGTAGGGTGTATAAAGCAAAGTCCCTTAAAAGAAAAGTCATCTAGTCCCTTCATAATCAAAGATCAAGTCCCTTAATGGTTGCCTTTCAATATGATCTTGTCCCTCTCGAATAATGATGACAGTCCCTCCTAAATGCTTAATACACCCTACAGTTGCCTTCATTAAACAGATGTCCCTCATTTGTCCCTCACATCCAAGGTAATGACTACCTATTCCTTAATAATAGGGATAGTCTTACCATTTAAAGGATAAAGAACAGAAAGACTTAAACTTTAGGGTAGGTTCCTCATAGTTACTAGCTCGCTATTTCAAAACAAATTTCAAACACTTCACAATTTCAAACAATTTTCAAACACAAGTTTTTTACGCATCCGTACATGGATCATTATCAAACTCTTATGAAAATTTTTATCCACACACTTCACATTTTCAAAAACAATTCAAAGTGAGCTAAGTAACTAAGAGCCCATGGATAACCATGGATGTAAAGGGTGCTAACACCTTCCCTTTACATAACCTACCCCCCGGACCCAAAAATCTTTTAAAAGGTCTTTCCTGTTCTTTTATGCCTTTCCTTTGGATAAAATAAAAGTCGGTGGCGACTCTTGCTATCCGCAACATAACTAAAGTCAGTTCTCCCACCGTGTTACAGTTACCACCCTGGTCAGTCAACATCAAGTCAGAGTACTAGAGGTCGAAAAGGCCCGATTACTTTCACAAGTGCAGGATGGGTTGATCATGGTAGCGTATGTGCAATGCAAGATGAAAAGGTTGATAGTGATTGTGAATTGGACGAGTGGATAAAGCCCTATGTCCTGGGTGTGAAACTCAGTAATTGGTCAGTCGAATCAACCGTCTATGTCACTCAACCACAAGAGTAATAGTTTTATGTTTCTATTCTTTTATATGAAAACTTTATGCCTTTCCCGGGGCATAATAGCTCATTGTGAGGGTTCATTGTTTCATAATGCAATAATACAATCATTAATAAAGTGGATGTTTTGGCAGTCATTCATGGTGTTCTTTGTTTTTCATTTTATTGTTGTTTTAAAAATAAATGGCAATGTTTTTTTTTCCATGTCCCCTACTTTTTCTAAAAACTAGCATGAATCATCATTCATGCAGATGTACCCCATCGGGTCTCATCAGTGACGGTCTTGCTATGACTCAATATGACTTCGAAAATCCAATTTACCTAGTTGAAGAGGAAGGTGAAGAAGATTGTGAATTACCCGAAGAATTAGCCAAAATGCTCAAGCAAGAGGAGAGGGTGATTCAGCCGCACGAAGAGGCCATTGAAGTAGTGAACCTGGGTACTAAAGAGGACAAAAAAGAGGTCAAGATCGGGCCTGCATTGGAAGAATCTGTAAAGAGTCATTTGATTTCCATGCTTCGTGAGTATGTCGACATCTTTGCCTGGTCTTACCATGATGTGACAAGTTATCCTCCGTGGGTTGCAAATATTGTACCAGTTCCTAAGAAGGATGACAAGGTTAGAATGTGTGTGGATTATCGAGACTTGAATCGGGAAAGCCCCAAATATTACTTCCTGTTGCCACATATTGATGTTCTAGTTGACAATACGACCTAATTTTATGTGTTTTCCTTCATGGATGGCTTCTCGGGCTACAATCAGATCAAGATGTCACCAAATGACATGGAGAAGAATACTTTCATTACCCCATGGGGCACCTTCTGTTACAAAGTAATGTCGTTCAGTTTGAAGAATGTTGGGGCAACATACCAATGAGCGATAGTGACTCTTTTCCATGACATGATTCATCATGAGATTGAGGTTTATGTTGATGATATGATCGCAAAGTCAAAGACAGAAGAGGAACATTTAGTCAACTGGGCCAAGATGTTTGATAGTCTTCGGAATTTAGATTAAGGTTGAACCCGAACAAGTCACATTTGGGGTGCGCTCTGGAAAGATGATGGGCTTTATTGTTGGTGAAAGGGGGATTAAGGTTGACCCTGCAAAGGTGAAAGCAATTCAGGAGATTCCTGAGCCAAGAACTGAGAAAGAATTATGTGGCTTCTTAGGGAGGTTGAACTACATTGCGCAGTTCATCTCTCATCTAACAGCTATGCGTGAACCTATTTTCAAGCTTCTGAGGAAGAATCAAGCCATCAAGTGGAATGGTGACTGCCAATTAGCTTTCGACTGAATCAAGGAGTATCTGCAAGAACCTTCGATTCTCATACCTCCAGTTCCAGGGAAACCTTTAATCATGTACCTCACAGTGCTCGAGGGATCAATGTGTTACATATTGGGTTAGTAAGACGAGTTTGGTCGAAAAGAGCATGCAATCTATTACCTTAGAAAAAAGTTTACCGACTGTGAGACATGATACTCACTGCTCTAGAAACCTTGCTACGCTTTGGCATGGGCTGCCCACCGACTAAGACAGTACATGTTGACTCATACCACTCTGTTGATTTCCTAGATGGACCCCGTTAAATACATCTTTGAAAAGCCAGATTTGACTGGAAGAGTATCTTGGTGGCAGATGATTCTGACAGAATACGACATCCAATATAATTCGCAAAAATATATCAAGGGAAGTGTATTGTCGGATTATTTGGCCCAGCAGCCGATTGAGGATTACCAACCAATGAGGTTCAAGTTCTCGGATGAGGACATCATGTTCCTCAAGTCGAAAGACTGTGAAGAATCACTCCCGGAGGAGGGGCCGGACCCCGAATCCAAATGGAGTCTGATGTTTGACGGGGCCGTTAACATAAATGGAAGTGGAGTTGGTGCTATTATTATCTCACTGGAAGGGATCCACATGCCTTTCACTGCCCGATTGACATTCGAGTGCACCAACAACGAAGCAGAGTGTGAAGCCTGTATAATGGGGATCGAGGAAGAAATTGGTTTGAGAATCAAGAACCTCGAGATCTTCGGTGATTCGGATTTAGTTATCAATCAGGTTAACGGAAAATGGTTGGTTCATCAACCTCATCTGACTCCTTACAGAGACTATACCAGAAGGTTGTTAACTTTCTTCACGAAATTCAAGCTGCATTATATACCTTGGGAAGAGAATCAATTTGCTGATGCTTTGGACACCTTGTCTTCCATGATCAAGGTTCACAGTGAGAACTATGTGCCTAAAATCGATGTGTCTCATATTGATAGACTAGCATACATGTTTGCAGTTGATGGGGCTAATGATAACAAACCTTGGTACTACGATATCAAGTACTTTCTGAAATCTCAAGAGTATCCAGCAGGGGCATCCAATAAAGATAAGAAGACCCTTAGGAGGTTGGCAGGCGGGTTCTTCTTAAAACAGGATGGTGTGCTCTATAAGCAGAACTTCAACATGGTCTTGCTCATATGCGTGGATAGACACGAAGCAGACATGTTGATGCAATAAGTTCACGAAGGCTCCTTCGGTACCCATGCTAGTAGACATGCTCTGGCAAAGAAACTTCTCAGGTCGGGGTATTATTGGATCACTATGGAATCCGATTGCTGTAAATACTCTGCAACTGCCACAAATATCAAATTTATGCTGACAAGATGCATGTGCCTCCAAATCCGTTGAGTGTATTGTCTTCACCGTGGCCCTTTTCCATGTGGGGCATTGATATGATTAGCAAGATTGAGCCAACTGCTTTTAACGGTCATCGTTTCATCCTGGTTGCCATAGACTATTTCACGAAGTGGGTCGAAGAGGTGTCTTATGCCAATGTCACCAAATAAGTGGTAACTCGGTTCATCAAGAGGGATGTTATCTGCCGATATGTAATTCCCGAAATAATCGTTACTCCCAATGGTTCTAATCTCAATAATAAGATAATGGCATATTTGTGTCGGGATTTCATGATCGAACATCACAACTCTTCGCCGTATCGCCCGAAGATGATTAGCGTCGTCGAGGCGGCCAACAAGAATATTAAAAAGATTGTACATAAGATGATTGTGACGTACAAAGATTGGCATGAGATGTTGGCATTTTTATTGCATGGGTACCGAACATCTGTGTGCACCTCAACAGGGGAAACCCCATTCTCACTTGTGTATGGTATGGAGGCAGTTCTACCGGTTGAAGTCGAGATCCATTCTCTAAGAATAATGATGGATGTCAAACTGGACGAAGCTTAGTGGCTCCGATCCAGGTACAATTAATTGAGCCTTATTAAAGAGAAACGCCTAGAAGTTGTATGCCATGGACAGTTGTATCAAAGGCGAATGAAATAGGCATTTGACCAGAAAGTACAGCCTCAACGCTACATACCCGACGACTTAGCACTGAAAAGGATCCTTCCTCCTCTAACAGATCTTAGGGGCAAATGAACACCTAACTACGAAGGTCCATTCATGGTTAAAAGCGTCTTCTCAGGCGGAGCCTTAATGTTAACAACCATGGATAGAGAAGACTTCTCGTCCCCTATCAACGCAGATGCGGTTAGAAAATACTTCGTATAAAGAGACCCATTGGACAAAAATAGAATAAGAGTTCAGGCAAAAAAGGGCATCCCGACGAGCAAAAAACAGAATAAAAGGCTCGGGAAAAAGTTAGGGAAATTTTTGAAAAAATGTACACCCTCTTATTTGAAAAGCCACATCGGACAACTCGGGAAAAAAAGGGTATCCCGGTGGATTGAAAACCTGAAAGGGCGATCAACGTAAAAGAGGGACTAAAACGGACAACTGCGATCTGCGGGATCTGTGATGCATCATATGCAATCAAGGGCAATCTGAGGGTTAAGGACAAATTCAATCGTCTTCCTCAAAAGCGAATCATGCAGAGAGTCTTGAAGACATACGGGTCATAACCAGGTCAGAGTTTGATGAGATCTGACTTTCACATTGCTAGTAGGATTGTTTATTTTCCTTTTGTGCAATTTCCTCTTTCCAGGGATTTCTTCCTGGTGTAATGCCTATTCATGGCCATTTTTCAATCAATAAAATTTCAATTTCATTCAAATCTGCTCTCATATGTTTTTGTTTTTCATCTACCGTTGATTGATTGCAAAAACGTCCAACAAATTGTGATAAATATTGCATTGCGAATACATGAATGCTTTATAATACATGCATTAGAGTAAAAACATTTGACATATATCTGATGTGTTAGGTGACAAGGATGGTGATTCAGACCATGAACCTGGGGCATGCAGGCCAAACTAACGCGCTATTTTGTAGGAACTATCAGTTGTGTTCATTAACATGCAGGTACAGGTATTTCAAGCAAAGCCATTGCAAGCACAAAACTTCAGGATTCCTTTCCTCAGTAGATCATTAAGCAAAATTCCTCAGCAAGTTTCATTAGAATATCTCTTCTCCAACAGAGCAACAAAAAGATGTTTGGTACTTCTCAAGTAGAAGGATACCACCATTCCTCACTCCAAGCATGATACTTTTCTTACCTCTCATTCTCATCGAGAGTTGACTAAAACTCTTATCTTCAGTATGAAGTATCTTCTTTGATGTTTTCCATTATCCCCAGTAGATTTGGAAATTGAAATCTTCCCCAGTATAACAACAGAAGGCTGATGATGTTCTCCCCAAGCAGAGAGTTTCCCTTCTTCAACAGAGAAGTATTCCCCACCAGAGGCTTCTTATATCCAGCAATACATGGAGGTGTCTCATTCCCTAACAGAGGTGAAGATATGGAAGAACTCGAGGGTTTTCTTTCTTACATAACATTGTTCGCAGTTTTTCTCAATGAAATTGTTAACCAAAGTCTAATCCTCATTGGCATCTCTTCCCCAAGCAGAAGATTGTGTATCTGAGGGATTCCCCAGCAGAATTCTTCCTCAGCAGAATACTAACACATTTGTTTTCTAGAAGAGTCAGAAGGATATCACGTCCTCAACAGAGTTCTACGGGTAGCGTACCTCTCAAATCAAGTTCATCCCCAACAGGGTCATCATTCTGTAACTTCTCAAAGTCCAATTTATTTTTGGAAATGATGACAGTCCAGAGCCAGTGTATCATTAACACTATTCCCCCGCAGAGTTGCTTCTCCCCATAAGGACTCAGTAAATCAATGCAGTGATTATTTCTTCCCCAGTAAAGCTACTTGGGATACCTGTCATCTCTACATCAGTAGATCCCTTTACATCTGCATTTAGTAATCATCATTACATTTGCATCCTCTAAAACGTAGCATTTCCATCATTATGGAGCATTACGCCATGGAAAAATTCAAACATATGCATACGAAGCATAATCCAGTTTTGGGGTACCTTGCACAAAATCCCGAAACATCATTTCTGCAATCAGACCGAAGAATCCCCGCAAAGAGTGCCAAGTTCATTCCTCAGCATTATTACTCTTTCCATTCAACACTTGTCGTCCCCACTCGATTATGTTTAAGTACAATGGTCTCATGTTGTTTGATCTCATCTAAGTACGATGGTTTCATCCTTTTTGATTCCGTCTAAGTACGATGGTTTCATTTTCCTCGTTTCTGTTTCAGTACAACGGTCTCGTGTCAGGTTATCATGTAAGTACGATGATCCCTTTCCTTTTGATTTTGTGTAAATATGATGGTTTCATTTTCCTCGTTTCCATTTCAGTACAACGGTCTCGTGTTGTTTGATTTCATCTCATTACGATGATTTCATCTTTGTCGAATCCATTTCAGTATAATGGTTTCATATCTTTGAGTCTCCATCTAAGTACGATGGTTTCATTTCCTCGATTCCGTTTAAGTACAACAGTCTCGTGTCGGGTTATTATCTAAGTATGATGATCTCGTTCCTTTTGATTCCGTCTCAGTATGATGGTTTCATTTCCTCGATTCCATTTAAGTACAATGGTCTCGTGTCTTTGATTTCATCTCAGTACGATGATTTCATCTTTGTCGATTCCCTTTAAGTACAATCGTTTTGTATCTTTGAGTCTCCATCTAAGTACGATGGTCTCATTTCCTTGATTATGTTTAAGTACAACGGTCTCGTGTCGGGTTATCATCTAAGTACGATGATACTGTTCCATTTGATTCCGTCTTAGTACGATGGTTTCATTTTCTCAATTCCATTTAAGTACAATGGTCTCATGTCTCTGACTTGATCTAAGTACGAAGATTTCATCTTTGTTGATTCCATTTCAGTACAATGTTCTCATCTTTCTGTTTCCATCTTAGTACGATTGTCTCATTTCCTCGATTCTATTTAAGTACAACGGTCCCGTGTCGGGTTATCATTTAAGTACGATGATCCCGTTCCTTTTGATTTTGTCTCAGTACGATGGTTTTATTTCCTTGATTCCATTTAAATACAATGGTCTCGTGTCTCTGACTTCATCTAAGTACAATGATTTCATATTTGTTGATTCCATTTCAGTACAACGGTCTCATCTTTCCGTTTCCATCTAAGTACGATGGTCTCGTTTCTTTTGAGTTATCATCTAAGTACGACGAGCTCTCCCCTTTGGCTTTGTCTGAGGTCAGTTTCATGTTTTGAGTTGCATCCAAGAATGGAATTTTTCCCAGTTATATTTCATTTCCCATAGAGCACAAATTTTCCGGTTTATTCGGGTATTTAATCCCTTCATACCTTGAAAGTCTGAAAGCAACTGCTATCATCCCTTTAGATCTACAGATGATTGAATAGGGGCAACTGTAACACCCCGAAATTTTCCCTCTCATTGTCATTTAGCATATCACATTGCATTCATAATTCCACATCCTTGTACAAAAATTAGAGCATAGCATTCATGGTTGAGGCCTAGGGTTTGTGATCAATGACTGAGGAAGTTGAAGATCATCCAAAAGCAATAGAAGGGTCACATCGATTCTCAACATTATTCAAAGGGTTCATAACATCCCACAAGATCTCAATTGATTCCTCAAGTCTTAGAAAGAGGTTTATTGATTAAAGAATTCAAGCAGTGCAACACCTCCTAACAAAAGGACTGAAATTAGGGTTTCTTATTAAAGAGGCTTTCCAGTGAAATTTTGGTTCAAACTTGATATCATTGTTTTCCACATGATATCAAGTGTCTAGGGTTGAAAAATCATCCATTGAATAATTTCAGAGGGTCTTCAATTGGTTAGTTACTTGAAAATCAAGAAATTAGGGAAAAGTCATTTATGCCGAGGAAAAAGTTAACTCCTGACTTTTTGAGGTCAAAATCATGAAATTGATGTTACAAGGAGCCCATGTACAAAATTTGATCAAGAAATGATGGAGTGATCATCAAAAATCAAGAAAATCAAAACTTACCATTTTTGGAAAATTAGGGTTTCCAAAAATGCAAGTTTTGACCATTTTTCAGTCAAGTTCAAGAGAGGCCTTTTTCCAAAATAAAAGTCAAATGAAAATTTCACTTGGGCTGTTTTAAAGAGGGCATCCTAAACTTCAAATCCATAGGTGGAACATGTTCATAGGATTAAAATTGAAGAAGTTATGATCAAAGTTTGATCAAACTAGGGCAAAAGCCAAGTCAGGCCTTGCATCATTCACGCGCCAGGCAATGCATTTTCATAAACATGTTGTGTGCAAGAATTATGGTCCAATTACTCCATCAAGATGACCTCAAATGAAAAATTTTCCAACATCAAAGTTGTTCATTGTTGCATTATTTATAACTTTCATGGTGGAAGATTTTTCATATGATCAATTGTGTGAAAGTTATGGAGGTCCAAAGAGAGGTGTCAATACTGATCAAGTCACAAGGAAATTTGTGCAAGGCAAGCCAAGTTATGCATGCCAATTATGCAGCTTCATGACATGTAATTTAATGACCAATTTAAGGTACTTAGAGCCATTGTTTTATCATGAGTCAAACATCAAACATGTTGTATGAAGATTGATCTTCAAAGTGAGTCCAATAAGTGCATCATTTGATAGCTTGTGTTGGAAGAAACATTCAATGGAAGATCACAACATGCCACCTGATTTCTTGTGTATCAAGTTAATTCTGCAAAGTTTGGTTTGATTCAGTCTAAGTGTGGTTGATTCATTCATCATCCAGTGATCATCTTGCTTCATTTAGAAATCTCAAATCATCTCATGTGTGCATGATCACACCAAATACCATGCATATCTTTGAAAATAAAATTCAATGGCAAGTTTCAAACATGATCAAGTATGCTGCTTTGCTTTGATCAATTCAGTCACATTGCATTCCACTAAACCTCTACATAATAAACATGAACATCAGTGCATTGAATCACATTCGAGAAAGCCAATTCAGTTGAGCTCATTGCACTCCACACCCTTAATTTTGGTCCGTACACCATGGTTAACAAAGCTAACTAAGATTCTAACTATTAACCCAAGCTAGTTATCCTTAACCTCGGATATATAAGCTCATCCATAACTGAATTGTAACAACCACTTCCATTTGATCAAAATCACACCAAAAATTCACCAAGTTCTCTCTGAATTTTTCATTGGTTTGGATCTGCATATTGCTTAGAGAAAGCTTCAAAGTTCATCAATACATCTCAATCATCATCAATTCAGCTTCATCATCATCTTGTGATCAGTTTTCATAGATCAATTCATCCAAATTCTCAAGAACAAGCTTCTGCATTTTTTTTTGCATTTCCTTCAATTCCTTAAGACTCCACAACCTTTGAGTGTTTATTTCACTCCATTGGAGATCAAGAGGAAGCACAGAGCATTATTGGATCCTCATCTTTGGTTTTCTTCAGCAAAATCAATCACTAAATCTTAGGTTTTCACCTTATTCTCATGACTTGATTTCATGATTTTTTGTTGTTTTTGTGATGTTTGAAGCTTGATATAAGCATTGCAACACCTGGCTAGTTGATAGGCATTATACATGCTTAGTTTCAGATTTTAGGTTGGAAATTATTTGCTTCGATTTGCGTTATTGGTGAGGGATAAATGAAAACAAAACCTGGATTTGTGATGTACTCAATGAGATGAATAAAATGATGGTTTTAGATTCCATTTTAGTGGAGGTTTGAAGTTGCCCTATCCAGAGCTCACTGGAGAAGATGACCGGAGGTATTCTCCGATAGCCGTAACAGTGCCCTAACCACTTTGTGTAATTTTATATCCCAACCGTTTGATCATGTCCATCGTACGTCCATAATCCTGCCAGCGAATAAATGAGGAATGCGTGAGTCACGTGGGAAGTTAAGTGGTTGAAGGTCTTGTATGTTTTTCATCCACCCTCATATCATGTGTCACTTAATTTAATCCATTAGATTTGTATACTTTGACTTTGATTGCGTGTGTCAGATTGATCAAAAGGTTCAGATCGAGTCAATTTGTTGACCAAGGTCCACCATAATATTTATGTTCAACGTATTTTGGATTGGGTTCAATGTGATATTCGCACCCCCATGCACAATAGGCCCAATGATATGAACTGAATTTCATTCATTTTCACACCTCCTTGCCATTTTCTTTGCATTTAATTTCTTTTCTTTTTTAGTTTAATTTTTATTTTATAAAAATACAAAACCTTATCCAAAAATCATCCACTAATTCAGGGATCAATTTTGACATTTTTCCAAATTTCTTACATTTTTTAATTTCATTTTTCATTATTTTTTGAGCCAGAATTAATTTCCCATTTTATTTCTTATTGAATTTCTTCATTCTTGACCATTTGTTCTTCACAAATTAATTTCTCCCAAATGAAAAATGATCTTAATCCCATTCTTTTAGCCTTAATTAGAGGACACATTAAGGTTCCTAAATATATTTTTCCAGATTTTTAGGTCATGTTTGGTCCTTGTTTGAGTCCTTTATTTGAACATCGTCTTTCAAAACCCACGTTTTTAGACATGATCTCTATTACTCTATGAAACTAGGTCTGCCATACTCTTTTCAACTTCCACAACTTTTTCCACATCTACTAACACGTCGACACGTGCCATAACCGTTTGAAAACTCAAACGTTTCTCTCCTCAGCCTTTAGTATAAATAACCATCTTCTTCCTTCTGAATAGCTTTTCGCTCTCCAAACTTATACATTTCATCTCTCTCTTCTCACATACCCAATCTCCATCCTTTCTTGCTCAAGTTTCTTCACCATTAATAATGGCAGCTTCAAGAAACCAGAAAGACAAGAACAAAGCTGATATCCCCTGCGCACATAAAATTCTTGGACCAAAGCTTGTGGGTAACCAGCAGTACGTCCCAAAACCTCCAAATGAAAGGGAGAAAGCAAGCATCTACTACTCTCAGGTACTTATCCTTGTCTTAATATCTGGAAAGTGCCATGCTATGTTAGGTCCTCTCCCTAACCCTAATGCTGATCAAACTCGCCTTAAGGAGTTTTTCCCCACCTATCCGCGTTCAAAACCCATAGGCGTAGGAAAAATACCTAAATCTAGTGACAAATAACCAGAACACACCGAACAAAACCCTAAGTCGGTTGCCCTAGATTTTACTTACTTAAATCAGCCTAGGATCTTTAGAAGCTGTCCTTGGTCGAAAGACTCTTCTGAATACGTAGACTGGGTAAACAAAGTCGAAAAAGTCAAGGGCAAAAGCTGGAAGAAGATTGGCATTTATGACTTGATCCAACTGTCGAAGGAAGGCCCTGGCTACTGCACCAATATGATTCTTGCTTCCCTCTACTTTTGGGATAGCACTTACAACACTTTTCACCTTCCCTGTGGAATGGTGACCCCCACCCTCTTCGACCTAGCTTCCATAGTAGGTCTTAGTCCACTAGGGGTAGATTCCGATCCAACTATACTGGACAAAAACTCCATAGCTTTTGAAACTAGCTTTGCTTCGTACTCTCCCTTCATTACCCACTACCATGACAAAAGTTCTCTTGATGTATCAGATGTAGAACACATAGCCTTTCTCACCCTTTGGCTGTCGAATTTGTGTTTTGCACAATGTAAACACCCCAAATTTGCCCTCACTCATTTCACCATGGCTTGTGATTCTTTTCATATTGCATAGCTTCAATCATAGCATCTCATATTGCATTTTTGCTTCACTGCATTGTTTCAAAGTCATCTGCATCTAGGGTTTGTGACCTGAGCAATCCCTGAGCCATCTGAGCAACTCCAAGGGCTTCAATAATTTCAAAGGGGCCCATGTATGTTCAATCATCATATTACATCCTCCCATGATAAAGAAAGTCAAAAATCACAAGAACTGAGGAAGGCATGGAAGCAGAGCCAAGCTTAACTACACAGATGACCTAAAATTAGGGTTTTGGTTTCAGAGGCCATAACTCCAAATTTTTTTTGTCAATCTTATTTCTATTGGTCTCTATATGTTATAAGGATCATACATACCAAGTTTCATGAAGAAATTCAATGGGGAAGGCATCTGACCAAGAGATGACTTCTTGAGCAAGTCAGTGCAAAATCAGGGCATCTAAGGCCCCCAATCATCCAACCAAAGGGTTTCCTCCACCATTTTGAATGTGTATGATCTTTATTTGATCTTAGAAGAAGTTATAAGTTCACAAAATTGAAGAATCTCAAGCCATTTGCAAAGTTGCCATTTTGGGAAAGTGACTTGTAATGTAAACTTGCCATTTTGGGAAAGTTTTTCAACCTCCTCTTTTTGATTCAAAAATGCTTCAAATGAAAAATTCTTGGTCATGAAAGTTGTATATTGGATCCTCCCATTTTCAAAAAGTACAAGAACTTGATCTAATTCATTATAGAACTCAAGTTATGGCTTGTCAAAGTTGGGGAAAATCACAAAAATTCACTTATGTGCCAAAGAGGGAAACTTGCAAATTCTTGTACCAAGGCAATTTGTGACTTCTAATTGATGTCTAAGCTTTACACAAACATCATACATGACCTAAACTTCAGATTGGCCCAAAAATTTCTCAAGTTCCATACCTTAAACTTCAATAATTTCAAAAGGGGCCAAAGTTGGACAAAATTGCAAAATGCTCCATAACTCTTCATCCACTTGAGCCAGCTCACTAAATCAGTTTCCATGGACCTCCCTAAAGCCAGCTGACTCGAGCCATGCCCCTAAACCAGCCTGCCACTTGCCCATACCTCCAAGTACAACTTTCTTGACTTTTTGCAACATGAGCCATACCAATCACACTGCTCCACAACAACTCTCTGCCCAATCAGAACCTCATATGTGGACCTCAAGCAAGACATTACACACAACAAGCAAGCCTGAAACTCCAAGAACTCAGCACACTCAAAAATCCCCAAATTTTCAAAAGCCTTCGAAT
Organism: Lathyrus aphaca; assembly: GCA_963966055.1. NCBI lineage: Eukaryota > Viridiplantae > Streptophyta > Magnoliopsida > Fabales > Fabaceae > Lathyrus > Lathyrus aphaca. The sequence continues at coordinate 317,186,936 of OZ014522.1, forward strand.
CTCTTGATTCAACCATCAAACCTTAAAACTTCTTTCACCATTCAATTCAGCATGATCCACTGATCATTTCCCACCTTTCATTTGGCCCTAAAACCTTCACAATCAAAAATACGATTTTCACATTTCACAAACTGAACTTCTGCCATTTTCATTTTGAGGCCATACAAACTCCAACTAAGCATCACAAACACTTGAGGAGGATCATTGGAGCTGGTTTGAAGCAAGGAACTGGCCAGAAAGCACCATTTTCGAAAAGCTTCAGTTCAGGTGGTAAGTCTTTGAGAAGTGAATTTGCCTTCCCTTCTCATAATCTCTTCTCATCTCTCTTATGCATCATTTCTGCATTTTACTTGTGTATTAGAGTGAGCTGGCTCATTCATGCTCCTTCCCCTTTTTCTTTCCTCAAGCAACTTACCTTCTTAAGTGAAGTAAGTTATCTTGTTTTCTTCTGGCTCCTCCTTCCTTCATCCTGTTCCTTCCTTGGTGGTATCTCTGAAGATCTTCTTGCAAGCCTCATTAACCCTAGGAATACCCAAGCATGATCATAATTAGGGTTTGATTAGTCCCCCATTAGTTTTACCTTTGTGTCATCTTTGAGTCTTCTCTTCTCATCTCTTAATCAAGGACTAAACCTTAAAGGTTTTAAGGCTTTGTGATTAGGGTTATGCCTGTATCCTTCTATTAGGATGGAGTGTATAACTTTAATCCTAAGTGTTAAACCCTTAATGTGTTTAAATCCTTTAATCAATCCACTTTAATAAGCATTAAGACAATAAGCTTGTAACTTGGGCCTTGCATTAGGGTTCTAATTCTTCCTTAATTGGTTAAGAAGGACTAACCCTACTATTAATGGACAAGTCCTCCTCAAGTTGTCTTACAAATCATAAAATTCACTTCTTAATCTTACCATTAACTAAAATCCACTTAAATAAAGGCTTTGTTTTGTCATGAGGTTAATCCCTAATCATGGATTAAGTTGAGGAGCCTTTCTCAGCTTAAATGCTCTCATCTATTATCCTTCTATTAGGATGGTGTAATGGGTCCATTAAATCCTTGATTATGGCTTAAACTCATTACTTAACACTAAAAAAAACTCCAAAAACATCTAAATAAATGCAAGTAGGTTAATGATCTTAATCCTACATCATGGTGATTAAGTGTGAGGTGTTTACCTCATACTTAAGGTATTCTCATTACCCCTAATCAGAGGGAGGATGTGATGAGTTTACTAACCCTTGGTTTAGGCTTAAGCTCATTTTCTTATGACAAACCCCAAAAGCAATAAAAGACTGAAAACACAAAAACAAACAATAATCGTCTCCTACGGGATTCTTTTCTCATCATCTTCACTCATAACCGAGAACTTGCTTCTTCCGTCTAATGCAAGACAGTTTGCACCTGAGCCAGACAAGTCATACACTTGAGCATAGACAAGTAAGCAGTTCACAAGTCAATTTATCTTTCAGTCTCTTTGAGTCGAACTACAGTGTTCTGACTTCCTCATTGCACGAGAGGATACGTAGGCATAACTTAACAGTTATCGAACAAAAGTCTATGTATATTTCCCCTCTCCCTAGCATTATTCTTTAAGCCTCATAGTCTTGAGCTTCATATTCTTTCCTTACACTGACACTCTTTTACTCCACTTCACACTTCTTTTGCACTGACACTTGCATTCTTTTCCAGCCTCTGTACACAAAATAGCACTGACACTACCCCTTTAAACACAAATCTTTCAAGCGTGGATCCCGTCGAATACGGCGGACAATTTGGGTGCTAATACCTTCCCAGGTTGTAACCAACCCCCTTTCTCAGTTTCTCTGGTTCGCGACCGTCTTATCCATCCTTTCTTAGGTCTATGTAGCATTACCTTTCCTTCGGGATAAAAATGCCCAGCTGGCGACTCTTTTCTTTTCAGTTCACCCTTGTGTGCTCTTTCTCTTTCGCCGACCGTTCGCGTCTGTACCCCTTCTGACCGGGTGTCATTTGGTGGGAGCGACACACAAGATCTCTTCAAGTGGCCAAGAAGTACATAACCATAGCCAATCAGCTCCATGCTGGTATGAACCTGCGCTTTAACGAACTGATTCTGGCCAATCTCTACGAATCCATCAGTGAGAGTGTCAAATCTATAAAGTAGATCAAGGACAAGGGCAACCTCAGTTTGGCAGGTCCATTCTAGCTCCTTCAACTATGGCTCAACACCACCTTCAAATTAAGTCTTCACGACAAGGGTATAGTGGATGAAGAATACGTCAAAGACAGATATGTCGAATGGGCGAGATTAGTGCAGTTAACTCCTTCTGAAGAGGGACTGGGTCTTCGACGATCCTTTACCCACTATGTGAACATGTTCGCCAAGAGCTACAACTTCACTACAGGCATGACACCTTTCGCCAATAGGACCGTCGGACCCAAGTGGTTCATCAGGAAACTTCCCGTCTAACACCAAAAGGAAGAAGACATTTTCTTAGCCATATGGGAATTGTTTCTTACAACCAGGCTCTTATTCTCTTACCCAACTATGTCCAACTCCAAAGTGGCCTTAATAGTTTATCAGCCAAATTTAGTTCCTCAACAATTTAGGCTGATATAACTAAAACCAAGGTCAATCTATCCCAAAAAAAAGCTCCATTCTCTTTTACAATTCGTTCCTCACTGGGTCGAAGAGTATAAAGATCTCAGAAAAACTCAATGATGCTGCTTTGGAGATTCGTCCAGTGATCTTTCGATCGACCTTCTTTTGTACTCAAGAGTTCGACGTTTGGTGGAAGGAGTACTATCTCACCAAATTTTATGACGTAACTGCCTTCAACACTCTTCTGACAAATGTCTTTGCTTTTATGCAGGATCGAACCAAAAAAGGTACCCAACAACATGTTAAAGAGATTCAAAAGTTCCAAAAATATTTTGAAACAATTTATAGGCCAGATGATCTTAGGCGAACCATAGACAAAGCAACTGTGACTCTGAAGCATAAATTCGCAGAAAGAATGGGGAAATTGGCATTGCCCACATACGTTCCACTAGAGGCGCGTTATAACTTGACATATACTTTCTATCCACCAAAGTTTCCACCTCTACCATCTGCTGATTTTGGTGTGGCTCTGAGCCCACCTTTTCCAGATTGGTTCATATGTGGATCCGACTTAAAACTGCTTCAAGAGTCACGGAAAAAGCTTGTTGAGCGTGTGGTTCCGACCAAATATCATCTAGATAATTACCCAGGGCCCCTTCATATTGGAATTGAACATGTTCGCGTGGAATCTACCATTCTTGAAGGTGTAACTACAATTTCAGTTTCATCTTTGTTTTCATATCTTTATGTTTTATTTTCTTCTTTTTCTAACTTCTCTTTTCCTTTTCAGGTGTCAAGATCACTGGCAAAAAGAGCTATGTCGAAGACAAGCCTGAAAAATCTACCAAGAAATCTTCCTCCACTTCGAAAAAGGTTCTTTTCTTTTCTTTTACGAAGAGACTATCTTAATCATGCAATTATCTTAGTCTTGGGCTTATTGAACTCTCCTTGATGTTTCAGGTGAGTAGAAAACCACCTACTCCTCAAAAACAGAAGAAAGAGGAAGTGCAGGAGCTTTCTGAAGATTCTGGTGACGAATCCCCAGACCAACAACCTTTGAAAAGGAAATAAATCCACAAAGATAAAGATGGTCGCCTCCCAAAGTTGACTTGTGAAGTCGAAAAGGACCCCTTCTGCAAGCCCAATAATTAGGCATGCGCAAGACGCAGAAAGTGGGAATTCTAGTTTCCACACTGAGATCCCCTGGGTAACTATTTTACGACTGAATTTAACTTTGATCTTTGTATACTCTTGTGTTTCTTAAACTCTATTTTGTTTCAGGTTCAAATCAACATTGATGAACCTCCCATCAATTCTGGCACTCTACCCCAAACTGGTTTGATTAAAGAATCAGAAGCAAAGAAAGACCAACTACAAAACTCCCCTCTTGGGGAAACCATCTTGGAAGAAAAGGTCCAAGAAGAAAATACCTCCAAGTGTGATACGCTGGAACCCCAAACCGAGGCTGAATTCGACATCACCATGGAGGAACGTTTTGCGGACAATTCCCCTAATCATTCAAAGTCCACTACTAACAAAGAAAGTCCCACCAAAGATGACAAAGGCAAAAGGGTTGATGTTGGATCTAATGTCCAAGAAGGGGAAGAGCATAACAAATCCAAAGATGCTGGTGAAGAGGACCTTAATGCCAAGACTACAGAAGGAAAAGGTCAGTCGAAAAAAGAGGCTGGGCCTAGCACTCACATCAATCCTGATCCAATACAAAGCAATCCTCCATCTTCTGGTTCGACTATCTTCTCTTGTGAGGAGCTTGAGAACCTGAAAACAAGGAAGCCTTTGGAGTATTTGAAGGCCATGCTCAGCAACCGCTACAACTTTCAGGACTCCTCCAGCAGTTTGACTACCTCTGGGGCTACTTCTGAGGTTAAAACTCTTAGCTCCATCATGGCTGAAGTTAAGGCAAAAGTGCTTGGTGTCGATTTGTTCAAAATCTTGGAAGAGGATCCCACCCAGCAATCTGAACTGAAAACGCTCCTTAAACAAGTGAGTGTCTTGGAGGCCAGTGCTGATGAAACTCGTCTGATAATGGACCTTGCTCAGATAATTGATGTAGAAAGTGGGGATCTCAACCGTCAAAAGGAATATGTTCAATTGATCTCCAAAAAGACTGACACCCAGACTGTTGAGTGGGACAATGTTGTAGCTTCGACCGAGAAAGTTTCAGAGTTGTCAAAACTCTCTGAGACTTATTCCAAAGAAGTGTCTGAATGTGACAAAAACATTCGAGACTTCGAGAAACAGATAGCCCAGCTCGAAACCAAGATTTCTCAAGAAAGGAAGCACAAGGCAGATCTTCAACAACCCAAGAGTGAAGAAATTGAAGAAGAAATCAAGGTGGAGCTTCATCACGCAGATAGGGCTCAACAACTAGGCAAAGAGATTGACGAAATTTCTTACAATAAGAGTCTGTGTGATTGTCGAATCTCGGTCCAAAAGAGGAAGTTTATAGAACTTAAGGAGTCTTTCCTTTAGAACTAGAACTTGTAATAGAAAATATACTATGTATTTTCTTTTGTTTAGCAGCCCTAGAAGGAACTTCTTGTAATGACTTATATACCACTTATTTGGCGAAGTACTTAATATAATATTCTACGTTTAGTTTTCCTTCTTGTAGAATTGGTTTATATTTTTTCAAGTATTTACCATTTATTTTCAATATTCTTTCGTCTTTGCCTATTTCTTCGACTTCATAAGCACCATTCTAAAAAACGCTTAAAATTTTGAAAGGCCCTTCCCATTTAGGGGACCACTTTCCCATTAATCTGTCTTTTCGATCCATGGGAAGTATTACCTTCCAAACTAAATCACCCACACAAGGGATTTTTGACTTTACTCTCTTATTGTATGATTTTTTCCTTTTTGTCTTCTTATCAAGTCTAACGCACGTAACCTTTCTTCGTCTAAATCCACCAATTCGTCCTTCATCATGCTCCAATATATCTCTAAAGGAATTTCATGATGTCTTTGAACACGTATGGACTGTAAGTAGATTTCGACTAGAAGCACTGCATCATGTCCATATGTCAATTTAAATGGAGTAGAATTAGTGGCTTCTTTGGGTGACGTTCGACAAGCCCATAAAATATGATCTAAGGTTTTATGCCAGTTTCTAGGCTTTTTACCTACATGCTTCTTGATCAAATTTATTACCACCTTGTTTACTACTTCGACTTGTCCATTTTCCTGAGCATAATAGGGTGTAGAGGTTAATAACTTAAACCCCATCTCTTTTGCAAAAGCTTGCATAGTTCTACCAGTAAACACAGACCCTTGGTCAGTGGTTATTGTTTTCGGTATTCCAAATCTATAAATTATATATTTTTGGATAAACTCTATGACTGCCTCCTGATCCACATTCACCAATGGTATGACTTTGATTCATTTAGTAAAGTAATCAACTCCTACTAAAATTTATTTTTGTCCTTTCGATGAAGCTGGTCGAATTTCTCCAATTAAATCTAAAGCCCAACCTCTGAATGGCCAAGGCTTTATAATTGAATGCAATTCGCTCGCAGGGACATGTGGTATACCTGCATGGACTTGGCATTCTTAGCAACCCTTTGCGAATTTGACACAATCCTTTAGCATGGTTGGCCAATATAAACCTTGTCTAAATAACATTCATTTCATCTTATGCCCTGCTTGGTGTGCACCACATGTACCCCTATGTACATTCGACAATGCTATGTAAGCTTCTTCTTCGCCTAAGCATCTTAGCAAGACTCCCTCTGCAGTCTTCTTAAGTAATTTGTTTCCAAAGAGTACGTAGCTTAGAGCTCTATATCTTACTTTTCTTTCCACCTTTTGGTTTGGGTCTTGTAGATACTCTTTGATGGGTTTTCTCCAATCTTCCATCTCTGAATTATCTATGTTAAAGATTTCAAAGCTTTCGTCATCCCCATAACCAAGTTTTATCGTTTCCAAATCTGATGGGGATAATTTGGTTGATATAACCCTTCCCTTTACTTCAATAATACTCTCCAGTTTTTATTTCGACACTTTGTAACCTGATGCAATTTGAGCCAAGTCATTGACCTCTTGATTTTTAGTTATAGGAATATGTTTAAAGGCCACAATGTCGAATGCTTTGAGGAGTCTATTGGCTATAACTAAGTACTTAATTAGATTTTCTTTGACACATTTGTATTCTTTGGACAGTTGTTTTTTTACTAGTTCTGAGTCGCCCATTATTTTGACTCTTATTGCCCCCAATTCCAACAACATTTCAAGTCCAGCAATTAAAGCTTCATATTCGGCTTCATTGTTTGAACATGGGTCTTCGACCCTGTACTTGAATTTTGTTGGAATTTTATCAGGAGAAATAATTAATATTCCAATACCGGCACCATTCTTGTGGCTGAAACCGTCAAAATGTATTTTCCATGGCTGTAATTCGACGTATCTTATTTCATTTTCGTCTATGGAATGGTCAGCTATAAAGTCATCCACCGCTTGTCCTTTTACAGCCTTTAAAGGTGGATATTTCAAGGAATACTCAGTTAATGCTAGAGCCCACTTCCCAATTCAACTATGTAAAATGGATTTAGACAACATATATTTTATTACGTCGAAATGGGATACAAATACATCAACTGGCTTTATATAGTGCTTTAATTTTGTACAAGACAAATACACACATAAACATAATTTTTCTATTACATTATATCTAGTTTCAGCATCGTTTAAGACTCTGTTGAGATAGTAAATGGCTCTTTTGACGCCGTTTTCATCCTCCTGACACAGCATGCTTCCTAGGTTCTTGTTGGATGCTGAGATGTACAACCTCATGCTTCTTTTTCTACTAGGGGACATCAAGATTGGGGGACTGGCTAGATATCCCTTGATCTTGTCAAAAGCGTCCTGTTGCTCTTGCCCTCATATGAAGTCTTCTTTTTTGAGTCGAAGCAGAGGAGAGAAAGCTTGTGTTTTCCCACTGAGGATTAAAATGAATCTTCTTAGAAAATTAATTTTCCCCAGCAGTGATTGCAATCCTTTCTTCATTGATGGCTCTTTCGCCTCCATTATTGCTTTAGATTTGTTGGCGTTTATTTCGATTCCCTTTTTATGGACCACAAAACCTAGGAAATCTCTAGCCTGCACACCAAATGCACATTTAAGGGGATTCATCTTCAAACCAATTTTTCTCATCCTTTCAAAGGATTGTCAAAGATGGTCTAAATGATGTTTTCCTGAAACAAACTTTATTACAATGTCATCAATATATACTTGCATGAATGTTTCAATGAAATCATGAAAAATAGAATTCATGGCCCTTTGGTACGTAGCCCCAGCATGTTTTAAACCAAAGGGAATAACTACCCATTCGTAAGTCCCTATTGCTCTAGGACAACGAAAGGCTGTTTTGGCAACATCTTCCTCTGCAATGAAGATTATTTGTAGCCAGAGTATCCATCTAGAATGCTTAGGTACTCATGGCCTGCTGCAGAGTCTACTAACATTTGTGCTACTAGCATAGGATATTCATCCTTAGGGGTGGCTGAATTCAAGTCTCGAAAATCAATGCACACCCTCAATGTGCCAGTTTTCTTTATCACGGGTACAATATTTGCAATCCATTCGACATACCTGGTTGGGAAAATGAACTTGCATTTGAGAAGTATTTCGACCTCTTCTTTTATTTTTGACAGGACCTTTGGTGCAAACTGCCTTGGAGTCTACTTTACAGGCCTCTTTCCCTCTATTATAGGAAGCTTTAGTTCGACTAGGCTTCTATCGAGTCCAGGCATTTCGTCATAGTCCCATGCGAAGTAGTCTTTAAACTCTTTCAGCAACTGGACTAATTCGACTTTGAACTGGGGTTTCATATTAGCACTTATAAGGTTGGTCTTTTTTCCGTCCCTAGTCCTAGATTGATTTCTTCCAAAGGGTCATGTGCCACCATCTTCAAGCTAGTTGATATTGGGTCTTTTTCGAAAGGTTCATCATCATAGATGGTGTCAAGCTTTTAATCCTGCCATTCACCTATCTGGTTGTCTTTATCTTCTCCATCAGTGCCCTGGTGAGGGCATGGTGGGTCTAGATTTTCTTCATTGGCTTCAACAGCCATATATTTTTCTTCGGCTTCTATAGCCGCTTTCAATTTATTTTCGGCAATATAGTTCGTTAGTCTATTCAATGCTGATGCTTCAATCATCGTCATCGTCGAACTCTCTACCCCAGCCAGTTGGCTCTACATTAGAAGTTCCCCATACATGGCTTGGTTCACCAATCACCTCCTTGTCCCATTGAAACCCATGTGTTGGATGTAGGTACATGGAACAATAGGCATTGTCTGATGCCTTCAGATCGAACTCAGCTGGGCTGCAAGGAGCTATGTGAGCCAGATTTCTGTCGAAGCTTCAACTAGTTACGTTGTTTACTTCAGTCATGAAGTAGCTTTGGTCTGCTTCGATGTTTTCGATGATGCCATCAGGGCGCCAGATGACTATGCGCTGATGCATGGACAAAGGGACAACTCTTATTCCATGTATCCACTCCCTTCCCAACAGCAAATTGTAGTTAGCCCGAGAAGCTATAACTATAAACATTGTTGCCCTGATGATAGTGCCAACTGTCAGATCCACTTGAATAACACCCATAGTTGTGCCCACTTTTCCTTCATAGTTCGACAGGACCATGTTGTGTCGTTTTGCATCAGAGTAATCTTTCCCAATTTTTCTTAGCATGTAATGGGGCATTAGATTCACTGCAGCTCCCCCATCCACTAATATTTTGTTGACACCTACATTTTCGACCTTCCCTTTTATGAATAAAGGTTTCAAATGTCCCCTCCATGATTCGTCTGGCTTCTCAAAGAAGGCGTTCTATTCTTCGACACGGCCGTTATTCATGATGTAATAACATACGGACTGTCTATCTTGTTCTCTTCTTCGTCTTCGATTTCCATCACACTGTCATAGTCTCTAGGGAGGACTGACACTACATTGCATATTACGTCGAACAAACCGTCTTCGTCAGACTCAAAGTTGTCAATTGCTTTGTCACCTTCTGATATTATGTTGGCGAGCTTCGACAATTACAACATGTTGTTGGTGTTGTTCCTTTTGTGAGGTTTGTCTTTCTTTGCTGCCTGAGTGTTACTGCTAGACTCTGCTTTGTCTTCGTCAGCGTCTTTCTTCTTAATGTTGAGTTCGTCTGCTACTTCTTTCTCAGCCCTTCTCTGCCTCTGGAATCTCCTCCATTGAGACTTCGACATGGGGCTTTTTCCTTTATAATTCTCTGAGGGGTACGGTTTTGGCTTCTATTTCCCAATTTCTTTCTTTATTTCGACTGAAGATCCTCTTTGGACTTTGAAATTCTTCCATTTTCTTGGTCCTTGGGCATCTCTAATGGGTTGCACCCATCTATCATCAGGTACCTTGCCAGACGGTTTGTAGGAGTTATAGTATCTGCCCCCGGGATTCTGAAAGTAATACTTGCCTTCTCTTGGATCACATCTACATGCTTCGACGGTTGGCCTTGGCCCCCAATTTCCTCTTATTTTGGTCTTTTCCACAACCTCCAAGTTTGATGCTGCTTTTCTGTCGAATATCGCGCTGCATCATGGACATAACATTATTTCAGTCTTTTTATTTTGACATCTTTGAATGAATTCTTCCATGTTCTCATCTTCTTTTGGGTAGGTTGTCCTTTGGTATTCCTCTCGACAGCGTTCCATTTCACTCTTCTCTTTACTCTCTCGAGAGGCTTCTACCATGTTGATATCTATTTTCTTTCCTCCAGTAATGCTCAGCTTATCCATCTTCTTGATGAGGGCTTCTTCGAAAGTTTCCACCCTGACTTCTACAGTGCTTTTGTTTGCAATCTCAATAGCATTGGTGAGGTTCCCGGTATCATCTTCTTTTGCTTGGTCAGGAGCAGCACCTTCAGTAGTTTTGTCTTCATTGTTGAGGCCTTCAGTACCCTTCTTCTCAACGCTGAGGGAAACATCAGATATTTCCGTAGTGTTCTCAAGGATGTCTTCCCAACCTGTTGGTTGGATTTTGTTGATGTTGATATGGGCACTGGAAGGAGCTGTATATTTCACCAGGTAGTCGAACTTTTCGCTTGGCTCTCCCAAGGTGTCCCATATTACTCCGTCTTCAGCCGAGTTTTTGTTTCTCTTATCGAAGCCTTCAGTAGCTTCCTTCTTCAGACACTCGGAGCTTTTAGTAACCATGGTCTTGTCTTGATGGTCGAAACCCTCAGTGGCCTCAACCTTGTTCTGGTTGTTGAAATCTTCAGTAATCTCAATGTTGGTGGCGTTTTCGAGACCCTCAGTAGTCTCAACCTATTTTGGAACGTCGAAATCCTCAGTGGCCTTGACGTTGTTCTTCACCTCAAGATCATCAGTAACCTTGATCAATACGGGCATGGTTAGCTCGTCTTTGGACACTTCCTCCACATTGGGTTGGATAGGGAGATCTTCACTAATCCCCACCATGTTAACGTAGGTGTCGAAGCCTTCAGTGGCTTCAATCATCTCGAAGCTATCATCAGACATCTTCTCTATTTAGACCATATTCATGTCGAATGGTTCAACATAGTTGGCCTCCAAGATCTGCATAGGATTGGTGTCAATCCCCATTTGTTGCTTCGGCTTGTCCCCAAACTTCATCCTTCCATCCTGAATTGCATTTTGAACTAGATCCCTGAAAAGAAAACATTGAGAAGTTTTATGGCACAGAAAATTATGGTACTTACAAAAACCTCTCTTTTTTGTTGGTCAATAGGGGGTTCTTTAACGCCTGGTGGTCTTATTAGTTGACCATCTTTTACCAACAAATCAAATATTTCGTCAAACTTGGTGACGTCGAACGTATTTGTTCTTTTAGGGAATTTATTGTTCTTCTCCGGTTCGACAAGATTCTTTCCATTCGACGGAGTTAACATTTTGCAAGAATATGGTGGACCTTGCTTTAATTCTGCCAGGTCAATTTCTTTGTCGTCGAAAATGACTGATTCATCTTCATCACAGTCATCTTCTTGGAAAATTCCTACATAGGCCACTCTTTCGTTTTTACTTTTGTTAGTGTAACACGGTGGGAGAACTGACTTTTAGTCATGTTGCGGATAGCAAGAGTCGCCACAGACTTTTATTTTATCCATAAGGAAGGGACATAAAAGAACAGGAAATACCATTTTGAAAAGACTTGGGTTTGGGGGGTAGGTTATATAAAGGGAAGGTGTTAGCACCCTTTATATCCATGGTTATCCATGGGCTCTTAGTTACTTAGCTCACTTTGATTGTTTTTGAAAAGAAAGTGTAGTGTGTGTTTAGATATTTTTCTAAGTACTTTGTAATGATCCTCGTATGGATGTATACAAAGCCTTGTTTTGCAAAATGTTTAAGAAAAGTGAGGTGTGAAAAGTAGTTTTAAAGTGTGAGCAAGTAACTATGAGGTACCTACCCTAAGCTAAGTCATTCAAGTTCTTTTATGTTTCTTCAAGAGTAAGATTATCCCTATTATTAAGGAATATGTAGTCATTACTTTGGATTTTATTAAGGGACAGGCGTATGGTCATTGTATGGTCAATGAAGGCAACTTAAAGGGTGTCTTTAGCAATTTGTAGGGCCTATCATCATTTATTCGAAGGGATAAGATCATTATTCCGTAGGCAACCTCGAAGGGACTTGATCTTTTAAATCTGTAGGGACTTGATGATTTATACTCGAATGGACTTTGCTTAAGACACCCCTATATTCCAGGGACTTGACCATTTAAAGAAGGAAACCAAGAGGGATACCCTAGGAAGTGTAGATGGCGATCTTAGATCGACTTACGTGTGTGAATGATTTATTTCAAATATTTATCTTATTTAATTAATTATGTAAGTCTATATTAATTTTCAATTTGTTTTCACTCCCTATTTACTAACCACGTAATTAAATATTTACAAAGAAAATAAAGACGGAAAAATAAATCTATAAGCTATTACAAGACATTGGCAGATACATAATAATCGGATAAAAATGAATTATAAAGCAATAATAATAGATATAATAAAATAATAAATAAACAATAGTAATAAAGCAATAATAATAAAGTAATAATAATAATAAAGTAATAATAAAAAGATTAGAATTTAAAAAGAAATTATTTTAGGTTAGGCAAATTATAAAATTTTTAGAAGTTATTTAAGAAAGTATAAGTTTAGATAATTTAATAATAATAAAAGAATTTAATTATTTGCATAATAAAAAAAATAAGGGTTAGTATTTTAATTAAGAAAATCAGGGTTACGAATTTAGGTTTAACAAATTAGGGTTTAAAAAATAATTAAACTAATTAACAATTTAAAAATTAATTTACATAAGAAAAATAATTAGTGAAATTAATTTTAAGAAAATATCTAAAGATTTATTAATGAAAATAAAAAAAACAATTAATTATTTTATTAAGAAAAAGGGTGATTATCTTAATTAATTTTAATTATAATTACTTTTATTAACCTAATCTAATTATCAAATAATAAAGAAAATAAAAAACAAATAATAAACAAAAGAAGAAGAAAAGAAAAACGCTTGACCAAAATAAGGGAGCTTGGGATCGAACCCAGGTCCCTAGGCTTCCAATGCTAGCCCTCTACCACCAAGCCACCTGCGTCATTTGAGATATATGCCATAAACAAAAATATATAAAATAAACGCAATTTTTAAATCCAGATTTTGGCGCCAGACTCCATCGTCTACCTCCAGCCGTCCGCTTAGACCTTTACCTACGGATTTCCGTCACTAAAGGTTTTAGTGACGGATTTTTGTTGTTACTACAACTCCTGCATATTCAAACATTGCAAATAACATGGATAGATTTATTTTAATGCTTCAAATCAGTTAAAATGAAGTCTCTAAACAAGATTATAACGTTAATTTCATCAAAAGTCATCCCAAACGAGCGCCCCTAAATGAAACTTTCAAGAACCTTAGTTTTTGGTTCTAACGCATACGGCCATGATTTCTTCAATTGAGTGTCCAGAAATAATCCTTGTGACATTACAAACATAAATCATTAGCCAAATATAATTTATGATTTATGAATGTAAGAAAACGAAAAAAGCAAAAAAAACGTGAAATAAAGAGCATTCGAATTGCTATGAACTATAATGTTTTGATGATGATAATGGTTGAGACGTGTTCAGTGATGATCATAGAAGGTGATGAAACCTTCAATTTGTTTTAGAAGTCTCTCAATGATCAAAACCGAGTTTGATTTTTTTGTATGAATTTTGAAGTTGAATGAGGTATCTTGGCCTGCAAAAAATCGTGTGGGATGTGTTGGTTGACTTGTATATTTATAAAGGAGTGAAATTAGGTCAAGAAATTAATGTCTTGTTTGGACTTTTGGATACCTTCATCATGAAGAAATTTCATCACTTTAAATACTCAAAAATCAAATGAAACCTTGCTATTTTTTATCCAATCTGATTTCAAATGATTTCGAATCATTCTAAATATAATTTCAATCATTATTTGATTTTTCATATTTAATTTATATTTAAATTGAATTTTAATGACTAAAATCCAAATAAATAGTAAATAAATAATAAAAATCAGAAATCTTTGGCATTGGGTTGTGCTTGATGTTACCATGAAGATTGGATTGCAAAATTACAAGACCATTTGGAAAAAGTTGGATTTAAGACCTCATTTGCTCAATGCACCCCTTAAAAATCTCAAAATCTCCCAACTTTGACAAGGCATAAATCCCTCAATTTTAAAGCTATGAAGGTGTTCTTGGACATTTTGGAAATATTAAAGAGTCCTATAACAAACCTATTTGGTCTCATGTCCATATCTTTTACCACTTTCAAATTATGCCCTTTGGAAAAAGCTGACTTTTTGTTGACTTTTGAAATGACCTGTAATGTTTTAGCTCATACCTTCCAAATGAAGAATTTTTAGGCTTAGCTTGTGAGACACAAAATTGTAGAGAATTCAATTTCCTTCAAAATGAGATTTGGATGGGAAATTTAAGATGAAGTATATGAAAGTTATGGCTGGTCAAAGTTCAGTTGACTTTTCTTAAGAAAACCCTAATTTAGAAACTCCTGATTCTTGATGATCTGAAACTTTCTTGATGAATCATGATCAACCCTTGATAAAATGATGAATTTTACTTTATAATATTGATGTTGGAAAAAAATCTTGAAGTTTGACTTTAATTTGACCACAGTTGACCACAATTTGACTTTTTAACTACTTTGACTGATTTTTGCATATCTGATCATTTGACTGGTCAAACTTATTGGGAAAGTCTTGCAACTTGACATGGGGATTCTTGAATACATGTGGGATGTTATTAAGCTCACTTGAGGCCTTGGAAGTCCATTTAACTCAGATAAACTCAAAACCCTAGTTGTAGATCCATTGCTTAGGAGGATGCTTTGTCTGAGATAACTTTCAAACTTTCTGACTAATTGTGAACTTTGTGAACCTTGAGAGAACTCTAGGGACACATTGCTTTGATTGTGGGAGGGGAAATTTTGGGGTACAACAACTGCACCTGTTCAATTTTCTGAAATCTGAGGATTTAGATTGGCATGTACGCCATTCGTGACTTGAAGGTTGAAGAGGATTGAACACAAAAGCCCAAAAATTTGCACTCGCTGGTGCGCAGAATGATACTATTGGTTGGTTGTATTACTTGAATGGGCTTAAAGATGCCATTCGGAGAAAAATTTTCTTCAGATATATTACTTTGAGAGGAAAGCAATCCCAAATATGAAGATCTAACATTTGGGTGGATAAACAACGGCCCAAGGTAATGATATGGCTTTTGAGAAGATAAACAACGTACCAAAATAGCCTTCGGGATGATAAACGACAACCCAAGATAATGAGATAACCTTTGGGTAGATAAACGACAGCCCAAGGTAACAAGATGTCTTTTGAGAAGATAAACGACGTCTCAAGATAGCCTTCGGGAAGATAAACAACGTCCCAAGATAATGAGATAACCTTCGGGTGGATAAACGACGGCCCAATGTATCAATTTGGCTTTTGAGAAGAATAAAAGACGTCTCAAAATAGCCTTCGGGAAGAATAAACGATGTCCCAAAATAATGAGATAACCTTTGGGTGGATAAACGACGGCCCAAGGTAACAATATGGATTTTGAGAAGAATAAACGACGTCTCAAAATAGCCTTCGGGAAGAATAAACGACGTCCCAAATAATGAGATAACCTTCGGGTGGATAAACGACGACCCAAGGTAACAATGTGGCTTTTGAGAAGAATAAACGACGTCTCAAAATAACCTTTGGGAAGAATAAACGACATCCCAAAATGATGAGATAACCTTCGGGTGGATAAACGACGACCCAAGGTAACCATATGGCTTTTGAGAAGAATAATCGACGTCTCAAAATAGCCTTTGGGAAGAATAAACGACGTCCCAAAATAATGAGATAACCTTCGGGTGGATAAACGACGGGCCAATGTAACAATATGGCTTTTGAGAAGAATAAACGACGTCTCAAAATAGCCTTTGGGAAGAATAAAGGACGTCCCAAAATAATGAGATAACCTTCGGGTGGATAAACGACGGCCCAAGGTAACAATATGACTTTTTAGAAGAATAAACGACGTTTCAAAATAACCTTTGGGAAGAATAAACGACTTCCCAAGATATAAGTTGCTGATGAAGTTTGTCTGCTGGAGAATTAACCTTAAAAACAAGGTTAGTTCGGTGCAAAAATCATGATGTATATAACATTCTGCAAGATAATATTTTATGAGAATGTGTATGATATGATATGATGTATGTATGAATTATGTAGCTAAAGCGTATAAGTAGCTTCGTAGAACAACTGCTAGCTGGGGAAAATAAATCCTGATTTGTTGCTGAGGAGTATGAAGACTTTATTCCCGTCTTGTCTTGGAATATCGTACTTTGAATTTTCTCGTTTTCGTTCGTCGTACTTCTTATTGAATGATTAAATTCCTGAATATCCTGACTGAGGATAGATCCGGGAGACTTATCAGGTCAAATATCAATTCTTCGGAGGATATGAAACTGTTTGGAGACTTTGTAGAGTTGGAAGTATAAGATATTACTTGAAGTATTCTGTAAGGATATCCGTAAAGATTAATCTATGGGGATGAACCGGCGAAGATTCGTTGAATCCCTACCTCCATTCGTTCTTAGTAAATGCTATTATTGTATTTTATGGATTTATGGTAAACATCAATCATATTCAAAAGCATATATACATTAAAACATAACCAATGGACATTTCTCGCTTTGGTAAAAGGGGAAAAGTAAACCTTAATTCAGAAAACATTTCTTCCTTGAATAAAGAGGGAAAAGTAAAGCTGAATACAAAAAATGGAACTTTATTTATTTAGAAATTGGCCTATAAAGTGAAATTCGTCAAAGAAATGTTTACAAAAACAACGGAAAAATAGCTATGTTTAAATAATCCTATTGAGTTTCAACTTTGCTATTGCCATTATCTTCAATTATCTCATCTTCAGCTATCGGAGAAGAAATGATTGGATTGATTCGTATCTG
Organism: Lathyrus aphaca; assembly: GCA_963966055.1. Classification (NCBI taxonomy): domain Eukaryota; kingdom Viridiplantae; phylum Streptophyta; class Magnoliopsida; order Fabales; family Fabaceae; genus Lathyrus; species Lathyrus aphaca. The sequence continues at coordinate 317,204,049 of OZ014522.1, forward strand.
TTTAATTTGACGTAGATAACATATCTAGTAGAGGTTACATGGGTGATCTAACGAGACATAATCATACGCTTTAATCCCTAACTTTTTCCTGGATTGCCTTTTCAGGTTTTCAATCCACCGGGATACCCTTTTTTTCCCAAGCCGTCTTTTCAGGTTTTCGACTTGCCGGATGTACACTTTATATATATATATATATATATATATATATATATATATATATATATATATATATATATATATATATATATATATATATATATCCCTAATTTTTTCTCGAACCCTTTTGGTTCACCGGGATGCCCTTATTTTTTCCTAGTCCAGTCAACCTAGCGGGTCTCTTTTTATGTGTAGTATTATTTAACTATGTCTGTGTTCACAGGCTGCGAGAAATCATCACCATCCATAGTGGTAAGCATCATGGCACCTCCAGAAAATACCCTCTTAACAACAAATGGCCCTTCATAGGTGGAGGTCCGTTTGCCCTTGGGATCACCCTGTGGTAATATGATACGTTTCTGATACATCTGGCCATGACAAACAACTGCTAGTCTTTTCTCATCAATCAAGTTTATCTGGTCAAGTCGAGTCTGAATCCATTCATCTTCATCCAAGCCTGCATCCTTCATAATCCTTAAAGTAGGAATCTGAACTTCAATGGGTAAAACTGCTTCCATGCCATAGACAAGGGAAAATGGGGTTTCCACTGTTGAAGTACGTATAGTGGTACGATAACCATGAAGAGGAAATGGTAACATCTCATGCCAATCCTTATATGTAACTGTCATCTTTTGCAAGATCTTCTTAATATTCTTGTTAGCGGCTTCCACTGGGCCATTCATCTTTGGACGATATGGAGACGAATTGTGATGCTTAATCTTGAACTGCGTGCAGAGGTCAGTAATCATAGTGTTGTTCAGATTAGTACCATTATCTGTGATAAACCTTTCAGGGATGCCATATCTTCATATAAGATTATACTTGATGAATAGAGCCATAACATTCTTGGTAACAGAAGCAAATGAAGCTGCCTCTACCCACTTTGTGAAGTAATCAATAGCCACAAGGATGAAACGATGTCCATCGGAAGCCGTAGGTTTGATCTCTCCAATCATATCAATGCCCCACATGGCAAAAGGCCATGGAGCAGTCAGAACATTCAACAGAACTGGAGGCACATGAACCTTATCAGCATAAATCTGGCATTTGTGACAAGTTTTGGAGTGTTGATAGCAATCAGCTTCCATGGTAGACCAATAATAACCTGCTCTCAGAATCTTCTTAGCCATAGTATGCCCACTAGAATGAGTACCAAATATCCCATCGTGCATGTCTTCCATAATCTCTACTGCTTATTTCTTATCCACACAACGAAGCAAAGTTGAATCGTGGTTGCGCTTGTACAAAATTCCATTACTCAGGAAGAATTTAGCAGAAAATCTCCTCAGAAACTTCTTATCATTGACAGATGCCCCTTCGGGGAACTCTTGAGCTTCAAGATACCTTTTCACTTCATAGAATAAAGGATTTTCCTCTACTCCTTCAGTACCCACCTCATTGCAGTATGAAGGTTTATCAAATCGATCAATAGTAATTCTCGGGGCTTTATCATCTCAACTGATTTCAAACATAGATTCCATGGTGGCTAATGCATCTGCCAACTGATTCTCATCTCGTGGAATATGTCCAAAGGTGATCTCTTCATCTCAATGGCAACCGTGATACCCATGATGCACGCTTCATACTCAGCCATATTATTGGTACATTTAAAACAAAGCCTTGCAGTAACTGGTGTATAACAACATTTAGGAGAGATAATCACAACACCAACACCATTACCAAGCGCGTTAGAAGCTCCATCAAAAACCATAGTCCATCGGGATCCTTGTCCATGCCCTTCATATTGTCTAGGTTCTTTAGTAACAGTCATAATATCCTCATCCGGAAACTCAAAATTCATAGATTGATAATCATCCACTGCTTGATGAGCCAAATGGTCAGCTACTACACTTCCTTTGATTGCTTTCAGAGTAGTATAATGTATGTCATATTCTGTCAAGATCATTTCCCCAACACACACCCCATTGAGTTATCCAATACTTTCAAGTACATAATCAAGGGTCTTCCTTCAACTGGTGGCATTAATATAGGAGGTTCCTGTAGATACTTCTTGATCTCATCAAAAGCTATCTGGCATTCTTCATTCCATTCCATTACTTGATCTTTCTTCAACAACTTGAAGATTGGTTCACAAGTAGCAGTCAACTGGAAAATAAATCTTGCAATATAATTCAGTCGTCCCAGGAAACCTCTAACTTCTTTCTCAGTACGAGGAGCAGGCATCTCTTGTATAGCTTTTACCTTTGCAGGATCCACTTCAATACCTTTACCACTGACAATAAAACTCAGAAGTTTACCAGATCTGACTCCAAAAGTACACTTGTTTGGATTCAATCTCAACTTGTATTTTTTCAACCTCTCAAACAACTTGTGCAGATGATCAAGATGTTCTTCTTCAGTCTGAGATCTGGCTATCATATCATCCACATATACCTCTATCTCATGGTAAATCATATCATGGAACAGAGCCACCATAGCACACTGATATGTTGCCCCATCATTCTTCAAACCAAATGGCATCACCTTATAACAGAAAGTGCCCCATATTGTAACAAATGTAGTCTTATCCATATCTTCAGGTGCCATCTTAATCTGATTATACCCAGAGAAAGCATCTATAAAAGAGAATACCTTATGTTGAGCAGTGTTTTCTACCAGAACATCAATATATGGAAGTGGAAAGTTATCTTTGGGGATGGCTTTGTTCAAATCCCTGTAATCTACACACATGCGTACTTTACCATCTTTCTTAGGCACCAGCACCACATTTGCAACCCACTGAGGATAAGAAGTAACAACTAAAAACCCTGCATTGAATTGTTTCATCACCTCTGCCTTAATCTTTTCAGACATATCAAGATGCATACGACGAACTTTCTATTTTATTGGGCGACAATCCTCTTTCACTGGTAGACGGTGAACCACAATATATGTATCCATCCCTGGCATATCTTCATAAGACCAAGCAAAAATTTCCACATAGTCACGTAACATCTGAATCAATGTTCTTAACACCATCTTCCAACTCAGCACCTATCTTGACCTCTTTCCTACTTTTCTCAGTTCCTAAGTTCACAACTTCGATTGGTTCCTCATGTGGTTGTATAGCTTTCTCTTCTTGTTGTAGAAATCTAGCCAGCTCTACAGGTACTTCACAATCTTCCTCCTTTCCATCCTCGGCTTGATAGATCGGATTCTCGAAGTCATAATTGGTAATAGCAGAATTGTTATCAATAGGATCCAGAGTGGATGAAGATCTGCATTTTAGTGACGTGGGTGTGTCTAAGAACACATAGTTTTTTTATAAAAGGAAAAAGTAAAAGAAAGACAAAGAGCGCAATATTTACGAAAGCGAGAAACGTCCATTAATTTTATTGAATGAAAATATGCAAATGAAATGACAACCCTAACAAGCATACCATTGTGCCCCGGGCAAGGCATAAGGCTTAAGAGTATTTAATTGTTCAAAGTTACAAAAATTAAATTTAGATAAATAAAATAGAATTTACTCCTGACTAAAGGAGATAGGAATAACGTCTCCAGCCTTCCAGTTGTTGAGTCCATCATCCATGGTAGGAAAGATCCAATCATCCAGGTTGTAATCTTCATCATAATTTCCCACAACATTGACTTAGTCCTTTATGATTCCTCTATTGGTGATACGAGCAGCACAAGCACGACGAACAACTTTATGAGACTCTTCTTTAACCACAGCTTTAGAATCTTTGAGGGAGGCCGTTGTAGGAGGTACTCTAGTAATCACAGGAACTCTTTTAACAGCAGGGAGGGCTTCAGTAGCAGGAACGGCTTGAGGAACCACTTCAAATATCTGGCAAGGAGTTTCAACAAATTCACCCTCCATCTCAACATATTTAAAGATATTCACGTGACTGACCATGTATTCTTCTTCACCATAAACAATGACAATCTTTACTTTCACCGAATACTTCAATTTCTGATGTAAAGTGGAAGTCATGGCACCTGCCCCATGGATCCAGGGGTGTCCAAGCAAACTGGAGTACGCAAGACGAATATCCATCACATAGAAAGTGGAATCAAAGACTTGAGAGCCTACTTTGATTGGAAGATCCACCTATCCATGCACCATTCTTCTTGAACCATCAAAGGCCCTCACCACCATATTACTTGGTCTTAACACTACATCCTTCAAGTTGAGTTTGTCCAGAACCTCCTTAGGTAATACATTCAACGAAGAACCATTATCCACCAACACATGAGAAAAAGTAGTGCCCCCACACTCAATGGAGACGTGCAGAACTCTATTATGGTTTCTTTTAGCAGGAGTCAGATCAGCATCAGTAAAACCCAAACCATTATCACTAGTTAGATGAGCAACACAAGTTTCAAACTGGTCCACAGAGATTTCATGTGGTACATGAGTAATATTAAGAAATTTTATTAAAGCCTTGGCATGGGCTTCAGAACACAATAGCAGAGTTAGCATGGAGATTTTGAAGGGAGTATGTTCCAACTGGTCAACCACATCATATTCACTCTTGCAGATGATCTTCAGTACTTCTTCCATCTGCTTAGAGAGATCTTCACTAACTGGTGCCACAGCTTGGATAGGTTCAATCACTGGTCCTTTTCCCTGAGCCTCAGTACTTGGTGTAAACACCCCAAATTCTCCCTCACTTTTATCACACCATGGCTTGTGATTTTTCATTTTTGTTTTAACATAAGCATTACATCTCATATTGCATGTTTGCTTCACTACATAGTTCAATTTCATCTGCATCTAGGGTTTGTGATCTGAGCAATCCAAGAATCAATCTGAGCCATCCCAAAGGTCTTAAAGCTTTCCAAGAGGGTCCATGTGTTTTATATGATCATATTATGCTCCCCAAAGTTCATGAAAGTCAAGTGATCACAAGAATTGGCAAAGGCATGGAAGTAGAGCTAGGGTTTTCCTACACAGATGACCAAAATTAGGGTTTTTGTTTCAGAGGCCTTAACTCCAATATTTTTGGACATTATTGTTTCTAATGTTCTTAATATGTTATAAGGATCATGTGTACCAAATTTGATGAAGAAATTCACTGTGGAAGTCATCTGATCATTGGGTAACTTCTTGAGCAAGTTAAGGCAAAATCAGGGCATTTGAGGCCCCCAACAAGGGTACCAAAGGATCATTTTCATCAAATTGAAGTTCTATGATCTTTATTTGATCTTATAAGTGTTTTTAAGTTCACAAGATTGAAGAATTTTGAGCCAATTGCAAACTTGCCATTTTTGGAAATGACTTGTAATGGAAACTTTCCATTTTGGGAAAGGATTTCAACCTCATCTTTCATGACCAAAAATGCTTCAAATGAAAAATTCTTGGACATGAAAGTTGTAGATTAGGTCTTTCCATTTTCAAAAAGTACAAGAACATTTCTTGATTCATCCTAGAACTCAAGATATGGCCTTTCAAAGTTGGCAAAAATAATAATAATTTTCAAGTTCATGTCAAAGAGGGATTTTTACATATTGGCATTTCAAGCTTCTAAGTGACCTCTAATATTCTCAATTATGTCATAACATGTTCAAGAAACCTTCAAAGATCAGAATTATGCATTGAACCAAGGGTTTTGGTGACTTAATTCACAAGAAACATCAAAGTTGGAAAATTGCATAAACCTTGCTATCTCTTCATCTAAGCATACAGTTGCCTTTCTTTGATCCAAGGGCCCTCCAAGAAGCATGCTGAGGCAATCTATGCTCAGAGATCCTTGTTGCACAAGCCCATACCTCAAGTACACATAATCTTGAATTTTTGCATTTCCTCCCATACCAATCAAACAGAGCCACCACCTACTCTCTGACCAATCACAACCTCTTATGCAAACCCTAAGGACCTCATTCCATAACACATTCAAGCCAAAAACAATGGAGAGCTGAGAATTCACAAAATTATCAAAAACCTTCCCTTCTTCGAAACTCAAAACACAACCATCAAACTTCAAAACAAACTTCACCAATCATCTTTAAATCACTCATAGAATACAAAACACCCCTCACCATGGCCTAAACCCCCCCAAATCAGAAATACAATTTCTGCAAAACAAGAACTAAACACTTCAAAACAGCCATCATAAACTTGTTCTAAGCATCACATCATCCTCAGGGGGTCCATTGAAGTTGATTTGCACAAGGGAGGAGGCCAGAAAGCTCAAAACTGCAAAGATTCATCTCAGGTATACCTCAAGAACATTTTTTTTCCAGAACTTGCTATTTAAGTTAAAATATCAATCTTCATGTCCCCCTGATCACCCTGATGTGTTTGGTTTCGAAAATAGTTGAGAAATGAGCATGTATGGTCGTTCTGAAACTTTGCCCGTAAAAAATGTTTTGATTCGATTTGCTTGATTTCTGAGATATAAATGATGTTTGATGAGTGATTTTGCTTGAATAATGTATGGGGAGTGTTTCTGGGCAACTAATTTGGGTTGGGGTGGCCTGTAGAGAGACTTAGGGTTTTTGAGTGGCCGGAGAAGGTGACCGGAGGGGAACTTAGGGTTTTTGAGTGGCCGGAGAAGATGACTGGAGCTCCCTTCCGGTCACTTGAAAGTGATTAGCCCTAATTAGGGTTTAATCTCCAGATGCGTTATGGACCCTTGGATTGTGTTTAGTTTAGGAGATTGAGTGGCCCAGATTGCTCCATTAATTTTAATTCAGTTTAATTAGTTTAAATTAGAATTAATTAATAAATTAAATTAGAATCAATCCTGACCCTTGGATAGCGCGCGCAGTCAACATCCCCCCTATGTTTAAATCTGGACCACTGGATCTGATTACTTCCCATTTTTATTCATTTTATTTTCATTTTAATTCATTTCTTTTGCATAATTTATTAAAAATACCAAAACACATTCGAAAATATGAAACTTTGCATTTTGGTTTTAAATATTTTTCTCTACCTGAAAATGATTTTTATTTTATTTTTTGCATTTAAAAGTATTTTTAAAATAGTTAAATGTTATTTTTAATTAATTAAAGTATTTTAATTAATTTAAAATGCATTTAGGTTTCTAAAAATCACCAAAAAAATCATGAACCATTCCAATACATTTAGAAACATTTTCAAACTCTTCATACAAATTTCATTTTAGGTTTGATCATAATTTCACAATTTTCTTTGAATTAGGGTTTTTAAATTCACATTTTTTAACCCTAACTTTGAAATATCATGTCTTCCTAACCATGAAGATTTTTAACTTGATTCTTTTTTAATTGTTTCACATATTGCATGTAGTTTCTAGGTTATTTTTCTCATGAATTTATCTTGCATTTTTAAATTGATTGGCATTTTCCCTTTTGAATCACCCAAAAACCCTAGCAAACTTAGAAAAATCATAACTTTCAATAGGATTAGCTTCTGACCTTCTCCTTTGGAGTGTAACCTAATATAGGTATAGGGTTTGATTGAGCTTGGTTTCAATTTTTTATCATGTTGTATGCTTCTGTTTTGTTCATTTGCATCTCATATGTTCTTAAAACCCTAATTTCTCATGTTCCTTTACATCCACCTTGCATATTCATCATCAAATGCATTTGCCATGACATTTTAAGCATTCATATGTCATCTTAGACATCTTAGGACATGTTAGAACATTGCTTGACCATTTCTTCAATCATTTGCTATGTCTTGCATTCCTTTCATTTCATAAACATCTGTGTGTTTTCAAGCTTCCAAGCATGCTTTCATGACATCTCATTTTTGTATGATCATTCATATGCACATTGTATGAAATTGCATCATCTCATATGCCATTTGTATTTCATAATCACTTCTGACCTTGGTCCTTGCATCTCATTTCAATTCATTACTTCATGCTTTATGTCTTATGCATTCATATTAACTTTTCAGGAGCTTCTGGTAAGTTATTTTGGGAGGTGGATTTGCCTTCACCTCTCACTTCTTCTTATCTCATTCATATGCATTTTAACATGTATTTGAAGTGCACTTGTTCACTTATGTCCATCTTTCTCACTTTCTTCCTTTAAGTTACTTATATTCTTAGGAAGTAAGTAACTTATTTTTCTGCTTCCTCCTCCTTTCATTTGTTTCTTCCATTGGTGGCCTTGAAGATCTTTTCTCTTAAGCCTAACAAACCATTGGATATCCAAGCATGATAAATTTTAGGGTTGTATATAGTTCCCCTTATATTTTTACCTTTGAGTCTCCTTGAGTTTCTCTTCTCGTCTCCATAATCAGAGACTAAACTCTTAAAGTTTTAGGACTTTGGAATTAAGGTTATGCCTGCATCCTTCTCTTAGAATGGAGTGTATAACTTTAATCCTAAGTTTTAAACCTTCAATTTGTTTAAACCTCTTAATCAAATTACATTAATAATCACTAATGCTTTAACTTGTAACTTGGGCCTTACATTAGGGTTCTATCTCTTCCTTATGGTTAAGAGGGACTAACCCTAGTGTTTAATGGATAAGTCCCCCTCAAGTTGTCTTACAAACCATAAAATCCACTTCTTAATCTCACCCTTTAATTAAAATCCATTTAATAAAGGCTTGTTATATAGTGAATTTAGTCTCTAACCATGGATTAAGTTGAGGTATCTTCCTCAGCTTAACTGTTCTCATCTATTATCCTTCTATTAGGATGGTGTAATGAGTTCACTAATCTGTGATTAGAGGTTAAACTCATTACTTAACACTAAACAAAAAAGCAAAAACACCTAATTAATCATAAGTAGGTTAATGATCTTAATCCTACATCATTATGGTGATTAAGTTGAGATGCTTATCTCATACTTAAGTATGCTCATTATCCCTAATCAGGGAGGATATAATGAGTTTACAAGCCCTTGATTTAGGATTAAACTCATTAACCTATGCAAAACACCAAAATATAATAAAAAACTGAAAACACACAAAAAAACAATAATCGTCTTCTTCGGGATTCTTTACTCATCACACTCATTCATAAACGGGAACTTACTTCTTCTGTCTAATGCAAGACAGTTAGCACTCGAGCCAGACGAGTCATACACTTGAGCATAGGCAAGCAAGCAGTTCACAGTTAATTCATTTTCAGTCTTTTTGAGTCGAACTACGGTGTTCTGACTTCCTCATTACACGAGAGGATACATAGGCATAACTTAACTGTTATCGAACAAAAGTCTCTGTGTCTTCCCCTTTTTTAGAATTCTTTTCTAAGCCTCAGTTCCTGAGCAATTCACCTTTTACACTGACACCTGTATTTTTCTTTCCCTAGCTTTTGCACACAGATAGCACATACACTTACCCCTTTAAACACAATCTTGTAAGCGTGGATCCCGTCGAGTACGATGGACAATCTGGGTGCTAATACCTTCCCAGGTTGTAACCAACCCCCTTTCTCAGTTTCTCTGGTTCGCAACCGTCTTATCCATCTTTTTCTAGGTTTATGCACCATTACCTTTCCTTCGGGATAAAAATTCCTAGCTGGCGACTCTATTCAATTCACTTCATTTTCATTTTCTCTTTTCGCCGACCGTTTGCGTCTGCACCGAGATGCAAATCTTCGGGAGCGACAGCTTGGCAACTCTACTGGGGATCTTATCTTGCAACCAGGGCCTCTGGTTCTTTTTGTGGGTTTCTCCTAGCGCTTGTTTGATTTGTGTTTATGGGGGTGCTATGTGTTATATGTGCTTTTGTTTTATTGCTTTATTTATTGCCTTCTGTACAACTTTATTTATTGCTTTATTTACTGTTTTATTGCATTCATTTCACTTTCATCATATCATTGTGCTGGATCTGTTTGTTTACCTTGGTGGGAGGGATATTCAGTGAGTAAAGTTCCATACCGGGAGCCTGGGTGACACATAGGATAGAGTGGCTTCATATTCTTTCCCATTCCATTTCGGTCTGGTGCGGGAATATGAAACACGGTTCAGACATGGGTTTCTTCTTGAGAACTCTGTGCTACAGATTTCCTGTAGTACTAGGGCTATCTGGGAAGCCTGTTAAGTCTGAATGACCTTTTAGATGACCTTCAGCATCTGAGGTGAATTAGAGGAGTATCCTTTATGATTAATGTAAACATTGTACCTCAGGGTTAGAAGTGTTTACACTTCTCATAACTGATCCAAGTCTGAGGATCCTTGTTCTAGAACAATACCTGTGAGGGGGTGGGATGTTTACAGGTTTGCAGGAACCTTTGGCCTCATCATACCATGTTACTGATATTGTTAAGATTACATCATTTTGGACTATTCTTGTGAAACCCTGGACTTGTGACTCTTTATTTGAGTCCCCCACCTAGTTACTGGTTTTCTAAGCCTTCATCTGGACTTATGAACACACATGGACCTTATCAAGGCAGATAACAGATCCAGCACTTGCTCACAAACCCAGGCTAGATGGATCAGAATTACTGAAGCTCGTTCACAGGAAGATCAGAAAACCCAGGCCAAGATAGAGCAGTTGGAAGCTAATGAGAAGAAAAATCAAGAAGCCTTGTTAGCAGCACAGAAGGAAATCTCTAAGTTGAAACTTCGGGCGGGGTTGAAGAGATCAAAAGACCAAGACAAGCATAAGAAGTTGACAAATGCTATTGCCACCAGGAACCTTCTTATCAGGACCATCACAGAGCATCCAGTAGGACCAGTGACTGATGCTCTCTTGAAAGAAGTTAGGGAGGATGATTATGGGCTGGATGTTTGATTTCTTTGTATTTGTACTTCATTTTTTTTATACTTTTGTTGATTTTGTTGTATTTTGACCCATCATGGGAACTTGTTGTAATCATGAACTATGTATCTTTACATTTTGTGATATATGGTTTGTGTGTTATTCTATGGGCTTCATTTCTCTTCAACATCATCATTCCTCGAGGTCTGGAAGGTCAAAACCAAAGAACCAAACTGGATACCCTTGGAAGACAAATAGACATATTGCATGGCATACTAACTTCATTCTTTGTTTTGTAGGTATTTTTGTTGTTGTTTCGCACTTTGTTGTGGTTTTAGGAAACATTGCTCGTAGGAGAGTCTTCCCCATCAACAGAGTTCACCGGTATCCTACAAGAAACAACCTTCCGAGCTTACATATGGACCAGGTTCAACAAGATCTGACTGATGTGAGAACCCAGATGGCTAATGAAAGAACTGAAATGAGGGCTCAGATGAACCAGTTCATGGCAGTAATGACTGGGTTGGCCCAAAGCCAAGAAAGATTAAGAGAGTTGGTCGAGCGGCAAACTCCTGAAGAAAACCACCCAGGTATAGGGGGTACCAGCAATAATGATCATGTACAACCTCGTACTGATCCCCCGGAGTTTGGACCTCATCTTAACCCTGACATTAACGCTATTAGGAATACCCAGGGTAATACTTAAGGGTGTGCCTTGCAAGAGGACCCTCAGGAGGAATAATTCACTGTAGTTGGGGCATGAGATGAAGTCTATGATCATCGGCTGGACGAGATAGCATAAAAGTTGAGTTCTCTAGAGTCTCAAAACTCCTTAGGGTTTGATGTTATGGATATGGGGCTGGTAGAGGGAGTTAGAATTCCTCACAAATTCAAACCTCCCTGCTTTGAAAGATATAACGGTACCTCTTGCCCTCGCACCCATCTTCAATCCTTTCTGGGAAGATTGAAGGCTTACACTATGGATGAAAAGCTATGGATGTTCTATTTTGAGGATAGCTTGACCGGGGCATCCCGTGAGTGGTACTCTCATCTGACTAGGGAAACAATCATAAATTGGAAAGATTTGGCTGAGGCTTTCATTCGCCAATACCAATACAATCTAGACATGGCTCCTAATAGAACACTTTTAATGGGTATGTCACAATCCTCCAGGGAAAGCTTCAGAGATTATGCTCAGAGATGGAGGCAATTAGCTGCTGTCGTTCAACCTCCAATGTCGGAAAGAGAAATGGCAGATATGTTTATGAACACCCTCCAGGGGACATACATTGATAGGTTGGCTGCTTTCTCTTCCACTAGCTTTGCAAATGTGGTCATATCTGGAGAAAGGATTGAGAGTTTATTAAAAATGGGAAAGATTTCTGATAACGGCGCCAGCTAAAGCAGCATAAGGAAACCATTTGCAGGGCCTCGCAGGTCCGGTGAAACAAACTCAGTACACATGGGCAAAGGAAGGCCCCAGTATATGCCAAGATCAATTGTCTCTGTCACAATTCCTACTTCACCTCCTCAACAACAATACACTCCACAACCACAACAGTTCCCTCAGCAACATTTTCCTCAACAAAGGTCCTACAACAACAACAACCAACAACAGCGTCCTTTCCAGCAAAGGCCATCTCAAGTCAACAGGGTAATTGATCCTATACCAATGCCCTATGCCACTTTGTTGCCACAAATTCTGAAGCTTAATCTTGTTGAGCTAAGGACTTTGGCTCCACCAGATCCTCAGAACCTTCCACGGAATTACAACGTTAATGCCAGATGTGCCTTCCATTCTAACGCACCTGGTCACACCACAAAAAAGTGCAGAGCTTTGCACATGAAGGTCCAGGATCTAGTTGATTCAAAGGCTTTATATTTTGCACCACCTCTTAATGTCACGAAGAATCCTATGCCCAGCCATGGTGGGCCCATGATAAATGCAATTGATGAGGATCAACCCATGAATTTAATTGAAGATACTGCAAGCATTCAAACACCTCTGGCAGAGGTTAAAGCTCGGCTTTTAAAATGCCAGGTGTTCCCAGGTTGTGAGGCCTGCTGTGAATCTTGCAAAGTTTTCGTCAATGGGTGTGCAAGCTTAAGAAGTGGCATAAATGGCCATATCAGAGAAGGTATCATGCAGATAACATCAACGGTTTCTACAACATCAGCAACAACAAACACTCCTTCTACAACTTCAAAGACAATTGTTCCGACAGACTCGTCTACAAAATCAACAATCATCTCTTCCATCACATTAACAAACACTAGTTCAACTGCATCCGCTTATACAACTACAACAACCATTAACAACGACGTCTCCAGAGTCACCATATACTACGACCCAACAATGGTCCTTGATTCCAACAATTTTCAGCAACAATCTCAGCAACAACCCAGCTTCAGCCTTTCATCACCACCACCAGTCAGAAGTCCCATTACCATATATTACGATTCACAAACAATCATAGTTCCTACCTCCGCTGCAGTCAGTCCAGTCACCATCACGGTACCTGGGCCCATCCCATATGAAAAAGATAATGTTGTACCATGGCACTATGGTTCATACCTTTACTGCAACGGGGAAAGAGTCTCTCTTGATTCTTCAGATTACATACCACATAGAGATAATGTCGGGGGAGGCGGAGGCTTCACTAGAAGCGCACGTCTCTTTGCGTCACAAGTTCCAAGAGTTAATACTGAGGCAGAGGCTGCTGCCAAAGCTAAAGGTAACAATGTGGTGCCTGAGGAACCAGTTTTGAAAGAAGCGCATAAAACATCCTTTAATCAAGATGTGGATGAATTTTTGAGGATAATCAAGAGAAGAAACTACAAAGTTGTGGACCAGCTTCACCAGACTCCTTCCAAGATCTCCATCTTATCCCTGCTATTGTGTTCTGAAGCTCATCGGGATGCATTACTTAAAGTCCTACACGCAGCGTACGTGCCTGAGGAGATCACGGTGAATCAGCTAGAGACAGTGGTTGCTAATGTTAATACTCTACATGGACTATGCTTCACCAACGCTAATTTGACTACGGAAGGTCATCATCATAACAAGGATTTACACATCACTTTGGAGTGTAAAGGGGTTGTTCTTTCACATGTTCTAGTTGACACTAGGTCTTCACTCAATGTCTTGCCAAAGAAAGCCCTTGTCAAGCTTGAATATGATGGTATAGCTCTCCGACCAAGCAATCTTGTGGTCAGGGCTTTTGATGGTTCCAAGAGGTCTGTTCTTGGAGAAGTGGAGCTTCCTGTGATAATTGGCCTGCAGGTCTTTCAAACTACTTTCTATGTGATGGACATTCAGCCGGCCTATAGTTGTTTGTTGGGTCGACCATGGATTCACGCCGTTGGCGCGGTTACGTCGACCCTTCACCGGAAATTAAAATACGAGTGGGAAGGGAAAATTATCACAATCTATGGTGAAGAGGATATTTTTGATAGCCATCTGGCCACCTACAAATACATTGAGATGGACGGTGAAATCCACGAGACCATGAGCCAAGGTTTCAAAGCGCTGAACGTCAACGAGGCAACAATTGAAGTATTTGCTGCATCCCAGGAGGATAGGATGGGTACTTCAATTGTCTTCTATCAACAAGCTTGGAAGGTTTTTGAAGATGGAAACGCCCAAGGCTGGGGCAAGCTGCTATCGATGGAGAAGAAGGAGGACAAATTTGGTTTAGGTTACAAACCATTCCGACAAGATCAAGCAGAGGCTGCTAAGGAGCCCAAGTTCATAAGTGGAAGAATGCTAACCCTAGATACTATCAATAACGTGGAAGACGAGGCTAAAAGCGACCTCAAACTGGAGAGCTGGATTCGTCCAAGGATCCCGGGCCAACAAGTCCTTAACTGGTCTTCCCAGGAAATTATAAGAGTTACTCCTGCAGAGTAATTATTATTTCCTGCTTTAGCATGCATCAAGTCCTGCATCTTGCCCAAGGTGTCAGGACTCATTTTGTAATAGGGCCATATTTGTATTTTGTGCAAATGGAATATCAATGAACAATGGACATCTTTTGCAAACAATTTTCTCTTCCGCTCACTGTCTTTTCATTTTTGTTATTTTTCGCACAAAACAATAAAATGGCAATGTTTTCAAAATAAATAACTTCATTTTTTATGAACAAGATTAAAATTGATCACTAAAAAGAACAAATCTCAACCCTTGTAGAGATAATCCTCCATATTACACCAACAACAACACTTCTATGACCTTGTATGACTTCGACAATCCAATTAATCAAGTAGATGAAGGGGTTGGTGAAGACTATGAGTTGCCTGAAGAGTTAGCCAGGTTGTTGAGGCAAGAAGAGAAGGTGATTACTGTAAACACCCCAAATTTGCCCTCACCCATTCACACCATGGCTTGTGATCATTCTCATATGCATAAACACAATCATATCATCTCATATCTCACTTTTGATTCACTGCATAGTTTATAAGGCATCTGCACCTAGGGTTTGTGATCTGAGCAATCCCAAAGCATCTTGAATTCCAAAGGCTACCAATCAATTCAAAGGGATCCACATGTGTCCTCATATCATATTCCATCCTCTTAAAGTCAAAAATGCAGAGGAATCACAAGAACTAGGGTTTGAGTGGATGCAGAGCCAGGTTTGACTGCACAGTTGACTGAAAATTAGGGTTTTGGTTTCAGAGGCCATAACCCCAAATTTTTTGGTCATTCTTGTTTCCATTGGTCTCTATATGGTATAGGGAGTATGCATATCAATTTTCATGAAGAAATTCCATGGGGAAGTCATCTGATCAAGAGTTGACTTTTCAGGCAAGTCAGTGTAAAATCAGGGCATCTGAGGCCCCCAATGACCCAACCAATGGTTGATCTTCATCATTTTGAGTGTATATGATCTTTATTTGATCATGTAAGAAGGTTGAAGTTCATAGAAATCAAGAATTTAGGGTTTTTGCAAATGTTGACTTTTTGGGCATAGTTGACTTTTCAAGAATGCATCATTTTAGGTCACTTTTCAAGCCATGATTCTTGATCCAAAAAGGCTTCAAATGGAAAAACTTTGGTCATGAAAGTTGTAGATCTCATCTTTCCCTTTCCAAAAAGTACAAGAACATGATCAAACTCTTCTTGAATCAAAAGTTATGGCAATGCAAAGTTGGCTAAAATCATTGATTTTCAAGGCATGCCCTAAGTGAGAATTTTGCAAAATCTTGGACCAATGCATATTGCAGCCTCTAATTCATTTCAAACCAGCACATAAACTTTCTCTAAGTCCTAAAAATCAGAAATGAACCAAGAATGCCCATGGTTTCATGTTTGTTTGGACAAAGAATCACATGTGAACCAAAGTTACAACAACTTGCAAAACCACTCATAACATTTTACCAACTTGCTGCCTTGAATGCTGGACCAAGCCTAGCCTTTCCCTTCACTTTGCTGCGCAGCCCATGCCCATTGTACTTGCCTAGAGTCAAGCCATACTTGCCTTACACAAAAGGTGGACTTTATGCAAAAGTAAACATCCCAATCACCACAGGCCATGTCACATCCTCTGGCCACTTGCATTTGTTTATTGTATCCTTTAGCAAGCAAAACATAAGACAAGGCAAGGCTGAAACATCCTCATTCATCACATTCACACAAACACTCCCAATTGCAACTTGCTTCGAATCTGATTCCACAGCTTGCAAACACTCAAACTATCTTCACCATTCAACTCACCTTGCTCCATAGACCACCCAGCACCAAGAACCCAAGCCTGAAACAACCAGAATACTCCATAACCATTTCTCACCTCAGCCTGCATTTCTCTTCGAAACTTTCACCACAGCTTGCAAACACACAAACAAACACCACAGACCTTCTCCATTCATCCTCAGGATCACAAACAACCCCTCACCATGATCTGAAAGTGCCTGAAACACCATTGCCATTTCTGATCAAGCTTGAGCAGAAGCTGTCGAATCTCACTATCCAGCCAACATAAATTGTTCTAAGGCATTCAAACATCATCAAGAGGTCCTAAGGAGTGGATTGCACAAGGAGAGGTGGCCAGAAAGTTCTCAGGTTGAAAGCTCCAAATCTCAGGTAGCTCGAAATTATTTTTTCCAGAAATCATTTTTCTTGTTACAAACTTGTTCTATGTGATTCACTGATTATCCTGATGTTCTTGGTTTTGAAAATGGCTTTGATTTGAGAGTTTAATTTGTCTCTGAAACCTGCGTGCCCTAGAACTTGTTCTCTTCGATTCAGTTTGTGTAGGAAGAATAAATTTGTTTTAGGATAGGGGTTTGATTCGTGAGGATGT
Source organism: Lathyrus aphaca (assembly GCA_963966055.1). Taxonomy (NCBI): domain Eukaryota; kingdom Viridiplantae; phylum Streptophyta; class Magnoliopsida; order Fabales; family Fabaceae; genus Lathyrus; species Lathyrus aphaca. Next base: position 317,221,100 of record OZ014522.1, read on the forward strand.
GAGGAACATTTCCCAGTTTTTAGATTTCATTTTTGATACGTTTTTAGGGAGTTTGAAGTTTCTCAGGGAGAGAGCTGGCCGGAGAAGACGACCGGAAGTCTTCTCCGGCAGCCTGAACGTGATTAGGGCTAATGGTCATTAATTAGTGAACTTTAAATTTGGGCCCTTGGATGCTGCTTCCCGCGCGCTAGTGAGTGGCCTGGATCTCTTTGATTATGCCCTAATCCACGTGTTAACTTAATTAATCCATAATTTGAATAATTTAATCAGAGTCAACCTGGACCCTTGGATGACGCGCGCAGTCAACCAATTTAAACTCAGAATCAATCTCATCCATCCATCCTGATTACTTCCTATTTTATTTGATTTTAATTCATTTTTATTTCAATTAACTTGCATATTTATTTTTAAATAGCAAAAATATCTTAAAAATTATGAAACTTTTTCTTTAAAGTTTTATTAATTTTTAAGACCCAAAAATATTTTTATTTTATTTTTTATCATTAAAAAAGTATTTTTAAATATTTAAAAGATTATTTTTAATTGATTAATGGGAATTAATTAATTAAAAATACTTTTAGGTATTTAAAAATTACAAAAAAATTCATGAAATGTTCTAAGACATTTAGAAACATTGTCCAACCTTCAAACCAAATTTCTTTTTTGATCTTGATGCATTTTAAGAATTTTTCATTGAATTAAATCATTTTTTATGCATTAATTTGATCCTAAGTTCAAAAATTCATTTCTGCCTATTGGAGAAGGTTGAGACATTGATTCTTCTTGCATTGTTTTGTGTTTGGCATGTAGTTTCTAGGGAAAAATGGCCATGATTTGATCTTGCATTTTCCAATTGTTTGACATTTCTTTTGTTAAGAACCCTAAAAAACCCTAATAACTTGCAAAATTCATATCTTGAGTTTGGTTGAGAGTTGAGAGTTCCCCTTTAGGCAGTGGTTTAGTATAGGTTTAGGGTTTCTTTGGGTGGCATTTTCCATTTTTTATATTAGGGTTTGTTTCTGTTTTGGATTTTGGTTTGATGTTTGATCCATGAACCCTAATTTGGGCCTTCTTTTGCATCCTTCTTGCATTCTCTTGCATAACATGACTTGTCTTTGCATTTTGTGCATTCTTGTGATTCATTTGACATCTTAAGACAAATAGAAAGCATGTTTGATCATTGCATTACATATTTTCCATGTCATTTGTCTTGTATGATTCATAACTTTCCATGCTTGTTCATGCTCCTTAGCTTGCATCATTTGCATTCATAATCTTGTATGAGCATTTCCATGTGCTGCCTTTTGCTTGTAGCACCTCATAGCATCATTTTCATCATCAACATGCTTCTGGTTTGGTCTAACATCATGTCATTTCATTTCATTTAGCATTGCATTGCATTTCTTTCTAACATTTCAGGTGGTAAGTGAACTTGGGAAGTGAATTTGCCTTCACTTCTCATAACTTTTCTTTTCATCCCTCTTGCATCCATTGCTGCATTTCTATTTGTGTATGAGTTTGAGCTTGCTCATTCTTCTTCTTCCTACTTTCTTTCTTCAAGTGACTTGACTTCTTGAATGAAGCAAGTCACTATGCTTCTCTTGATCTTGTTCATTTGCTTCCTGGTGGCTCCTTTGAAGATTTCTTCTTGCAAACCTCACAAACCTTAGGATCAACCAAGCATGACAATGAATTAGGGTTTTGATTAGTATCCCCTCATAGTTTTACCTTTGTGTCTCTCTTTGAGTCTTCTCTTCTCATCTCATAATCAGGGACTAAACCCTAAAGGCTTTAAGACTTTGTGATTAAGCTTATGCCTGCATCCTTCTCTTAGGATGGAGTGTATAACTTTAATCCTAAGTATTAAACCCTTAATGTGTTTAAATCTCTTAATCAATTCACTTAATAATCATCAAGACATCACACTTGTAACTTGGGCCTTGCATTAGGGTTCTAATTCTTCCTTAAGTGGTTAAGAAGGACTAACCCTAGTGTTAATGGACAAGTCCCCCTCAAGTTGTCTTACAAGCAATAAAATTCACTTCATCTTCATATCATTAATAAAAATCCACTTAATCAAAGGCTTGTTTTGTCATGAGTTTAATCCCTAATCATGGATTAAGTTGAGGAGCTTTCCTCAGCTTAAACATTCTCATCTATTATCCTTCTATTAGGATGGTGTAATGAGTCTGTTAAATCTCTGATTATGGCTTAACCTCATTACTTAACACTAAACAAAAACCACAAAAACATCTAAATAATCACAAGTAGGTTAATGATCTTAATCCTACACCAAAGGTAATTAAGTGTGAGAATCTGACTTCACACTTAAGGTATTCTCATTACCCCTAAACAGAGGGAAGATGTGGTGAGTTTACTAAATCCATTGGTTTAGGCTTAAGCTCATTAACTTATGAAAAATCCAAAAAGCAATAAAAGACTGAAAGCACAAAACAAACAATAATCGTCTCCTTCGGGATTCTTTTCTCATCATACTCACTCACAAACGAGAACTTGCTTCTTCCGTCTAATGCAAGACAGTTTGCATCTGTGCCAGACAGATCATACACTTGAGCATAGGCAAGCAAGCAGTTCATCAAGTCAATTCATCTTTCAGTCTCTTTGGGTCGAACTACGGTATTCTGACTTCCTCATTGCACGAGAGGATACGTAGGCATAACTTAACAGTTATCGAACAAAAGTCTCTGTACATTCCCCCTCCTTCCAGCTTTACTCTTTAAGCCTCATTATCATGAGCATTTCATTCCTGATCTCACACTGACACTGTATATACTACACTTCACTTCTTTTACACTGACACTTGTACATCTTTTCCAGCTATTTTACACACAAATTGCACTGACACTACCCCTTTAAAACACAAATCTTTTAAGCGTGGATCCCGTCGAGTACGACGGACAATCTGGGTGCTAATACCTTCCCAGGTTGTAACCAACCCCCTTTCTCAGTCTCTCTGGTTCGCAACCGTCTTATCCTTCTTTTTCTAGGTCTATGCAGCATTGCCTTTCCTCCGGGATAAAAATGCCTAGCTGGCGACTCTATTCATTCTCCAGTGAGTTCACGGCTGTGTGTTCTCACTGTTCCCTTCGCCGACCGTTCGCGTCTGTACCCCTATCTGACCCTGTTTCATTTATCGGGAGCGACAGCTTGGCGACTCTGCTGGGGATCCTTATACTGCAACCAGGGCTTCTGGTTCTTTTGTGGGTTCCTCCTAGCGCTTGTTTGATTTATGTTTACTGGGGTGTTATGTGCTTGTTTGTGCTTGTATTTATTTTTGTTTATTGCTCTATGTACAGTTACTTTACTGCTTTCTTTATTGCATTTATATATCATACTGTCATTGTTGCTGGCTGGATCTGTTGTTTGCCTTGGTGGGTGGGTGATTCATTGAGAGTTAAGGTCCTATACCTGGGACCTGAGTGACACCTAGGCTAGAGTGAATCATATTCTTTCCCATTCCATTTCGGTCTGGTGCGGGAATATGAAACACGGTTCAGATATGGGTTTCTTCTTGAGAACTCTGTGTTGCAGATTTCCTGCAATGCTAGGGCTATCTGGGAAGCCTTCTAAGTCTGGATGACCTTTTAGTATTGACCTTCAGAAACTGAGGTGAATTAGAGGAGGAATTGTTATGGTTATTGTAAACACTGTACCTCCGGGTTAGAAGTGTTTACACTTCTCATAATTGATCCAAGTCTGAGGATCCTTGTTTTAGAACACCACCTGTGAGGGGGTTGGGCTGTTTACAGGTTTGCAGGTACCTTGACCTCAGAATACCCTGTTACTTTGACTTTGTTAAGAATACTCCATGTTGGACAGTTCTTGTGATTCTAAAACCCTGGACATGTGACTCTTTATTTGAGTCCCCCACCTTGGTTACTGGATTTATAGACCTCCATCTGGAATTCTTGAACACACATGGATCTATATCAGGGCATTTTGATCAGATCCAGCTCAGTCACAGACCCTTGCATATCATTTGCATACATACCCATTGCATCATATTAACATTTGCTTATTTGTGTTTCAGGGTATCCATTTTCATCTGGTTTTGGTTTTGACCCCATCTGCAGTATTGACCTGTCTCCATCAGCACTTGCTTCAGCTGTCAGCCATATACTTCAGTTGCCAGCACCAGCCAATCAGTGTCTCATTCCTTCAGCATTGTCATCAGCACTCTACTCAGTCTTCAGCATCATGGCTCCAAAGAAAAGCAACATCACCTACCATTTCTTCCAACCAGACTTATCAGACATCAGGAGGATCCAAACCCTGATCACTCCAGATCACATACCTTTGTTCAGGGAGCATTATGGGGATATACTTGACATGGTTATGGATCTGGACCCTTCTCAGAGAAGCCTGATCCATACCTGTATTCAGTTTTATGACCCCCCATTGAGATGTTTCACCTTTCAAGACTTTCAGTTGGGGCCTCTATTAGAAGAATACTCATCTTTGATTGGTTTGCCTATCAAGAGAGAAATCCCTTTCAACCCTGAAATGGTCCCTCCCAGCAATGGAGAGATAGCAAAAGCTTTGCACCTGGAACCTGCTTTGATTGAGCAACATATGACCTCTAAAGCTGGGATCCCTGGTTTTCATCTGGACTTTCTAATTTCTCAAGCTAGTCTGAAGGCTTCCCTGGGGGAGTGGAGAGCTGTTTGTGCTCTGTTGGCCTTAAGTGTATATGGAATTGTATTGTTTGCAGATGAGCCTCGATTCATTAGCAAAAATGCAATCCATTTGTTCATCCTGAAGAACCCAGTGCCAACTTTACTAGGTGATCTCTATTACTCAGTACATCAGAAGAATGAGAAGCAGAGGGGGAGGTTAGTAAGGTGTTGTGCTCCATTATTTCATGCTTGGCTTCTCAGGCATCTACCCAGGACAGATGCATTTCTAAATCCTCATCAGCAGAGTAACTGGGCTAAGAGACTCACTGTTCTAACTTCAGCAGATATCAGATGGTGTACTCAAAGCACCAAGGGCAGAGATATCCTCACCAGCTGTGGGCACTTTCCCAATGTGCCCTTAATAGGAGTTAAGGGAAGTATCAATTACAACCCTCTGCTGTTCAGAAGGCAGTTGGGCTATGCATTGGTCCATACTCCTAAGACACAGGACCTGATTGAGACCCTCTACTGTGAGAACAAGGTTAGTCTGGCAACTGTTAGGCAGGCTGCCTGGGCTTGGGATCATGTTCAAACCAAGGGAATCACCATTCTGGGGAAGTGCAATAATGTGGCATCAGTCCAATATTATGGGTGGTCCCATGCTAGGGCCCAATTCTCTGGAATGCCCTTCACCATAGAAGACATGCCTGAGTCATCTTCAGCACCACCCCCTGCCACTATCAGTCTGGAGGAGTTTGAGAGCTTGAAGGAAAGAAATGAGAAGTTAACCCAGGCTTTGCAGAAGACCCTCCGGGAGAGGAGTGAAGGTGTGAGGGAGATTGAGAGATTGGAGAAGTTAAGAGTGGAACACTTGACTAAAATTGAGAAGTCTGGAGATTATATCAACAAGTCCAAAGCTGGTGAACAGATTCTGAAGAATGCTTGTAAAGAAGCCCAGTTCCAGAGAGCAAGAACAGACTTGTACCTGAAAGAGAGTCAGGCCAGGTGGGTCCGGATCACTGAGGCCCGTACTCTAGAAGACAAGAGAGTTCAGGACAAGATGGAGCAGATGGAAAAAGCCCTGGCAGCAGCCCAGAAGGAAATATCAGAGCTAGAAATCAGAGCTGGAGTGAAGAGGTCTAAGGACCAAAGTCAGAACAAGAAGTTGACTGCAGCTGTTGCAACAAGAAACCTTCTCATCAGAAATCTCACGGAGCATCCGGCTGATCCTGTGACCGAAGCACTTCTTAAGGAAGTTCGTGAGGATGAGTTTGGCCTTGGAGTTTGATCATTTGCTTGTTGTTATTCCTATTCCATGTACTTTTGTTTTTTGTGATGTATTTTGACCCCTTTAAGGGCTTGTGTTGTAACTTGAACAAATTGTATTATTTCACCTTTGTAATATATTTGTGTTGGTTTCTATCTGGGTTCACATCAAAAGCAATTTCAACAGCAGCATCTTCAAGGGTCTGGAAGGGTCAAAACTGAAGGCCAAACCGGATACCTTGATAGCAAATAAGCATAACTGCATTGCATGCTAACCTTTTATTTGTTTTGTAGGGTTTTGTTTTGTTGACACTAACCTCTGTTGTGATACTCAGGAATTATTGCTCGCCGCCGGGTATTTCCTCTCAACAGGCCACACAGGTACCCAACTAGAAACAACCTTCCGGGAATCCAAATGGACCAGATGCAACAAGACCTTACAGAGATCAGAAACCAGATGGCAAACGAAAGATTGGAGATGAGAACCCAGATAACACAATTCATGGAAGTGATGAACAATTTAGCTCAAAGCCAGGAGAGGCTCAGAGCTTTGGTAGAAGGGAGGAATCAGGATGAGCCCCATGTGGGGACTGCCGGCACAAGTAACAATGAAAGGGTGCAACCACATGTTAACCCTCCTGTGTTTGGTCCCCATCTCCATCCTGAAATCAATATTCCTGCAAACGTTCAAGGGACAGCCACTGCAGCCAGGGTACTTCAAGAAGATCCTCAGGAGGACCAATTTACAGTAATGGGTGCTGGAGAGGAAACTTATGATAGACGATTGGAAGAGATAGCTGAGAAGTTGAGGTCCTTAGAATCTCAAAACTCTTTGGGGTTCGACGTCATGGACATGGGTTTGGTAGACGGGGTCAGGATCCCCCATAAGTTCAAGCCTCCTTGTTTCGAAAAGTATAATGGGACTTCATGCCCCCGGACTCATTTGCAATCATTTCTGGGAAGGCTGAAGGCCTATACAATGGATGAGAAGCTCTGGATGTTCTACTTTGAAGACAGCTTGACTGGAGCATCAAGGGAATGGTATTCCCATTTAACAAGGGCAACTGTAAGATGCTGGAAGGACCTGGCAGAGGCCTTCATCCGACAGTATCAATACAACTTAGACATGGCACCCAACAGGACTCTCCTAATGGGAATGTCACAGTCGTCAAGAGAAAGTTTCCGAGAATATGCCCAGAGATGGAGGCAATTGGCTGCTGCCGTTCAACCACCAATATCTGAGAGAGAAATGGCAGACATGTTTATGAACACTCTCCAGGGAACGTATATTGACAGGTTGGCTGCTTTCTCTTCCACTAGCTTCGCAGATGTTGTTATAGCTGGGGAGAGAATTGAAAGCCTGTTAAAAATGGGTAAGATCTCCGATAATGGTGCCAGCTCGTCCAGTAGTACAAGAAAGCCTTTTGCAGGCCCGAGAAGAACTGGCGAGACCAATGCCATTCACACCAACAGGGGTAGGCCCCAATATGTTCAAAGGTCAATAGCAGCAGTCACTATCCCTGCTCCAGCTCATCCTCAGCCAGTCTATCAACCTCCGCAACAAAACTTCCAACAACAACCTCAGTATCAGCAGAATCAGTATCCTCCAAGGAACTACAACAACAATAACACCAACAACAATCAGCAAAGGCCATTCCAACAGAGGCCATCCCAAGCTAACCGAGTGATCGACCCGGTCCCAATGCCGTATGCTGCCTTGCTGCCACAACTTCTGAAACTCAACCTGGTTGAGCTAAGAACGTTGGCACCTCCGGATCCTAACAGTCTACCAAGAAACTATGACTCCAATGCTAGGTGTGCTTTCCATTCAAACGCACCTGGTCACAGTACAGAAAAATGCAGGGCTCTGCATATGAAGGTACAAGACTTGGTAGACTCCAAGGCTCTGAATTTTGCGCCGCCGCCCAATGTCAATAAAAACCCAATGCCAAACCATGGTGGTCCTCGAATTAACGCTATTGAAGAAGACCAACCGTCTTATTTAATAACTAGTGTGGATCAGATCAGGACACCGTTGGTGGAAATCAAAGCTCAACTCCGTGAAAACCAAATATTTCCGGGGTGTGAACTAGGGTGTCCCTATTGCAATATTTCATGGAATGGGTGCGAGGACCTGAGGAATGGCATTGACAGCCTTATTCAGAGTGGCCTGCTATAGATCACTACATCATTCCCGACAAATCCGGCAACTTCGTCAACAACGGTTTCAGAACCTCCTACAACTGCAGCAACTATTGTTCCCGACAATTCATTAGCACCATCAACAAGTACTTCACCTGTCCTCCCAAATGATCAATTTTCAACAGTTTCTCCTGCTACAACTTCAGCTTCATTCCATTTCGAATCTCCATCAACGACAACAACAGTCCTTCCAACAATACCTCCTACAACACCAGCAATCAATCATGAAGATGTCTCTACTGTTACCATATTCTACGATCCTGAAAATAATTCCGCCTACCATTCAGAAGGTGCTGCTCCCGCCAGAGCACCAGTTACAATCTTTTATGATCCACAAACAATTACAGTCCCTTCAGCAGCAGCAATCAGTCCAGTCACTGTCACGGTGCCTGGACCAGTACCATATGAAAGCAATAGAGCCATTCCTTGGCACTATGGCTCTGACTTGTATTGCGAAGGAAAAAGAATCACTCTGGAAACATCAACACCTGCACCACAAGTAGATAATGTGGGGGGAGGCGGAGGCTTCACTCGAAGCGGACGTCTCTTCGCTTCACAGATTCAAATACCCACTGCCGAAGCAGAAGCTGCTGCCAAGGCAAAAGGAAAAAGCCCGGTGCAGGAAGATCAAACAGTTAAAGAGGCTTTAAAAACACCGTTCGATCAAGAAGTTGATGAGTTTATGAGAATCATCAAAAAGAGTGATTATAAAGTCGTGGATCAACTTCACCAGACGCCATCCAAAATCTCTATCCTCTCACTGCTTATGTGCTCCGAAGCCCATCGGAATGCACTACTTAAAGTCTTGCACGCAGCTTACGTGCCTGAGGAGATTACTGTCAACCAATTGGAAACCGTGGTTGGGAATGTTACTGCTAGCAATGGGCTAGGGTTTACCAATTCTGACTTGACAGCGGATGGCCGCAATCACAACAAAGCCTTGCACATAACCATGGAATGCAAAGGAGCTGTCCTTTCTCATGTGCTGGTGGACACAGGTTCTTCCCTGAATGTTTTACCAAAGAAGGCTCTGGTGAAGCTAGAATATGATGGATTGGCATTGAGACCCAGCAACCTGGTGGTAAGAGCCTTTGATGGTTCGAAGAGATCGGTTCTGGGAGAGATTGAACTGCCTGTGACAATTGGCCCACAGACCTTTAAAGCTATCTTTTATGTGATGGACATTCAGCCCGCCTACAGCTGTTTGTTGGGTAGACCCTGGATTCACGCCGCCGGCGCAATAACATCTACCCTTCACCAAAAGTTAAAATTTGAGTGGGAGGGTCAAGTTGTCACAATCTGTGGGGAAGAGGATATTTTCGTTAGCCATCTGGCTACTTACAAATACATTGAGATGGATGGAGAGATCCATGAGACAATGAGCCAAGGTTTTGAAGCCTTGAATGTCAATGAAGCATCTGCTGTGTCAGGTATCTCCATGTCATCTTACCAACAAGCCCGGAAGGTTGTTGAGGAAGGAACTGCCCTAGGCTGGGGCAAGGTCTTAGCTGTGGAGGAGAAGAAGGACAAATTTGGGTTGGGTTACAAACCAACTCAACATCAAGCAAAGGCTGCTGCAGAGCCAGGTTTTGTCAGTGGGGGAATGCTCACCCCCGATGCTATCAACTGTCTGGAAGACGAGCTGGAAGAGGAGCGCAATCTGGAGAATTGGATTCGTCCAAAGATCCCGGGGAGCAGTGTCTCGAACTGGTCTTCCCAGGAAATTATAAGGGTTACTCATGCAGAGTAATTATTATTTCCTGTATTTTTTTAGCATGCATCAAAGTCTTGCATCTTGCCCAAGATGACAAGACTCATTTTGTAATCAGGGCCATCTGTACTTTTGTGCAAACAAGATTAAATTAATGAAATATCAGACATCTTTTTGCAAACGAGTCTTTTTCTTTTCTGCTCACTGTTTTTCCATTTTTCTTTTTGTACAAAAAATAAATGGCGGTGTTTTCAAAATGATAACTTCATTTCACTTTTTTCCTAAAGCAAGATTAAAATCAATCACTAAAATGAACAAACTTAACCCTTGCAGAGTGTGCCTTCCAGACAGCACCGACAACAGCACGGCTATGACATTGTATGACTTTGACAATCCAATCAATCAAGCCGATGAAGGGGTTGAAGAAGGATATGAGCTTCCCGAAGAGCTAGCCAGGTTGTTGAGACAGGAGGAAAAAGTTATTACTCCTCATCAGGAGGAGATTGAAGTGATTAGTCTTGGTACAGACGAAGACGTGAAAGAAGTTAAAATCGGGGCCTGCCTGCAAGACTCAGTGAAGAGACAACTGATAGATCTGCTTCAAGAGTATGTTGATGTGTTTGCTTGGTCGTATCAAGATATGCCAGGGTTGGATACCGATATTGTTGTGCACAAGCTGCCTTTGAGGGAAGAATGCCCACCGGTCAAACAGAAGCTGCGCCGAACTCGCCCAGACATGGCTATGAAAATCAAGGAAGAGGTACAAAAGCAATGGGACGCCGGGTTCCTTGCTGTGACTAGCTATCCGCCGTGGGTTGCTAACATAGTACCTGTGCCTAAGAAAGACGGCAAAGTAAGAATGTGTGTTGACTACCGGGATCTGAACAGAGCCAGCCCGAAAGATGATTTCCCATTACCTCACATTGATGTATTGGTGGATAACACGGCTCAGTTCTCGGTATTCTCCTTCATGGACGGATTTTCAGGATATAATCAGATCAAGATGTCACCTGAAGACATGGAGAAGACAACATTCATCACACCTTGGGGCACGTTCTGTTACAAAGTGATGCCATTCGGACTGAAGAATGCTGGTGCAACATATCAACGGGCTATGGTGACATTATTCCACGATATGATCCACAAAGAAATAGAATGTTACGTGGATGATATGATCGCCAAGTCCCTTACAGAGGAAGATCACCTGGTGAATCTGCTGAAGTTGTTCAAGCGTCTGAGGAAGTACCAACTAAAGCTGAACCCCAACAAATGCACATTCGGGGTGCGATCCGGTAAGCTGCTGGGCTTTATTGTAAGTGAGAAAGGGATTGAAGTTGACCCTGATAAAGTCAAAGCCATCCAAGAGATGCCTGCACCGAAAACTGAGAAAGAAGTTCGAGGGTTCTTAGGTCGATTGAACTACATCTCACGGTTCATATCTCACCTCACAGCAACCTGTGAACCCTTGTTCAAGCTGTTAAGAAAGGAACAAATGGTCAGGTGGAACGAAGATTGCCAGAAGGCTTTTGACAAGATCAAGGAATATCTACAAGAACCTCCAATCCTCATGCCTCCAGTTGAAGGAAGACCTCTGATTATGTACTTGACAGTATTAGAAGAGTCAATGGGGTGTGTGTTGGGCCAGCATGACGAGTCTGGTTGAAAAGAGTATGCAATATACTACCTAAGCAAAAAGTTTACCGACTGTGAACAACGTTATTCACTGCTCGAGAAAACTTGCTGTGCTTTAGCGTGGGCTGCTCGCCGACTGAGACAGTATATGCTGACCCACACTACCTTATTAATCTCAAAAATGGATCCAGTCAAGTACATTTTCGAGAAGCCAGCTCTTACTGGGCGGGTTGCAAGATGGCAGATGATTCTCACAGAATACGACATACAGTACACATCTCAGAAAGCCATCAAAGGCAGTGTACTATCTGAATATCTTGCTGAGCAACCTATTGATGACTACCAGCCTATGAGATTTGACTTCCCTGATGAAGACATCATGTTCATTAAAGCAAAAGATCATGAAGAGCCTATTCACACTGAAGGGCCTGACCCGGAAGAAGAATGGACTATGATGTTTGATGGGGCCGTTAACATGAATGGTCGTGGTGTTGGTGCAGTACTCATTACACCCAAAGGAGTTCACATGCCTTTCTCGGCAAAACTCACTTTCAACTGCACTAACAACGAAGCTGAATACGAAGCTTGCATTATGGGTCTTGAGGAAGCCATTGACCTCAGGATCAAGACGTTGACCGTATTCGGAGATTCGGCTCTGGTAGTCAATCAAACCAACGGGAAATGGTACACCCACCAGGATCATCTGATACCTTACAGGGATTATACAAGAAGGTTATTGACTTTCTTCACAACGGTCAAACTTGAGTATATCCCTCGGGACGAGAATCAGTTTGCAGATGCTCTTGCTACCATTTCATCCATGATCAAAGTTCAAGCTGCTAACTTTGTACCTCAGATCTCAGTGTCCAGACTTGATAGACCAGCATATGTGTTCGCAGCAGATGTTGTTAAAGGTGATAAGCCTTGGTTCCATGACATTAAGTGCTTCTTGGAGGATCAGACATACCCACCTGGGGCATCTTCCAATGATAAGAGGACTTTAAGAAGGCTTGCTGGAAGTTTCTTTCTGAACACTGATGGGTCTTTATACAAAAGGAACTTTGATATGGTACTCCTCAGATGTGTTGACAAGACGGAAGCAGATTTGTTGATGCATGAAGTGTACGAAGGATCTTTTGGTACCCATGCAGGAGGGCATGCCATGGCTAAAAAGCTATTAAGATCAGGATATTACTGGATCACAATGGATGCGGACTGTTGTGCTTATGCCAGGAAATGCCACAAATGCCAGATCTACGCAGATAAGGTGCATGTGCCTCCCAATCCTTTGAACATCATGTCTTCACCATGGCCCTTTGCCATGTGGGGCATTGATATGATTGGCAAGATTGAGCCAACTGCTTCAAATGGCCACAGATTCATCTTGGTTGCCATTGATTATTTCACAAAGTGGGTTGAAGCAGCCTCATATGCAAATGTTACGAGACAAGTGGTGGCTAGATTTCTAAAGAGAGATATTATCTGTCGATATGGAGTGCCCGAGCGAATCATTACTGATAATGGTTCCAATCTAAACAACAAAATGATGGCAGAGCTGTGCCGGGACTTCAAGATCCAACATCACAATTCTTCTCCTTACAGGCCAAAGATGAATGGCGCTGTTGAGGCGGCTAATAAGAATATTAAGAAGATTGTACAGAAGATGGTAGTCACTTACAAAGACTGGCATGAAATGCTACCGTTTGCTTTGCATGGGTACCGCACATCAATCAGAACGTCCACTGGGGCAACACCGTATCAACTTGTGTATGGTATGGAAGCAGTCCTACCTGTTGAAGTTGAATTACCCTCTCTACGGGTATTAATGGATGTTAAACTGAGTGAAGCAGAATGGGTTCGGGCCCGATACGAGCAACTAAGTCTGATCGAAGAGAAGAGATTAGCTGCAATCTGTCATGGGCAGTTGTATCAGAAAAGAATGAAGAGAGCCTTCGATCAGAAAGTCAGGCACCGAGAGTACCAAGTGGGAGATCTTGTGTTGAAAAGAATCCTCCCTCCTCATACAGACCACAGGGGCAAATGGACTCCAAATTATGAAGGACCATTCGTTGTAAAGAAAGTTTTCTCTGGTGGAGCACTGATGCTCAGCACCATGGATGGTGAAGATTTCCCATCCCCTGTGAATTCAGATGCAGTTAAAAAATACTTCGCATGAAATGACCCGCTGGACATAAAAACAGAATGTAAGTCCAGGCAAAAATAGGGCATCCCGGCGAGTCAAAAACAAAATAAAAGACTCGGGCAAAAATAAGGGAAATAAACAAAAAAATGTACACCCGCTGAGCTGAAAAGCCGCATTGGACAACTCAGGAAAAAATGGGTATCCCGATGGATTGAAAACCCGAAAGGGCGATCCATGCAAAATAAGGGAATAAGCGAACAACTGCATTCTGAATTCGTCTGTATTATCTACAACTTGGTAAGCTCCAAAGGATCAAGTTTCAGTCAGAATCAACCCTCTCCAGAAAGCAAGACGAGAAGAACGTCATTGTCATACGAGTCATAGCAGAAGAGGAAGCTCCTTGGAAGCATCGTCAACACCGCCAGCACTTTGTTTCTCAATTTGTAACAGTCTCTTCATTTCAGGAGATATGTTTCCTTGACTGTATTTTGCCAATTCAGGGCACATGAATTAATAAAATCAGATTTTTCAGTCATGTTTCGTTTTACGCTTATTATTTTGCAAAGAATTGTCTGATATCTCTAAAAATACAATTGCATAAGTACAGATGCCTTTCTCTAAAAATAAAAGCACATGCTTGCAGGGAATATGATTACTCTCGAAAGTACTTAAACTCCTATGATGGAATCCGGTAGAGGATACCTCGGGACCTTTTGCGCGTTTCCTTATCTTTGCAGGATTGCAGGTATCAAGAACGCAACTTGGGGCATAAGCTACAGTCCAGCAAGCTGGCAAATCAACAAACGGGCTTAACACTCAAGATGTTTTCTCCCCAGCCGAGTTGCCTCTCTTTGCTCTCCCCAGCTGAGTGACCAACAACCTTCCCCAGCCTCTATTCAGAAGAGCAACGCGCGAAGAAGTCACAACAGAGTACAGAAAGCTTCTACAAACCCCAGCTGGGTCCCGTATTATAAGGATATGTCAACCGGTGACATGTATCCCCAAGCAGATACATCATTAGATCTACCAATGATCTCATCCCCAGCTGGGATGTTCATCTCGAGCAGATCATCTAGAGATCTTTGTAGCAACGGGATCCGAATCCCGGATCCGCGCCTCTTTGCATAATCATAGCATTCGCATCATACTATCCCCCCAGAGCGTAGCATTCCGTCTAATACGGAGCATTACGGCAAAAATCAAATACATAGCATAATCATAAGTCATGTTGTGAGTTGAACACTTGTAATTATCGACAATCTGTCATTATACAGAATACAATACAGAAAAATCCCACCAGAGTCCCAACAAAAGCAGTTGCCTCGCAAATCATCAAACACCAATATATACACTTTTGGACACCCGTCCGTGTCAAATCACCAACAGAAAGCCAAAGACGTCCTCTTTGCACTCACATATATTTATATATACACTTTCTTGACACCCGTCCGTGTCATATCCCCAGCACAGTCGCTTACACTTTTATTAACCCATACACTTGTTAATATTATACTTTTCTCTTTTGACACTCGTCCGTGTCACTCTCCCCAGCAGTTAAAACACTCATCTATACATTATATGTATTCACTACTCATTGGTACACTTATACAGATACTCGTCCGTATCCTGTATACATCATCATCTATATCCCCACAGATTCGACAGTAGTCCTTGTTCTTTGTTAACCAGTTGGTACTCGTCCGTACCATCATCTCAGAACATTGCGTCTAGTGTTTGTTTCTACATGATACTCGTCCGTATCATAGTCTTAGGGATGCTCGTCCGCATCTTTAATCCATACACCGTGTCAAACAC
Source organism: Lathyrus aphaca (assembly GCA_963966055.1). Classification (NCBI taxonomy): domain Eukaryota; kingdom Viridiplantae; phylum Streptophyta; class Magnoliopsida; order Fabales; family Fabaceae; genus Lathyrus; species Lathyrus aphaca. The sequence continues at coordinate 317,236,506 of OZ014522.1, forward strand.
TTATGTCTTCTTGGATATAGATACTCGTCTGTGTCTACTATTCCCCAGAAGAGTCCTTTCAGATGCAACACTCGTCCGTGTTCTTTGTTAACCAGTTGATACTCGTCCGTATCATCATCTCTGAACATGTGTCAGTTTGTTTCTACATGATACTCGTCCGTATCATAGCCTTAAGGATGCTCGTCCGCATCTTTAATCTATACACAATACCAAACACTTATACCTTTTGTTTCTTGGATGTAAACGCTCGTCCGTGTTTACTTTATCCCCAGTAGATCGCCAACAAATTTTCTTTTTATCTAACGCTCGTCCTGTGTTACGATAACCCTGAGAGCAGCCGTACCCTGCTGAGTGGTCGCCCTCCACTTCTTGATGGTCGTCCTCCATCATGCTCATCCGATGGCCGTCCCCATCGTTGATAGTTTAGCAGCCGTCCCCTGCTAGGTGGTCGTCCTCCACCTCTTGATGATCGTCCTTCATCACTTTATCCAATGGCCGTCCCCATTGTTGATTTTGGTTATCTGACATTCGTCCTATGTCATGATAAACCTTGAGAGCAGCCGTACCCTGCTGAGTGGTCGTCCTCCACTTCTTGATGGTCGTCCTCCATCATGCTCGTCCGATGGCCGTCCCCATCGTTGACCTTTTCTATCCGGCATTCGTCCTGTGTCGTGATATTTTCGGCAGCCGTACCCTGCCAGGTGGTCGTCCTCCACCTTTGATGGCCGTCCCCATCATATTTCTTCTATTCCCAACAGAGCAGCCGTCCCCTGCTAGGTGATCGTCCTTCACCTTTGATGGCCGTACCCCATCATCTGTTTATTTCATTTATTCTTTAACCCGATGGTCGTCCCCGTCGTGGTCCCTTTTCCTTTTTAGCCCGATGGCCGTCCCCATCGTTGGTTGCCTTACCTTTGTGAACTTGACGGCCGTCCCCGTCATGTTTCATTAACTCCCAGAGAATCTTACAGCTTTATCTTGATGGTCGTCCCCGTCATGATATTTTATTTTTCCAGCTAGTCGGCCGTCCCCGTCTTGGCTCTACCCTTTTATTCCCAGCATGTCGGCCGTCCCCGTCATTGCTTTATTTTCCTTCACATTTTTCCCAGCATGTCGGTCGTCCCCGTCATTGCTATTTACCCAGCAGTCGTCCTCTGCTCGACGGTCGTCCTCCGTCGCCCACCCTTTACAATATACTTTATTTGCTTTTACAATCTATGTCCCTTTTCTTCTTCATTTCTGTGAGTGCAAATTTTGGACTGTCTTTGGTATTCAACCACAAGTTATCTTGTTTGCCTGTTAAGCTGTCGCTTACATCCAGCACAGCTAACTCATGTTTGAATAGGGGCAGCTGTAAACACCCCAAATTTGCCCTCACCCATTCACACCATGGCTTGTGATCATTCTCATATGCATAAACACAATCATATCATCTCATATCTCACTTTTGATTCACTGCATAGTTTATAAGGCATCTGCACCTAGGGTTTGTGATCTGAGCAATCCCAAAGCATCTTGAATTCCAAAGGCTACCAATCAATTCAAAGGGATCCACATGTGTCCTCATATCATATTCCATCCTCTTAAAGTCAAAAATGCAGAGGAATCACAAGAACTAGGGTTTGAGTGGATGCAGAGCCAGGTTTGACTGCACAGTTGACTGAAAATTAGGGTTTTGGTTTCAGAGGCCATAACCCCAAATTTTTTGGTCATTCTTGTTTCCATTGGTCTCTATATGGTATAGGGAGTATGCATATCAATTTTCATGAAGAAATTCCATGGGGAAGTCATCTGATCAAGAGTTGACTTTTCAGGCAAGTCAGTGTAAAATCAGGGCATCTGAGGCCCCCAATGACCCAACCAATGGTTGATCTTCATCATTTTGAGTGTATATGATCTTTATTTGATCATGTAAGAAGGTTGAAGTTCATAGAAATCAAGAATTTAGGGTTTTTGCAAATGTTGACTTTTTGGGCATAGTTGACTTTTCAAGAATGCATCATTTTAGGTCACTTTTCAAGCCATGATTCTTGATCCAAAAAGGCTTCAAATGGAAAAACTTTGGTCATGAAAGTTGTAGATCTCATCTTTCCCTTTCCAAAAAGTACAAGAACATGATCAAACTCTTCTTGAATCAAAAGTTATGGCAATGCAAAGTTGGCTAAAATCATTGATTTTCAAGGCATGCCCTAAGTGAGAATTTTGCAAAATCTTGGACCAATGCATATTGCAGCCTCTAATTCATTTCAAACCAGCACATAAACTTTCTCTAAGTCCTAAAAATCAGAAATGAACCAAGAATGCCCATGGTTTCATGTTTGTTTGGACAAAGAATCACATGTGAACCAAAGTTACAACAACTTGCAAAACCACTCATAACATTTTACCAACTTGCTGCCTTGAATGCTGGACCAAGCCTAGCCTTTCCCTTCACTTTGCTGCGCAGCCCATGCCCATTGTACTTGCCTAGAGTCAAGCCATACTTGCCTTACACAAAAGGTGGACTTTATGCAAAAGTAAACATCCCAATCACCACAGGCCATGTCACATCCTCTGGCCACTTGCATTTGTTTATTGTATCCTTTAGCAAGCAAAACATAAGACAAGGCAAGGCTGAAACATCCTCATTCATCACATTCACACAAACACTCCCAATTGCAACTTGCTTCGAATCTGATTCCACAGCTTGCAAACACTCAAACTATCTTCACCATTCAACTCACCTTGCTCCATAGACCACCCAGCACCAAGAACCCAAGCCTGAAACAACCAGAATACTCCATAACCATTTCTCACCTCAGCCTGCATTTCTCTTCGAAACTTTCACCACAGCTTGCAAACACACAAACAAACACCACAGACCTTCTCCATTCATCCTCAGGATCACAAACAACCCCTCACCATGATCTGAAAGTGCCTGAAACACCATTGCCATTTCTGATCAAGCTTGAGCAGAAGCTGTCGAATCTCACTATCCAGCCAACATAAATTGTTCTAAGGCATTCAAACATCATCAAGAGGTCCTAAGGAGTGGATTGCACAAGGAGAGGTGGCCAGAAAGTTCTCAGGTTGAAAGCTCCAAATCTCAGGTAGCTCGAAATTATTTTTTCCAGAAATCATTTTTCTTGTTACAAACTTGTTCTATGTGATTCACTGATTATCCTGATGTTCTTGGTTTTGAAAATGGCTTTGATTTGAGAGTTTAATTTGTCTCTGAAACCTGCGTGCCCTAGAACTTGTTCTCTTCGATTCAGTTTGTGTAGGAAGAATAAATTTGTTTTAGGATAGGGGTTTGATTCGTGAGGATGTGAGGAACATTTCCCAGTTTTTAGATTTCATTTTTGATACGTTTTTAGGGAGTTTGAAGTTTCTCAGGGAGAGAGCTGGCCGGAGAAGACGACCGGAAGTCTTCTCCGGCAGCCTGAACGTGATTAGGGCTAATGGTCATTAATTAGTGAACTTTAAATTTGGGCCCTTGGATGCTGCTTCCCGCGCGCTAGTGAGTGGCCTGGATCTCTTTGATTATGCCCTAATCCACGTGTTAACTTAATTAATCCATAATTTGAATAATTTAATCAGAGTCAACCTGGACCCTTGGATGACGCGCGCAGTCAACCAATTTAAACTCAGAATCAATCTCATCCATCCATCCTGATTACTTCCTATTTTATTTGATTTTAATTCATTTTTATTTCAATTAACTTGCATATTTATTTTTAAATAGCAAAAATATCTTAAAAATTATGAAACTTTTTCTTTAAAGTTTTATTAATTTTTAAGACCCAAAAATATTTTTATTTTATTTTTTATCATTAAAAAAGTATTTTTAAATATTTAAAAGATTATTTTTAATTGATTAATGGGAATTAATTAATTAAAAATACTTTTAGGTATTTAAAAATTACAAAAAAATTCATGAAATGTTCTAAGACATTTAGAAACATTGTCCAACCTTCAAACCAAATTTCTTTTTTGATCTTGATGCATTTTAAGAATTTTTCATTGAATTAAATCATTTTTTATGCATTAATTTGATCCTAAGTTCAAAAATTCATTTCTGCCTATTGGAGAAGGTTGAGACATTGATTCTTCTTGCATTGTTTTGTGTTTGGCATGTAGTTTCTAGGGAAAAATGGCCATGATTTGATCTTGCATTTTCCAATTGTTTGACATTTCTTTTGTTAAGAACCCTAAAAAACCCTAATAACTTGCAAAATTCATATCTTGAGTTTGGTTGAGAGTTGAGAGTTCCCCTTTAGGCAGTGGTTTAGTATAGGTTTAGGGTTTCTTTGGGTGGCATTTTCCATTTTTTATATTAGGGTTTGTTTCTGTTTTGGATTTTGGTTTGATGTTTGATCCATGAACCCTAATTTGGGCCTTCTTTTGCATCCTTCTTGCATTCTCTTGCATAACATGACTTGTCTTTGCATTTTGTGCATTCTTGTGATTCATTTGACATCTTAAGACAAATAGAAAGCATGTTTGATCATTGCATTACATATTTGCCATGTCATTTGTCTTGTATGATTCATAACTTTCCATGCTTGTTCTGAAGGAAAATTGCGATCTAAGCGCAGCGGAAAACAAAAATTTCCTTTAGTGATCCTTACGAATGAGCATGGTCAGTGATAGAATCGTTACCTCTTTGTGGCGATTCAGATCTTTGATGCAGCGATCACAAGCGTTGATGAAGTGCAACGCCTCTACTCAGTCCACACGAACAGCTTCCGGTCACAGTGCTAGCTGCTTACAAACGGAATTATTTGAGTGAGAAAAGAGAATCAAAAACGAAATTGCATCAAGTGAAAGCTTCATCACAAGGGTTCCTTTTATAGACTCTCTTGTGGGCTGCGGGCTAAAAGCCCAATTCACATGATCCATAATAATATTATATATTATTATAATAACTATTATTATAATAAATATATTTATTTTATTATTATTTTATAACCATTATAAAATAACAATAATTATTATTATATTATCCGAATTTCTATTTTCACTTAAGTGCACCGTACCTTACGATGTTCCTTTGATTTCTCTATCTCTCATCAAACTGTCCTTATGTGTGTGACCCTGTAGGATTTCGTAACGTTGGTAATTATATTAAATTATATATTTAACATAATAAACAGTGAGCGGTATCTAGCAACACATCACTGCTACCCAAGTCACGAAAATGTCATGTGATCTGACAAAACCTTTTTCGTGATAATATATGTTTGTACAATTACCCTTTTGCCCCTATGTCTATATTGAACACAAGGCATACACTGTGTCATCCTTGTCCAGTTCAATATTGGGCCCTTAGACATTTCTCCTGTTATGCAGGATTGGCAAATTCCATCTAGGACACTCATGTCCCTCAGCATGCTTCGTGGAGTGCCCATCAACTGTCTTTATGATCATCCAGTTACGGATAATGTTTGATCAGCAATAAAGCACCCGACTCTACATCTAGGGTCCATAGTGGTTTCAGGTCGAAGGGTGGTAATACACCATTATCACCATGAGAATAACTTATGACACTTTGCATAACATACTATGTAGTATTCTCATAGCGGGTCAATCCGGTATAAATATTACTCCTAATATTTATACCTATGTCAAGACTTGATAACTCTTTATCCATGATCCATGAGATGTGATCATCAGTCTATCTTCATAATAGTCTCAATGCTTTAATGTTATCCCACTTTGCAATAAAGCTTGACTACGGATATTTTAAGAATAATGTCTTTATGTTTAATGGGATCTCATGATTAAGTCACACTTAACATTTCATTAAACAGACTAACTATTCTAGGGACTTTATTATTCTGAAAGACAAACATAATAAAGAAATGCCTTTTATTATTAAACGAATAATCCGATACAAGTACCAAAAAGTATTGGCCTCTAGGGCTTACACCAACATGTTCATGCTCCTTAGCTTGCATCATTTGCATTCATAATCTTGTATGAGCATTTCCATGTGCTGCCTTTTGCTTGTAGCACCTCATAGCATCATTTTCATCATCAACATGCTTCTGGTTTGGTCTAACATCATGTCATTTCATTTCATTTAGCATTGCATTGCATTTCTTTCTAACATTTCAGGTGGTAAGTGAACTTGGGAAGTGAATTTGCCTTCACTTCTCATAACTTTTCTTTTCATCCCTCTTGCATCCATTGCTGCATTTCTATTTGTGTATGAGTTTGAGCTTGCTCATTCTTCTTCTTCCTACTTTCTTTCTTCAAGTGACTTGACTTCTTGAATGAAGCAAGTCACTATGCTTCTCTTGATCTTGTTCATTTGCTTCCTGGTGGCTCCTTTGAAGATTTCTTCTTGCAAACCTCACAAACCTTAGGATCAACCAAGCATGACAATGAATTAGGGTTTTGATTAGTATCCCCTCATAGTTTTACCTTTGTGTCTCTCTTTGAGTCTTCTCTTCTCATCTCATAATCAGGGACTAAACCCTAAAGGCTTTAAGACTTTGTGATTAAGCTTATGCCTGCATCCTTCTCTTAGGATGGAGTGTATAACTTTAATCCTAAGTATTAAACCCTTAATGTGTTTAAATCTCTTAATCAATTCACTTAATAATCATCAAGACATCACACTTGTAACTTGGGCCTTGCATTAGGGTTCTAATTCTTCCTTAACTGGTTAAGAAGGACTAACCCTAGTGTTAATGGACAAGTCCCCCTCAAGTTGTCTTACAAGCAATAAAATTCACTTCATCATCATATCATTAATAAAAATCCACTTAATCAAAGGCTTGTTTTGTCATGAGTTTAATCCCTAATCATGGATTAAGTTGAGGAGCTTTCCTCAGCTTAAACATTCTCATCTATTATCCTTCTATTAGGATGGTGTAATGAGTCTGTTAAATCTCTGATTATGGCTTAACCTCATTACTTAACACTAAACAAAAACCACAAAAACATCTAAATAATCACAAGTAGGTTAATGATCTTAATCCTACACCAAAGGTAATTAAGTGTGAGAATCTGACTTCACACTTAAGGTATTCTCATTACCCCTAAACAGAGGGAAGATGTGGTGAGTTTACTAAATCCATTGGTTTAGGCTTAAGCTCATTAACTTATGAAAAATCCAAAAAGCAATAAAAGACTGAAAGCACAAAACAAACAATAATCGTCTCCTTCGGGATTCTTTTCTCATCATACTCACTCACAAACGAGAACTTGCTTCTTCCGTCTAATGCAAGACAGTTTGCATCTGTGCCAGACAGATCATACACTTGAGCATAGGCAAGCAAGAAGTTCATCAAGTCAATTCATCTTTCAGTCTCTTTGGGTCGAACTACGGTGTTCTGACTTCCTCATTGCACGAGAGGATACGTAGGCATAACTTAACAGTTATCGAACAAAAGTCTCTGTACATTCCCCCTCCTTCCAGCTTTACTCTTTAAGCCTCATTATCATGAGCATTTCATTCCTGATCTCACACTGACACTGTATATACTACACTTCACTTCTTTTACACTGACACCTGTACATCTTTTCCAGCTATTTTACACACAAATTGCACTGACACTACCCCTTTAAAACACAAATCTTTTAAGCGTGGATCCCGTCGAGTACGACGGACAATCTGGGTGCTAATACCTTCCCAGGTTGTAACCAACCCCCTTTCTCAGTCTCTCTGGTTCGCAACCGTCTTATCCTTCTTTTTCTAGGTCTATGCAGCATTGCCTTTCCTCCGGGATAAAAATGCCTAGCTGGCGACTCTATTCATTCTCCAGTGAGTTCACGACTGTGTGTTCTCACTGTTCCCTTCGCCGACCGTTCGCGTCTGTACCCCTATCTGACCCTGTTTCATTTATCGGGAGCGACAATTACTCCTCATCAGGAGGAAATCAAAACTATTAATCTTGGTACCGAGGAGGATTTGAAAGAAGTGAAGATTGGGGCCGGTCTGCAAGCTCCAATAAAAGAACAGCTTATCAGCATGCTTCAGGAATATGTCGACATCTTTGCTTGGTCCTATCAAGACATGCCAGGTCTAGATACAGATATTGTCATGCACAGGCTACCCTTGAAAGAAGATTGTCCTCCAGTCAAACAGAAACTATGTCGTACTCGCCCAGATATGACCATGAAGATTAAGGAAGAAGTACAAAAACAGTGGGACACCGGTTTCCTTGCTGTAACTAGTTACCCGCTGTGGTTTGCTAACATTGTACCCGTGCCTAAGAAGGATGGCAAGGTGCGTATGTGTGTGGATTACCAGGACCTGAACAGAGCTAGCCTGAAGGATGATTTCCCATTACCTCACATTGATGTATTGGTGGACAACACAGCTCAGTTCTCGGTATTTTCTTTCATGGCTTGTGATCATTCTCATATGCATAAGCACAATCATATCATCTCACATCTCATTTTTGACTCACTGGATAGTTTCTAAGGCATCTGCACCTAGGGTTTGTGATCTGAGCAATCCCAAAGCATCTTGAGCCATTCCAAAGGCCACCAATCAACTCAAAGGGGTCCATGTGTGTTCTTATGTCATATTCCATCTCCTCAAAGTCAAAAATGCAGAGGAATCATAAGAGCTAGGGTTTGAGTGGATGCAGAGCCAGGTTGAACTGCACAGTTGACTGAAAATTAGGGTTTTGGTTTCAGAGGCCATAACTCCAAAATTTTTGGTCATTCTTGTTTCCATTGGTCTCTATATGGTATAGGGAGTATGCATATCAATTTTCATGAAGAAATTCCATGGGGAAGTCATCTGATCAAGGGTTGACTTTTCAGACAAGTCAGTGCAAAATCAGGGCATCTGAGGCCCCCAATGACCCAACCAATGGGTGATCTTCATCATTTTGAGTGTATATGATCTTTATTTGATCATGGAAGAAGGTTGAAGTTCATAGAAATCAAGAATTTAGGGTTTTTGCAAATGTTGACTTTTTGGGCATAGTTGACTTTTCAAGAATGCATCATTTTAGGTCATTTTTCAAGCCATGATTCATGATCCAAAAATGCTTCAAATGGAAAAACTTTGGTCATGAAAGTTGTAGATCTCATCTTTCCCTTTTCAAAAAGTACAAGAACATGATCAAACTCTTCTTGGATCAAAAGTTATGGCAATGCAAAGTTGGCAAAAATCATTAATTTCTAAGGCATGCTTCAAATGGAAATTTTGCAAAACCTTGAACCAATGCATCATGTGACCTCTAATTCATTTCAAACCATTACACAAACATTCTCTAAGTGCTGAAAATCAGAATTGGATCAAGTTTGCCTATGGTTTGGTTTGTGTAACAAGGTTTTCTTCACATGTGAACCAAAATGTCACAAGTTGCAAAACACTCATTTCACTCCCTACCACTTGCAGCCTTGGATGCTGGACCAAGCTGACATTTCCCCCTCATCTTGCTGCGCATAGCCCATGCCTTGTACCAAGCTAGCACCTCACCATACTTTCTCTTACACAAGAGTTGACAAATTGCAAAAGTTGCCTCACCTATCCATAAAGCACATGTCAAATCAACTGACCAATGAGAGAGAGTTATGTGGACAATTTGCAAGCAAAACATAAGGGCAAGCAAGGCTGAAACTATCACATTCCACACATTCACAAAAACACTCCCATTTGCAACTTGCTTCGAATTCCTCTCCACAGCTTGCAAACACAAAAGCCTTTTCCTCCATTCAACTCACCATGTATCATTGAGTAGAAACCACCCAAAGCATAAGCCTGAAACAGCCAAAGCACCCCACTGCCATTCTTCACCCTCATTCTGCAGATTCATTCGAATCTCCCTCCCTAGCCCACAAACAGCCAAACAAACCTTGCAAAGCTTCTCCATACATCATCTGGACCATAAACCATCATTCACAGTGGCCTGAATCAGTCAGAATCACCATAGCCATTGTTGACTGAGCTTGAAGCAGGAGCTTTCGAAACTCATCAACCAGCCTACATAAATTGTTCTAAGGCATTCAAACATCATCAAGGGGTCCTAAGGAGTGGTTTGCACATAAAGAGAAGGCCAGAAAGTTCCTAAACTGAAAGCTTCAAATCTCAGGTAGCCTGAAATTTATTTTTCCAGAAATGATTTTGCTTGTTACAAACTTGTTCTATTTGTTTCACTGATCATTCTGGTACCATTGGTTTTGAAAATGGTTGAGATTTGAGCATTTAATTTGACTCTGAAACTGGTTTGCCCTAAAAATGTTTGCTTTCGATTCATGTGATTGATGAAGAATAAATTTGTTTGGGGTTAGGGTTTTGATTCAGGAGATCATGGGGTTCATTTCTATATGTTTAGATTTCACTTTTGATACGTTTTGAGGAAGATGGGAGTTTTTCAGGGGAAGTGCTCGCCGGAGAAGACGACCGGAAGTCTTCTCCGGCAGCCTGAGTGTAATTAGGGCTTAATCCAGTCATTAATGTCAGTTTGAATTTGAACCATTGATTGCGTGGAATTGTTTGACTTCGCGCGCAGATAGAAGGCCAGGATCAGTTTGATTTGCCCTAATCTCTTTCATTAGTTTAATTAATTATTAATTAGGATAATTAAGTCAGATGCAATCTCCACCCTTCATTCACGCGCCAGTCAACAGATTTGAATCCAGGACGCATCTCACCCATCCAATCTGATTACTTTTTATTTTATTTGTTTTTATTTCTTTTTATTTCATTTGTTTTGCACAATTAATTTAAAATAGCAAAAAATTCTTAAAAATTATGAAACTTTTTCTTTAAAGTTTTATTAATTTTTAAGACCCAAAAATATTTTTATTTTATTTTTTATCATTAAAAAGGTATTTTTAAATATTTAAAAGATTATTTTTAATTGATTAATGAGAATTAATTAATTAAAAATACTTTTAGGTATTTAAAAATTACAAAAAAATTCATGAAATGTTCTAAGGCATTTAGAAACATTGTCCAACCTTCAAACCAAATTTCTTTTTTGATCTTGATGCATTTTAAGAATTTTTCATTGAATTAAATCATTTTTTATGCATTATTTTGATCACATGTTTGAAAATTCATTTCTGCCTTTTGGAGAAGGTTGAGACATTGATTCTTCTTGCATTGTTTTGTGTTTAGCATGTATTTTCAAGGATAAAAAGGCCATGAATTGTTCTTGCATTTTCAAATTGTTTGGCATTTCTTTTGTTAAGAACCCTAAAAAACCCTAATAACTTAGAAAATTCATATCTTGAGTTTGGTTGAGAGTTGAGAGCTCCCCTTTGGGCAGTGGTTCATCATAGGCCTAGGGTTTCTTTGGGTGCCATTTTCCATTTTTTATCATGAGGTTTGCTTCTGTTTTGGGTTTTTGTTTGATGTTTGATCCATGAACCCTAATTTGGGCTTTCTTTTGCATCCTCCTTGCATTCCCTTGCATAACATGACTTGTCTTTGCATTTTGTGCATGCTTATGATTCATTTGACATCCTAAGACATATAGGAAGCATCTTTGATCATTGCATCTTATGTTTGCCATGTCATTTGTCTTGTATGCTTCATAACATTTCATGCTTGTTCATGCTCCTTAACTTGCATCATTTGCATTCATAATCTTGTATGAACATCTCCATGCCTTGTCTCATGTTTGCAGCATCTCATAGCATCATTATCATCATCAACATGCTCCTGGTTTGGTCTAGCATCATGCCATTTCATCTCATCTTGCATTGCATTGCATTTTCTTTCTAACATTGCAGGTGGTAAGTAAACTTGAGAAGTGGATTTGCCTTCACTTCTCATACCTTTTCTTTTCATCTCTCTTGCATCCATTGCTGCATTTCTATTTGTGTTTGAGATTGAGCTTGCTCATTCTTCTTCCTCCCACTTTCTTTCTTCAAGTGACTTGACTTCTTGAATGAAGCAAGTCATTTTGCTTCTCTTGATCTTATTCATCTACTTCCTGGTGGCTCCTTTGAGGACTTCTCTTGCAAACCTCACAAACCTTAGGATCATCCAAGCATGACAATGAATTAGGGTTTTGATTAGTATCCCCTCATAGTTTTTACCTTTGTGTCTCTCTTTGAGTCTTCTCTTCTCATCTCATAATCAGGGACTAAACCCTAAAGGCTTTAAGACTTTGTGATTAAGCTTGTGCCTGCATCCTTCTCTTAGGATGGAGTGTATAACTTTAATCCTAAGTCTTGAACCCTTAAGGTGTTTAAATCTCTTAATCAATTCATCTAATAATCATCAAGACATCACACTTGTAACTTGGGCCTTGCATTAGGGTTCTAATTCTTCCTTAATTGGTTAAGAAGGACTAACCCTAGTGTTAATGGACAAGTCCCCCTCAAGTTGTCTTACAAATCATAAAAAACACTTCATCATCATACCATTAATCTAAATAAAATCCACTTAATAAAGGCTTGTTTTGTCATGGGTTTAATCCCTAATCATGGATTAAGTTGAGGAGTCTTCCTCAGCTTAAACATTCTCATCTATTATCCTTCTTTTAGGATGGTGTAATGAGTCTGTTTAATCCTTGATTATGGCTTAACCTCATTACTCAACACTAAACAAAATCACAAAAACATCTAAATAATCACAAGTAGGTTAATGATCTTAATCCTACATCAGAAGGGTGATTAAGTGTGAGAATCTGACTTCACACTTAAGGTATTCTCATTACCCCTAATCAGAGGGAAGATGTGATGAGTTTACTAACCCATTGGTTTAGACTTAAGCTCATTATCCTATGACAAACTCCAAAAGCAATAAAAGACTGAAAATACAAAAACAAACAATAATCGTCTCCTCCGGGATTCTTTTCTCATCACCTTCACTCATAAACGAGAACTTGCTTCTCCCGTCTAATGCAAGACAGTAAGCACCTGAGCCAGACAGGTCATACACTTGAGCATTGACAAGCAAGCAGTTCACAAGTCAATTCATCCTTCAGTCTCTTTGGGTCGAACTACGGTGTTCTGACTTCCTCATTGCACGAGAGGATACGTAGGCATAACTTAACAGTTATCGAACAAAAGTCTCTGTATATTCCCCCTCTTTCCAGCCTCATTCTTTTAGCCTCATGACCTTGAGCATTTCACTCCTGTTCTTACACTGACACTTCACTTATATACTTCACTTTTCTCTTACACTAACACCTGTACATTTTGCTTTCCAGCTCTTTTACACACAAATTGCACTGACACTACCCCTTTAAAACACAAATCTTTTAAGCGTGGATCCCGTCGAGTACGACGGACAATCTGGGTGCTAATACCTTCCCAGGTTGTAACCAACCCCCTTTCTCAGTCTCTCTGGTTCACAACCGTCTTATCCATCTTTTTCTAGGCTTATGCAGCATTGCCTTTCCTCCGGGATAAAAATGCCTAGCTGGCGACTCTATTCATCTCCAGTGAGTTCACGGCTGTGCGTTCTCACTGTTCCCCTCGCCGACCGTTCGCGTCTGTACCCTTATCTGACCCTGTGTCACTTATCGGGAGCGACAGCTTGGCGACTCTGCTGGGGACCCTTATACTGCAACCAGGGCTTCTGGTTCTTTTTGTGGGTTCCTCCTAGCGCTTGTTTGATTTGTGTTTACTGGGGTGTTATGTGCTTGTATTTATTTTTGTTTATTGCTTTATGTACAGTTGCTTTACTGCTTTCTTTATTTGCATTTGTATATATCATACTGTCATGTTGCTGGCTGGATCTGTTGTTTGCTTTGGTGGGTGGGTGATTCATTGAGAGTTAAGGTCCTATACCTGGGACCTGAGTGACACCTAGGCTAGAGTGAATCATATTCTTTCCCATTCCATTTCGGTCTGGTGCGGGAATATGAAACACGGTTCAGATATGGGTTTCTTCTTGAGAACTCTGTGTTGCGGATTTCCTGCAATGCTAGGGCTATCTGGGAAGCCTGCTAAGTCTGGATGACCTTTTAGTATTGACCTTCAGAAACTGAGGTGAATTAGAGGAGGAACTTTTATGGTTATTGTAAACACTGTACCTCCGGGTTAGAAGTGTTTACACTTCTCATAACTGATCCAAGTCTGAGGATCCTTGTTTTAGAACACCACCTGTGAGGGGGTTGGGCTGTTTACAGGTTTGCAGGTACCTTGACCTCAGAATACCCTGTTACTTTGACTTTGTTAAGTGTACTCCATGTTGGACAGTTCTTGTGATTCTGAAACCCTGGACATGTGGCTCTTTATTTGAGTCCCCCACCCTGGTTACTGGATTTATAGACCTCCATCTGGATTTCTTGAACACCCATGGATCTATATCAAGGCAGTTAATCAGATCCAGCTCAGTCACAAACCCTTGCATATCATTTGCATACATACCCATTGCATCATATTAACATTTGCTTATTTGTGTTTCAGGGTATCCACCTTCATCTCTGGTTTTGGTTTTGACCCCATCTGCAGTTTTTGACCTATCTCCACCAGCACTTGCATCAGTTTGTCAGCCATATACTTCAGTTACTTGCACTAGCCAGCCAGTGGCCCACTCCTCAGCATCTTCATCAGCACTCTACTCAGTCTCCAGTGCTCATGGCTCCAAAGAAAAGCAACATCACTTATCATTTCTTCCAACCATACTTGTCAGACATCAGGAGGATCCAAACCCTGATCACTCCAGATCACATACCCTTGTTCAGGGAGAGTTATGGAGATATACTGGACATGGTTATGGATCTGGACCCTTCACAGAGGAGCCTCATCCACACCTGTATTCAATTTTATGATCCTCCATTGAGATGTTTCACCTTTCAAGACTTTCAGTTGGGTCCTCTTTTGGAAGAATACTCATCATTGACTGGTCTGCCCATCAAAAGAGAAATCCCATTCAACCCTGAAATGGTCTTTCCTAGCAATGGAGAAGTAGCAAAAGCTTTGTATCTGGAGCCTGTTTTGATTGAACAGCATATGACCTCTAAAGCTGGAATCCCTGGTTTTCATCTGGACTTCCTGATTTCTCAAGCTAGTTTGAAGGCCTCCTTGGGGGAGTGGAAAGCTGTTTGTGCTCTGTTGGCCTTAAGTGTATATGGAATTGTGTTGTTTGCAGATGAGCCCCGTTTCATTAGCAAGAATGCAATCCACTTGTTCATCCTGAAGAACCCTGTGCCAACTTTACTGGGTGATCTCTATTACTCAGTACATCAGAGAAATGAGAAGCAGAGGGGAAGATTAGTGAGGATTTGTGCTCCATTATTCCATGCTTGGCTTCTCAGGCATCTACCCAGGACAGATGCATTCCTAAATCCTCATCAGCAAAGCAACTGGGCTAAGAGGCTCACTACTCTCACTTCAGCAGACATCAGATGGTGTACTCAAAGCACCAAGGGCAGAGATATCATTACAAGCTGTGGGCACTTTCCCAATGTGCCCTTAATAGGAGTTAAAGGAAGTATCAATTACAACCCTCTGCTGTTCAGAAGGCAATTAGGCTATGCACTGGTCCATACTCCCAGGGAGCAGGACTTAGTGGAGACTCTCTACTATGAGAACAAGATTAGTTTGACTGTTGTTAGGCAGGCTGCCTGGGCCTGGGATCATGTTCAAACCAAGGGAATCACCATTCTGGGGAGGTGCAATAATGTGGCATCAGTCCAATATTATGAGTGGTCCCGTGCCAGGGCCCAATTCTCTGGAATGCCCTTTACCATAGAAGACATGCCTGAGTCATCTTCAGCAACACCCCCTGCCACTATCAGTCTGGAGGAGTTTGAGAGCTTGAAGGAAAGGAATGAGAAGTTAACCCAAGCCTTGCAGAAGACCCTCAGGGAGAGGAGTGAAGGTGTGAGGGAGATTGAGAGATTGGAGAAGTTGAGGGTGGAACACTTGACCAAGATTGAGAAGTCTGGAGATTATATCAACAAATCCAAAGCTGGTGAACAGATTCTGAAGAACGCTTGTAAAGAAGCCCAGTTTCAGAGAGCAAGAACAGACTTGTATTTGAAGGAGAGTCAGGCCAGGTGGGTCCGGATCACTGAGGCCCGTACTCTAGAAGACAAGAGAGTTCAGGACAAGATGGAACAGATGGAAAAAGCCCTGGCAGCAGCCCAGAAGGAAATATCAGAACTAAAGATCAAAGCTGGAGTGAAGAAGTCCAAAGATCAAAGTCAGAACAAGAAGTTGACTGCAGCCGTTGCAACAAGAAACCTTCTCGTCAGGAATCTCACGGAGCATCCGGCTGATCCTGTGACCGAAGCACTTCTTAAGGAAGTTCGTGAGGATGAGTTTGGCCTTGGGGTTTGATCATTTGCTTGTTGTTATTCCTTTTCATGTACTTTTGTTTTTGTGATGTATTTTGACCCCTTAGAGGGCTGGTGTTGTAAAAAGAACAAATTGTATTACTTCGCCTTTTGTAATATATTTGTGTTAGTTTCCATCTGGGTTACTTCAAGAGCAACTTCAACAGCAGCATCTTCAAGGGTCTGGACGGGTCAAAACTGAATACCAAACCGGATACCTTGAGAGCAAATAAGCATAACTGCATTGCATACTAACCCTTTTGTTTGTTTTGTAGGTTTTTGTTACTAACCTCTGTTGTGATATTCAGGAATTATTGCTCGCCGCCGGGTATTTCCTCTCAACAGGCCTCACAGGTACCCAACTAGAAACAACCTTCCGGGAATCCAGATGGATCAGATGCAGCAAGACCTTACGGAGGTCAGAAACCAGATGGCCAACGAAAGGTTGGAGATGAGAACTCAGATAACACAGTTCATGGAAGTGATGAACAACTTAGCTCAAAGCCAGGAGAGGCTCAGAACTTTGGTAGAAGGGAGGAATCAAGAGGAGCCCCATGCGGGTACTGCTGGCACAAGTAACAACGAGAGGGTCCAACCTCATGTCAATCCCCCAGTTTTTGGACCCCATCTCCATCCAGAGGCCAACATCCCAGTCAACATTCAAGGGACAGCCACGGCAGCCAGAGTACTTCAAGAAGATCCTCAGGAGGACCAGTATACAGTGATGGGTGCTGGAGAG
Source organism: Lathyrus aphaca (assembly GCA_963966055.1). Taxonomy (NCBI): domain Eukaryota; kingdom Viridiplantae; phylum Streptophyta; class Magnoliopsida; order Fabales; family Fabaceae; genus Lathyrus; species Lathyrus aphaca. The sequence continues at coordinate 317,253,438 of OZ014522.1, forward strand.
GAAACTTATGATAGACGATTGGAAGAAATAGCTGAGAAGTTGAGATCACTGGAGTCTCAAAACTCTTTGGGGTTCGACGTCATGGACATGGGATTGGTAGAAGGGGTCAGGATTCCCCATAAGTTCAAGCCTCCTTGTTTCGAAAAGTATAATGGGACTTCATGCCCCCGAACTCATTTGCAATCATTTCTGGGAAGGCTGAAGGCCTATACAATGGATGAGAAATTGTGGATGTTCTATTTTGAAGATAGCTTGACTGGAGCTTCGAGGGAGTGGTATTCCCATCTGACAAGAGCAACAATTAGATGCTGGAAGGACCTGGCAGAGGCCTTCATCAGACAGTATCAGTATAATCTAGATATGGCACCCAACAGGACCCTCCTAATGGGAATGTCACAGTCTTCGAGGGAGAGTTTCCGAGAGTATGCCCAAAGGTGGAGGCAACTGGCTGCTGCTGTTCAACCACCAATGTCTGAGAGAGAAATGGCAGACATGTTTATGAACACTCTCCAGGGAACGTATATTGACAGGTTAGCTGCTTTCTCTTCCACCAGCTTCGCAGATGTTGTCATAGCTGGGGAGAGAATTGAAAGCCTGTTGAAAATGGGTAAGATCTCTGATAATGGTGCCAGTTCGTCCAGTGGTACAAGAAAGCCTTTTGCAGGCCCGAGAAGAACTGGCGAGACCAATGCCATTCACACCAACAGGGGTAGGCCCCAATATGCTCAGAGGTCAATAGCAGCAGTCACCATCCTTGCTCCAGCTCATCCTCAGCCAGTCTATCAACCTCCTCAACAAAACTTCCAACAACAGCCTCAGTATCAGCAGAATCAGTATCCCCCAAGGAACTACAACAACCACAACTCCAACAACAACAATCAACAGAGGCCATTCCAACAAAGGCCATCCCAAGCTAACAGAGTGATTGACCCGATCCCAATGCCGTATGTTGCCTTGCTGCCACAACTTCTGAAACTCAACCTGGTTGAGCTAAGAACGTTGGCACCTCCGGATCCCAACAGTCTACCAAGGAACTATGACTCCAATGCTAGGTGTGCTTTTCACTCGAACGCACCTGGTCACAGTACAGAAAGATGCAGAGCTCTGCATATGAAGGTACAAGACTTGGTAGACTCCAAGGCTCTGAACTTTGCACCTCCGCCCAATGTCAATAAAAACCCTATGCCAAACCATGGTGGTCCCCGAGTTAATGCTATTGAAGAAGACCAACCGTCTTATTTAATAACCAGTGTGGATCAGATCAGGACACCATTGGTGGAAATCAAAGCTCAACTCCGTGAAAACCAGATATTTCCAGGGTGTGAACTAGGGTGTCCCTACTGTAATATTTCATGGAATGGGTGTGAGGACCTGAGGAATGGCATTGACAGCCTTATTCAGAGTGGCCTGCTACAGATCACTACATCATTTCCGACAAACCCAACAACTTCATCAGCAACGGTTTCAGACCCTCCTGCAAATGCAGCAACTATTGTTCCCGACAATTCATCAGCACCATCAGCAAGTACTTCATCTGTCCTCCCAAATGATCAGTTTTCAACAGTTTCTCCTGCTACAACTTCAGCTTCATTCCATTTCGAATCTCCATCAACAACAACAACAGTTCTTCCAACGGTACCTCCTACAACACCAGCAATCAATCATGAAGATGTCTCTACTGTTACCATATTCTATGATCCTGAAAATAATTCCGCCTACCATTCAGAAGGTGCTGCTCCTGCCAGAGCACCAGTTACAATCTTTTATGATCCACAAACAATTACAGTCCCTTCAGCAGCAGCAATCAGTCCAGTCACTGTCACGGTGCCTGGACCAGTACCATATGAAAGCAATAGGGCCATCCCTTGGCACTATGGCTCTGACTTGTATTGCGAAGGAAAAAGAATCACTCTTGAAACATCAACACCTGCACCACAAGTAGATAATGTGGGGGGAGGCGGAGGCTTCACTCGAAGCGGACGTCTCTTTGCTTCACAAGTTCAAAGACCTACTGCCGAAGCAGAAACTGCTGCCAAGGCAAAGGGAAAAGGCCCGGTGCAGGAAGATTCAGCTGCCAAAGAAACCCTGAAGACTCCATTCGATCAGGAAGTTGATGAGTTTATGCGAATCATCAAAAAGAGTGATTACAAAATTGTGGATCAACTTCACCAGACGCCATCCAAAATCTCTATCCTCTCACTGCTTATGTGCTCCGAAGCCCATCGGAATGCACTGCTTAAAGTCCTGCACGCAGCTTACGTGCCTGAGGAGATTACTGTCAACCAATTGGAAACCGTGGTTGGAAATGTTACTGCTAGCAATGGGCTAGGGTTTACCAATTCTGACTTGACAGCGGATGGCCGCAACCACAACAAAGCCTTGCACATAACCATGGAATGCAAAGGAGCTGTCCTTTCTCATGTGCTGGTGGACACAGGTTCTTCCCTGAATGTCTTACCAAAGAAGGCTCTGGTGAAGTTAGAATATGATGGATTGGCATTGAGACCCAGCAACCTGGTGGTACGAGCCTTTGATGGTTCGAAGAGGTCGGTTCTGGGAGAGATTGAGCTGCCTGTGACAATTGGCCCACAGACTTTTAAAACTATCTTTTATGTGATGGACATTCAGCCCGCCTACAGCTGTTTGTTGGGTAGACCCTGGATTCACGCCGCCGGCGCAATAACGTCTACCCTTCATAAAAAGTTAAAATTTGAGTGGGAAGGCCAAGTTGTCACAATCTGTGGAGAAGAGGATATTTTCGTTAGCCATCTGGCTACCTACAAATACATTGAGATGGATGGGGAGATCCATGAAACGATGAGCCAAGGTTTTGAAGCCTTGAATGTCAATGAAGCATCTGCTGTATCTGGAATCTCCATGTCATCATACCAACAAGCCCGGAAGGTTGTTGAAGAAGGAACTGCCCTAGGCTGGGGCAAGGTCTTAGCTGTGGAGGAGAAGAAGGACAAATTTGGGTTGGGTTACAGACCAACTCAACATCAAGCAAAGGCTGCTGCAGAGCCTGGTTTTGTCAGTGGGGGGATGCTCACCCCCGATGCTATCAACTGTCTGGAAGACGAGCTGGAAGAGGAGCGCAATCTGGAGAATTGGATTCGTCCGAAGATCCCGGGGAGCAGTGTCCCGAACTGGTCTTCCCAGGAAATTATAAGAGTTACTCAAGCAGAGTAATTATTATTTCCTGTATTTTTATAAGCATGCATCAAAGTCTTGCATCTTGCCCAAGATGACAAGACTCATTTTGTAACCAGGGCCATCTGTACTTTTGTGCAAACAAGATTAAATTAATGAAATATCAGACATCTTTTTGCAAACGAGTCTTTTTCTTTTCTGCTCACTGTTTTTCCATTTTTCTTTTTGTACAAAAATAAATGGCGGTGTTTTCAAAATGATAACTTCATTTCACTTTTTTCTAAAGCAAGATTAAAATCAATCACTAAAAAGAACCAACTCAACCCTTGCAGAGAGTGCCTTCCAGACAGCACCGACAACAGCACGGCTATGACATCGTATGACTTTGACAATCCAATCAATCAAGCTGATGAAGGGGTTGATGAAGAATATGAGCTTCCTGAAGAGCTAGCCAGGTTGTTAAGACAAGAGGAAAAGGTTATTACCCCTCACCAGGAGGAGGTTGAAGTGATCAATCTTGGTACGGAGGAAGACGTGAAAGAGGTTAAAATAGGGGCCTGCCTGCAAGACTCAGTCAAGAGACAACTGACAGATCTGCTTCAAGAGTATGTTGATGTGTTTGCTTGGTCGTATCAAGATATGCCAGGGTTGGACACCGACATTGTTGTGCACAAGCTGCCTCTGAGGGAAGAATGCCCACCAGTGAAACAGAAGCTGCGCCGAACTCGCCCAGACATGGCTATGAAAATCAAGGAAGAGGTACAAAAGCAATGGGACGCCGGGTTCCTTGCTGTGACTAGCTACCCGCCGTGGGTTGCTAATATAGTACATGTGCCTAAGAAGGACGGCAAAGTAAGAATGTGTGTTGATTACCGGGATCTGAACAGAGCCAGCCCGAAAGATGACTTCCCATTACCTCACATTGACGTATTGGTGGATAACACGGCTCAGTTCTCGGTATTCTCCTTCATGGATGGATTTTCAGGATATAATCAGATCAAGATGTCACCTGAAGACATGGAGAAGACAACATTCATCACACCTTGGGGCACGTTCTGTTACAAAGTGATGCCATTCGGACTGAAGAATGCTGGTGCAACATACCAACGGGCTATGGTGACATTATTCCACGATATGATCCACAAAGAAATAGAATGTTACGTGGATGATATGATCGCCAAGTCCCTTACAGAGGAAGATCACCTGGTAAATCTGCTCAAGTTATTCAAGCGTCTGAGGAAATACCAATTGAAGCTGAACCCCAACAAATGCACATTCGGGGTGCGATCCGGTAATCTGCTGGGCTTTATTGTAAGCGAGAAAGGGATTGAGGTTGACCCTGATAAGGTCAAGGCTATTCAAGAGATGCCTGCACCGAAGACAGAAAAGGAAGTCCGAGGGTTCTTAGGTCGATTGAACTATATTTCACGGTTCATATCTCACCTTACAGCAACCTGTGAACCCTTGTTCAAGTTGCTAAGAAAGGAACAAACGGTCAGGTGGAACGAAGACTGCCAGAAGGCTTTTGACAAGATCAAGGAGTATTTACAAGAACCTCCAATTCTCATGCCGTCAGTTGAAGGAAGACCTCTAATTATGTACTTGACAGTATTAGAAGAGTCGATGGGGTGTGTGTTGGGCCAGCATGACGAGTCTGGTCGAAAAGAGTATGCAATATACTACCTAAGCAAAAAGTTTACCGACTGTGAACAACGTTATTCACTGCTCGAGAAAACTTGCTGTGCTTTAGCGTGGGCTGCTCGCCGACTGAGACAGTATATGTTGACCCACACTACCTTATTAATCTCAAAAATGGATCCAGTTAAGTACATTTTCGAGAAGCCAGCTCTTACCGGACGGGTTGCAAGATGGCAAATGATCCTTACAGAATACGACATACAGTACACATCTCAGAAAGCCATCAAGGGCAGTGTACTATCTGAATATCTTGCTGAGCAACCCATTGATGACTACCAGCCTATGAGGTTTGACTTCCCTGATGAAGACATCATGTTCATTAAAGCAAAAGATCATGAAGAGCCTGTTCACACTGAAGGGCCCGACCCGGAAGAAGAATGGACTATGATGTTTGACGGGGCTGTTAACATGAATGGTCGCGGTGTTGGTGCAGTACTCATTACACCAAAGGGGGTTCACATGCCTTTCTCGGCAAAACTCACTTTCAACTGCACTAACAACGAAGCTGAATACGAAGCTTGCATTATGGGTCTTGAGGAAGCCATTGACCTCAGGATCAAGACATTGACCGTATTCGGAGATTCAGCTTTGGTAGTCAATCAAACCAACGGGAAATGGTACACCCACCAAGATCATCTGATACCTTACAGGGATTATACAAGGAGGTTATTGACTTTCTTCAAAACAGTCAAGCTTGAGTATATCCCTCGAGACGAGAATCAGTTTGCAGATGCTCTTGCTACCATTTCATCCATGATCAAAGTTCAAACGGCTAACTTTGTACCCCAGATTTCAGTGTCTAGACTTGATAGACCAGCATATGTATTCGCAGCGGATGTTGTAAAAGATGATAAGCCTTGGTTCCACGACATTAAGTGCTTCTTGGAGGATCAGACATACCCACCTGGGGCATCTTCCAATGATAAGAAGACTTTAAGAAGGCTTGCTGGTAGTTTCTTTCTGAACGCTGATGGGTCTTTATACAAGAGGAACTTTGACATGGTACTCCTCAGATGTGTTGACAAGACGGAAGCAGATTTGCTGATGCATGAAGTGCACGAAGGATCTTTTGGTACCCATGCAGGAGGGCATGCCATGGCTAAAAAGTTGTTAAGATCAGGCTATTACTGGATCACAATGGATGCAGACTGTTGTGCCTACGCCAGAAAATGCCATAAATGCCAGATCTATGCAGATAAGGTGCATGTGCCTCCCAATCCTTTGAACATCATGTCTTCACCATGGCCCTTTGCCATGTGGGGCATTGATATGATTGGCAAGATTGAGCCAACTGCTTCAAATGGTCACAGATTCATCCTGGTCGCCATCGACTATTTCACCAAGTGGGTTGAAGCAGCCTCATATGCAAACGTTACTAGGCAAGTGGTAGCCAGATTTCTGAAGAGAGATATCATCTGTCGGTATGGAGTGCCCGAGCGAATCATTACTGATAATGGTTCCAACTTGAACAACAAAATGATGGCAGAGCTGTGCCGGGACTTCAAGATCCAACATCACAATTCTTCTCCTTACAGGCCAAAGATGAATGGCGCTGTTGAGGCAGCTAACAAGAATATCAAGAAGATTGTGCAGAAGATGGTAATCACTTACAGAGACTGGCATGAAATGCTACCGTTTGCCTTGCATGGGTACCGCACGTCAATCAGAACGTCCACTGGGGCAACACCGTACCAACTTGTATATGGTATGGAAGCAGTCCTACCTGTTGAAGTTGAATTACCCTCTCTACGGGTATTGATGGATGTTAAACTGAGTGAAGCAGAATGGGTTCGGTCCCGATACGAACAACTGAGTCTGATCGAAGAGAAGAGATTGGCTGCAATCTGCCATGGACAGCTATATCAGAAGAGAATGAAGAAGGCCTTCGATCAGAAAGTCAGGCACCGAGAGTACCAAGTAGGAGATCTTGTGCTGAAAAGAATCCTCCCTCCTCATACAGACCACAGGGGCAAATGGACTCCAAATTATGAAGGACCATTTGTTGTAAAGAAAGTTTTCTCTGGTGGAGCACTGATGCTCAGCACCATGGATGGTGAAGATTTCCCATCCCCTGTGAATTCAGATGCAGTTAAAAAATACTTCGCATAAAATGACCCGCTGGACATAAAAACAGAATGTAAGTCCAGGCAAGAATAGGGCATCCCGGCGAGTCAAAAACAGAATAAAAGACTCGGGCAAAAGTAAGGGAAAATAAACAAAAAAATGTACACCCGCTGAGTTGAAAAGCCGCATTGGACAACTCAGGCAAAAATGGGTATCCCGATGGATTGAAAACCCGAAAGGGCGATCCATGCAAAATAAGGGAATAAGCGAACAACTGCATTCTGAATTCGTCTGTATCGCTTACAACTTAGAAAGCTTCGACGGAATCAAGCTTCAATCAGAATCAACTTTCTTCAGAAAGCAAGACGAGAAGAACGTCATTGTCATACGAGTCATAGCAGGAGAGGAAGCTCCTCAAAGCGTCGCCAACACTGCCAGCATTTTGTTTCTCCATTTGTAACAATCTCCTCATTTCAGGGGATTTGTTTCTTTGACTGTATCTCGCCAATTCAGAGCACATGAATTAATAAAATCAGATTTTCGGTCATGTTTCGTTTTTTACATTTATGTTTTGCAAAGAGTTGTCTGATATCTCTAAAAATACAATTGCATAAGTACAGATGCCTTTCTCTAAAAATAAAAAAAAAACACATGCTTACAGGGAATGTGATTATTCTCGAAAGTACTTAACTCCTATGACGGAATCCAGTAAGGGATACCTCGGGACCTTTTGTACGTTTCCTTACCTTTGCAGGATTGCAGGTATCCAGAACGCAACCTGGGGCATGCAGGTTACGTCTCAGCAAGTTGGCGAATCATTATCAACTCGGTCTATCTTCCACGTGGCACTGGAGAGTGCCCACTTCCCCAGCAAAGTTGCCAAATCAACACACACTCAATCTCGGCATCCGAAATGCTCTATCCCCAGCCGAGTGGCCTCTTGTTGCTCTCCCCAGCTGAATTGCCTCTCACAACTCCCCAGCCGAGTTGCCATGTCATCCTCAGCTGAATACAGAAGTCAGGGAATCATCTCCCCACAGAATCTTCAGCCTCTATCCAGAAGAGCAACGCATGAGGAGATCACGACAGAGTGAAGAAAGCTTCTACAAACCCCAGCTGGGTCCCGTATTACAAGGATATGCCAATCAGTGACATATATCCCCAAGCAAATGCATCTTATTAGATCTACCAGTGATCTCATCCCCAGCTGGGAGGTCCATTTCCAACAGATCGACCAGAGACCTTCGCAGTGACGGGATCCGAATCCCAGTGTGGTATCTTTGCATAATCATGGCATTTGCATCATACTATCCCCAGAGCGTAGCATTCTGTCTAATACGGAGCATTACGGCAAAAAAATCAAACGCATAGCATAATCATAAGCCATGTTATGAATTAACACTTGTGAATAATAACTGTTCATCACCATTGTACAGAAATCCCCCAGAGTCCCCGGCAAAAGCAGCTGCCCTTCCAAATCACAAACACCAGTATATACACCTTTTGGCACCCGTCCGTGTCATCACTCCCCAGTAAAGTCGCCTGAACACTCTTTACAAACAAAATCACCCGTACTACAAGTATTTCCTGACACCCGTCCGTGTCAAGTCACCAGCAGAAAGCCAAAGACATCCTCTTTGCACTCACATATACTTGTATATACACCCTTTTTGACACCCGTCCGTGTCATATCCCCAGCGCAGTCGCGTACACTTTCATCAACCCACACACTTGTTAATATTATACTTTTCTCTCTTGACACTCGTCCGTGTCACTCTCCCCAGCAGATAAACACTCATCAATACAATACTCACTACTCATGGTACGCTTATACAGATACTCGTCCGTATCTTGTATACATCATCACTCATAACCCCACAGATTCGGCAGTAGTCCTTGTTCTTTGTTAACCAGTTGGTACTCGTCCGTACCATCATCTCAGAACATTGCGTCTAGTGTTTGTTTCTACATGATACTCGTCCGTATCATAGTCTTAGGGATGCTCGTCCGCATCTTTAATCCATACACCGTGTCAAACACTTATGTCTTCTTGAATATAGATACTCGTTCGTGTCTATTATTCCCCAGAAGAGTCCTTTCAGATGCAACACTCGTCCGTGTTCTTTGTTAACCAGTTGATACTCGCCCGTATCATCATCTCTGAACATGTGTCAGTTTGTTTCTACATGATACTCGTCCGTATCATAGTCTTAAGGATGCTAGTCCGCATCTTTAATCTATACACAATACCCAAACACTTATACCTTTCCTTTCTTGGTTATAAACACTCGTCCGTGTTTACATTATCCCCAGTAGATCGCCAACAAATTTTCTTTTTATCTAACACTCGTCCTGTGTTATGATACCTTTGAGAGCAGCCGTACCCTGCTGAGTGGTCGTCCTCCACTTCTTGATGGTCGTCCTCCATCATGCTCATCCGATGGCCGTCCCCATCGTTGATTTTAGCAGCCGTCCCCTGCTAGGTGGTCGTCCTCCACCTTTTGATGATCGTCCTTCATCATTTTATCCAATGGCCGTCCCCATTGTTGATTTTGGTTATCTAACACTCGTCCTGTGTCATGATAACCCTGAGAGCAGCCGTACCCTGCTGAGTGGTCGTCCTCCACTTCTTGATGGTTGTCCTCCATCATGCTCGTCCGATGGCCGTCCCCATCGTTGACCTTTTCTATCCGATGGTCGTCCCCATCGTTGATATTTTCGGCAGCCGTACCCTGCCAGGTGGTCGTCCTCCACCTTTGATGGTCGTCCCCATCATTTTTTCTTTTATACCCAACAGAGCAGCCGTACCCTGCTAGGTGATCGTCCTTCACCTTTGATGGCCGTACCCCATCATCTGTTTATTTCATTTATTCTTTAACCCGATGGCCGTCCCCGTCGTGGTCCCTTTTCCTTTTTAGCCCGATGGCCGTCCCCATCGTTGGTTACTTGACCTTTATGAACTTGATGGCCGTCCCCGTCATGTTTCATTAATCCCCAGAGAACTTTGCAGCTTTATCTTGATGGCCGTCCCCATCATAATATCCTATTTTCCCCAGCTAGTCGGCCGTCCCCGTCTTAGCTTTACTTGTTTTTCCCCAGCTAGTCGGCCGTCCCCGTCTTAGCTTTACTTGTTTTTCCCCAGCTAGTCGGTCGTCCCCGTCTTAGCTTTACTTTTTATCCCCAGCATGTCGGCCGTCCCCGTCATCGCTTTATTTCCTGCACTTTACCAGCATGTCGGCCGTCCCCGTCATCGCTTTGCTTCACATACCACTTTACCCAGCAGTCTTCCTCTGCTCGACGGTCGTCCTCCGTCGCCCACACTTTACAATATACTTTATTTTGCCTTTACAATCTATATCCCTTTTCTTCTTCATTCTGTGAGTGCAAATTTTGGACTGTCTTTGGTATTCAACCACAAGTTATCTTGTTTGGCCTGTTAAGCCGTCGCTTACATCCTGCACAGCTAACTCATGTTTGAATAGGGGCAGCTGTAAACACCCCAAATTTGCCCTCACCCATTCACACCATGGCTTGTGATCATTCTCATATGCATAAGCACAATCATATCATCTCACATCTCATTTTTGACTCACTGGATAGTTTCTAAGGCATCTGCACCTAGGGTTTGTGATCTGAGCAATCCCAAAGCATCTTGAGCCATTCCAAAGGCCACCAATCAACTCAAAGGGGTCCATGTGTGTTCTTATGTCATATTCCATCTCCTCAAAGTCAAAAATGCAGAGGAATCATAAGAGCTAGGGTTTGAGTGGATGCAGAGCCAGGTTGAACTGCACAGTTGACTGAAAATTAGGGTTTTGGTTTCAGAGGCCATAACTCCAAAATTTTTGGTCATTCTTGTTTCCATTGGTCTCTATATGGTATAGGGAGTATGCATATCAATTTTCATGAAGAAATTCCATGGGGAAGTCATCTGATCAAGGGTTGACTTTTCAGACAAGTCAGTGCAAAATCAGGGCATCTGAGGCCCCCAATGACCCAACCAATGGGTGATCTTCATCATTTTGAGTGTATATGATCTTTATTTGATCATGGAAGAAGGTTGAAGTTCATAGAAATCAAGAATTTAGGGTTTTTGCAAATGTTGACTTTTTGGGCATAGTTGACTTTTCAAGAATGCATCATTTTAGGTCATTTTTCAAGCCATGATTCATGATCCAAAAATGCTTCAAATGGAAAAACTTTGGTCATGAAAGTTGTAGATCTCATCTTTCCCTTTTCAAAAAGTACAAGAACATGATCAAACTCTTCTTGGATCAAAAGTTATGGCAATGCAAAGTTGGCAAAAATCATTAATTTCTAAGGCATGCTTCAAATGGAAATTTTGCAAAACCTTGAACCAATGCATCATGTGACCTCTAATTCATTTCAAACCATTACACAAACATTCTCTAAGTGCTGAAAATCAGAATTGGATCAAGTTTGCCTATGGTTTGGTTTGTGTAACAAGGTTTTCTTCACATGTGAACCAAAATGTCACAAGTTGCAAAACACTCATTTCACTCCCTACCACTTGCAGCCTTGGATGCTGGACCAAGCTGACATTTCCCCCTCATCTTGCTGCGCATAGCCCATGCCTTGTACCAAGCTAGCACCTCACCATACTTTCTCTTACACAAGAGTTGACAAATTGCAAAAGTTGCCTCACCTATCCATAAAGCACATGTCAAATCAACTGACCAATGAGAGAGAGTTATGTGGACAATTTGCAAGCAAAACATAAGGGCAAGCAAGGCTGAAACTATCACATTCCACACATTCACAAAAACACTCCCATTTGCAACTTGCTTCGAATTCCTCTCCACAGCTTGCAAACACAAAAGCCTTTTCCTCCATTCAACTCACCATGTATCATTGAGTAGAAACCACCCAAAGCATAAGCCTGAAACAGCCAAAGCACCCCACTGCCATTCTTCACCCTCATTCTGCAGATTCATTCGAATCTCCCTCCCTAGCCCACAAACAGCCAAACAAACCTTGCAAAGCTTCTCCATACATCATCTGGACCATAAACCATCATTCACAGTGGCCTGAATCAGTCAGAATCACCATAGCCATTGTTGACTGAGCTTGAAGCAGGAGCTTTCGAAACTCATCAACCAGCCTACATAAATTGTTCTAAGGCATTCAAACATCATCAAGGGGTCCTAAGGAGTGGTTTGCACATAAAGAGAAGGCCAGAAAGTTCCTAAACTGAAAGCTTCAAATCTCAGGTAGCCTGAAATTTATTTTTCTAGAAATGATTTTGCTTGTTACAAACTTGTTCTATTTGTTTCACTGATCATTCTGGTACCATTGGTTTTGAAAATGGTTGAGATTTGAGCATTTAATTTGACTCTGAAACTGGTTTGCCCTAAAAATGTTTGCTTTCGATTCATGTGATTGATGAAGAATAAATTTGTTTGGGGTTAGGGTTTTGATTCAGGAGATCATGGGGTTCATTTCTATATGTTTAGATTTCACTTTTGATACGTTTTGAGGAAGATGGGAGTTTTTCAGGGGAAGTGCTCGCCGGAGAAGACGACCGGAAGTCTTCTCCGGCAGCCTGAGTGTAATTAGGGCTTAATCCAGTCATTAATGTCAGTTTGAATTTGAACCATTGATTGCGTGGAATTGTTTGACTTCGCGCGCAGATAGAAGGCCAGGATCAGTTTGATTTGCCCTAATCTCTTTCATTAGTTTAATTAATTATTAATTAGGATAATTAAGTCAGATGCAATCTCCACCCTTCATTCACGCGCCAGTCAACAGATTTGAATCCAGGACGCATCTCACCCATCCAATCTGATTACTTTTTATTTTATTTGTTTTTATTTCTTTTTATTTCATTTGTTTTGCACAATTAATTTAAAATAGCAAAAAATTCTTAAAAATTATGAAACTTTTTCTTTAAAGTTTTATTAATTTTTAAGACCCAAAAATATTTTTATTTTATTTTTTATCATTAAAAAGGTATTTTTAAATATTTAAAAGATTATTTTTAATTGATTAATGAGAATTAATTAATTAAAAATACTTTTAGGTATTTAAAAATTACAAAAAAATTCATGAAATGTTCTAAGGCATTTAGAAACATTGTCCAACCTTCAAACCAAATTTCTTTTTTGATCTTGATGCATTTTAAGAATTTTTCATTGAATTAAATCATTTTTTATGCATTATTTTGATCACATGTTTGAAAATTCATTTCTGCCTTTTGGAGAAGGTTGAGACATTGATTCTTCTTGCATTGTTTTGTGTTTAGCATGTATTTTCAAGGATAAAAAGGCCATGAATTGTTCTTGCATTTTCAAATTGTTTGGCATTTCTTTTGTTAAGAACCCTAAAAAACCCTAATAACTTAGAAAATTCATATCTTGAGTTTGGTTGAGAGTTGAGAGCTCCCCTTTGGGCAGTGGTTCATCATAGGCCTAGGGTTTCTTTGGGTGCCATTTTCCATTTTTTATCATGAGGTTTGCTTCTGTTTTGGGTTTTTGTTTGATGTTTGATCCATGAACCCTAATTTGGGCTTTCTTTTGCATCCTCCTTGCATTCCCTTGCATAACATGACTTGTCTTTGCATTTTGTGCATGCTTATGATTCATTTGACATCCTAAGACATATAGGAAGCATCTTTGATCATTGCATCTTATGTTTGCCATGTCATTTGTCTTGTATGCTTCATAACATTTCATGCTTGTTCATGCTCCTTAACTTGCATCATTTGCATTCATAATCTTGTATGAACATCTCCATGCCTTGTCTCATGTTTGCAGCATCTCATAGCATCATTATCATCATCAACATGCTCCTGGTTTGGTCTAGCATCATGCCATTTCATCTCATCTTGCATTGCATTGCATTTTCTTTCTAACATTGCAGGTGGTAAGTAAACTTGAGAAGTGGATTTGCCTTCACTTCTCATACCTTTTCTTTTCATCTCTCTTGCATCCATTGCTGCATTTCTATTTGTGTTTGAGATTGAGCTTGCTCATTCTTCTTCCTCCCACTTTCTTTCTTCAAGTGACTTGACTTCTTGAATGAAGCAAGTCATTTTGCTTCTCTTGATCTTATTCATCTACTTCCTGGTGGCTCCTTTGAGGACTTCTCTTGCAAACCTCACAAACCTTAGGATCATCCAAGCATGACAATGAATTAGGGTTTTGATTAGTATCCCCTCATAGTTTTTACCTTTGTGTCTCTCTTTGAGTCTTCTCTTCTCATCTCATAATCAGGGACTAAACCCTAAAGGCTTTAAGACTTTGTGATTAAGCTTGTGCCTGCATCCTTCTCTTAGGATGGAGTGTATAACTTTAATCCTAAGTCTTGAACCCTTAAGGTGTTTAAATCTCTTAATCAATTCATCTAATAATCATCAAGACATCACACTTGTAACTTGGGCCTTGCATTAGGGTTCTAATTCTTCCTTAATTGGTTAAGAAGGACTAACCCTAGTGTTAATGGACAAGTCCCCCTCAAGTTGTCTTACAAATCATAAAAAACACTTCATCATCATACCATTAATCTAAATAAAATCCACTTAATAAAGGCTTGTTTTGTCATGGGTTTAATCCCTAATCATGGATTAAGTTGAGGAGTCTTCCTCAGCTTAAACATTCTCATCTATTATCCTTCTTTTAGGATGGTGTAATGAGTCTGTTTAATCCTTGATTATGGCTTAACCTCATTACTCAACACTAAACAAAATCACAAAAACATCTAAATAATCACAAGTAGGTTAATGATCTTAATCCTACATCAGAAGGGTGATTAAGTGTGAGAATCTGACTTCACACTTAAGGTATTCTCATTACCCCTAATCAGAGGGAAGATGTGATGAGTTTACTAACCCATTGGTTTAGACTTAAGCTCATTATCCTATGACAAACTCCAAAAGCAATAAAAGACTGAAAATACAAAAACAAACAATAATCGTCTCCTTCGGGATTCTTTTCTCATCACCTTCACTCATAAACGAGAACTTGCTTCTCCCGTCTAATGCAAGACAGTAAGCACCTGAGCCAGACAGGTCATACACTTGAGCATTGACAAGCAAGCAGTTCACAAGTCAATTCATCCTTCAGTCTCTTTGGGTCGAACTACGGTGTTCTGACTTCCTCATTGCACGAGAGGATACGTAGGCATAACTTAACAGTTATCGAACAAAAGTCTCTGTATATTCCCCCTCTTTCCAGCCTCATTCTTTTAGCCTCATGACCTTGAGCATTTCACTCCTGTTCTTACACTGACACTTCACTTATATACTTCACTTTTCTCTTACACTAACACCTGTACATTTTGCTTTCCAGCTCTTTTACACACAAATTGCACTGACACTACCCCTTTAAAACACAAATCTTTTAAGCGTGGATCCCGTCGAGTACGACGGACAATCTGGGTGCTAATACCTTCCCAGGTTGTAACCAACCCCCTTTCTCAGTCTCTCTGGTTCGCAACCGTCTTATCCATCTTTTTCTAGGCTTATGCAGCATTGCCTTTCCTCCGGGATAAAAATGCCTAGCTGGCGACTCTATTCATCTCCAGTGAGTTCACGGCTGTGCGTTCTCACTGTTCCCCTCACCGACCGTTCGCGTCTGTACCCTTATCTGACCCTGTGTCACTTATCGGGAGCGACAATTGCGAGTCAGAAATATGTTGATGGCGTGTACGTCTATGAACTGGTTTGGATTAGGGAACAAAACTAAGCCATAGATCAATAGGGCTAGGATATCCTCAAAAGCATCATAGCTCATAGCCTTCAAGAATACTTGAGCTTTCTCCATCAATACCTTAGCAAGAATACCCTTAACACTGCTTCTCATTTCTAGGACAATGTCTGATTTCTTCAATTGTAAGGCTGCAACAATGACTTCAGGTTTAGGATCTTTCTCTAACCCTGTGAAGGGTCTCTGATCAAGAATAGGTATACCCAGTAGTTTGGAGAACTCTTCCATTGTAGGAACCAGCTGATAGTCGGGGAATGTGAAGCAATGATGTTTAGGATCAAAGAACTGAAATAGGACACTCATCATGTCTTCATTGAACCCTGAAGTGACTAGATCTAGTAGGTGACCATGCTTCTTGATGAATTGGGAGTTCTCAGAAACTTTAGAGACCAATTCTTTAAGCTTAGAAGGTATCCCTACAAAGTTGATCCGGATAGTATTCCTACGAGCAGAAGCCATGACCTGCAACAAAGAACAAAGATAAATCTTGTAATACCCATATACAAAAGACATACATAAAGCATATTTTTCATATATAATATTAATGATTTGGTACTTGAAATAAAAATAAGTTCTTAGCAACACATTGCATAAATATAGTCACTACAAACTTAAGGTACTAAACAAGGCTATATAATAATACAGGATGTTCAACTACAAAAAGATCTAAGAACTAGATCCGAAGATCTCAAAAGTCCACAGCGGAAGACTAAGCCATCAGCTAGCAAAGATAATCAAGTCGCCTTATCCTTACCCTTAGCGGAACCTGAAGTACCTGAAATAACAACATCAATATGGGGTGAGATAAACATCTCAGTGGGTTCACTATCTTAGAGTTCTCTCGGCTCTAAGGGTCATTTCCAACGAAACTCGCATGCTTCACGAACCAATTTACACGAGGGACAAGGATATAGGGAAAACTAGGGTCCACACACGATTTCCAAACACAAAAGGGAAATGCCTACCTTAAGTCCTTACGGATGCTCTAGTGAAACACATAGTAACAACTTAGAGACTTATACAAGACCTTACGGAGGAAAGACATACACGCGCTTCAATCCTTACGGATGCTTCCCGTGGGACTCAGGATAACCCACCTCAAGACTTACTCAAGATTGACACAATTAGCATAGCACTTGCCCCAAGTCCTTACAGATGCTCTAGTGAAACACATAGTAACAACATAGAGACTTATACAAGACCTTACGGGGGACTTATAGTCTACACATATCAAATCAACGCCCACGTATACGCAACGGATACCTCAAGTCCTTACGGATGCTCTAGTGAAAACACATAGTAACCACTTGAGACTTATACAAGACCTTACGGAGGATCCCAAAACCAACAAACATAAATCATAATTCAAACGAGTCTAAGGGAAACCTATATACCTCACAAGTCGTACCTTTTCTCCATTTCCATTAACTCACAAGTTCCATTTTCTCAAGTTTTGGTCATTAAAAAAATAGTCGGGTAAAAGTCGGCTCGAAATTAATGTTAATCAATCTTAATAGATATATTATTATTTAAGCTTCAAAACGATACGTGGATCGCTCAAAACGGACACCAGAATCATAAGTTACGAATTAAAAACCAAAGTTTAAAACTACAGGTCTCGCTGAGCGAGCTCCTTCTCGCTGAGCGAAACTCGCCCTGGAACTTTCGCTGAGCGAGCTACACCAGTTCAGGAAGTTCCAGCCTAACGGGAATTTACTCTCCCCACACCCAATCACTCCCAAACTTTAACCAATGCAATAAGACATGATCAAACGTATCCATTATCATAATGTGAGTATTTTAGGTAGGTTTTAATCGAGTTTTAACCGTTAAACTTCCGATTTTTCTTAGGTTTCCAACTAAACCCTAACCACAAACATTTCTAAAACTCAACCAAAATCAAAGATAAAAGTTTCTAACTAAGAACCCACCTCGAGAGATAAAGATTGGCGGAAAGATTGAGTCGATTCGACGGACGGATGATCGGGAATGAATAATTGGAGCTTTAGGGTTTTTTCTCTCTTCTTCTTCTCTTCTCTTCTCCTTTTCTTCTTTTCTTACTAACTTTTTCTTTCTCTCATAATATTTCTATATATATATATAAAATATAAAAGCTTATATTTTTACCAATAAGTCAAAATTAGAGAGTACCCGAAAATGTCTCTCAATCTAATATTTTATAAAACCCCTGATTCAGCTAATATCAATTAATAAAATATAATCCCATGAATTACTCTATTTAGTTCCATTAAAATTCCTTAGAGTATTACGAAATAATATTATTACCAATTAATATTGTCCAGAGCTTTAAATAAAATACGGGGTATTACATCCTCCCCCCTTAAATAAAATTCGTCCACGAATTTGAAAGATTACCTGAACAGGTGAGGATATGATTCCCGCATTCTTGATTCCAACTCCCACTTAGCATCACCCGGATGTGTCTCGTCCCATTTCACTTTAACAAGTGGTATTTCTTTATTTCTCAGTACCTTGGTTTCTCTCCCGACAATACGGCTTGGTTTGGGTTCAAAGGTCAAATCCGTTTCTATCTCAATAGAATCCGGCAGAATAGGCTGAAGAGGATCGGGGATGAACCTATGAAGTTGGGATACATGAAAGACATCATGCATTTCAGATAGAGATGGCGGCAAGGCTAAACGGTAAGCGACTTCACCGATCCTTTCCAGGATCTGATACGGTCCTAAGTATCTCGGAGTGACTTTCAAATACACATGATCTCCTTCCCCGAATTCCAGGGGTCTCCTTCGATTGTCAACATAACTCTTCTGACGATCTTGGGCTTGCTTAATCGTTTCTTGGATCATACGAATCTTTTCCGTAGTCTCTTGAATAATTTCTGGTCCTAGAATTCTATCTTCACCCACTTCTGACCAACACAACGGTGTTCTACACTTTCTTTCGTACAAAGCCTCATACGGAGCCATTCTGATGCTCGCGTGATAACTGTTATTGTACGAAAATTCGATAAACGGCAAAAGTTCTTTCCAATTTCCTCTGCTCTCTAAGACACATGCCCTCAACATATCTTCCATTGTTTGAATCATATGCTCCGTCTGACCATCCGTTTGAGGATGATTAGAAGTACTCAAACGCAAATTCGTACCCATGGCTTGTTGGAACACCTTCCAAAATCTCGAAGTGAACTTCGGATCTCTATTCGATACAATACTGGATGGAACATCGTGCAATCTCACAACTTCAGCAATAAACAACCTTGTAAGCTGACTTGCCTTATACATAGTCTTCACGGCTAAGTAATGCGCAAATTTCGTCAGTCGGTCCACAATCACCCAAACAGAGTCATAGCCACCCTAAGTACTTGGTAAACCTACTGCAAAATCCATAGAGATACTATCCCATTTCCAAATTGGAATGTCTAAAGGTTGTAACAATCCACCTGGCCTTTGGTGCTCAATTTTCACTTGATGACATACTGCACATTTTGACACAAATACCGCAATGTCCTTTTTCATTCCGGACCACCAATACTCTCTCTTCAAGTCTTGATACATCTTCGAAGAACCCGGATGTATCATAAAAGAACATTTATGTGCTTCTTCCAGAATTCTTCTCTTTAACACATCGTCATTCGGAACATAAATTCTTTGATTAAATAGGATGACCCCATCTAATGCTCTCACGAAACCCGGTTGGAGTAACAGTCCTTGCAGCTTCTCATCCAAAACTTGCGCTTGTTGAATATCATTCCTTAATGTAGAACTAATATTCAAGTTTCCCATGATTACGCCGTTCGGAGTCCAAATAAACTGAAGGTTAAGATCTCGAAACTTTTCTAACAATGTATACTCTAATACCATCAATTCGGCACTACGAATCACTTTTCTACTCAAGGCATCTGCCACTTTGTTTGCTTTTCCGGGGTGATACTTCAACTCAAGGTCATAATCCTTCAAATACTCCATCCATCTTCTCTGTCTCATATTCAGCTCCTTCTGATCAAAGAGATACTTCAAACTCTTATGATCTCTAAACATCTCAAAACGCACACCATACAAATAGTGTCGCCACACCTTCAAAGTAAACACCACGGCCTCTAATTCCAAATGATGCGTAGGATAATTCTTCTCATGAACTCTCAACTGCCTAGAAGTATACGTCACCACCTGCCCCTCTTGCATGAGAACATCTCCTAATCCCATCTTTGAAGCATCACAGAACACTTCATAAGATTTTTTAGGATCGGGAATAACCAAGACTGGAGCAGTTGTCAATCTCTCTTTCAACCACATGAAACTTTGTTCACAATCAGCATCCCATTCAAAATCAAAGTCCTTCCTAGTGAGTTTAGTTAACGGTAACGCCATCTGGGAAAAACCTTTAATAAATCTTCTGTAGTAACCTGCCAAACCTAGGAAGCTTCTCACTTCGGTAACATTCTTCGGACTCTCCCAATTAATTACAGCTTCTATCTTTGACGGGTCTACATCTAAACCTCCTTGTGATATAACATGACCAAGGAACTTGACTTCTGACATCCAGAATTCACACTTACTAAACTTAGCAAAAATTTGCTTTTCCTGCAGTATCGATAGGACAATCCTTAGATGTTCTCCGTGCTCTTGCGGAGTACGAGAATAGATAAGAATATCATCGATAAAGATCACCACAAATTTATCCAAATAATTCTGGAATATCCGATTCATGTAGTCCATAAAAACAGCTGGAGCATTCGTCACACCGAAAGGCATTACTAAGAATTCGTAATGACCATAACGGCTTCTAAACACAGTCTTCGGAACATCAGAACATTTCACACGAATCTGGTGATAGCCCGATCTCATATCAATCTTCGAGAACACGTAGGCTCCTTTCAATTGATCTAGAAGATCTTCTATCCTTGGTAAGGGGTATTTATTCTTAATTGTAACCTTGTTAAACTTTCGATAATTGATGCACAGCCTCATACCACCGTCCTTTTTCTTTACCAATAACACCGGAGCTCCCCACAGCGAGACACTAGGTCTTACAAATGCTTTGCCATCAAATCTTCTAATTGATCCTTCAATTCTTTCAACTCGATAGGAGCCATCCGATAAGGGGAAACGGGTATAGGAGTCGTTCCCGATATCAGGTCGACTGAGAATTCAACTTCCCTCACCGGAGGTAAGGAAGTGACATCTTCAGGAAAGACGTCGGAAAATTCACAAACTATCGGAATGTTCAAAACTTGCTGGTCAATACTCTCCTCTTTAGTAAGGACAAGCAAAACAGATTTCTCTTGCTCAAACAGAAAATTTACCATTCCAATCGTACCTTCTAAGATCGTTGCTAAAACATCTTTCAGAGGCACTTCAACAGAGGGAATGAGGATCAACTTCTCTTCACACCCAATAAACACAGAATTAGAAGACAACCATTCCATCCCCAGGATAACGTCAATTTTCTTAAGGGGCAAACAAATGAGATCAATCTGGAAGACTCTGACATCCACAGACAACATACAGTTCTCACACTTAAGCGGCGTCTCGACCGTTTCATCCATAGCGGTAGTAACCACCATTGGAGGGGACAAGGGAAAAAGTCTCAACCCAAGTCGCTTCGCACTAATAGTAGATATAAAAGAATGCGTAGCCCCACAATCAAATAAAACAAGACAAGGATGGTTGTTAATAAGACAATTACCCGCAATCAAGGAATTGTCGCCTTTCGTCTTCCTGGCGTCCATAGTATAAACTCTCCCTTGAATCAGATCCTTCCTCTGAGGGCAATCCCTAGAAATATGTCCTTCTTTTTGACAATGATAGAAAAATACACCGTTCTGCTCGCATCTTCCAAAGTGATTCTTGCGACAACGGAGGCAAGAAGGAGGAGCACTAGATCTAGGACTCGACACCTGTTTCCCCTTGAAGGTCTGAGGCCTCGACCTAAAAGATTGACTAGCCCTCCCCCTATCTCCTTGAATCACTCTTCCGGTACTAGCTTCTGCTCGAACTTTCTTCAACCTATGCTCCGCAACATAGCATTGCCTCAACATCTCGGAGTAAGTGGTGAACTCCCTTTGAGAGACACTATGTGAGATCTCGGCCCTTAGCCCAAACAAGAACTGGTCAATTTTCCACCTTTCATCAGGGGTATACATAGCCTTCCTAGAGTAGGCCGCCATGTCCTCAAACTTCTCAACATAACTGGCCACAGTCATGCTCCCTTGCCTAAGTTGTTGAAATTCAAACTCTTTTTGCGTCCTCAAGGAACTCGGAAAATACTTGTCCATAAAAACTGTCTTAAATTGTTGCCACACTCTTGGAATTTCTTGTACCATCATCCAGTTGGAGGCACTTTCCCACCACCTAGCAGCAAGACCCTTTAGTAAATGCGACGTGAAGGTCACCTTGTCTTCTTCACTACAAATCACAATCTGGAATATCATCTCCATTCCAGTCACCCATTCATGAGCCTTAACAGGATCCAACCCGCCATGAAACTCCTGAGGGTTCATGCGGAAGAAGTCTCTAAATGTTCCACCCCCAGCTCCAGGAGCAACCACGTGAGGGTGAAGGCCCCCACTCATCTGATGCATCATTTCTTGCATGAATTGGTGCTGCTGTTGCTGCATCTGCTGCATAAATTGGAACATATGAGCATTCCCTTTTCTACTTGCTTGATCGCAACCGGGAGGAGTGACAATGGGTTGAGCACGAGTTCCACGTCTACCAGCCATATTTCCTAAATGTCATCAAAACAGGATTAAGTTGATCAGGCTTTATACCATAAACATAAGATTTAGTCCTACTGCCGGTCAACGTGCATGAACGGAAAGGAAACACTTATAATATTTCAAGGCTAGGTCGAGGATACGACCTGCTCTGATACCAACTGTAATACCCATATACAAAAGACATACATAAAGCATATTTTTCATATATAATATTAATGATTTGGTACTTGAAATACAAATAAGTTCTTAGCAACACATTGCATAAATATAGCCACTACAAACTTAAGGTACTACACAAGGCTATCTAATAATACAAGATGTTCAACTACAAAAAGATCTAAGAACTAGATCCGAAGATCTCAAAAGTCCACAGCAGAAGACTAAGCCATCAGCTAGCAAAGATAATCAAGTCGCCTTATCCTTACCCTTAGCGGAACCTGAAGTACCTGAAATAACAACATCAACATGGGGTGAGATAAACATCTCAGTGGTTTCACTATCTTAGAGTTCTCTCGGCTCTAAGGTTCATTTCCAACGAAACTCGCATGCTTCACGAACCAATTTACACGAGGGACAAGGATATAGGGAAAACTAGGGTCCACACACGATTTCCAAACACAAAAGGGAAATGCCTACCTCAAGTCCTTACGGATGCTCTAGTGAAACACATAGTAACAACTTAGAGACTTATACAAGACCTTACGGAGGAAAGACATACACGCGCTTCAATCCTTACGGATGCTTCCCGTGGGACTCAGGATAACCCACCTCAAGACTTACTCAAGATTGACACAATTAGCATAGCACTTTCCCTAAGTCCTTACGAATGCTCTAGTGAAACACATAGTAACAACATAAAGACTTATACAAGACCTTACGGGGGACTTATAGTCTACACATCTCAAATCAACACCCACGTATACGCAACGGATACCTCAAGTCCTTACGGATGCTCTAGTGAAAACACATAGTAACCACTTGAGACTTATACAAGACCTTACGGAGGATCCCAAAACAAACAAACATAAATCATAATTCAAACGAGTCTAAGGGAAACCTATGTACCTCACAAGTCGTACCTTTTCTCCATTTCCATTAACTCACAAGTTCCATTTTATCAAGTTTTGGTCATTAAAAAAATAGTCAGGTAAAAGTTGGCTCGAAATTAATGTTATTCAATCTTAATAGATAGATTATTCTTTAAGCTTCAAAACGATATGTGGAACGCTCAAAACGGGCACCCGAATCATAAGTTACGAATTAAAAACCAAAGTTTAAAACTACAGGTCTCGCTGAGCAAGCTCCTTCTTGCTGAGCGAAACTCGCCCTGGAACTTTCGCTGAGCGAGCTACACCAGTTCAGGAAGTTCCAGCCTTACGGGAATTCACTCTCCCCACACCCAATCACTCCCAAACTTTAACCAATGCAACAAGACATGATCAAACGTATCCATTATCATAATGTGAGTATTTTAGGTAGGTTTTAATCGAGTTTTAACCGTTAAACTTCCGATTTTTCTTAGATTTCCAACTAAACCCTAACCACAAACATTTCTAAAACTCAACCAAAATCAAAGATAAAAGTTTCTAACTAAGAACCCACCTCGAGAGATAAAGATTGGCGGAAAGATTGAGTCGATTCGACGGACGGATGATCGGGAATGAAGAATTGGAGCTTTAGGGCTTTTTCTCTCTTCTTTTTCTCTTCTCTTCTCCTTTTCTTCTTTTCTTACTAACTTTTTCTTTCTCTCATAATCTTTCTATATATATATATATATATATATATATATATATATATATATATATATATATATATATATATATATATATATATATATATATATATATATATATAATATAAAATCTTATATTTTTACCGATAAGTCAAAATTAGAAAGTATCCGAAAATGTCTCTTAATCTGATATTTTATAAAACCCCTGATTCAGCTAATATTAATTAATAAAATATAATCCCATGAATTACTCTATTTAGTTCCTTTAAAATTCCTTAGAGTATTCCGAAATAATATTATTACCAATTAATATTGTCCAAATCTTTAAATAAAATACGGGGTATTACATCCTTTGGTCCTTGAAATGGTTAGTGAAAATGCTATGCTTATGATGTCATGATGTCATGATGTTATGCTCAATCAAAAACATGTGGCACACACAAACAAGTCACACACAAACAAGTCACACAATAGCCCTAGGTTTGAAGGCTTGCATGAGGTTTAAAGGTAAGTACCCTCCCCTGAAGTTTAGATGGTTCATCTTGTCCTATAAAAGTAACCAAGTTCTAAGGGATCTCAATATCATTGATCCTTTCCAAGGGTGGTTGTTCAGTAGGCAACTTACTTTCCAACCAAAACCCTCCAAGTTTAGGATCTCAATGAGCGTAGAATCGAGTATCGACCAACTTTAGACTTCTCCAAAGTCGGCTATCTCACTACTTTCTAAAGGCCAAGATGGGATAACTAGGGTTCTAAAAGGCCAGTTAGTGTATTGACAACATATGGCAGCCTCATATTATCCTCAACTTGCTTAAGGAATATAAGCACCAACCAAGAAGTCACACTAACTATGGCCACCAGATCAACCATATTGGTATACGCCGTACAATTTCCTTGGTTTATTGCCATTTACCTAGGGTACACTAGATCCGGGTTAGGATCTTTCACACAAAAAGCCCAATAGAAAAGTAAAGCTAACAAAGCAAACAATTTAAGTGATCTAATTCCTAAGGGTACCCTTCTTTTACTTAGTAATTCCCCAGCAGAGTCGCCAGTTCTGTAACACAGTGGGAGAACTGACTTTTAGTCTTGTTGCGGATAGCAAGAGTCGTTACCGACTTTTATTTTATCCATGCGGAAGGAAAATAAAAGAACGGGAAAGACCGTTTTGAAAAGACTTGGGTTCGGGGGTAGGTTATATAAAGGGAAGGTTTTAGCACCCTTTATATCCATGGTTATCCATGGGCTCTTAGTTACTTAGCTCACTTTGATTTTTTTTGAAAGGAAAGTGTAGTGTGTGTTTAGAAATTTTTCTAAGTACTTTGTAATGATCCTTGTATGGATGTATACAAAGCCTTGTTTTGAAAAATGTTTAAGAAAAGTGAGGTGTGAAAAGTAGTTTTGAAGTGTTAGCAAGTAACTATGAGGTACCTACCCTAAGCTAGGTCATCCAAGTTCTTTTATGTTTCTTCAAGAGTTAGACTATCCCTATTATTAAGGAATAGGTAGTCATTACTTTGGATTTTATTAAAGGACAGGTGTATGATCATCGTATGGTCAATGAAGGCAACTTAAAGGGTGTCTTTAGCAATTCATAGGGACTATCATCATTTATTCGAAGGGACAAGATCATTATTCCGTAGGCAACCTCGAAGGGACTTGATCTTTTAAATCTGTAGGGACTTGATGATTTATACTCGAAGGGACTTTGCTTAAGACATCCCTATATTCGAGGGACTTGACCATTTAAAGAAGGCAACCAAGAGGGATACCCTAGGAAGTGTATACGGCGATCTTAGATCGACTTACATGTGTGAATGATTTATTTCAAATATTTATCTTATTTATTTAATTATCTAAGTCTATATTAATTTTTAATTAGTTTTCACTCCCTATTTACTAACCACACAATTAAATATTTACAAAGAAAATAAAGACGGAAAAATAAATCTAAAAGCTATTACAAGGCTTTGACAGATACATAATAATCGGATAAAAATGAATTATAAAGCAATAATAATAGATATAATAAAATAATAAATAAACAATAGTAATAAAGCAATAATAATAATAATAATAATAAAGTAATAATAAAAAGATTAGAATTTGAAAAGAAATTATTTTAGGTTAGGAAAATTATAAATTTTTTAGAAGTTATTTAAGAAAGTATAAGTTTAGATAATTTAATAATAATAAAATAATTTAATTATTTGCATAATAAAAAAAATAAGGGTTAGTATTTTAATTAAGAAAATCAGAGTTACGAATTTAGGTTTAACAAATTAGGGTTTAAAGAAAAATTAAACTAATTACCAATTTAAAAATTAATTTACATAAGAAAAATAATTAGTGAAATTAATTTTAAGAAAATATCTAAAGATTTATTAATGAAAATATAAAAAAAACAATTAATTATTTTATTAAGAAAATGGTGATTATCTTAATTAATTTTAATTATAATTACTTTTTATTAACCTAATCTAATTATCAAATAATAAAGAAAATAAAAAAACAAATAATAAATAAAACAAGAAGAAAAGAAAAGCGCTTGACCAAAATAAGGGAGCCTGGGATCGAACCCAGGTCCCTATGCTTCTAATGTTAGCCCTCTACCACCAAGCCACCTGCGTCATTTGAGATATATGCCATAAACAAAAATATATAAAATAAACGCAATTTTTAAATCCAGATTTTGGCGCCAGACTCCATCGTCTACCTCCAGCCGTCCGCTTAGACCTTTACCTACGGATTTCTGTCACTAAAGGTTTTAGTGACTGATTTTTGTTGTTACTACAACTCCTGTGTATTCAAACATTGCAAATAACATGGATATATTTATTTTAATGCTTCAAATCAGTTAATATGAAGTCTCTAAACAAGATTATAACGTTAATTTCATCAAAAGTCATCCCAAATGAGCGCCCCCAAATGAAACTTTCAAGAACCCTAGTTTTTGGTTCTAACGCATACGACCACGATTTCTTCAATTGAGTGTCCAGAAATAATCCTTGTGACATTACAAACATAAATCATTAGCCAAATATAATTTATAATTTATGAATGTAAGAAAACGAAAAAGCAAAAAAAAAACGTGAAAGAAAGAGCATTTGAATTGCTATGAACTATGATGTTTTGATGATAATAATGGTTGAGAAGTGTTCAGTGATGGTCATAGAAGGTGATGCAACCTTCAATTTGTTTTAGAAGTCTCTCAATGATCAAAACCGAGTTTGAATTTTTTGTATGAATTTTGAAGTTGATTGAGGTATCTTGGCCTGCAAAAAATCGTGTGGGATGTGTTGGTTGACTTGTATATTTATAAAGGAGTGAAACTAGGTCAAGAAATTGATGTCTTGTTTGGACTTTTGGATACCTTCATCATGAAGAAATTTCATCACTTTAAATGCTCAAAAATCAAATGAAACCTTTCTATTTTTGATCCAATCTGATTTCAAATGATTTCCAATCATTCTAAATATAATTTCAATAATTTCCAATCAAAGATTTCAATCATTATTTGATTTTTCATATTTAATTTATATCTAAATTGAATTTTAATGAATAAAATCCAAATAAATAGTAAATAAATAATAAAAATCAGAAATCTTTGGCATTGGGTCGTGCTTGATGTTACCATGAAGATTGGATTGCAAAATTACAAGCCCATTTGGAAAAAGTCTGATTTAAGACCTCATTTGCTCAATGCACCCCTAAAAAATATACCAACTTTGACAAGGCATAAATCACTCAATTTTAAAGCTATGAAGGTGTTCTTAGACATTTTAGAAATCTTAAAGATTCCTCTAACAAACCTCTTTGGTATAATGTCCATATCTTTTACCATTTTCAAATTATGGCCTTTGGAAAAAGCTGACTTTTTGTTGACTTTTGAAATGACCTGTAATGTTGTAGCTCATACCTTCCAAATGAAGCATTTTTAGGCTTGGCTTGTGATACACAAAGTTGTAGAGAATTAAATTTCCTTCTAAATGAGCTTTGGATCGGAAATTTATGATGAAGTATGTGAAAGTTATGGCTGGTCAAAGTTCAGTTGACTTTTCTTAAGAAAATCGTAATTTAGAAACTCCTGATTCTTGATGATCTGAAACTTTCTTGATGAATCATGATTAACCCTTGATCAAATGATGAATTTTACTTCATAATATTGATGTTGGCAAAAAATCTTGAAGTTTGACTTTAATATGACCACAGTTGACCTCAGTTTGACTTTTTAACTACTTTGACTGATTTTTGCATATCTGATCATTTGACTGGTCAAACTTATTGGGAAAGTCTTGCAACTTGACATTGGGATTCTTGAATACATGTGGTATGTTATGAAGCTCACTTGAGGCCTTGTAAGTCCATTTAACTCAGATAAACTCAAAACCATAGTTGTGGATCCATTGCTTAGGAGGATGCTTTGTTTGAGATAACTTTCAAACTTTCTGATCAATTGTGAACCTTGTGAACCTTGAGAGAACTCTAGGGACACATTTCTTTGATTGTGGGAGGGAAAATTTTGGGGTACAACAGTTAGCCATAAACTTCTCAGCATTTAGCCTTTTGATCTGCCTTACCCTATCTGCTAACTGTGCCATATCTCTTAAGTATTGGGTATCTAGTTTCTTCCTTATGGAATAGTCTAAACCTCCTGCAGCCATTTCGACCACTTCTTGTTCTGGCATTTGCGTGAAACATCTTGCTTTTAGCAGTCTGAATCTGTTAAGGTATTCATCTATAGGCTCTGAGAATTTTATTTTAATTCTGGCTTTTCAGGCTTATTTTAGTTTGTCCCATGTAGAATTGTTCGTGGAACAATCTCTCCAACTGAGTCCATGTATGTATGGAATTTGCTGGTAGGTATGTAAACCAAGTGAACGCATTTTTTGTTAAAGAGCTTGGGAAATATTTCATCCTTAGATTTTCATTATGTGTTATTTCGCCCGCTTCGATCAAGTAACGTGTTATATGCTCTATGGTGAATTCACTAGTATCCCCTGGAAATTTTGTGAATTTGGGGATTTTCCACCTTGGAGGTAATTCTTGTTCCAAAACATATTCAGATAGTGGGGAAGCGTAACTAGGCCTATGAAACCCCACGTTTACCCTATTTTGTGCCATTATTCTTTCGACCATGATTGCCAAATTATTTTCGGCAGGTGGATTATTATAACGCATTCTCTGTTGTAAAATGTCATCAGCGTCTTGACCTCTCTGAACTATCAACCTCCTAGGCTCTCGTTGGATAGGGACTTCGACAACCTCTTCTTGGATTCTAGGATTTTCCTGAGGGTTGTCTAAAGGTTTTTGATTTATTGTTGGTTCTTCTTCTACATTGATTACTGGATTCTGAATCACAGGTTCTCTCTGTCGAATTTGAGGGACTCCAAAGAACTCAGCAATACGCACCATTTGCGCTGCCAATATCTGATTCGTTTGAGAAGTGTTTTTGTATTAAAGGGTTAAACATTTCCCCCATTAGTTGCGTCAACCTATGGACCATTTCATGATTACTTTCGTCCATTTGTTGACGTATTTCTTGCGCATAATTAATTGTAATTGCTGGCATTTGGAATCCTGGTGGGGGTTGGTTTGGTCTACTAATGTTCCCATCATAACCTGACCCTTGTAATGGTGAATACATGTGAACCATGGCATTAGAATACAAAGGTGTTGCGTTATATAAATTAGACATCACTGAAGTTGGCATTCCATAAGGTTGTTCTCTTCCAAACATAGGTATGGAAAAATTTGTTTGATACAGCCTAAAGTTATTTCCTCTAGGGGGAGGGGTTCCCATAGGCATCGAATGTCCCATATTGGAAGAACTGGGTGCATTCTGAGAGAATGACACTGCTGGTATCGATCTAGATGATGATGGATTTCCCCCTTCTGAAACGTGGATTTGTTCGCTATTTCCTCCTGTCGAAGGAATAACATTGGAAACTAGAATTTCGTTAGGATTTACTGGCAGATTAGCCATTTTTCTTACTCTAGTTCGCCTAGGTCTTTCTACGTTAGTGACGACTAGTTTACCGCTTCGTAAAATCATACAACGTAATAAGACTTTTTTGGATTATGAAGAATTCGTTTTAGTATTTTAGCACTCGTCCCACTGGGCGTGCCAATTTGTTCGCTTATGATTTTGGCGAACAACCTCTGGTTTACCAATTCCTTGGAACTGGGTTACTTGCAGGACCAACCACACAAGTCCTAGGACACATGTGCTAAATTCTTGGGGTTTGATTCTTAATATAAAAGTCTTACTAGTTTTTCTAAGTCTGTCGAACGATCTCTAATGAAATTGTTCTTGTTTATATCAAAATATGGATATGTTTGTATAATAAAGCTAAGAACTTGAAGTTCGCATTAAAGGATTTCTGGAATGTAAATTTGCTTGAAAGTAAATTTCTTGAAAAATAAATGAAAGCATAAACTTGAATAAGGAATAAAGGAAATCTGAATTTTATAACTGAAATATAAATGATGTTTACACGTACAATTCCCAGATAATTCTCTTTTCTCTTACACACGAGTATTAAAGTAACTTTTACAAGAATATTGTACAAAATTTCACACACTTAAAACAAAACAAAGCTATCCTATTTATATATAAATTAAATAACCGTCGAATAACGGTCAACTCCTAAGAATTCGCCACTTGGCGTTCTGCATGCTACTAATCTCTAGGAATCCTCCACGTATCTTCTACCAAGCGAGGCCGTTATTCATATTAAAACTGCCATTTAACTAGTGAAGCGACGTATCTTCTCGTCACGTCGAATTCATTTGAAATTCAAATATAAAGTCATAACGTCTCCTTCGTCGAATTCTTGCCTTCATATCCCTTGTCGAAAACACAAGAAGACTTCTTCGTAGTGATGTGAAGAACTTTTAGCTGGCATCTCGACCGCTCCTTCGACAGACATTCGTTCGTTGTATCACGAACCAAATCATCACAAAACCTTTTCAAGATTCTGGACATGTTTGGAAGAAAGAGTTGTCGAATATCTTCACAGCTACGTACATCATTGTTCAAAGCACAATGAGATGATGAATGCTGAGAAACTTCAATGTCGAATAATGGTGACTTGTGGAAGAATAGATGAAGAAGCTACCAGCTGCTAAGGCTCTTATTTATTAAAAACCATGGTGTCTAAATTATGTGTATATAATATGGGGACAAAAACTCTTCAAATTCCTATTTTCTAGATTGGGAACTTTTGTCAAGATGGACGAAGACACTCAAAAGCAATAGAGATTGGATGTAGCGCGTGTGCTTGTCCTTACCAAGTTCGCTATGAATTTAAATGAAGTATTTAACATTGAGGTTAACAATGTGATATATAGGATTAAGCTTGTTGAAGACTCATTTGGACCTTACCAAAGAGACCTTGTTTTTCAGAAGGTTGTTGGTTTTGTGGATGATAGTTCTGAAGTGGATTTGGTTGAATCTGATGATGATGAGGATATTTGTTGCGAGGATGCTTATGTTGCTGGTGTTTTGCATAAACACCAGGATTCGGGTATTTAGAGTGAAGGGGGGATGGAAAGTTCCAAAAATGGGGACATGGAGGAGAGGATTATTCCCGTTAGACCAAAGCAAGTGGGTCGGCCTGCTGAACTATCTTCTCATAATGGTGACATGGACGAAGTTGTTCCTTGTGCAGAAAGATTGAGTAATAGCACAGATAACAATGTTATTAGGTCTGTTAGGGTGAAAAAAGTGGTTCCTTATTCAAAGTGCCTAGATAATTGTGTTGACAATTATGGTAAAAGTTCTTCTTTGGTAGATAAAGTGGTTCATGTAGTGGGTCCCATCTAGTAGCTGATGACATAGAAGAAACACGTTTTGATCCAGAAGGTTATTATGCGAAAGATAATATTTCAGTGGTTCGTGATACTTTCTCACCTTTGGAAGTCTGTTTTAATGATGATACATATGTGGTGGATGGACCATTAGAAATTGCTGAAGTTGTGTGTCATAATCTTGTGGCTTCTCCTAAACCTGCTAGAAAAAAGAAATTATTGGATGATATATACCAAAAAATAAAAATATTGTTTGCCCCATCGTATTATACAACTTATTATAGGTAGATTGTTCCAAACCAGATATCTCTGGCCATAAAAACCAGTCAAGGATCAAATCGAGTACTTATGCAGATGATCCTATTGTATCCTCTACAAAACCATCCTATCTGTCGGTGGATCTGTCGGGGATTCCGGGGTCTATCAGAATAATTCCAGGATAAAATAAAGACTCAAAAACCTCCCGACAAAGGTTTGGGAATCCGTAAAATTACTAGGTGTGCTAGCAAATGAAGATGACGAAGCTTTTGAATCAATAATTTGTAATTTGAAAGTGATCAATAGAAAAAGTAAAAAAGTTACGAAGGAGGTAGCTACAAGGTATTTATGATTTTTGTTAGTTACAATATTAGAGAGGGTGGTAGTAGCTTAAAGAGGAAGTGGATTAGAGCGAATCTATGTAAGGAGGGAGCCGATTTAGATTTCCTTCAAGAAACTAAATGTGTTAAGATTTCGAATGAATTGGTTCATAGTATTTGGGGAGATAGTAAGTGCCAATGGACTACTTCAAATTCTAATGGTTTGGCTGAAAGTTTACTTATTGTAGATGTTAAGAATTGGCAGAATTTTTGACAAACAAGAAGTGTTGAACTTAGTTCAGGATGTCACACCAGATGTTGTGACATTGTCAAACAGAGTAAAAGTTAATGAATTAAGTCAAGATATCAGGATGTCACACCAGATGTTGTGACATCGTAAACCTGCTACCAGACTTAAATGATGCATAACAGAACTGAGTAAATTCAGGGGAATTTATCTGGAATTAATTGTAAAGAGATAAGCAATACAAGGCGCATCTTTAGGGAGCTTAGTTATCTGATTTCAGTATAACAGAATAACTAACTCACCTTGAATCAAGGAGGTAACAAACGAACTAACCCTAATTCAAGGTGATGACAGTGGGATTTATCAGGACTGGATAATTTACAGAAAGCCCAAAAACCAAGCATCTATTTAAGGAACAAAAACTCTCAGAATAGAGTACGAAAATTAAGAAGACCAAAAAGGGTGTTTGTGTTTAATAGCAGGTTTTAATTGTTTGTCCCTTTATGAGATTTTAAGCAAAAAGTGAATTGTGTCTTGATTGAAACTTTTAAGTAAGATCAAGCTGTTGTGTTTGAAGTGTGACTTCAATTTTATTAAACATTGTAAAATATCACTGTGTGATTGAGGGGGAGTGAGTAGGTACTCATATCTAAGTTGTGTCTTAGGTAGAAATTGCCTTGGGTAGATATTAAGTGAAGGATTAAACTGGTTGGTTTAATTCCAGAATTAATATTACTTATATTGGATTTCCTTCCTGGCTTGGTAGCCCCCAGATGTAAGTGTGGAGATACACTGAACTGGGTTAACAATTTCCTGTGTTATTTAATTTACCTGCACTTTAAGTTTTGTTTAAGTCTTCAAGTGTTTAAACATCTGATTCGACATCACGTACCTGATCCTAGAATTTCAATTGGTATCAGAGCAGGCACCCTGCCTGTTTAACTGGGTGAGATCTAGGGACTGCAAATTTTGGGAACATGGACAGAGATGTAGGATCTGTGAATAGACCACCCATATTGGATGGATCCAACTATGACTACTGGAAGCCAAGAATGGTAGCATTCTTAAAATCTCTTGATAGCAGCGCTTGGAAAGCAGTCAACAAAGGATGGGAGAACCCTGTCCAAGACAATAAGGATGGGGCAAAAGTGTTGAAGCCTGAAGAAGAGTGGAGCAAGGAGGAAGAAGATTCAGCACTTGGAAATTCCAAAGCCTTAACTGCATTATTCAATGGCATTGACAGGAACATATTTAGACTTGTGCATCACTGTGAGCTGGCCAAGGATGTTTAGGACACTCTCAAGACCACTCATGAAGGAACATCAAAGGTAGATGTCAAGACTTCAACTTCTCACCACCAAGTTTGAAAACTTGAGGATGAAGGAAGATGAGACCATTCATGAGTTTTACATGAACATCCTGGAAATTGCTAATACTTCTGGTGCCTTGGGAGAGAAGATGAGTGATGAAAAGTTGGTAAGGAAGATTCTCAGATCACTGCCAAAAAGATTTGACATGAAGGTTACTGCAATAGAAGAAGCTCAGGACATCTGCACAATGAAGGTTGAAGAGCTCATTAGTTCCCTTCAAACCTTTGAGATGGGAATGAATGATACAATTATGAAGAAAAACAAAATCATAGCCCTGGTCTCAAATATTGATAAAGAAGAAGAAAATCATGAAGCAGACTCTGAGGACAACTTATCAGAAACAATTGCTATGCTTGGAAGACAATTCAACAAAATTCTCAAAAGAATGGAAAACAGGCCCAGACCAAGTGGAAGAAACTCAACCTTTTAGAATAAAAGACCTTATGACACTAATAGAAGGTCAAATTATGATGAGAAGACTAACCAAGGAAAAGGGATCCAATGTCATGGATGTGAAGGGTATGGACACATCAGAAATGAATGCCCAACCTTCCTAAAGAAGCAAAAGAAAGGTCTCTTTGTGACCTGGTCAGATGAAGACTCAGGATGTGAGTCAGAAGAAGAATCAGCAAAGCACATCACTGCTCTAGATGGAGTATGTGAAACTGAAGGAGGATCCAGTGATGAAGAGCTGACATTTGAAGAACTTGAAGAATCTTACAGGATGCTGTGTAAAAGGAGCAATGAGGTATGCATGGAGAATATACAGCAGAAAAAGCAGATTAAGGAATTAAAGGCTGAAAAGTCAAGTAATCTAGAGATCATTGACACTTTGAAAAGTGAAGTCAGCCTACTCAACTCCAAAATAGAGCATATGTCCAAATCTGTCAGAATGCTGAATAGTAGCTCAAACACACTGGATGTCATTCTCAACAACAACAAGCACTCAAGGGATAGGATTGGGCTTGGATTCAATAAAGCTTAAAACTTTGTGGCTAGCACCAGCCAAGTAACTCCAAATCCCATGAAGCCAAACAAGATGTCCAAGCAGATGTCTCAACATCATGACAAACACATGATGAAAAAGAAATATCAAAGATGGAGATGCCATCACTGTGGAAGGTTTGGTCACATCAAACCTTATTGCTACAAGCTACATGGATACCCAAATCAGATTTCCCAGCACCCTCTTAAGCATAAGACAGAGGTCACCAAGAAAATATGGATACCTAAAGCTAGTCTGTATACAGATCAAAGCTACACGAACATGCCTAAGAACAAGGTCAACAGGCAGCCTTGGAACCCTAGAGATGGACACTATCCAGAACAGATGCATCAAAGGAAACCTCACAACAGGCATAAATGGTCCAAGAAGGTTGTTGCCTCTATAGCTCATACATCTCTCAGAGTATCAGCTAAGGAAGACTGGTACTTTGACAGTGGCTGCTTAAGGCACATGACTGGACTGAAGAATCTGCTGGTAGACTTAAAGTCACACTCATCCAGATATGTAACCTTTGGAGATGGAGCAAAGGCGGAAATCAAAGGAGTTGGGACCCTAGACTACTCAGGTGTACCAAGTATAGATGATGTGTTGTTGGTAAAAGGATTAACTGCTAACTTGATCAGCATAAGTCAATTATGTGACCAAGGTTACAGTGTAAACTTTACAAAAACTGAATGCATAGTTTCTGATGAAGAACAGAAGGTTGTCATGAGAGGAGCCAGATCAAAGGACAATTTCTATATGTGGGAACCCCAAGATTTCAGCCTCACATCAACTTGTTCCTTAGCCAAAGAAGAAGAAGTGAAGCTGTGGCACCAAAGACTGGGTCATCTCCATCTCAGAGGAATAAAGAAGATCATATCTATGGAGGTTGTAAGAGGAATTCCAAGACTGAAGATTGATGAAAGTGTGTGGTGAATGCCAAATAGGCAAGCAAACCAAGATGTCACACCCAAAGCTCCAACATCTGACAACTTCCAAAGTTTTGGAATTACTACATATGGATCTTATGGGACCAATGCAGGTTGAGAGTCTTGGTGGAAAAAGATATGCCTATGTGGTTGTTGATGACTTCTCAAGATATACATGGATAAGCTTCATCAAAGAAAAGTCTGATGTGTTTGATGTATTCAAAGATCTATGCCATAGAATCCAAAGAGAAAAAGCAAGCTGTGTGGTCAGAATAAGAAGTGATCATGGAAAAGAGTTTGAGAATCAAAAATTCTCAGACTTCTGCTCTTCAGAAGGGATCAATCATGAATACTCTTCTCCTATTACCCCTCAACAGAATGGGATTGTTGAAAGGAAAAACAAAACTATACAAGAGTCAGCAAGAGCCATGATTCATGCCAAGAAGTTACCCCTGTACTTTTGGGCTGAAGCTATGAACACAACATGATATATCCACAATAGAGTCACACTAAGAAAGGGAACTTTGTCCACCATCTATGAAGTCTAGAAGGGAAGAAAACCTACAGTCAAGTACTTTCATGTGTTTGGAAGTAAGTGTTACATTCTGGCTGATAGGGATCAAAGAAGAAAAATGGACCCTAAAAGTGATGAAGGGATTTTTCTTGGATACTCCATAAATAGCAGAGCTTACAGAGTATTTAACTCCAGAACCATGGTTATAATGGAGTCAATAAATGTGATTATTGATGATGCCTCTGCAGATGTTGCTGATGATGTTGGAACATCTGCTGACAATCAAACTGAAGTTAAAACAGAAAGTGATAATCTTGATTTCACTTTAACTGAGGCAAGGTCAGAGCAATCCAACAAACCTCCCTCCATCAGAATCCAGAAAGATCATCCTAAAGATCTGATAATTGGTGATCCCAACAGTGGTGTCATCACTAGATCAAGAGAGATGATTTCAGGCTCCTGCTTTGTTTCAAAGATAGAACCTAAAAACATCAAGGAAGCTCTGAATGATGAGTACTGGATCTCTGCTATGCAAGAAGAATTAGGCCAGTTTACAAGGAATGAAGTATGGGATCTTATTCCTAGGCCTGATGACATTAATGTGATTAGCACTAAGTGGGTGTACAAGAACCAGAAAGATCATCCTAAAGATCATCCTAAAGATCTGATAATTGGTGATCCCAACAGTGGTGTCATCACTAGATCAAGAGAGATGATTCCAGGCTCCTGCTTTGTTTCAAAGTCAGAATCCAGAAAGATCATCCTAAAGATCTGATAATTGGTGATCCCAACAGTGGTGTCATCACTAGATCAAGAGAGATGATTTCAGGCTCCTGCTTTGTTTCAAAGATAGAACCTAAAAACATCAAGGAAGCTCTGAATGATGAGTATTGGATCTCTGCTATGCAAGAAGAATTAGGCCAGTTTACAAGGAATGAAGTATGGGATCTTATTCCTAGGCCTGATGACATTAATGTGATTAGCACTAAGTGGGTGTACAAGAACAAGTCAAATGAGAAGGGAGTTGTTACAAAAAACAAGGCTAGACTTGTAGCTCAAGGATACACACAAATTGAGGGAGTAGACTTTGATGAAACCTTTGCACCAGTAGAAAGGCTTGAATTAATCAGACTACTTCTAGGAATTGCTTGCATCCTAAAGTTCAAGCTATTTCAGATGGATGTTAAAAGTGCCTTTCTAAATGGGTACCTTAATGTGGAAGTATATGTGGAGCAGCCTAAGGGATTTGTTGATCCAAGCTGTCCAGATCATGTTTATAAGCTAAGG
Organism: Lathyrus aphaca; assembly: GCA_963966055.1. Lineage (NCBI taxonomy): Eukaryota > Viridiplantae > Streptophyta > Magnoliopsida > Fabales > Fabaceae > Lathyrus > Lathyrus aphaca. The sequence goes on from OZ014522.1 coordinate 317,291,230, forward strand.
AAGGCTCTGTATAGTCTAAAGCAAGCCCCAAGAGCATGGTATGAAAGACTGACCACTTTTCTCATTAAACATGGGTACAGGAAAGGTGGAATAGACAAAACCTTGTTTGTGAAGGATGAAGAGGGAAAGGTCATGATTGCTCAGATATATGTGGATGACATAGTGTTTGGTGGGATGTCAGACAGGATGGTTAAACATTTTGTTAATCAAATGGAATCTGAGTTTGAGATGAGCCTAGTAGGAGAACTAACCTACTTCCTTGGACTGCAAATCAAGCAAATGGAGGACCCATGTTCATATCCCAAAGCAAGTATGCAAAGAACACTTCCAAGAAGTTTGGGATGGACAATGCAAGTCACAAGAGAACACCTGCCCCCACTCATTTAAAGCTGACAAAGGATGAAAAGGGTGAGAATGTGGACCAAAGCTTATACAGAAGCATGATTGGAAGCCTATTATATCTGATAGCTAGCAGACCAGATATAGCTTTTGCAGTAGGTGTATGTGCAAGGTATCAAGCTGAGCCAAAAGTAAGCCATCTAAACCAGGTTAAGAGGATTTTGAAATATGTCAATGGTACTTGTGACTATGGCATAATGTATTCTCATGGTTGTGAACCAATCCTCACTGGATTTTGTGATGCTGACTGGGCTGGAAGTGCTGATGATAGAAAGAGTACATCAGGAGGATGCTTCTTTCTAGGAAATAATTTGATTTCTTGGTTCAGTAAGAAACAAAATTGTGTATCCTTATCCACTGCTGAAGCTGAATATATTGCAGCTGGTAGCAGTTGTTCACAGTTGGTTTGGATGAAACAAAATCTCACAGAATGCAATGTCCCACAAGATGTCATGACATTGTACTGTGACAATTTAAGTGCAATTAACATCTCCAAAAATCCTATCCAACACAGCATAACTAAGCACATAGACATCAGACATCATTTCATTAGAGATCTTGTGGAAGAGAAGGTGATCACATTAGAACATGTAGCCACAGATCTGCAATTGGCTGACATATTTACTAAAGCTTTGGATGCTACCCAATTTGAAAACCTAAGGGGAAAATTGGGAATCTACTTATGTGAAATATAGCAGTTATGGAGAAGTGTCAGCATGTCTCATGACATCGTGTGGCATGATCACCAGATGGCAGCATCAGTCTGGTCAATAACTCTGTGTATTCCACTCTTAAAAATTCCAATAGCAACTGTTTTTATAAATGCACAAACGTGCTCTCAGCTCTTCACCTCCTCACTATCTCCACTAAACGATTTGCATGCTAAAGCTGATTTTCTAAGCTCATCAAAATCAATCAAACCTAACTCCTCTTCCACTACATTCGAAAAATGTCTCAACATCAAAACCCTAACTTCATTGATGAGGGTCGCAATCAAGAAGATGTAGTGCATGCAACTCCAATCTTTGTAGTACCAATGGATACTACTCCTATAGACGAAATCAGAGGAAGTGTCCCTATTGCTCAAAAACCTAGAACTCCCAATGTAAGAAGAGCAAAGGAGCCTGTGTTCAGCAAAAGCAAGGGGACTCCTTCATCTACAAGCACCCCCAAAGCTTCTGACTATGTGGATGCATCCATCAAGCATCTTGTGAACAGGATTCTTTCTGAACAAAGAGTGGTGCGTGGGGTGTCTGTTCCCCTGATCAGCATGCCTGCTCCACAAGAAGAACCAAACAACCAGACTGAAGAGGACATACCTGCTCAACAGGATGTCCCAAGAAATGTTGAAGCATCTGAGGGCCATGACAAAGCCTCAAATGAGCAAGCCAATGATGATGAAGCCACTGATGATCAAGCTTCTGTTGATCAAACTGCTGAAAAAGAGGCTTCCCAACCTCCACCTGTTGAAAATCTAGATGATGACTCTGACACAGAGATCATTGCATCTGTCAACCCTAGCATAGCCAAGAGGCTTAGGGCTAGGAAGGAGAAGAAGCCTGTTGCACATGCAACTCCTGAAAATAAACAGTTTACTCCTAAAAAGGACAAGGTCAAAGTTGCCTTTGGACCTACTAAGCAATGGAGCAAGGTTAGCACCCAGAAGAGAAAAGTTGCAACTCCACCTGACTCAGATGTTGAGGAGGATGTCCCAACATCCCAACCAAGGAAGAAGCCAACACCTCCCAGGACTGCCTCTGCTGTTCCTGAAGCTCCTCTGGACAATGTGTCCTTCCATCATGTCTCTAGTGTGAGCAAATGGAAGTTTGTCTACCAAAGAAGGGTGGCTCTGGAAAGAGAGCTGGGCAGCAATGCTTTGGAGTGCACTGTGGTAATAGACTTAATCTCCAATGCTGGCTTATTCAAAACAGTTTCCAATTTTTCTCCCTGTTATGAACTGCTGGTCAAAGAGTTCATAGTCAATCTGCAAGAGGGGTGTGGTGATGGGAAATCAGAGGATTTCAGAAAGGTTTATGTGAGGGGGAGATGTGTTGATTTTTCTCCTAGGGTTATAAATCATTACCTGGGGAGAGAATCTGATGGGCCAAATGAGCTGGGAAAAACTGACAACCAAGTCTGCAAAATCATCACTGCCAACTAGGTCAAGTCTTGGCCAGTCAAAGGCAAACTATCTATCAGCCTTCTAACATGGAAGTATGCTATGCTGCACAGGATTGGAACTGTCAACTGGGTACCCACCAACCACACTTCTTCTATAGCTACAGGGATGGGAAGATTCATCTGTGCTGTAGGCACCCAAACAAAGTTGGACTATGGGGCTTACATCTTTGATCAAACCCTAAAGCATGCAGGAACATCAGCAACCAAGCTTCCAATAGCTTTTCCCTCTCTGCTTTGTGGAATAATCCTCAACCAATATCCAGGCATCCTTACTGATAAGGATTATGTCTGCAAGAGGGAGAGTCCACTGTCCTTCCACTACAAACTGTTTCTGAGCCATCATGCTGCAGATGTTAAAGCTCCCAGTGTGATATATAGGATTAAGCTTGTTGAAGACTCATTTGGACCTTACCAAAGAGACCTTGTTTTTCAGAAGGTTGTTGGTTTTGTGGATGATAGTTCTGAAGTGGATTTGGTTGAATCTGATGATGATGAGGATATTTGCTGCGAGGATGCTTATGTTGCTGGTGTTTTGCATAAACACCAGGATTCGGGTATTTAGAGTGAAGGGGGGGTGGAAAGTTCCAAAAATGGGGACATGGAGGAGAGGATTATTCCCGTTAGACCAAAGCATGTGGGTCGGCCTGCTGAACTATCTTCTCATAATGGTGACATGGACGAAGTTGTTCCTTGTGCAGAAAGATTGAGTAATAGCGCAGATAACAATGTTATTAGGTCTGTTAGGGTGAAAATAATGGTTCCTTATTCAAAGTGCCTAGATAATTGTGTTGACAATTATGGTAAAAGTTCTTCTTTGGTAGATAAAGTGGTTCATAGTAGTGGGTCCCATCTAGTAGCTGATGACATTGAAGAAACACGTTTTGATCCAGAAGGTTATTATGCGAAAGATAATATTTCAGTGGTTCGTGATACTTTCTCACCTTTGGAAGTCTGTTTTAATGATGATACATATGTGGTGGATGGACCATTAGAAATTGCTGAAGTTGTGTGTCATAATCTTGTGGCTTCTCCTAAACCTGCTAGAAAAAAGAAATTATTGGATGATATATACCAAAAAATAAAACAATTGTTTGCCCCATCGTATTATACAACTTATTATAGGTAGATTGTTCCAAACCAGATATCTCTGGCCATAAAAACTAGTCAAGGATCAAATCGAGTACTTATGCAGATGATCCTATTGTATCCTCTACAAAACCATCCTATCTGTCGATGGATCTGTCGGGGATTCCGGGTCTATCAGAATAATTCCAGGATAAAATAAAGACTTAAAAACCTCCCGACAAAGGTTTGGGAATCCGTAAAATTACTAGGTGTGCTAGCAAATGAAGATGACGAAGCTTTTGAATCAATAATTTGTAATTTGGAAGTGATCAATAGAAAAAGTAAAAAAGTTACGAAGGAGGTAGCTACAAGGTATTTATGATTTTTGTTAGTTACAATATTAGAGAGGCTGGTAGTAGCTTAAAGAGGAAGTGGATTAGAGCGAATCTATGTAAGAAGGGAGCCAATTTAGATTTCCTTCAAGAAACTAAATGTGTTAAGATTTCGAATGAATTGGTTCATAGTATTTGGGGAGATAGTAAGTGCCAATGGACTGCTTCAAATTCTAATGGTTTGGCTGAAAGTTTACTTATTGTAGATGTTAAGAATTGGCAGAATTTTTGACAAACAAGAAGTGTTGAACTTAGTTCAGGATGTCACACCAGATGTTGTGACATTGTCAAACAGAGTAAAAGTTAATGAATTAAGTCAAGATATCAGGATGTCACACCAGATGTTGTGACATCGTAAACCTGCTACCAGACTTAAATGATGCATAACAGAACTGAGTAAATTCAGGGGAATTTATCTGGAATTAATTGTAAAGAGATAAGCAATACAAGGCGCATCTTTAGGGAGCTTAGTTATCTGATTTCAGTATAACAGAATAACTAACTCACCTTGAATCAAGGAGGTAACAAACTAACTAACCCTAATTCAAGGTGATGACAGTGGGATTTATCAGGACTGGATAATTTACAGAAAGCCCAAAAACCAAGCATCTATTTAAGGAACAAAAACTCTCAGAATAGAGTACGAAAATTAAGAAGACCAAAAAGGGTGTTTGTGTTTAATAGCAGGTTTTAATTGTTTGTCCCTTTATGAGATTTTAAGCAAAAAGTGAATTGTGTCTTGATTGAAACTTTTAAGTAAGATCAAGCTGTTGTGTTTGAAGTGTGACTTCAATTTTATTAAACATTGTAAAATATCACTGTGTGATTGAGGGGGAGTGAGTAGGTACTCATATCTAAGTTGTGTCTTAGGTAGAAATTGCCTTGGGTAGATATTAAGTGAAGGATTAAACTGGTTGGTTTAATTCCAGAATTAATATTACTTATATTGGATTTCCTTCCTGGCTTGGTAGCCCCCAGATGTAAGTGTGGAGATACACTGAACTGGGTTAACAATTTCATGTGTTATTTAATTTACCTGCACTTTAAGTTTTGTTTAAGTCTTCAAGTGTTTAAACATCTGATTCGACATCACGTACCTGATCCCAGAATTTCACTTATTATTTGGAAATAAGAGGCATTAAAATTGATTTGTAGTTATATTGGCAAAGGTTATTTAGGTTTAAAAGCTTCTTAGAGAGGAAAAACTTGTTATTTTTTCAATATATATTCTTCGTGCGCAAATACTGAAAAAAGAGATTTGTGGAGCAAGATTATGACTTTAAAGGACAATCTTGAGGCACGTGAATGGATCATAGGTGGGGATTTCAATGCTATTAAAGACACTTGAGAGAGAATTGGAGAAGATAATCATAGTAAGAGACTGATGGCGGAATTTGGAGATTTTCATTAATTTGACGGTTTGCTTAGACCTACCAGTTTCAGGTAATAAATTTGCATGGTTTAATGCTAGTTGAAAGTCTTGTAGCAGGTTGGATAGATTTTTAGTATCTCCCGACATACTCAATGAGTGGAATATGGTTTGTCAAAAAGTGGGGGAGAAAGACATTTTCGATCATAGACCAATTTGGATTTCTGTCAAAAATACTAACTGGGGGTCGAAACCATTTAAAGTATTATCTTTTGTAAGCCTTTGAGAGAAATGGTGCGATCTAGATTGTCTTTGTGGAAAGGGAGGTTCTTGTCCACGAGTGGTAGAGTCACACAAATCAAATCGGTGTTATCAAACTTACATATTCATTATATGTCTTTCTACAAGATTCCAACTAAAGTCATACATATTCTCACTAAAATTCAAACATATTTCCTTTGGAATGAGTTGATTTGTAGGAAAGGAAAATCATGGATTAGATGGAACGTGGTGTGTAAGTCTAAAGAAGAATGTGACCTTAGAATTATGGATATTAATATTTTCAATGGGGCTTTAATGTCTAAATGGATTTGGAAAATTATGTTGGGAACTAATTATATTTGGAGTGGTATTATTGAGAATCGGTATCTGAATTTTGAGCTCTCCTTACATCTTTGAGAGTTACCGAAATATTGTGTGTCTTCCTTTATGTGGAGGAGAGATTTGTGTAAGATTTCTTGTGATTTCGGGGGTAGAAATTTTACGGGACTGATTCACCATAAGATTGGATTCGAATTTTAAGATTGGAATGGTACAAAATCCTTTTTTTTCTATCTCGTTGGTGTGGTAATGAAACTCTTGCAGGGTTGTTTCCGGAGATGTGTGGTTTAGCAATTAATCAATATAGTCTTGTGGCAGACAAGGCTATTATAAGGACGACATTTGGCGTTGGCATACTGATTTTTTTTTTATACAGGTGTTGCGGATTTGATTCAACAGAACCTGAAATTAGTGTACTGTATTTCTGGTTTTTATGTTACACCAGATGTTTCCGCGACTGTTTCATGGTCGCCTGACAACAACGGCCGATTCACAATTAAATCGACTTTCCACTTGCTGCAGCAGAGCTCGACGGAGCAGCATGCTTCTATTCTGGATGATGTTTCGCGGGCAGTTTTCAGCCTTATTTGGATAGCGCCTATTCCACTAAAAGTCCTCATCTTCGGTTGGAGATTAATGCATAATAAAATTCCGACACGAGATCATTTTCGTAGGCGTGGTGTGATAACAATTTTTCATGAATGGGTTTGTCCTTTTTGTTTTTTACATGACGAATGTGTCGAGTATCTGTTGTTTCATTGTTCCAAATCTATTTTGATATGGAATTTTGTTTGCAATTGGTTGGGAGTGGGAGAAATTTATATTGAGAATATTCTTGGTCATTTAAGAAATTGGATCGAAAGGTTGGTGTTGAAACATATTGAAGTTAAAATGGCAGTTGGTTTGTGGTTAATTATATGTTGGGTATAGTGATCTTCAAGGAATAACATTATGTTTAGAGAAGAATTTCTGGATTTCGATACAATCACGCATAGAGTTATTATTTTTTCTTGGTGGTGGATATGCAAGAAACATAGAAATACAAATATTTGTAACTATTATGAATAGTTAAATGTTCCTTGTGTTTTTTGATAGACCTCAATATTTTTGAGATGGAAACTATTTTGTAGGTTAGGATACCCCTTTGTATTATTAGAATATAATATATTTTGCTTATTAAAAAAACATAAATAAAAAAAAAAGAACAAAGAAAGAGTATTGTTTTACATGAATGAATGAAATGAGAAACCCGATTTACATGCATGCCCTTTAAACTCAATACGAAAACTTATTTCATTGCAAAACAACATCGACCCGTTTTGATTAGATACAAACTTTATACAACTTATTTTACAATAGCAATTCTTTCTCAACAACAGAATTTATAATAATAACAAAATAAACACGATCGAATTTATTAACTTCAATTTAACAACAATCCTAAGTGTTATTCAACTAGGTGGAATTCACTTCCAATTTATGGATCAAATGGCAACAACATCTTGTGATGTCTTTATTGATTAAGTGATATGTTGTGAAAGACTAAAAGTCGATAATTTTTTTTTCTCGGAAGCTTTCCACAGTCTCCTTGAGGCTGACTTCCAATGGAGTAAACTCAATTCCCAAGCTTTTAGCCCTTTCCTTAGAAATCTCATACGTTGTTATATATGGCTCTTCATCCTCACACCTTATAAAATTGTAAAGAGAGTGCATAGTTTCATAAATTTGAAAATCATGTACCAGTGAACTTTTAAGAATCAAAGTCTAGAACTATATTAGAGAAGTGAACTTTTAAGAATCAAAGTCTAGAACTATATTAGAGAATTGTTTAATTCAAATGAACTTACTTGTCTGAAATTTTTAATATTGGGTATAGATCATGTAAGATCGTAGCAAGTTCTGATAAGTGTACCCCTCTCTCAGACAAACAATATCTTCCACTAGTTGAAGCAATCTCATATGCGCGAATATGGGCATCAGCAACATCTTTCACATTGACCCATCCATAAGCATTATTTGGAAATGGGATACCTATTTCAAAGAGTTCTTTAATTATTATTATGCAACATGACAACTCTTTTCTAAAAATAAATGGCATTATTTAATCTATCACACAATTCAAAAGTTCACTATTATTAGATAATCGAAGCAACAAATACAGCAACACAAGAAATATGAGAAACAACTACTTCATGAGCAAGACAATGATCAATACTTAAAAAGAACTAGATTTTATAAATATATACTGCAATACATATTTAGCTTCACAATCATGAAAGTTTAAGTAAAAAATTGATACATGCCTCCTCAACTGCGCATTTGACAAAAGTGATTTTGAATGAAATGGATTTTGAAAAATCTATTTGATTAAAATTTAAGTTTGAAGCAAAATGATATACTGATATCTACTCTAAAAACACGTTTGACACATAACAGAGTACAATTTTCAATTTAATATTACAGGCGAAATGTAACCAAACATATGTATTTTATTAATATCACATCAAATTGAGAATATGATTGTTTTGGAAGGCGGTTTACACTCAAAGTTTGACTTTGATAAATTGTAGTTAAACAATGTCGGCATAAAATATTTATCACCATTATATCACATTTCAACTGGGATTAAAGGGGTTTCCAAAAACTTAATACCACCCTATTGAAAATCAATCAATTTTAATATTCTTCCTCACTAAACATGTTAGCAAGTCCATACACTAATATACACACTTTATGTAATGAAAGAATTACCATTTATTATGTTTAGAATTGGTTGAACACTTTGGTTAACCTCTGGTTGTAAGAGAGGACCTGCAACCATTGTTGGGTTAATAACAACCATGTCAATCTTGTTTTCATTTACAAATTCCCATGCAGCAGCCTCAGCCAAAGCCTCAGCCAAATTCCCATGCAGCAGCCTCAGCCTCAGCCAAATTCCCATGTACCATAACTAAAGACACAAACAGAAGTTGGCAACAAAAAACACATTATTCAATCCCTATAAACCACATCAAAATCATATGTCCCAGCTACACAAGTTTCAGGATTTCATGCTGAAAAGGAAAAACAATGATAACCTGTGATTTCCTACAGAAATCTGGATCTGAAAACCATGTCTCATCAACTATGACTCTGGGATTCTTTGGCCTTGTGTCAAATGCAACTGCAGAAACAGAAGAAGTAAAGACAACTCGTTTCACAGATGGTGATTTCGCACATGATTTAAGAACATTAAGAGTTCCCTTCACTGCCGGATCAATCAACTCAGCCTGAAAATATAGAAATAAAAAATAACGGATCATACACTTCCAAGTTACAAGCACACCGCATATGTACTATTTGTGAAGAATAGAATGGAGTGAACCTGTGGGTCATCAACGACAAAACGAACAGGTGAAGCAGTATGAAAGACACCATCACAACCCTCAACAACAGAGTCAAATGAACCTTCCTCCAAGAGATCCGCCTGAAAGAGTTGCAGCCTCTCCTTTGCACCATCAAGTTTAATCAAGTGGTCAACCTTTTTAGGATTACCTGTTTTCAAAAGAATCAAATAACCGAAACAAAAAGAAGAAGAATGTTGATGAATATTTATGTAAAGAGAAAGAAGCACCGACTTGGATCACGAACAGTGGCTCTGATGGTGTAACGACGTTGAAGAAGGAACTTGACAATCCATGAAGCAATAAAACCAGAAGCACCTGTCACACAGACCACCTTTCCTTCTCCACTCATTATACTCTTTCTCTTTTTCTCTCACTAGTTTTGGCCTGCTCTTCACTATTACATTATATAAAAAGATGAAAACTAGTATGGTCAAATTTTCATAAACTAAAATTCTACACCTAGTGTCAATTTCACAGGCAATTAATTAGCAATTCATTTCGACACATGCTACAGGTTTCGCAATATATAATTCTTGAATAATTGGGTACTTGCAGAATATATTTATGTATAGTCAGTATCTTATCGGGATTTTATCAATAGTTTTTTTTACCTAGTGTTCTGTAAAGCATTTAAAGCAACGTTCATATAAAAATAGTAGTCCTTAGTTCATAAAGATTAGAGTGGAGAATTATTTATAAAAAAAATGACATCACCTAAGAGTGTTAAGTTTTAGTAATTAAAGTGCACTTGATTAAATCAAGAAGTGCCTGTTGTAGTAACGAAAGGCCAAATTAGTGAGTAGCAAACAAGATTGTTAAACATAATCTTATTTCTAGTGCTCCAAATGCAACAAGAAGATATGAACCACACAAAACAAATCATATCCTCCTTACCTTTATCGAACAAAATAAAAAACTAATGCAAAGCGTGGTTACAAACCGAATCATATTGAATTTGAGGGATACCTAACCTAGATGAAATTTTAAACCACAACAAGTGAACCTTCAGGCATATCAGGAGTTGTAATAAATATAATTGTCCTGGGTTCTATTCTCTGCAGCGCCGTTTTGATATTTATTTTTTCCTGGATAGAGCGCCAGATATTATAACGGTTATCAAATATAATCGTCGTTAGTTTTCTGCAAAATTAACAAATATGATAACGGTTATGAAATACAACTATCGTTAATTTTTCTGTAAAATTAACAAATATGATCCTGCGCTTATAATTATCCCATTTTTTACCTGTATTATTGTCATTAATATCACATCGAAGCAGAAAATACAATTCACATTTACAGTGAATCAGATATACCACATTACAGTGAATCAGAACAGTGTATCAGATATACCACATTACATTGAATCAGAGCAAACAATTTATATATTCATAATATCACATTACAATTTATCAGAACATAATTAAACTTACATATTTATAATATCACATTATAGTTTATCAGTTTATCAGAACTCACATTACATAACTTCACATAATTGTAACTTGATGTATTGGTATCTTGTCTCTTTGGCATCTTGACTCTTGGCCTAATACTGTCTGGACTCAAAATTCCAATGATTTCAAATCATTATACTTAGTAAAAATATACTTCTAAACTATAATATGTACAATTAATATATTATGAATACATAATAATTTACGTACTTGTTAATTTTCTCATATGCCTTCTTCATGATCGAGTCGTATAGCATGCACGACATCTCCATCAACTTCATCATATGAGGTAGGAAGTTGTAACACCCAAATTACCCCACGAAATTATTAATAAAAATCAGAGTAATTTTTTTTCTTCAAAATATTTGAGTGTCACAATTCAACAACCACACATGGCTCAATGATATGTTTTATAAAAATCATTCAACTTGCAGCGGAAAATATTTTTAAAAGAAATTTCAATCACAATTTGATTAAAAAATGTATTCTTAAAAATAAATAAAACAAGTGCAAGCACCGTCCTTACACCCAAAGCGACATATCAGAGCCGACATCCTAAAGGCATGAAGTACACCGACTTCACTAACCACCACTCGACTTATCCTGCTCACTTGTACGTTACCAACATAAGGGTAACATTCAAACAGAAGGGGTGAGATACTTACATCACAAAAGAGAAATATAGTAAGAATAAGCAAGTATCATAATTAGAGACCACTTCACCACAACAACAACTACACAATCACATCCCACACACGCCAACATCATACACAACGACGACAATTATGCAATGAGACCCTACTTTACTCTATGAATACGGTACCATACTCTGATCTCTATTTCAAGATCTAGTTCTCGTCGGAACTCTTGACTCCTCTTTCGTGGTCCAGTATGATCCCTGTTTCATGATCACACCCTCGACCCCTATTTCATGATCGCACCGACATCACAACAATCCCACTCGGATCCAACGAACATACCCTAGCTTGGTATATTGTTCCAACCATGCACATGTCATGCAACATCAATAACATGCATGCATAAATACAACGACTAAATTCTACAACTCAACAACAATAACTATCATACAATAATTCACCACAACAACTAACATCATCTACATCATGCATATTCGCATAAACAACTTATACTAACATCAATCACCACATATGTAACAACATCACATACGATAACATATTACATATACATGTATCAACAACAATGTTATGTAACTATCACAACATCAACTCATAACAACAACAACAACAAAACCAACAAACATACCAATGTATATTCTTTTTCAAGTTATACTAATTATCCCTATAATTACATGTATAACTCCTATCTAACAGCCTTTAACCACGCCACTTCAATTCCTAATCATTACTAAAGTAATTAGATGATTTTAAGGAATTTTTTGGAATTAAATTATAACATTTTTCACTCCAGGTCTCGCTAAGCGACGGGATTTGCTCGCTAAGCGAGCAACTCTCTGTATTCTGACTCTTCCAAAGTTCGATCTGCTCGCTAAGAGAGCTATGTGTCGCAACATGAAAATTAACAGGCGAAAATTAGAAGAGTCGCCAACGATACGTTTTTTTATCCCGATGAGGGAAAGGAGAACAATCGAAGAAAACCTGAGGGAAAAAGGAAAAGACGAGGTCATCGCAACCAAGTCTGAGCTCGGGAGTCGGTTACACGAAGGGAAGGTATTAGCACCCCTTCGTGTCCATCGTACTCGATGGGATCCACACTTAGTCAGTAAGGGGTAAATAAAGACCTCAAACCTTCATATATGTCGGATTCGACATGAACGTCTTTGATCCCTATATGATGGCGCCCTTTGAAAATGTCCAGGGTATGCTTAGTCGTAACCACCCTTTGGGCTTTCGGCTGAGACTGCTATCGAAGTATTTTAATGGAATCCCCACAGGCGAACCATATGGAGGGCAATGACCACTCCAAAATCAGAAGTAGGAAATCAAGGAAATGTTGGTGAAAAGAGTTGGAAAGCCACCTCATAACGCTTCTCACGAGGAGCGTTCGAAAGGATTTTCAACATATCCATCTTTTGTAAAAATTTCTCCTTTAAAATGACAGCAACCTCACAAATAGTTCGATTGAGATCATCTGGTCGATAGACATTTTCAAAGTATTTTTGAAAAACTTGTATCTCTTTGATGTGAGTGGACTTACTATTCTTGACCTTCTCCTGCACATTAACAAAAGCTAGGTCAAGCAAGGCATAAAATTCAATGGCAGTGAGAAAGTTGTCACTATAGTACTTGAGCCACCAATCATTAAAGAGATGGGTGCGTTGGATTGTAGGTTAAAAACAGACAGGAGATATGACTACTTTTGGGGCATCCCATTTGGCGAAGATGTCAGCAATGTCATCCTCGTCAAAGAGGTTGTTGGAGAAAATGACTTGGCCTTTTTTATCATAGAGGAATTTGGGGAAGCTCTGGCCCAACCCAAACTGCCTAGAAACCAAGTTTGGTTTATAAGCAATAAGAAATGTGTCTGGTCTCCCATCATTCAGCCTGTAGATAATATATCTGGGAATTAAAAAGGCTTCCCAAACAGAAACAAAGCCCATATGGAGCTTCTTTGAAGGGAAATTTGGGAAAGCCCTAGTAAACCATCTAGGTCCACACTTCCTTTCAGCAAAAGAAGCCATGAATGGTACAAAATCATATTGATGTGAAAACGTCATTATAAAACAAGAGAAGGCCCCTTTCAGGGCTTTGCCTTCGTCACTGGGAGTAAGTTTCACCAGTCGAACACCCACAGTGCTTCTATGCTTAATCTCCTCTGAATCTTCATCAAATTTCCCTTTTTTGGGAAGTACAGGTTCAAAAGTGGCATTTATCTAGAGTTGAAGAAGCCAAAGAGGGCCAGTGAGACTCATGACACTAGAATTGGTTGTTAGGTTCCTTAGTCGAGTCACCCCTTCACTAATAGACTCATAAAGACGGACCAAGATAAGTTCACTCAAGTAGACCCCCTGTTATGGTGGAACTGGTTTACCAAGGGCAGATATTTTTTTCTCCACCTGTAAGGACTTGGTGCATAAGACATATCTAGATAACTAGAGAGTGGGGAAGGAAATGTGTTCCTTGTTTGAAACTCTCTCATCATTGGGTTTAGAGTGGTGGTTGATGAATTGGGTATATGTTAGCCTCGACTCATTGAAGCCAATAGTGTCTTCAACATCAATGGAAGGGTCATATGTTGGACCATCAGGTCGAAGCCCTGTGATAGCAACTATGTCGAAGAGAGTGGGGGTAACCATCCCACAAGGAAGATGAAAAATATAATGGGTGCAGTCCCATAGACAGTAAGGTATATGTGTCTTCGACAGTATCAACAGATCATAGATCCCTACAACTTTCCAATGATCAACCTTGGATTTTTCCAATCTAACCAGCCAAAGATCAAATTCATTGAACTCACTTACCACCCTAACCAACCTAGTACCATCATGAAGGTACTTCAAGTCCAATTAATTGAGAGGAGGTGGGTTAGATTAAGAGTCATCATCTTTAGGGAGATGTTTGTACCTTAAAGATTGGGTTTTACGGTAGCAAGGAATGAGCTCTTTCAGCTTCTCATATGTGTTCTTAACTATAGCCAAAGGACCAAATAAAGCATAATGGCAGTCATTGACAGTAAAGAGGATCATTACCTGAGATTTGTACAGACTCCTTGTTTCAGCATCTTTGGATTTTGGTGCGAACTGAGGGTTTTTAATGGTCTTTGGTTCGGTGATGTTGTTGAAGGGAGGTAGAGTTTTCTCAAAGGTGAAAGCCTTTTCTTTCTGACTTTTCTTTTGGGAAGTGGTAGCCTTGGAAGACGTCATTGATGGAGATGAAAATGGAGTGTTTAGGGTTCTTGGAAGAAAATAGGAAGACTTTAGCAAGAAAAAGACAAAGTTTGCAAGAGTTTTGAAAGGTTTCTTTGTTGTGCTAAGGGATGCATTTATAGACGTAGGAAATGTGAAGTTGTGAATTCAAGCCACTTAATGCAGATGTGAAGTGGTGGGACACATGGCACTTGGGATCTGACGCGTTGAGGTAGCAGTTAATACAAAAGATTTTTGGCGCATTGTTTCAAGGGAAAACTCATGATCAGGAAGCAGCAGATACGATTGACGAAAATTTTGGGACTTTTGCTATTATGACATGACATCATGCGCGTGGGTGAAGAATCACAATAGTTCTCAGAACGTGGGTTAGGTGGTTTCAACCATACTTTTGTCTGACCAAAGTTGGCGTCGAAAATGATGCATATCAAAAAATGATATTTTCATCAAAATGGTCGAAAAGAACATTTTTTGGGGGAAATTTGTTATCCCTAAATTTCGATGCTAGCAATTAATGAGGTAAGGAAGTGGCATCCTCGGGGAAGACATCAAGAAATTCGCAAACAATTGGAATATTCAAAACTTGTTGGACATTACTATCCTCTTTAGTAAGGACAAGCAAAACAAACTTCTCTTGTTCAAACAGAAAATTTACCATTCCAATTGTACCTTCTAAGATCGTTGTCAAAACATCTTTCAGAGGCGCTTCAACGGATGGAATAAGGATCAACTTTTCTTCACATCCAATAAACACATAATTCGCAGATAACCAGTCCATACCCAGAATGACATCAACTTTCTTAAGAGGTAGACAAATGAGGTCAATTTGAAAAATTCTACCATCCACGGACAAGGTACAATTCTCACACCTTAGGGGTGTCTCAACAGTTTCATCCATAGCGGTAGTAACCACCATTAGAGGAAACAAAGGAAATACTCGCAACCCGAGTCGTTTAGCATAACTAGTAGATACAAATGAATGTGTAGCTCCACAATCAAATAAAACAAGACAAGGATGATTGTTATCGAGAGAAGTACCTGCAATGAGTGAGTTGTCGGCTTTGGTATTCCTAGCATCCATAATATAAACTCTCGCTTGAACTTGGTTGTTTCTTCATGGGAAATCCCTAGCAAAATGCCCCTCTTTCTGACAATGGAAACAAACTACCCCATTCGGATCACATCTTCTGTAATGATTTTTGTGGCACCTGGAGCACGTCGGAGGAACACTAGATCTAGGACTCGACACCTGTTTCCTTTTGAAGGATTAAGGCTTTGGTCTAAAAGATTTATTTTCTCTTCCTCGATCACTTTGAACCGCTCTTCCAACACTAGCTTCGGTTTGCACTTTCTTCAAACTATGTTCGGCGACATAGCACTGCCTTAACAACTCAGAATAGGTAGTGAACTCCCATTGAGAGACACTATGAGAGATTTCATCCCTCAAACCAAACAAGAACTGGTCAATCTTCCATCTTTCATCTGGAGCATACATAGCCTGCCTAGAGTAAGTAGCCATGTCCTCGAACTTCTCAGCATAACTGGCCACAGTCATGCTCCATTGTCTAAGCTGTTGGAATTCAAATTATTTTTGGGTTCTCAAGGAACTCAGAAAGTACTTCCCCATAAAAATTGTCTTAAATTGTTGCTACACTTTTGGAATTCCTTGCACCGTCATAAGATTTGAAGCACTTTCCCACCACCTCGCAGCAGGACCTTTTAGTAAATGCGACGCAAAAGTCACCTTGTCTTCTTCACCACAAATCAAAATCTGGAAAATTCTCTCCATTCCGGTTACCCATTCACGTGCCTTAACCAGATCTAATCCACCAATGTAACTCCTGAGGGTTCATGCGGAAGAAGTCTCGGAATGTCCCACTTCCAGCTTCAGGAGCAACCATATGAGGATGAAGGCCCTCATTAATTTGGTGCAACATTTCCTGCATGAACTAATGTTGCTGCTGTTGCATCTGTTGCATGAATTGGAACATAGGAGCATTCTCGTCACCACCCGTCTGATCGCTACCAGGAGGAGTGACGTTGGGTCGAACACGAGTTCCAAACCTACCAACCACATTCCTAAATGTCATCAAAACAGGATTAATTTTATCAGGCTCAATACCATAAACATAACATTTAATCCTACAGTGATATTACGTGTATGAACGGAAAGAAAACACTTATAATATTCCAAGGCTAGGTCGAGGATACGACCTGCTCTGATACCAACTGTAATACCTATATATAAAATACATACATCAAAACATATTTTTCATATATAAATTTAAGTTTGGTATTGAAATACAACAAGTTCTTAATAACACATTGTATCAATATAGCCTCTACAACATAAGGTACTAGCAAAAAGGCTATAAATAATACAAGATGTTCACAAAATACAAAATCTAAGAACTAGATCCAAAGATCTCAAAAGTCCACAGCGGAAGAAGTCATCAAACAAGCTAGGATAATCAAGTCGCCTTATCCTTACCCTTTGCGGAACCTGAAGTACCTGAAATAACAACATCAACATGGGGTGAGATAAACATCTCAGTGAGTTCCCAATCTTAGAGTTCGCTCGGCTCTAAGGGTTTGATTCCAAAAAATCTCAAGCTCTAACCATTCTCACACACGAAATCGGGATCTAAAGGAACTAAGATCCATACAACCTCTCGAACATAAGCTAAGTGAGACATCTATCTCAAGTCCTTACGGATGCTCTTGTGAAACACATCATAACCACGTTAAGACTTACACAAGACCTTACGGAGGATTCGATATAACACTCTCTTTAATCTTTATGGATGTTTCACGTGGGACTAAAGGCAACCCACTTTAAGACTTACTAAAGATTAATGTTTAGTAGTATAGCACTCGCCTCAAGTCCTTACGAATGCTCTTGTGAAACATATAGTAACCATGTTGAGACTTACACAAGACCTTACAGAGGACTTATAGCCTACACGTCTCAATTCAACGCCCGTGTATACACAACGGGTACCTCAAGTCCTTACGGATGCTCTTGTGAAACACAAAGTAACCACATCGAGACTTACACAAGACCTTACGGAGGACCCAAAGCGATACAAAAATCTCAATTCTCGTTGGCCCAAGGGAATCCTAGATACCTCACAAGTTATGCCTTTTTATTACCTTTAGTTCACAATTCCCTAACTTAGCATTTTTACCGGGTATCGAAAAGTCGGGTAAAAGTCAGGTGAAAATAATATGTTTCGGTATTATGTGAAAGTACATAATTTTAGCTTTCAATCGATATAAAGAACACTGAAATCGGATAACCGAGTAAAAAGTTATGGATTTTCAAATTTTGGAAATAAAATATTTTCTCCCATACTTACAGTGTTAACCGGTTAACGGATTAGGTTAACCGGTTAACCAAGCCAAAACAGAGGCAGTTGCGCAAGCTCAAGACACGTTAACCGGTTAACAGATTCAGTTAACCGGTTAACCAACCACAGACAGCAGCAAACACGTAAAATCCATGACAATAACATCCCAAAACCATTCCAAACATTGGCAATCATTAAAAAAACATAGTGGCAATGTTCCTACACCTAGAGGCAACATATTCAAGCATTTATATCGATTCCTAACATTTTAGTCTACCGATTCTAGGATTTTTCACAAATTTGACCTCAAACTCATAAATTCTAAAAACTCTACCTAACCAAAAGTAAAAGTTTCTAGCTATGAACCTACCTCTAGCAATAAGATTGGAGAAGATTGAATGGTGAATGGATGAGTGGAAGCAACAAGATTAGGAGTCCTCTTCTTCTTCTTCAAGACTTTTTCTTTTTCTTTCTTCTCTTCCTTTCTCTCTTTTCATTCTTTCTCTATTTCTATATTTTTATCAAAACAAAAGAAATAAGACTTTAGGTCTTAAAAGGAAATATAACTTTTCCTACTGACGATTCCAAATAGAGGGTATCCAAAAATGTCTCTTAATTCGACATTTTATAAAACCTCGGAGTCAGCTAATATTAGTTAATAAAATAAAATCCCGTTGATTACTCTATTTAATTCTATCAAAATTTCTTAGAGTAATCCGGAACAATATTAATATCAAATAATATTATTCAGAGCATTAAATAAATTACGGGGTGTTACATGGAGCATAGGTTCCTTGCAAGTGCAACTAGCAAAGATGAATGGTTATAGCATTATAGACTTGGTCATCTCAATTTCAAAGACATCAGAGATTTAAATAGAAGAAATATGGTTTCAAGATTGTCAGAAATTGACATCCCAAACGAAGTGTGTGAAGAATGTGTTCAGTCGAAACAACACAAGAATAACTTCAGCAAGGATGCATGAAGCAGGAAGTCATATACTCTAATGTATGTGGTCCTATCCAGGTGGATTCGATTGGAGGTAACAGGTACTTTGTCACTTTCATAAATGATTTTAGTCAAAAATTATGGACTTACCTGATAAAGAAGAAAAGTGAAGTGATCGATGTATTTTCCAAGTTTAAATCTATGGTTGAAAGACAAAGTGGTTGAAAGCTCGAGATTTTGAGGACTGATGGTGGTGGAGAGTATGCATCGAAAGATTTCGATGCATTATGTGTAAAAAAGGGATTGTGCATGAAGTGGTGTCACCCTATACTTCACAGCAGAATGAAATAACATAAAGGAAGAATCGAACCATCATGAACATGGTAAGAAGTATGTTGAATGACTAGCATCTACCCAAAGAAATATGGGGAGAAGTTGTGCCGACTGCAACATATATTTTAAACAGATGTTCGATGAAGAAGCTAGAAGGAGTTATGCCAGAAGAGTGTTGGTCTCGTGTCAAGCCTAGCTTGATTCTTCTAATGATATTTGGATCTATAACACATAGGCATGTGCCAGTTCAGTTTGAGAAGGAAGCTTGATGACAAGTCTAGTCAAATGATTCTGATAGGATACCATTCGACTGGAGGTTACAAGTTGTTCGACCCAGTAAACAAGCAGGTTGTGATCAGCAGAGACGTGATCATAGATGAGCTTAAAGAATGGGATTGGACTGAAAATGTCAAGAAAGATTCAGTTGAAATCTTATGTGAAAAACCATCTAGTGAAGTCGAAAGAGATGTTCGACGAGAAGATGTTAGAGGTGAAGCTGACCCAAGAAGACCTCAAAGAACAAGACACATGCCTACAAGGTTACAAGAATGTGTGATTATATCAGATGATGTGGTCGCGGAAATAGGTGAGTTGATACATTATGCTTTCTATGCAGATGTCGAACCTGTCAATGCAACTGAGGCATTGAAAGATTCGAAGTAGGTGAAAGCAATGAATGAGGAGATAAAGCCCATTGAAGTCAATAACACTTGGTCACTTGTCGAATTTCCTCAAGGCAAGATGGCAATTGATGTGAAGTGGGTATACAAGGTGAAACTGAATCCCAAAGGGGAATTGACTCGACACAATGTGAGACTTGTGGCGAAAGGTTTTCTTCGGAAGGAAGGAATCGACTTCGACGAAGTATTTGCTCATGTTGCTAGGATCGAAACAATCAGATTGGTTGTTGGTCTAGCAAACATGAACAACTGACAGATGTGTCAGATGGATGTGAAGTGTGCATTCCTAAATGACCCCTTAGACGAAGAAGTTTATGTTGTACAACCAGCTGGGTTTGTGAAACAAGGCGAAGAGAGAAAAGTATACATGCTACATAAAACCCTGTATGGATTGAAGCAAGCTCCAAGAGCTTGGAATAAGAAGATAGACAGTTTTCTAAGGGAGAAAGAATTTGTAAAATGCACAACTGAGCATGGAGTATATGTAAGAAGAAGCAATGGTGAATTACTTATACTATGTCTCTATGTCGATGAGCTATTCATAACGTGGAGTTGCTTGGAGTTCGAGAAATGAGCTAGTAGTGGCATTATCATCGTGCGAAGTAGAGTATATAATTGTTTCTTTCTGTGCATGTCAAGCAACATGGATGGTGAATCTGGTCGAAGATATTACATCAAAGAGTCATGGAGTGATTATCATGAAGATCGACATCGTGTCAGCTATCAATTTGGCAATAGCACACGGTCGAAGCAAGCACATCGAAATGAGGTTCCATTATCTTCGAGAGCAGGTAGCAGATAGGAAGATGAATTTGGAACACTGCAGAACTGAGAATCAGATTGCAGTTATCATGCCGAAAGGAGTGTAGGTCAAAGTATTCAAGAAGCTAAAGTCTATGATGAACGTAGATATCTTAGACACAATGAATTAAGTGATGTGTTAAATTGTAATTCCTTGTGTCGGAGCAGGTTGCTCGACAGAAGGAAAGATTTGATTTGATCTAGATTAGATTTAATTCAAAATAGATATTTTGGGCTTTTATAGTTTTGGGCTTTGTCTTGAGATGCAAGCAAACCTAATTCTATAAATAGGGAGTTTCCCTCATTGTAAAATATCACAACATTATTTTACTCACAGTTCTGCAATTGCAGAGTTAGTAGCAATAAGAGAAAGAAAGTCTCACGGTGTGTGGGCAACAACATTCATCTTTTCAATTTTCTCAAAAACCCTAATTTTCTTTTCTATTTTTCTTCTTCTTTCTTTTAACGTTTCTACTACGTGATAGCTACGGAATTCCCATAGGTTTTGGGATAATTCCAACAAGAGGATCATACACACATAGTAATCACATACAAGCAATTACCGACATTTTCAACCGTTGGAAACTTCGATTTCTTGATTTTTACCGAAATCCAACCTAAACTCATAACTCTAGAAAATTCTTAAACAAAAGCTTTTAACTAAATTCACCTATAGAGATGAAGATGATGAAGATTGTGAGATGAAGAATGGAGGTTGAAGCTTGGGGTAGAATAACATCAGTGCTTATAATGAAATTATAAAGGTAGAATTACATAACAAAACAAGAATATTGATTTACATAATGGAAGAAATGAGAAAATTGATTTACATGCATGAGCTTTAAATTCCTTCTGAACAGCAGAATTAACAATAATAACAATGAACATGATCAAAGTTGTCAACTTCAATTCAACAACGACAATCATAAGTGTTATTCAGCTGGGTAAATTCACTTCGACAACATATGAATCAAATGACACTAACATCTTTTCATGTCTTCATTGATTATGTGGGATGTTGAAGCTGATTAAAACTCGATAATCTTTTTCTCCCGAAAACTTTCCATGGTCTCCTTGAGGCTGACTTCCAAAGGAGTAAACTCGACTCCCAAGCTTTTAGCCTTTTCCTTGGAAACCTGATAGACTGTTCTATATGGCTCTTCATCCTCACACCTTAAAAAATTGTAAAAAAGAAATGCATAGTTTTATAAGTTGTATAAGGTAAAATCCACTTTAATCTGTGATAAATTTTGAATAAAAATTTAAAAATCATGTACCAATGCTTACTTATTTTTATAAAAGTTAGTATTTCTCTTAACAAGTTTAGGGCCCAAAGTTAAGAATAAATTTGTAATTTCACTTAATGGGTTTTGACATTAAAATTAAGGATAAGTTTGTAGTTTTACTAGTTTATTTTATTATTTGTTTATTTTTTAATTATTTTATATTTTTTCTTCTAATTATTCATTAATAGTTAAAAGAATTTAATTGTAATGTACAGACAGTGTAAAACAGTTTTACAGTGAATAGTAACCATCAGATCTAAAATTATATTTGATTTTTATTTTGATTATATTTAAAATAATGATTATAAATAATTGTGATGAATTGATTGTGTAAAGAAATTTATACCGAGAGTGCATAACAATTAATCTCTAACTAAAAACAAAGAATTGAAAGAAAAAAAACTAGTCGTCCAACTAACTCATTGACCCTATAAAGGTTTTGTTTTTATAACTTCCTTTCTTTTTCTTCGTGGCTCCTTTTCATAATATATTAAAGGGTTAAATATGTTTTTGATTTTTATAAATATCTCAATTTTAATTTTTAGTCTCAATTAAAAAATAATATATTTTAATTCTTACAAATTTTGTATGTTTACAATTTTAATCTCTACAGTTTTGTAAAAAATTGAAAACTATTACCCTTAAACTTTTAAATTTTTAAATAATTCTTTTTATCCATATTTAGAATTTTATAAAATATTTCGTTTACTAAATTTTAGAATTTTTTAATATTAGAAGCATTAAATATGAATTTTTTAAATTCCAAAATACAATGATAAAAGTAATAAAAATTTCAATTTATAAATCAAATTTTGTTTTTTTTTTTCCGAGAAACTTTATAACATTCTAAAAATATCCGCATAATAATCATTTAAAAATACACATTGGTTTAAAAGGAGAGACTAAAACTACGAACATAACAATTTTGTAAGGATTAAAATATATTATCTTTTTAATAGGGACTAAAAATAAAAATTGAGATATTTATAAGAATTAAAAACATATTTAACCCTATATTAAAAAAAGAATCCTTCAAATTATTGGATCATCCCTCAAATTCTTCAATAACAACATTTTCCCACTAACTTCTTATGTATATTTTTTCCTTCAAATTATTCATATTATTCAATAACAACATTTTTCCCACTAACTTCTTATATCATTTATCTTTTTAAAATTATTTAATAAAAACTAATTTTTTATGCATATTATTAATTTAGTTAAATATTTGCTCTTTCTTATAGTATACATTAAAAAATACTCATGTGCATTTTTTGTTGTCATGTCAATATAACTAAGATATTAAGGTTTAGAACTATTTTGGAGAATTGCTGAATTCAAATGAACTTACTTGTTTGAAATGTTTAATGTTGGGTATAGATCTTGTAAGATCATAGCAAGCTCAGATAAGTGTATGTCTCTCTCAGACAAACAATATCTTCCACTAGCTGAAGCAATCTCATATGCGCGAATATGGGCATCAGCAACATCTTTCACATTGACCCATCCATAAGCATTATTTGGAAATGGGATACCTATTTCAAAGAGTTGTTTTACCATCCAACATGACAATTCTTTTCTGGAATAAATTATATGACATTAATTTAATATGTCACACATTGCAAAAGTTCACTATCATTAGATAATTAAAGCAACAGATACAATATCACAAGAGATATGAGAAACAACTTCTTCATGAGCAAGACAATGATAAAAAAAGAATTAGATTTTATAAATATGTACTGCAGTACATATTTGGCTTCAGCATCAAGAAAATTTAAGCAAAAAAACTGACACATGCATCCTCGACTCCCCATTTGACAAGTGATTTTGAAAAATCTATTTAATTAAAATTTGAGTTTGAAGCAAAGTGATATTTTCTTACTAAACATGTTAGAATTTGAGTTTGAGTTTGAAATATATACACTTTATGCCATGAAAGAATTACCATTTATTAAGTTTAAAATTGGTTGAACACTTTCATTAACCTCTGGTTGTAAGAGAGGACCTGCAACCATTGTTGGGTTAATAACAACCATGTCAATCTTGTTTTCATTTACAAATTCCCAGGCAGCAGCCTCAGCCAAAGTCTTTGAAAGCGGGTACCAACCGAACCATAACTGATAACACAAACACCAAGTTGGCAAGAAAAAACACATACATCAAAATTCCATGAGCCAGCTTCAGGCTTTCAATCTGAATAACTTTTTGAAAACAGAAATGCTAACCAGTGATTCCCTACAGAATTCCGGATCTGAAAACCATGTCTCATCAACTATGACTCCGGGATTTTTCAGCCTTGAGTTAAATGCAACTGCAGCAATAGAAGAAGTAAAGACAACTCGTTTCACAGATGGTGATTTCGCACATGATTTAAGAACATTAAGAGTTCCCTTCAATGCCGGATCAATCAACTCAGCCTGAAAATATAGAAATAAAAAATAACTGATCATACACTTACAAGTTACAAGCACACCGCATATGTACTATTTGTGAAGAATGGAATGGAGTGAACCTGTGGGTCATCAACGACAAAACGAACAGGTGAAGCAGTATGAAAGACACCATCACATCCTTCAATAGCAGAGTCAAAGGAACCTTCCTCCAAAAGATCAGCCTTAAAGAGTTGAAGCCTCTCCTTTGCACCATTAAGATTAATCAAGTGGTTAACCTTTTTAGGATTACCTGCATGCACACCAATAGAACCACTCATTCAGAAGGGTGATCAAATAACCGAAACAAAACAAGAAGAATGTTGATGAATATTTATATAAAGAGAAAGAACCACTTACTTGGATCACGAACAGTGGCTCTGACAGTGTAACGACGTTGAAGAAGGAACTTGACGATCCATGAAGCAATAAAACCAGAAGCACCTGTCACACACACTACCTTTCCTTCTCCACTCATTATACTCTTTCTCTTTTTCTTTCACAAAGTTTTGAACTGCTCTTATATAATACGATTATAGATTACTCATACTTCCTATTAAATGATAGTATATTAGTATGGTCAAATTTTCATAACCTTGAGATTCTACTAGTAACTTCAGTAAACTAAGTGGGGTTGATTAGGAAGGACCACATGGGATTTGCTTGTAATGGAAATGGGGAGGGTACATTACATGAGGAAAACAGTAAGAATATAAAAAAAATAATAAAATATATTACAAAATTATAAATAAATTTTCTATTTTTATTTAATTTTTAATTAACTATTACATGTATAAATTAATTAAAATCATTTATTAATAAATATAAACTAATTATAAATGGAAAAAATTAATCTAGAAAAAAGTAAACCGTGTAAAGAAAGTAAAAGAAGGCATATTATGAATTGTTTGGTGCGTGTCTATGAGAAAATGGTGCCATAGCAGCAGCAGCACAATTAGTGAGTGGAGAAAGATTGATGAAAAATGGTGCCAACTTGGAAAGAGAAGATTGTTGATGGAGTGGTTGTTGGATCTAAACGAAATGGATTAGAAAAAACAGATTTAGTTATAATTTTGTAATTCTTACTTTAAAATAGTATTACAGTAAACTTAAATGGAAACCTTTTTAGTATCTTAATTTGGATTGTCACATAAATTGTGGGATTTTCTGTATCAGCAAATCTAGATTTCCGCCGCCACATACTTTAGTCAAGATTGTCGTTATGCTCTCGTCTGGGATTAGTGGATATTGATATGCATACAGCTGTGAGGCACCTTCATTTTTTATTACTTAAAGTCCCGTGTGACATTGTACCAAAAATTATTTGTGCATATCTTATTAATAATATTATAGTACCAATCAAACTAATAACTCAATGACACTTTGGAGAGACATTTAATATAAGAGTGACTATTCAGACCCCCGAAATCTTATCAGATAAATTTCTATTTTTTAACCAAAAAGAAGAGATATGTTAGAAGATAAAGAATAGGCTATATAGAGGGAATTAAATTAAAACCCTTTAGGAAAAGAGTGGTATCAAATTATCAAATTTGTTTAATATAAAGTGGGATTTGAATCGAGGTTTTTAAAAATTAAAGACAATAAACTCAATGAATTTATCATGCTTCGTTTGAACTCAAACCACATTAAGTCTACCCGTCAAGGTGATTTTGTCTCTCTCAATGAGGTCTTAATACACTAACCAATAATGATTACAATTCACAAAGACCTACTGTCAATGTCTTCTTGAGTCTACTGACTAACACTTTAGTCACTCAAGGAATATCAAATATTTGATTACAAGTGTGTAAAAGGATTGCTTCAAAAAAGCTATTATTACAACTGTGATATTGTTACACAAAATTATTTCAAAATAAGAGTGAAGAAAAATTGGAATTGTTTGAATATGCGCAAGAGTTCGTTACTTTTTCTTCCAAGTAGCTCCTTTAAATAGATTAATATTTGAACCGTTGGAGACACTTAAACATATTTTTGGATGATGATAAATGTCTTTGAAGAGTTTCGAAATATAAAGATCTATGTCTGATTGCCGTTAAATCTTTGATAATCATTTAATGAGGCTGATTCTGAAATCAGAGTATGCGTTGTAAGTGAATTTCAGAGTTTGATCAAAGAAGCAACTTGTTGTAGAACTTCTATCTTGTGTGAAGAATGATAGAAGACAAAAGAGGATTACAAAAAGTCCATTATGGATGAAGGATCACATTTCCTTTTATTAATTCTAGTAGTAATTTTTATTTTAATTATTGGGCTAGACCCAACTTTATATTTTTTGTTTTAGCTTTAGGCCCTTGTGCCTCTTTTGACCTAGTATTTATACTAGTGTTTGTATCAGATTTGGATATGAAAAAAATTATCAATTTTCTTAGTTTAAATTTATTCACTTTGTCTTGAGTTCTTTGGTGAAACCCTAAGTGGGTAGTAGCTGCAGAATTTAGTTCTACCATTGGTGTTTTCATCACCTTCCTCAATGCCTCCTAAAAACACTAACCCCACCCCAAAGGATCTTGATGATTCTATCCAACATACTAACCTACGTTTGGATGACCTAATCCTTTCAAACAAAGCTCTTGAATCTACCATGGAACACAACAATGAAATTATTGCACAACAATTGGGTCAGCTTGACAACAGCTTTGATGAACACATTAAAGCAAGTTTCTCTAACCTCCGCTCACTTATGACACAACAGCTGCAACAACAATTTGCTGCCATGACAGTTGCAACACAGCAGACCAGAACAACAACTTCAGCAGCAACGGCAGCCGCAACACCACCACCCAGATCTGCTGTTATGACAGCTGCAGCAACAATACAACATTCTAGATCTACACCTTCAGGTAGTGCTAGCTCTACTATTTCATCATTAAATTCAGAAAATGTGGTTATTAGTATTACCCTTCCTTTAATGCATATTCCCTTACCCTTGAGCCAACCCTTTCACAATACAACTTTTCCCAACACCCAACTTTCAACCCCAACAGCACCCCCACCACAAACATTTCCCCCAACCCAACCAATAGTCTATTTAAATCAAGTTACTTTTACACTCAATCCCAACTTTCACTTTCAAAACCCTTACCCCCCACAACACCAACAATTTTCCCAATTTGCACAGCCACCATATTACACACAGCAGATGGCACGAAACCCTAAAATTGAATTGGGACTGTTTGATGGAAATAATGCTTTGGATTGGTTGTTTCAATTAGAATAATTTTTTGGCTTCTACAATATTCCAATTGAGAACAGATTGCATATGGATGTTTTTTACATGAAAAGAGAAGCTCTAAGTTGGTATAAATGGATGTTCCAAAGTCAACAATTAACTGATTGGCACACTTTTGCACGAGCTCTTGAATTGCGCTTTGGCCCATCAACTTATGAAAACCATCAAGCCCAACTTTTCAAACTACGCCAACATGGATCTGTGGTAGAATACCAAACACAATTCGAGAAACTTAGCAATAGGGTGTTGGGCTTACCACCGGAAGCTATGCTGAATTGTTTTATTTCCGGCTTAAGTCCAGAAATTCGAACCGAAATTGCTATTCATCAACCATATTCTATTTCACAGGCTATAGGTCTTGCCAAACTCATTGAATCCAAAATAAAAGATTCAAAACCCAAATTCACTAAACCAAACCCCAATTACCCATCTACAACTTATACTACCAACCAACCTACACAAAAACCTCACAATGCAAATTCAACCAACCCAATTAATCCACCAATAACAACAAATCCCACAACTAACCAAAACCCAAACCGTTTTCCCATCCGGCGAATTACAGCAGCCCAACGAGAGGAGCGGCGTGCTAAGGGCCGATGTTTTAATTGCGATGATAAATTCATTCCTGGTCACCGTTGTGCCGCTGGAAAATTTCTGTTACTAATGATTGATGAAGAGGTTTCTAATGACAACGATGCCACAGTTGAGCTAACCGAAACAATTGAAGAAATTCAACATTCAGAGGAAACTTATTTTCAGCTTTCATCTCAAGCTGCCAAGGGTCAATTTTCTCCGAAAACTCTGAAATTTAAAGGTGTCCTTGATGGCCTAAATGTAACAGTACTCATTGACACAAGGAGCACACACAATATCCTACAACCACGCATTGCTCAGCATTTAAAGATTCCAACAAAACCAATCCCCAATTTTTCAGTTATGGTGGGAAATGGATCCCAATTAGACTGTTGTGGGCTCTGTCCAGAAGTTCCAATCACTTTACAAGACCACCTCTTTCACATTCCCTTTTACTTTCTTCCGATCGAAGGAGCAGATGTTGTGCTAGGCATGGAATGGTTACGTACTC
Source organism: Lathyrus aphaca (assembly GCA_963966055.1). Lineage (NCBI taxonomy): Eukaryota > Viridiplantae > Streptophyta > Magnoliopsida > Fabales > Fabaceae > Lathyrus > Lathyrus aphaca. The sequence continues at coordinate 317,320,114 of OZ014522.1, forward strand.
TTGGGCCATTATTGGCAGATTTTTCTATTCCTAAAATTTCATTCACAGATAACAAAAAAGATATCACAATCACGAGTGACTCCAAAACACAAACCTCCCAATCCACATACAATCAATTCTGTCACCTTCTCCATACATATTCAATCGCCTCAATTCATCTTCTCCTTTACCAACCAACTCATCCACCAACTCAAAATTCCATAGAATCTCTTGATTACATATCCCACCTTCTACCTACACAGATTGCTAATGTTCTACACCACCATTCCAACATCTTCCAACCACCCAAAGGCTTGCCTCCCAACCATCCTCACAATCATTACATTCCCTTGAAACCCAACTCCGCACCAGTCAACATTAAACCCTATATATACCCCCACTCTAAAAAAGAAGCTATGACAACTATCATACAAGATATGTTACATGATGGTATCATCAAACCTAGCAACAGTCCTTACTCTTCCCCAGTTTTGTTAGTGCGAAAAAAAGACGGATCATGGCGATTCTGTGTTGATTATCGTGCACTAAATACCTTAACCATTCGTGGTCGTTTCCCCATCCCAACCATTGATGAGCTATTTGATGAACTAGGTTCTGCATCTATTTTTACTAAGATTGACCTCCGTTCAGGCTACCACCAAATTAGGGTGGCACCCGAAGATACTCACAAGACAACATTCAGGACTTTTGACGGGCACTATGAGTTCTTGGTTATGCCCTTTGGGTTGGCTAATGCTCCGAGTGTTGGTGTAAGCCCTAGAGGCCAATACTTTTTTGGTACTTGTATCGGATTATTCGTTTAATAATAAAAGACATTTCTTTATTATGTTTGTCTTTCAGAATAATAAAGTCCCTAGAATAGTTAGTCTGTTTAATGAAATGTTAAGTGTGACTTAATCATGAGATCCCATTAAACATAAAGACATTATTCTTAAAATATCCGTAGTCAAGCTTTATTGCAAAGTGGGATAACATTAAAGCATTGAGACTATTATGAAGATAGACTGATGATCACATCTCATGGATCATGGATAAAGAGTTATCAAGTCTTGACATAGGTATAAATATTAGGAGTAATATTTATACCGGATTGACCCGCTATGAGAATACTACATAGTATGTTATGCAAAGTGTCATAAGTTATTCTCATGGTGATAATGGTGTATTACCACCCTTCGACCTGAAACTACTATGGACCCTAGATGTAGAGTCGGGTGCTTTATTGCTGATCAAACATTATCCGTAACTGGATGATCATAAAGACAGTTGATGGGCACTCCACGAAGCATGCTGAGGGACATGAGTGTCCTAGATGGAATTTGCCAATCCTGCATAACAGGAGAAATGTCTAAGGGCCCAATATTGAACTGGACAAGGATGACACAGTGTATGCCTTGTGTTCAATATAGACATAGGGGCAAAAGGGTAATTGTACAAACATATATTATCACGAAAAAGGTTTTGTCAGATCACATGACATTTTCGTGACTTGGGTAGCAGTGATGTGTTGCTAGATACCGCTCACTGTTTATTATGTTAAATATATAATTTAATATAATTACCAACGTTACGAAATCCTACAGGGTCACACACATAAGGACAGTTTGATGAGAGATAGAGAAATCAAAGGAACACCGTAAGGTACGGTGCACTTAAGTGAAAAATAGAAATTCGGATAATATAATAATAATTATTGTTATTTTATAATGGTTATAAAATAATAATAAAATAAATATATTTATTATAATAATAGTTATTATAATAATATATAATATTATTATGGATCATGTGAATTGGGCTTTTAGCCCGCAACCCACAAGAGAGTCTATAAAAGGAACCCTTGTGATAAAGCTTTTACTTGATGCAATTTCGTTTTTGATTCTCACTCAAATAATTCCGTTCGTAAGCAGCTAGCACTGTGACCGGAAGCTGTTCGTGTGGACTGAGTAGAGGCGTTGCACTTCATCAACGCTTGTGATCGCTGCATCAAAGATCTGAATCGCCACAAAGAGGTAACGATTCTATCACTGACCATGCTCATTCGTAAGGATCACTAAAGGAAACTTTTTGTTTTCCGCTGCGTTTAGATCGCAATTTTCCTTCACCGAGTACCTTTCAATCGGCTATGAATGATTTGTTACGTCCTTATTTACGAAGGTTCGTTCTTGTTTTTTTTGACGATATTCTTATTTATAGTTCTTCTTTAAAGGAGCATGTGGAACATTTGACATTGATTTTAGCCTTATTGTCTTCTAACCAATTCTTTGTTAAGTTGTCCAAATGTGTGTTTGCTGCTGCTACTGTTGATTATTTAGGTCATATTATATCAGTGGACGGTGTAACCCCAGATCCTTCAAAGATTCAAGCTATGCTAGACTGGCCGAAGCCACGATCACTCACGACACTCAGGGGTTTTTTAGGCCTCACCGACTTTTATAGATGGTTTGTCCGCCATCACGCCGCTCCGCTCACCGACTTATTACGTTCTACAAAGTTTACTTGGACTACAGCAACTGATACAACTTTTACAACATTAAAAAGAAAAATGACGGAGACTCCGGTGCTTGTTCTTCCGGACTTCACAAAAACCTTCACCCTTGAAACTGACGCTTCAGCAGTCGCAATTGGCACAATCCTGTCCCAAGAAGGCCATCCCTTAGCTTTCTTTAGCAAGAAAATGTGCAACCGCAAGCAAGCAGCTTCCGTGTATGTCCGAGAAATGTATGCAATAACTGAAGCAATAAAAAATGGCGTCAGTACTTGATCGGGAGACATTTTCAAATATTTACGTATCAAAAGAGTTTAAAGAATCTTTTAGTGCAAACTATTCAGACACTGGAACAACAGAAGTGGACGGTAAAACTACAAGGGTTCAGTTTCAATATTTTTTACAAACCTGGTCGAAACAACCAAGTCGCAAACGCACTGAGTCGTCAACACACGGAAGCCACATCTCTGTTCTTCACTATGTCATCTCCAATTACATCCTTCTTGGTTCAACTTCGATGATACTACACAACAGATACAGAGGGTCGAGCCTTATTCAGCAAATGTCAATCAGATCCACTTATGCAAGGTAAATTTCGCATACATGATGAATTACTGATGTACAAAGAACGGATCTACGTACTTGTCGCTCCCGGGATTTTCATCCTAGTACAAACGCGAAAGTGGCGCGGAAAGGGTAGAGTCGCCAGCCAGACATTTTTATTCCGAAAGAATGGGAAAGGTAATGTTGCACAAACCTGAGGAAGAAGGAAAGGACAAGATCCTGCGAACCAAAGATCTGGGTTCGGGAGTCGGTTACGACCTGGGAAGGTATTAGCACCCCAGATCGTCAGTCGTACCCGACGGGATCCACGCTTGTTTGTTTGTTTCAAAGGGTGAGAAAGAATAAAGCTGCTGCTGAATAAAACCGCTGCTACTGGAACTGGAACTAAAATGAGAAAGGAGTTGAAAAAGAACAAAAAGAAAGAATGGGGAAAATGTAGGGAAAATAAAGAATGTGCTCAAACGGGCCCTACCCCGCTGCCTACGTACCTCATCGGGAAAATGAGGATCAGAGTCGACGTAGTTCGCCTAACTAAGGCTGAAACTTGTGTGTGTTTTTTATAGCTTGAACTGCGTATGTCTATGCTCAGGTGTTGCAGGCTCGTCTGGTACGAGTGTGTTTACCGTCTTGCATGCGAGACAAGTCGTCGCGAGTTCGTGTTCAGAATGAATGAGATGAGAAGAGAAGTTCCCGCAGGATAGTCGTTTATTGTTTGTTTTTGTCTTTTAAGAGAAGTGTTTTGAATTTGTTTGTGAATATTCTCATACTAAGACTTATCCATCGCGGGAAGTATTTACACCTCGCCCCGAAACAGGACGCGTATAAACACTCCGCAACAAAGTCTCGTGTCGTACAAGAATGTTCGATTTTCATTAAATGTTTTATTGCTTTTCTTCATGAGATGAGAAAGAATGACTCAAATTGCAAAAGGCAAAATCTAATGGGGAACTAAGACACAACCCTAATTTTTGTTTATTTATTTACAAGTGAGATCCTATGGTTAATGAGGTTTCTAGTCCTAATGGAGGAAGGAGCTTAGAACTACTATAATGCAACTTACTTCCTAAGGAAGTTAAATTGATTCTAAAGCCAAGGGGAACCTATACAAGTGAAATATCAATCAATATAACAAAGCATTAAAATTGAATATAAAAATAAAATTCAAAACAAAACAATTAAGGTATAAGCCTAAAATCAAAACCTAACTTTATTCTAAGTCTAATTAATATGAATCCTAAGCCTAAGTCCTAAAACTAAGGGCATTACCTAATATTTTTATTCTAAAAATCAGAATCTAAACTAGTCTAAATCACTATTAACTCCTAAGGTTAAATCTACTTAAACTATTTCTTAATGAAACTTAATATCCTAGCCAAAACTAATGGAAATTTATATGTAACAAAGCCTAAAGATTAATACACTAAAAAAATAGTAAAGGTTCTGGAAAAATTATGAGATTTATTCTATAGGGTCCTAAAACTACCTATAATATTGTGTTAAAAGATATCCTAAAAAATCAGAATATTTCTATGCCTAAAAATCAATTAATTCTACCTAATGATTAACCATTATTTTCTAAGGATTAAGCCACTAAAACCTGAGATAAAATGTCCTAAAAAAATCTACTAAAATTACACTAAGTACTATTATGATCCCTCTAACTATGGAAAAAAGAGTGGACCAAAAAAGTTACTGGAAGACTAAAAAATAAAATCTACAAATTTATGTACAGTTGAGGGAAATTCACTAAAAACTAATTACATGAAACAATCAGAATTAATTCAAAAATAAAGCAAATTCAGAAAAATAAAATGCCAAACATTTCTAAATTGAATTAGTAGCCTACTTGATTTTTTTGGGAATTTTCCTAAACATTTTCCTATTTTTATTTGATTTATTTCTAAACTAATGTAAAACAAAAATTAAATTCCAAAGAAACTAATGAAGAGGGGTAGTTAGTGATTTTTTAAGTTGTTTTTCATATGGGCTTTTAAAAGAGGGGTGCGATTAGCAGAGGGGCTAAGCCCATGCGCTGGAATTGCCTAGGGGTGCAAGCAGAAGTTATTTTCAGTTGTTTTTATTAATGGGCTTAAGAATGGGGTGTCAAAAGCAATGGGTGAAGGCCCAAAATGCAGGAATGAGGGGGAGTGTATTCAGCATTGTTTTTATGTTGTTTTTTACATGGGCCTGAAATGGGGAGGTGTTAACAGCAACAGCTAAGCCTAGAATGCAAGAAATGAGGGGCGGTGAGAAGAGTGATTTCTTTAGTTCTTTTCTTTAATGGGCTTATGAGAGGAGGTGGAAATAGCAAAAGGGAAGAGGCCCACGCAGATTATGAGAGGGAGCATGGTTACTATGGTGTGTGGTCCGCATATGATTATGGAAGGGTGGCCTAACCGGATGGTGACAAGTGTCACCGCCGGATTGGACCCCAGAATTAAATCTTATCCTTAAGAACTAAAGGGACAGTGAAGAAGATCATATTATTATGAGGCTTTTAATGGTTGATTATTATAATTGATTACTCTTAACTCAAGATTAATACAAATATCCAATATAATCAAATTATAACAAACACATAAATCAGAACTTAAAAAAAACATGCTTCGTCTTCATCTTCCCCCAAATGCATTTCTCCCTCACACAAACCCTAGCCGCCGCCGCTACACTCTTCTTGCCGCTGCGGATTTGCCTCCCTCAACATCTCATCTCTCAATCTAAATCACGGCTTATCACCACCTAAAATCCCTTTCCCCTAATTCTAAAAGCTAACCCTAATTACCATGACCACATCACCGAAAATCAAGGATCCTCGCCGCCATGGATTGATTCACTTTTATCAGCATCTCTTTCCCACTCCGAAATCACAAACTAACAACACTCAAACCGAAATCACATTCACACTTCCTAAGTAATGGTCAACAACGCGTGGACGAGAACTTCATGAGCAAACTCCAGGTCAATTCTAATGCCATAACGATGCAAAGACAACTCGAGAGTGATGCGAGGACAGATCGTACCTTGTATTTTCGTCGGTGATGAAAACGCGAATGACTTCGACGATAAGCGGAAACAATGTTCAGTTAGGTACAAACTTAACCTTTGCTTCTCAACCTTGCTTTACTTCTTGCTTGCGGTTATGAGTTTTGGTAACTACTAAATTCGTGATGTGGATTTTGGATGCTTCACAGGTTCTAATTGAAGATCGAAGTTTCGGTTGAAGACGACGAACAATTGAAGCCAGAAACGACGCCACTGCGTTGTTCTGAGTTGACGAAGATTGGTGAATTCAGGTATTTTTCATCTTCTGGGATTTCAAATTCTCGTTAATACCTTCTCCCTTCTTTGTTATGGTTCTGAACTGTGACTGGTGATTGGTTGAGCTCTTGAGCGATTGATGTTCTGATGTTGATTGTTCTTGTTGCAGGTTGGTGTGAATTCTTGTTGCAAATTGCTTAATGGAAGCAGATGCAAATGTTGCCTGAAGGGTGAGGGTTGATGTTCAGATTAAGGGAGAAGATGCAGAAGTTATGGGAGAAGAAGATTGAAGGAGAAGAGAGAAAAAAGATTGAAAATGGTGGAGAGATGGAAGAAGGGTTGAGAGGAGAAGAGAAAAATGGTGAAAAGATTGGAAAATGGTGAAGAGCTGGAAGAAGCCGAATTGAAGAATAGGAGCCCTGATTTATACAGAATTGAAACCTGTTTGATGTTAATTTCAGGTGAGGATTCTAGAAACTTTCTGTTAGAAAGTTTGTTATTTTTTTCAGTTATGAATTTCTCAAATTCTGTTTTATTATGTTATGAGTTATAATCCCCTGCTTTCATAGTGTTCACTAAACTCTGATTTTGTCTTGTCACATTGAAAAGGGCAGATGGAAGGTGGAGATTAAAGAGAAGTGATTCGAGATTGATGAAGGTTGAGAAGTTCGTAAGAAGAGTTCAAGAGAAGCAATGGTGATGGAGCTGTGAAGAGGACTGCATAGAGTTTGCAGGTGATGGTGAACTTTGTTTTGAGTCTTTTTTTATTATTCTTGTTGAATTGCATTAGTCACAAAATTGATGAATCCTTCCCCCCTGATTTGCAGGCCCCTCTTTAGATTATTTCTGGAAGATTGAAGATGAGAATCGATGAGAGATTGGTGAAGTGACGCCAGCTTGGGAGAGATCCCCCCTTTTTTTTAGTTTTCTTCTATTTTTGTTTTGTAACTGTTACATATCAGTTACATTTGTAACTGATTTTCCTGAACTTTCTTTGGTGTAACTACTTCTGTTTTCAGTCATTTATGTAACTATGTCTATGCTAGTATATTCTAGTAACCCACACTTATGTACAAAATCAATAACCCCCATGAACTTGCAGTTTGCCACAAATTTACAATCCTCTACTGAGGATTAACGTCCTGAATCTGGATATAAACTAGTACCCGTGAACCTCCCTTACCAATACTTCAACATGCAGTCAGAAAATGATGGCCATCTGCTCGAATCTTAAATTCTCGCTTCAATTCAGCTTTTTCTAACTTCTGTCGGCTTCAGATGATTGAGCAGATGCATCTGAAGCTGGAGGACTAGGAGTTGGTTGAGTGGTTAGCTGAGGTGGGTTTGTGACAGAAGCATCTAAAGTGGATGGATTTTTGAACTGAATCAAAATCATGGTCATGTTATCACATCCCTCACCACCAGCTGTTGGTGCCAAGCACCTATCAAATACTTTCTCACAAACCGCAGACAGTTTATCCTCTGTCTTTAACTGGCCATGTATATAGTCCACAAGTTGTTGGCTGGACATGCAATCCCATATTCCATCACATGCTATCACAAGAAATTCATCATCATCGCAAAGCTCAACTGAAGTTACATCCGGATCAGTAGTCACAACCTGCTTTTCAGCAGGCAAATACTTGTTTTGCTTGAACTCCATATCACCAATTGCTCTAGCCAAGTTCAAACTTCCATTAACTCGTCCAACTTGGATGCAACCACCAGCTTTCAGAATCCTTTCTTTCTCAAGTTCAAGATCAGGCTTGTGATCCTTAGACAAGTTGTGTGCCTGGCCTTTCCTTGATAACACACATCTAGAATCACCAGCATTTGCAACAACAAGTTTCTTTCCTCGGATGACAGCCACACACGCTGTGCTTCCAGAGTTTGGCCCACTGAAATCAGACTGGGGTCCCTCCTCAAAGGCTCACTCATTAGCACGGTCATTGGCTTCACTACTCTTGGGAGACCATATAAACCCCTCTAGCATACCAGACAACTTTTCCATTTTATCTCCCAAGACTGCTAATTCTCTCCACCCTCTTTGGCCGCGCATCATCTCATCCATTCTGAGGAAAGATTTCTCTGTGGACATCATAAACACCAAAGCAAGATGTAAACTCGTCCAAATACGGATGAGCTGCATGAGCATCTTCCATAGAAGCACGCCAGCCCTGCATAGAAGACAAACCAAAGCGAAACATGTCATTCTCACCATCTTCAGAAGCCTTCTCAGTTTTTGGAGCACTCAAGTATATCCCCATCCCAAGTCGTGTGGGTAGAGTGGAATCAAAGAGAGATGATTGATTTGTTCGTCAAAGAGAAGAAAGAGAAGAAAGAAAGAGAATGAGAAATGGGTTTAATGTTGAAAAGAAATGGTGGATGTTTAAAGACAAGTGATGTGAAAAATGGAATGCTAGAAACGTGAATATGGACACACACAAAAAATGACTTTGGCTACCACAACGAGATAAGATCATGATGAATCAAAAAAAGGTGAATTGAATCGTAAAGGGGGTATGTAAAATGGCGATGGCTTGTATTTGAAATGGATATCAAGAACTAGAATTTGAACTTGAAAGATGTCTTCCAAATAAACCAATAACTGTGCATTCTCTCTTAACCCAAATCGAATCCTTTCACATAATCCACTCTTAAGAACTTTGATGCCATACTAAACTCCGCACAATCTCAGATTATTATTCTATGATAAATGGATCCAAACCAATCTTTGATACATTGGACCTCAATTGGTGAAGTGTCCTTCAAATCAAATCATTAACAAGAATTCCAAATTCTCCTTGAGATATTCAAGTGATGAAGGATACAACTTGAGACGTTAAGAAAAGCCAATACTCTCACTCAAAGCCAATCTGATTGAACACCTCAATAATAGGTTAGATGTACTAGTGAATATTCTCCACAAGTTCAAACCATAATAGATACGGATAAGGTACGAAACCCTAATTTCCACGGGCCTTGATCACATGCCTTATGAATCCATGAGATGCATTATTATGATGTTAATGACCTAGTGAGAAATGCAGATGAATGCGAAGCGATAAGCCAGTTAAGGTAAACAAATGAGGGCAAATTTTAAGGTATAACAGCTTCCCCTATTCAATCATCTGCAAGCCTGAACGAATAATTGCAACAGCTTTTATACGTTAGAGGTATGGAGTGATTGGATACTCGAATAAAACCTGGAAATTTGCACACTATGGGCAATAAAATATGCTGGGAAGAACGCCATCCTCGAATTAAAACTCACAAGAGATCCTCAGATCAAGCACTAAAACCATCCTCGAATAGCAACACAATGGTATACCGGCCTCAGGCAATAACCACAAATAACAAAGATTGACCTCAGACAGACTTTGCAAAAGAGACAAACTGACCTCAATCAATAAACTCAAAATGGTCTATCATCCTCGAATGATAGCCACAACAAAAACAAACAAGACCAACCTCGGAAAGACTTGAAGAAAAGAATGTCATCCTCGAATAACAATCCTCAAAAGATCCTCGGATCTAACACGAAACCATCCTCGAATGGAGACGCACTGGTATACCGGCCTCAGGCGATAACCAGAAACACAAAGAATGACCTCAGACAGACTTTGCAAAAGAGACAAACTGACCTCAATCAATAAGCTCAAAAATGGACTATCATCCTCGAATGATAACCACAACAACAAGAAACAAGACCAACCTCGGAAGGACTTGAAGAAAAGAATGCCATCCTCGAATGACAATTCTCAAAAGATCCTCGGATCTAACACGAAACCATCCTCGAATGGAGACGCAAAGGTATACCAACCTCGACTGATAACCAAACACAAAGCTGACCTCAGACAGACTTTGCAAAAGAGACAAACTGACCTCGATCAATAAGCTCCAAAATGGTATATCATCCTCGAATGATAGCCACAACAAAAACAAACAAGACCAACCTCGGAAGTACTTGAAGAAAATAATGCCATCCTCGAATGACAATTCTGAAAAGATCCTCGGATCTAACACGAAACCATCCTCGAATGGAGACGCAAAGGTATATCAGCCTCGACTGATAACCAAACACAAAGCTGTCCTCAAACAGACTTTGCAAAAGAGACAAACTGACCTTAATCAATAAGCTCAAAACGGACTATCATCCTCGAATGATAACCACAACAACAAGAAACAAAACCAACCTCAGAAGGACTTGAAGAAAAGAATTCCATCCTCGAATGAAAATTCTCAAACGATCCTCGGATCTAACATGAAACCATCCTCGAATGGAGACGCAAAGGTATACCAGCCTCGACTGATAACCAAACACAAAGCTGACCTCAGACAAACTTTGCAAAAGAGACAAACTGACCTTGAACAATAAGCTCCAAAATGGTCTATCATCCTCGAATGATATCCACAACAACAAAAAACAAGACCAACCTCTGAAGGATTTGAAGAAAAGAATGCCATCCTCAAATGACAATTCTGAAAAGATCCCCGGATCTAACACGAAACCATCCTCGAATGGAGATGCAAAGGTATATCAGCCTCGACTGATAACCAAACACAAAGCTGACCTCAGACAAACTTTGCAAAAGAGACAAACTGACCTTAATCAATAAGCTCAAAACAGACTATCATCCTCGAATGATAACCACAACAACAAGAAACAAGACCAACCTCATAAGGACTTGAAGAAACGAATGTCATCCTCGAATGACAATCCTCAAAAGATCCTCAGATCTAACACGAAACCATCCTCGAATGGAGACGCACTGGTATACAGGCCTCTGTAACAGCCCGGTGAAGGAAAATTGCGATCTAAACGCAGCGGAAAACAAAAATTTCCTTTAGTGATCCTTACGAATGAGCATGGTCAGTGATAGAATCGTTACCTCTTTGTGGCGATTCAGATCTTTGATGCAGCGATCACAAGCGTTGATGAAGTGCAACGCCTCTACTCAGTCCACACGAACAGCTTCCGGTCACAGTGCTAGCTGCTTACGAACGGAATTATTTGAGTGAGAAAAGAGAATCAAAAACGAAATTGCATCAAGTGAAAGCTTCATCACAAGGGTTCCTTTTATAGACTCTCTTGTGGGCTGCGGGCTAAAAGCCCAATTCACATGATCCATAATAATATTATATATTATTATAATAAATATATTTATTTTATTATTATTTTATAACCATTATAAAATAACAATAATTATTATTATATTATCCGAATTTCTATTTTCACTTAAGTGCACCGTACCTTACGGTGTTCCTTTGATTTCTCTATCTCTCATCAAACTGTCCTTATGTGTGTGACCCTGTAGGATTTCGTAACGTTGGTAATTATATTAAATTATATATTTAACATAATAAACAGTGAGCGGTATCTAGCAACACATCACTGCTACCCAAGTCACGAAAATGTCATGTGATCTGACAAAACCTTTTTCGTGATAATATATGTTTGTACAATTACCCTTTTGCCCCAATGTCTATATTGAACACAAGGCATACACTGTGTCATCCTTGTCCAGTTCAATATTGGGCCCTTAGACATTTCTCCTGTTATGCAGGATTGGCAAATTCCATCTAGGACACTCATGTCCCTCAGCATGCTTCGTGGAGTGCCCATCAACTGTCTTTATGATCATCCAGTTACGGATAATGTTTGATCAGCAATAAAGCACCCGACTCTACATCTAGGGTCCATAGTGGTTTCAGGTCGAAGGGTGGTAATACACCATTATCACCATGAGAATAACTTATGACACTTTGCATAACATACTATGTAGTATTCTCATAGCGGGTCAATCCGGTATAAATATTACTCCTAATATTTATACCTATGTCAAGACTTGATAACTCTTTATCCATGATCCATGAGATGTGATCATCAGTCTATCTTCATAATAGTCTCAATGCTTTAATGTTATCCCACTTTGCAATAAAGCTTGACTACGGATATTTTAAGAATAATGTCTTTATGTTTAATGGGATCTCATGATTAAGTCACACTTAACATTTCATTAAACAGACTAACTATTCTAGGGACTTTATTATTCTGAAAGACAAACATAATAAAGAAATGCCTTTTATTATTAAACGAATAATCCGATACAAGTACCAAAAAGTATTGGCCTCTAGGGCTTACACCAACAATCTCCCACTAGCACTAGAGCCAATTAGGCATACCCTTAATACCCATAGATCTAGTATGACCATCATGCTTCTGTTGCGCAAGAGGCTTTGTTAATGGGTCAGCGATATTGTCAAGTGTAGGTACTCTGCATATCTTCACATCTCCCCGATCGATTATCTCTCGAATGAGGTGATAACGCCTAAGTATGTGTTTGGATCGTTGGTGAGATCTAGGCTCCTTAGCTTGTGCGATAGCACCATTGTTATCACAATATAAACCAATGGGATCCACAATGCTAGGGACTATGCCAAGTTCACTAATGAACTTCTTGATCCAAACAGCTTCCTTTGCTGCATTTGAGGCAGCAATATACTCGGCCTCAGTTGTAGAATCAGCAACTGTTTCCTGCTTTGAACTTTTCCAGCTCACAGCGCCACCATTGAGACAGAACACATAACCAGATTGTGATCTAAAATCATCCTTATCTGTCTGGAAGCTAGCATCAGTGTAACCAATTACATCAAGCTCTTCCTGACCTCCATATATCAAGAATGAATCCTTAGTCCTTCTCAAGTACTTAAGGATATTCTTGACAGCTACCCAGTGAGCATCACCGGGATCAGATTGGTACCTACTCGTTGCACTTAATGCATACGAGACATCTGGTCGAGTACATAACATGGCATACATGATAGATCCTATTGCAGATGCATATGGAATCTTATTCATGCGATCCCTTTCTTCCTTAGTTGAAGGGGATTGTGTTTTTGATAAACACAGACCATGTTGCATAGGTATGAATCCTTTCTTGGAATCATGCATATTAAAGCGTCTCAACACTTTATCTATGTATGTACTCTGACTTAGGCCAAGCAGTTTTTGTGATCTATCTCTATAGATCCTAATTCCTAATATATAGGCTGCTTCACCTAGGTCTTTCATAGAAAAACAATTCCCTAACCAAGTCTTCACTTGTTGCAAGGTAGGGACATCGTTTCCAATGAGTAATATGTCATCTACATATAATACCAGAAACACGATCATGCTCCCACTAACCTTCTTGTAGACACAAGGTTCATCTTCATTTTTGATGAATCCATATTGTTTTACGGTTTCATCAAAACGAAGATTCCAGCTTCTGGAAGCTTGCTTCAATCCATAGATTGATCGCTGTAACTTGCATATCTTTTGGGCATCTTGTGGTATGTCAAATCCTTCAGGTTGTGTCATGTACACATCCTCAAGAAGATTCCCATTAAGGAAAGCAGTTTTGACATCCATCTGCCATATTTCATAATCATGATATGCAGCGATGGCAAGTAAAATCCGAACAGATTTAAGCATTGCAACTGGTGAAAAGGTTTCATCATAGTCAACCCCATGAATTTGTTTATAGCCTTTTGCAACCAGTCTTGCTTTATAGGTATGTACCTTACCATCCATGTCAGTCTTCTTCTTGAAGACCCACTTGCATCCTATAGGGTTAACTCCTATAGGAGGTTCTACCAAGGTCCAAACCTGGTTTGTGTACATGGAATCCATTTCAGATTTCATGGCTTCTAGCCACTTCTCAGACTCAGGACCAGTTATGGCCTCTTTGTAGGTCACAGGCTCATCTTGATCCATGAGTAATACATCACCCTGATCACTTATGAGATATCCATATCTCTCAGGTTGGTGACGTATCCTGCTTGACCTACGCTGGTCTTGTTCTACTTGAGCAGGTTGCTCTTCCACAACTACTTGTGTTTCCTGCTCTAGTTCCTCCATAGGTGTTTCAATGTTTTGTGATTCTTGAATTTCTTCAAGCTCTATTTTGCTCCCACTGTTTCCTTTGGAAATAAAATCCCTTTCCAGAAAGACTCCAGTTCGAGCGACAAACACTTTGCCCTCAGAAGGATTGTAGAAGTAATATCCTCTTGTTTCTTTAGGATACCCCACAAATAAGCATTTGTCAGATTTGGGCTCAAGCTTGGTTGAAATTTGTCGTTTGACGTAAACTTCGCAACCCCAAATCTTCATGTAAGACATATGTGGTTTCTTACCACTCCATATCTCATATGGTGTCTTATCAACCTTTTTGGATGGAACACGGTTAAGTGTGTAAGCTGCTGTTAATAATGCATGTCCCCAAAAGGAGTTTGGAAGATCGGCGTGACTCATCATGGATCGGACCATGTCTAACAAGGTTCGATTTCTTCTCTCAGATACACCATTCCATTGTGGTGTTCCAGGAGGAGTAAGTTGGGATAGAATCCCATACTCTTTTAGATGGTCATCAAATTCTAGGCTTAAATATTCACCGCCTCGATCTGATCGAAGAACTGTAATATTCTTACCTAGTTGGTTTTGTACTTCATTCTTGAATTCCTTGAACTTTTCAAAGGACTCAGATTTGTGTTTCATTAAATACACATATCCGTATCTACTGAAGTCATCAGTGAAAGTGATGAAGTACTGAAAACCTCCTCTGGCTGGTATGTTCAGTGGTCCACATACATCAGTATGTATGAGTGCCAAAAGATCATTAGCCCTTTCACCTTTTCCTGTGAATGGGGACTTTGTCATCTTTCCAATTAAACAAGATCTGCATGTCTCATATGATTCATAATCAAAAGAGTCCAAGAGTCCATCTTTATGGAGTTTGGAAATGCGTTTCTCATTTATGTGGCCTAATCGACAGTGCCAAAGGTAAGTTGGATTCAACTCATTAGGTTTCAACCTTTTAGTATTAATGTTATAAATTGGCATTTCAAGATCAAGGACATATAGTCCATTATTCATTTTTGCAGTAGCATAGAATATATCATTCAAATAAATGGAGCAACAATTGTTCTTTATTATGAATGAAAAACCAAACTTGTCCAAACAAGAAACGGAAATAATATTCCTGCTAATTGCAGGTACATAATAACAGTTCTCTAACTGAATTATTAAACCACTAGGTAAAGTTAAAACATAAGTTCCTACAGCTAAAGCAGCAACCTTTGCTCCATTGCCAACTCGTAGGTCAACTTCACCTTTTGCCAAATCTCTACTCCTTTTTAGCCCCTGCACATTAGTACAAATGTGAGAACCGCATCCAGTATCTAATACCCATGATGCAGAAGTAGATAAATTAATTTCAATAACAAAAATACCTGAATTTGAAGTCTCTACTCCATTTTTCTTATCTTCCAGGTACTTTGGGCAATTTCTCTTCCAATGTCCGGTCTTACCGCAATGGAAGCAAGTGCCCTCCTTTGCTATTCCTCCACTAGGCTTCAAAACAGGAGGAGTGGGTTTGGGTTTGGCAACTTCCTTGCCTTTCCCTCTACCACCCTGTTTGATGGGCCTCTTGTTCTGTTTCTTTCCATTACTGACCATCAGAATGGATTTCCCTTTTGTCTTCATATTCTGCTCAGCAGTTCTCAACATGCCTAGCAGTTCTGGAAGACTTTTGTCCAAGTCATTCATATTGAAATTCAGGACAAACTGACTGAAGCTCTCTGGCAACGATTGCAAGATCAGATCAATCGCAAGTTCTTTTCCAAGGGGAAACCCTAATCTGTCAAGGTTCTCCACATACCCAATCATCTTGAGTACATGGGGACTTACAGGGGCTCCCTCAGCTAACTTGCTGTTAAAAAGGGACTTTGAAACCTGAAACCTCTCATTTCTTGCTTGCTCTTGATAAAGCATTTTCAGATGTCCGATCATATCGAACGCAGACATGTTCTCGTGTTGCTTTTGCAACTCAGAGTTCATGGTAGCAAGCATGAGGCAAGCGGTTTCATTGGCATCATCGAAATGCTTCTTATAAGCATCTCTTTCTGCCTTTGGTGCAGAACTAGGAGGTTCCTCCTCAGGAACTGGTGTCTCCAAGACATACAGCTTCTTATCGTGCTTGAGGACAATCCTCAGATTACGGTGCCAATCCAGGAAATTTGTCCCAGACAATTTTTCCTTATCTAGGATGGATCGCAAAATATTGTTCGATGTGTTTGTTGTCATGGTAATCTACAAGAGAAATATGAAAATATAAGTATCATTAAAACAACATATTTAATTAGGCCTTTAATCAAATATGCTCCCACTATTTTATTCAAAACAAATGACCCTCATCATTTGATTCGGAAAATCCCGTTGGAAGACTTTCTAGTGGGTCGAGATCCATGTTTCACTTTGTTTTAAGTCAGCGTTAGGCTGATTACACAAAACTAAGTTATTTAGGTAGGAACTCCTTCCAATTGTATCTCATACAACTCTCGAATATTTTCAATTGGGTGAATAACTCCTTATTCTGATCCAACACATGAATCATTCCCAATTCTTGCTTCTAAACATGTATAATCTTATTATAATTTGTTTAGTTAAGTTTGACCCATTGTTTTAGCAATTGGATATTACAATTATCCCATCACACCTTACTAATATAGAACATGCACCTCGCGTAGGCGAAACCTACAATGCTCGATACTAGTCTTGATGAGTGCTAAAAATTGGAAAGCATAAACTTAATATTTAATTTTGAGGGAATTTGTTATTAGTTTGATCTCACCGGCTTAACATGCAAAACGTCTCTCACATGCATCAACATACAATTACATGCATCAACATACATATAAAAAGATACAATTATGGCCCCTAACGCAATTGTTCTCTCAAGCCAATGAGAGAACCTAAGCTAACCTAATAACGATCTAAGCTTCTCCAAGCATGATCTCCAAGGTTATCCTCCTTTAATATTGAATACTTCCTTTTTCTTCATAACATAATATTACATTACATATAAGAAAACTCGTTTTACATACGAGGGAGTGAGATGAGAAAAGAAGTTACATAAAGAGATTGAGAGAGAGGCACGACTCGCAGGCCGTATTTAAAAATCCCAAAACAATAATAAAGGTAAAACTAAGGCCATAACTGATCACCACAAATAAATAATAATAAACACACTTTTATTATTAGTTTAAAATTCCGATAATTAAATAAACTAAATTAAATTTCGGCTGATTGATCACACTTTGCAGACTTAGCCGGGGGTTCCGCTGCCCGGTCAGCACTTGTACTGCCATTAATCCTAATGCAACAATTTCATGCCGTCAAACACAACTCGATTGATAACTCAATATGATAGATCAACATGTCATTGCTTCACCATACTAACGTCGGATTCCGAAGCGAATGAAAATGATGATCTTTCAAAAGAATTACATTCCTTATGTGATTGAATGGATGAAATCAAAACAGTATATCCCATATACCATCTTTGCATCAGAATTTCTTATATCTTATATAAAAGTGATCGATCTAATTGTGTAACCTATGGATGATCAATGTATCGCACAACTTCACCATACTAATGTCGGTTTCTGAAGCATAATCAACATCAATCATCCAAATCGTACACAACAGATGCCAAATTTAATTAATCGTTTATTGTTAAATTCATTCTGTGTTTTAATCGAATCAAATACAGAAAAGACGGAAATTTAACAGCTATCAGATCCATGGTTTCGTAAGTGGCTCTGATACCACTGAAGGAAAATTGCGATCTAAACGCAGCGGAAAACAAAAATTTCCTTTAGTGATCCTTACGAATGAGCATGGTCAGTGATAGAATCGTTACCTCTTTGTGGCGATTCAGATCTTTGATGCAGCGATCACAAGCGTTGATGAAGTGCAACGCCTCTACTCAGTCCACACGAACAACTTCCGGTCACAGTGCTAGCTGCTTACGAACGGAATTATTTGAGTGAGAAAAGAGAATCAAAAACGAAATTGCATCAAGTGAAAGCTTCATCACAAGGGTTCCTTTTATAGACTCTCTTGTGGGCTGCGGGCTAAAAGCCCAATTCACATGATCCATAATAATATTATATATTATTATAATAACTATTATTATAATAAATATATTTATTTTATTATTATTTTATAACCATTATAAAATAACAATAATTATTATTATATTATCCGAATTTCTATTTTCACTTAAGTGCACCGTACCTTACGGTGTTCCTTTGATTTCTCTATCTCTCATCAAACTGTCCTTATGTGTGTGACCCTGTAGGATTTCGTAACGTTGGTAATTATATTAAATTATATATTTAACATAATAAACAGTGAGCGGTATCTAGCAACACATCACTGCTACCCAAGTCACGAAAATGTCATGTGATCTGACAAAACCTTTTTCGTGATAATATATGTTTGTACAATTACCCTTTTGCCCCAATGTCTATATTGAACACAAGGCATACACTGTGTCATCCTTGTCCAGTTCAATATTGGGCCCTTAGACATTTCTCCTGTTATGCAGGATTGGCAAATTCCATCTAGGACACTCATGTCCCTCAGCATGCTTCGTGGAGTGCCCATCAACTGTCTTTATGATCATCCAGTTACGGATAATGTTTGATCAGCAATAAAGCACCCGACTCTACATCTAGGGTCCATAGTGGTTTCAGGTCGAAGGGTGGTAATACACCATTATCACCATGAGAATAACTTATGACACTTTGCATAACATACTATGTAGTATTCTCATAGCGGGTCAATCCGGTATAAATATTACTCCTAATATTTATACCTATGTCAAGACTTGATAACTCTTTATCCATGATCCATGAGATGTGATCATCAGTCTATCTTCATAATAGTCTCAATGCTTTAATGTTATCCCACTTTGCAATAAAGCTTGACTACGGATATTTTAAGAATAATGTCTTTATGTTTAATGGGATCTCATGATTAAGTCACACTTAACATTTCATTAAACAGACTAACTATTCTAGGGACTTTATTATTCTGAAAGACAAACATAATAAAGAAATGCCTTTTATTATTAAACGAATAATCCGATACAAGTACCAAAAAGTATTGGCCTCTAGGGCTTACACCAACACCCGGGCCCCTCGCAAGGCAATCCCGGCACTGCCACCTCACGATCTTCTCTACCCCCCTCACTAGTAGATTTTTTGCCTTCCGTGGGAATCGAACCATGTACCTTGGGGTTCAAGTACATGTTCATTTCATTCCCACTACCACTTGAGCTACTAGCTCAATTGGTAGTGGGAATGAAATGAACATGTACTTGAACCCCAGGGTACATGGTTCGATTCCCACGGAAGGCAAAAACTCTACTAGTGAGGGGGTAGAGAAGATCGTGAGGTGGCAGTGCCAGGATTTCCTTGCGAGGGGCCCGGGCTATTACAAAAAAAGGCGCCTTTTTTTGTACCGAATTACGAAAATTAAGATATGAACATGAATCCTTCTTTCTCCTTCTTTTCTCCCAAGTTGTTTTCTCTCCTCTAAAACCTTTATTTTTCTCTAAGACTTTTTCTTCGTTTTCCCTAATTTCCACGATTCCCTTTTCTCAACTTCTACTGATTCCAACTTCTCCTCTTGACTAATTCTCCTCTTTATTTTTCTTTTTATTATAATAATTATTATTATAAATCAATCTTAATTGGGCTTTCTAATTCGCACCCCCACGACTTCTACCATCCACGCCACAACTAGACCCACTTAAATCAATATTCTCATAATTCCATAATATTAATTCGAATATCATTTCTCCCGACTAAACCGACTAATCACCGACTATGAAATAAATTGTCCAAACTACCAAATCAATATAATCAACTATAAACGCAAAATATTCAATATTATTATCTACAACTTAAATCAACTTATTTAATAAATTCAACTTGAATCAACTTATAAACATCCACGAATTATTCCGATATTTTGGAAACCAACTTAAAACAACTTCGAATACACAAAACATCACAAATCAACACAACATAATTCACTTATATTTAATTAAATAAATTAATTAAATAAACGGGCGTTACAACTCTCCCCCACTTAGAATATTTTCGTCCTCGAAAATTTATCCGATTCAACTACTCAAACTACTTATTTATTCCGACTAATCAACTCTCATCCTCGAAGGCAACCCCACTTATAATACACACAACAATTCATAACATCAACGTTAACAAAAACACAAACAACAATCAAACAATAAACTCGACAACCATTAACACAACACAACGAGTAACCAACTTACAATTTAGAACACATCAACACAAGAACATCCAACTTAAACACAACATCAACTCAATCAACTATCAACATCTCAACTCCTTCACATAAGAATAACAACACTACACTACGTGTTCGCTGCGCACTCTGATTACTTGCAATTTACAAAGTTTACTGAGTCTAAATCCAACTTACAATTATCAAAATCGACATATCCACAAAGCCCTTCGACTCAATCCTTTTGGAATTTCATTCCAAAATGTATTCTAACTCTTGTAGTTACCGCATACTTCAACTTAGATTCGTACGATAACACCTTTGAACATTCAATATAATTACAATGACGATTACTTCCAAATCTTGGATAAGACATTCATATACTCCCATGAATTCCAAATTATCATCAACATAGGCTACAACTTTACCATCTTTTAACAACACGTCCTGCAAAATTCATCTTAACCACGCAACATCATTACACCAATATAAGATACAAGGGTCCAACGAATCTCCATTCGATAACTCATACCCTTCGCTTCCAACTAATTCAACTTACCGAATACTCGATTCTTACTCATACCGACATAACCTTTTATAGATTCTAATCCGAATAGACACAACCAACCAACTATTGTTCAACCAAAAATCACACCTTAATAAACCAACTTATAATTTCACTTCTAATACTTGCAACTTAAATTTGTCCGACATTCTTGTCAAATCATCGTTTTACCTTTCCACCTACTTTCTTTTCCAATCATCTCCAAAACGCAACTTAACTCATCACCAAAACAACATTCAAATCCTTCAGAGTTCAACTATGAATTTTCTTATTACAATTCAATCTAAACGCAACTTCATATTTTCATCTTAAATTATAACTATACTCTCATATAATAACTTGCATCAACAAAACAAACAATACTCAAGCACTCGGCTTGACTTCAACCAATTCGACATACATACAATACTAGTTGGCATGACACATCTATCTATCAATTATGATTATGTCTGCTATCAACAATAGATTAAGGATGATCAATTCCTCAATTTGTCAATAGACATCCGACAACCATAACGGTGGCATAAATAATCATTATTCAACATAATATCGTACTTCAACTTATGCCCAAAGTCCGTAAGTATAATGCTCCACCAACTTTCTACGGCTTATCCACTTCTCCTTAGTCTCCAAAAATTTCGACCTCGTCAATTATACTAACGCATCCCAAAATTCGATACACAATCTCTTATACACGCTCCAAGCGCAACCCAACTTTAAATATCCTTCTAACACCGGAGCAGCCACAACATCAACAGAATCCAATTCGGTTCGCTCCAATTACAACTCTCATCCAAGTTAAAAGATTTAACAACACTAATCAACTTCGGTCTTCCTCTCAACATCACCATCATCTAGCATAGGAACTTTAATTGTCCTCATTCGACATAAATCGTATCTCTATGCATTCTCCGATACCCACATTTTATTATTTAATAACAATTTCATCCTTCCAAATTTTCAGCAATAGACGCTCCACTTTGAACGCAATTATCTTCTCCAATACAGACCTCCAAAGCACAAAATTATATTCTAACATGAAGAGAAATTTGTGCAGATTCCAGAACATCAAGAATCGCCCGAATCTGACTTACGAGTAAAGAGTTATCCCCATCGCAATAGGACTGGTCAATAATTTTCGTATGCAGAATTTTCCAAAAATCAGCAGCAGACCCAACTATTAAAATGTGCTTATCTCCCTCATCATAAACCTCCTGAATTAAAGTCTTATATGCAAACTGTAGGGAATTCTGTAAGCTTTCCAAATAGTCTAGAACCGCTTCAATCCGATTCACGGTTAAAGAGTTATACCACTTCTCGTGACAACTGTTCCAAGGTTGCAAAAACCAGAATTTTGAGATTGATGAATATAAATTCCACCTCTCTCTATCTTACTTCCAAGTTCTACCAAAAAATCTTGCTCTACATCCAACTTCGAAAATTATTTGACTTTAATCCAACTACACTCAAGGCATAATGATCTACCGATGTGATCCCTCAACTTGATCCATCAACTTTTCTTTGTATTTGGAATAAATCCTTCTTCCTTAAACAATCTCCATCCAAAATCCACGCACTGCTCAACCCGACCGATACGAATTCATGAATTCATGCTCTCGCCAGTCCGCAACAACGTCTCTTCAACAACCTTGCACTCTTACAATCAACATCAACTTTGAACCAACTTCGACTTTCCAACAACAGTCCGGGAGTCAAGCTTCTCCCCCACTTAATTCCAACAAACACCTGCAGACAACGACTAGAAACTAACAACAAGTACCGACAGTGTTTCACACACATGTCGCATACTAAGGAATTAACAACGTTAGACAACATTGGCCGGACGGACCGACCTGCTCTGATATCACTAATGTAACACCCCAAATCTACCCAGCGGAAAATCATAAATCAGAGTTTCAAAATTCAACAATAAAACAGGATGCTACATTTTTCAACTTTAACAAGTTCATTTAATTTCGTAAACATCGATACATAACACTTTTAATCAGGATGAAACCATAACGTCAACTATTCATTTCCTTAAAATAAAGCAACTTTTACAAATAGGCAGCGGATTCACAATATTCAACTTTGCATCAGTTAACATCTTATTCAACCTATCAATTTGGTAATAACACATTTCGCATTGAAACAACTTAACTCAACAACAACATAATATAATAACAAAACAACTAAACGTTCATCCCCCCGAGTGTTACGTATCAGAGCGACGACACCGACATGATTACGAAAGTAAGCAACTCTAAACTGGAGTACCTGCACGTTACCAATCAAGGTAACATTCAACAACAGAAAGGGGTGAGATATCGAACCATATAAACAAGAGTATGATAATTAATACGCTAGATAGAATCATACAATTTTCACACTATCCATAATAACGTCTTAATAAACACCCCAAACAACCAACATATTTTATCATCTTAATTCACACATCAACATAATCAATTCCAACTATAACCTTAATATACACACCTTCATCAACTTCGACGAACGTTTACAACATATTCAACTCCTTCAATATCAGCATAATCGACATTAAAACCATAAATATATAAACAACTCAGGCACCATAATCCTATAATCAACTCATCCATCATAATAATATAATCAACTTGGAAACATAATCAACTTATCCAACGTAATAATATAATCAACTTAGCAACATAATCAACTTGTCCAACATAATAATATAATCAACTTAGCAACATAATCAACTTGTCCAACATAATAATATAATCAACTTAGCATGAACCACTTACTCGAAATAATCAACCTAAACCACATAATCCACTTAAATATACATAAACAACTTATTCCACTTGAGCAACGTACACAACTTTATCAATGTAAGCAACAAGAACAACTTTATCAACTCGGCAGCATAAACAACACAAACAACATAATTAATGCGACACAGAATGTGACTCGACTGTGCATATGCATGTGGTACCATTGGAGTTAAACTCCCAACTTAAAATATACCAGGTTATCGAGGTATCTGCAAGGCATAAGCCTTCAACTTAATAAATTCGTCAATCCAGGCCAACGTGGTGAGCATCCGTTCCAACTTAGAAATGCAGTGTATGCCATGATACAACGACTCAACACATCACAACAATCAACTCCAACAACATACAACAAATAACATTGCAACTTTAATTCAACACCGATTCAACTTTGGCCATAGGCCTACAACTTTCAACGTTGGTCATACGACCTACAACTTGAACATCAACATTGGTCTTACGACCTACAACTCAAATAATCAACATGGGTCCTTCGACCTTCAACTTAAAAATACCCAAATACCGGGACAAAACGACACAAGCAACTATACTAGAAAATTCACCCGTTCAACACTAATTAACAAAATACACCGACTAAGATCACCTATTTATTATTCCGAACTAACTCGACAATTTTTGTTAGATTCTGAACAACTAATTTTATCGCGTAATTTCACCCGGTCGACTAAATCGGTACTGCTTTTACTACTATTACTGCTACAAATAATTCCCACTGAATCTGTTAAATTCCATCTTACTGATACAAATCATTTTTCTCTTCAATTATTCTATCATGAAATTCAACGAACCATTTTTCTGTCCAACTCTAAAACTCTGTTTTTATCAAAAGACTAGTTAATTACCATTCTGCAACATACTGGTATACGCTCATATACTACTTAAGTTTTAATTACCTTTAGTGCATTATATTATAAATCATGTTATGTTTATACATGTCCCCAAAGTATCATAATACAATATATTTAACATATATTATCCTACAAAATATAAACAAAAGATAATAAGATTTTTATTAAATTTCATTTCCTTTTGTCTTTACCTGGTGGCCTGCGCCACATATGAAAGGCACATTCATGGTCTGTGCCATGGATTTTATGGCCCTTGCCATGAGATATATGGCTTGTGCCATATTTGTTTTATTTATAGTGGGTGGTCTGCGCCACCTAGCTGTGGCCTGCGCCACCTAATTTATTCTTACATGGGTGGCCTGCGCCACCCTTTGCTTAGGGGTTCCGTCCTCAAATTAATTTTTTTTCCAGAATCGATAATTTCACAGCGACATGCATCAAATTAATTTAACAATAAAACTCAACAACATCGATTAATCAAATTCCACAAACAACATTATTCCATCAATTTCACAACCACCATTCGACCAACTCAACTACGGACAACACAAAAATTATACGATCCCAAACCCACATATTAATTATCATAATCCCGATTATAGAGTTCGAACCTCACTCTTACCTTAATTGATGACCGCTTCGAATCTCCGATCGAATTTCCATCCCCTTTGCATATGTGGCCCTTTTCCTCTCCTCTTTCATCCATGGAGATTAGAAATACGAACACGCTGCCATTGAGTTCCTATATTGACCAAAATTTGTCCATCATCACCATCAATCCCGTAACTACTATTTGACCAATTTCCAGCATGAACTTCCAAACTTCAAATGCGTTTTTCTCCTTCAATACAGAACGTATTGACACGAAATTATATATCAAATCGAAGGGAATTTTGTAAGCTTTCCAGAAATTCAAGAATCGCTTTAATCAGAATTACGAGTAAAAAGTTATCACCTGTTTAGTGGAAGCTGTACCGAATGTGCGAAAATTAAGATATGAACATGAATCCTTCTTTCTCCTTCTTTTCTCCCAAGCTGTTTTCTCTCCTCTAAAACCTTTATTTTTCTCTAAGACTTTTTCCTCGTTTTCCCTAATTTCCACGATTCCCTTTTCTCAACTTCTACTGATTCCAACTTCTCCTCTTGACTAATTCTCCTCTTTATTTTTCTTTTTATTATAATAATTATTATTATAAATCAATCTTAATTGGGCTTTCTAATTCACACCCCCACGACTTCTACCATCCATGCCACAACTAGACTCACTTAAATCAATATTCTCATAATTCCATAATATTAATTCGAATATCATTTCTCCCGACTAATCACCGACTATCAAATAAATTGCCCAAACTACCAAATCAACATAATCAACTATAAACGCAAAATATTCAATATTATTATCTACAACTTAAATCAACTTATTTAATAAATTCAACTTGAATCAACTTATAAACATCCACGAATTATTCCGATATTTTGGAAACCAACTTAAAACAACTTCGAATACACTAAACATCATAAACCAACACAACGTAATTCACTTTTATTTAATTAAATAAATTAATTAAATAAATGGGAGTTACACCTTACCTCTGCTGCAGTTAGCCCAGTCACCATCACAGTGTCAAGGCCCATTCCATATGATAAAGACAACGATGTACCATGGCACTATGGTTCAGACCTTTACTGCAACGGAGAAAGAGTCCTTCTTGATTCTTCGGTTCACACACCACAAGTGGATAATGTCGGGGAAGGCGGAGGCTTCACCCGAAGCGGACGCCTCTTCGCGTCACAAGCTCCAAGAACCAATACTGAGGCAGAGGCTGCTGCCAAAGCCAAAGGTAAGAGTGTGGCACCTGAAGAACATGTATCAAAAGAAGCCCATAAATCATCCTTTGTCCAGGATGTGGATGAATTTATGAGGATAATCAAAAGAAGTGACTACAAGGTTGTGGATCAGCTCCACCAAACTCCTTCCAAGATCTCCATCTTATCCTTGTTGTTGTGTTCTGATGCTCATCGGGATGCACTACTTAAAGTCTTGCACGCTGCCTACGTGCCGAAGGAGATCACAGTGAATCAGCTCGAGACAGTGGTGTCTAATGTTAATACTAGCCATGGGCTAGGCTTCACCAACGCTGATTTGACAACGGAAGGCCGTCACCACAATAAAGCTTTACACATCACCCTGGAGTGTAAAGAGGTTGTGCTCTCGCATGTTCTTGTTGACACTGGGTCTTCACTTAATGTCTTGCCGAAGAAAGCTCTTGTCAAGCTCGAATATGATGGCATAGCTATCCGACCAAGCAATCTGGTGGTCAGAGCTTTTGATGGCTCCAAGAGGTTTGTTCTTGGAGAGGTGGAGCTACCTGTGATAATCGGTCCGCAGGTCTTTCAGACTACTTTCTATGTGATGGACATTCAGCCGACCTACAGTTGTTTGTTGGGTCGACCATGGATTCACGCCGCTGGCGCAGTTACGTCGACCCTTCATCAGAAATTGAAATATGAGTGTGAAGGACAGATTATCACCATCTGTGGTGAAGAGGATATCTTTGTTAGCCATCTGGCTACATACAAATACATTGAGATGGATGGCGAGATTCATGAAACCATGAGCCAAGGGTTCGAAGCACTGAACGTCAATGAGGCAACGACTGATGTATTTGCTGCATCCCAGGAGGATAGGATGGGTACTTCAATTGTCTCCTATCAGCAAGCCCGGAAGGTTGTTGAAGATGGAAATGCCCAAGGTTGGGGCAAGCTGCTACCGGTGGAGAAAAAGGAGGACAGATTCGGTTTGGGTTACAAACTATTCCGACAAGATCAAGTAGAGGCTGCTAAGGAGCCCAAGTTCATCAGTGGAGGGATGCTCACCCCAGATGTTGTCAATAACATGGAAGACGAGGCGGAAAGCGACCTCAACCTGGAAAGTTGGATTCGTCCAAGGATCTTGGGTTACCAAGTCCTTAACTGGTCTTCCCAGGAAATTATAAGGGTTACTCCTGCAGAGTAATTATTATATCCTGCTGTTTTTCAGCATGCATCAAGTCCTGCATCTTGCCCAAGGTGTCAGGACTCATTTTTTAATAGGGCCATATTTGTAATTTTGTGCAAATGGAATATCAATGAATATCGGACATCTTTTTCAAACAATTCTCTCTTTCGCTCACTGTCTTTTCATTTTTCACTTTTGTACAAAACAATAAAATGGCAATGTTTTCAAAATACTAATTTCATTTTACACTTTTTCTAAACAAGATTAAAATTGATTACTAAAATGAACAAATCTCAACCCTTGCAGAGATTATCCTCCAGATTTCACCGACAACAGCACCACTATGACCTTGTATGACTTCGACAATCCAATTAATCAAGTTGATGAAAGGGTTGAAGAAGACTATGAGTTGCCTGAAGAGTTAGCTAGGTTGTTTAGGCAAGAAGAGATGGTGATTAATCCTCATCAGGAGGAGGTTGAAACAGTTAATCTTGGTACCGAGGAGGATTTGAAAGAAGTAAAGATTGGGACCAGTCTGCAAGCCTCAGTAAAAGAACAACTTATCAACATGCTTCGAGAATACGCCGACGTCTTTGCTTGGTCCTATCAAGACATGCCATGTCTAGATACGGATATTGTTATGCACAAGCTACGCTGAACTCGCCCAAATATGGCCATGAAGATTAAGGAAGAAGTACAAAAACAGTGGGACGTCGGTTTCCTTGCTGTAACTAGTTACCCGCCGTGGGTTGCTAACATTGTACCAGTGCCTAAGAAGGATGGCAAGGTGCGTATGTGCGTAGATTACCGGGATCTGAACAGAGCTAGCCCGAAGGATGACTTCCCATTACCTCACATTGATGTATTGGTTGACAACACAGCTCAGTTCTCGGTATTTTCTTTCATGGATGGATTTTCTGGGTATAATCAGATCAAGATGTCACCCGAAGACATGGAGAAAACAACCTTCATCACACCTTGGGGCACATTTTGTTACAAGGTAATGCCTTTTGGACTGAAGAATGCCGGTGCAACTTATCAACGGGCTATGGTAACGTTATTCCACGATATGATCCATAAAAAAATTGAATGTTATGTGGATGACATGATTGCAAATTCCCTTACTAAAGAAGACCATCAGGTAAATCTGCTGAAGTTGTTCAAGCGTCTGAGAAAGTATCAGCTGAAGCAAAACCCCAACAAATTCACATTCGGGGTACGTTCTGGTAAGTTGCTGGGATTTATCGTAAGTGAAAAGGGAATTGAGGTTGATCCTGACAAAGTCAAAGCCATTCAGGAGATGCCTGCACCTAGGACTGAAAAGGAAGTTCAGGAATTCTTAGGTAGATTGAACTACATATCAAGGTTCATATCTCATCTTACCGCAACCTGTGAACCCTTGTTCAAACTGTTAAGAAAGGAACAAACGGTCAGGTGGAATGAAGATTGTCAAAAGGCTTTTGACAAGATCAAGGAATACCTGCAAGAACCTCTGATTCGTATGCCTCCAATTGAAGGAAGACCTCTGATAATGTACCTGAAAGTATTAGAAGGATCAATGGGGTGTGTGATAGGCCAACATGACGAGTCTGGTCGAAAAGAGTATGCAATATACTACCTAAGCAAAAAGTTTACCGAGTGTGAACAACGTTATTCACTGCTTAAGAAAACTTTTTGTGCTTTAGCGTGGGCTACTCGCCGACTAAGACAGTATATGTTGACTCACACTACCTTGTTGATTTAAAAGATGGACCCCGTCAAGTACATATTTGAGAAGCCAGCACTTACCGGAAGGGTTGCAAGATGGAAAATGATTCTGACAGAGTATGACATTCAATACACATCTCAGAAGGCCATCAAAGGCAGTGTACTATCTGACTATCTAGCTGAGCAACCCATTGATGATTACCAGCCCATAAGATTTGACTTCCCTGATGAAGACATCATGTACTTAAAAGCAAAAGATCATGAAGAGCCAGTTCACACTGAAGGTCCTGACCCAGAAGAAGAATGGACTATGATGTTTGACGGGGCTGTCAATATGAATGGTCGTGGAGTTGGTGCAGTGCTCATTACACCTAAAGGAGTTCATATGCCTTTATCGGCAAAACTCACCTTTGCGTACACTAACAACGAAGCAGAATACGAAGCATGTATCATGGGTCTTGAGGAAGCCATTGACCTCAGGATCAAGACTTTGAATGTATTCGGAGATTCAGCTTTGGTAATCAATCAGACCAACGACAAATTGTACACTCACCAAGAGCATCTGATTCCATATCGTGACTACACGAGGAGATTATTGACTTTCTTCACAACAGTCAAACTTGA
The DNA here is from genome assembly GCA_963966055.1 of Lathyrus aphaca. Taxonomy (NCBI): domain Eukaryota; kingdom Viridiplantae; phylum Streptophyta; class Magnoliopsida; order Fabales; family Fabaceae; genus Lathyrus; species Lathyrus aphaca. The sequence goes on from OZ014522.1 coordinate 317,350,161, forward strand.
GTACATCCCTCGGGACGAAAATCAGTTCGCATATGCTTTGGCTACCATTTCCTCCATGATCAAGGTTCAAACTGCAAATTATGTGCCTCGGATTTTGGTATCCAGACTAGACCGACCAGCATACGTTTTCTCTGTGGACATTGCTAAAGATGACAAGCCTTGGTTCCATGACTTCAAAAGCTTCTTAGAGGATCAGACATACCCACCTGGGGTATCATCCAATGATAAGAAGATATTAAGTAGGCTGGCTGGTAGTTTCTTCCTTAATGTTGATGGTTCATTATACAAGCGAAATTTTGACATGGTGCTACTCAGATGTGTCGATAAGAAAGAAGCAGACTTGCTGATGCACAAGGTGTATGAAGGTTCTTTCAGTACCCATGCCGGAGGACATGCAATGGCCAAGAAATTGTTAAGATCAGGTTACTATTGGATCACAATGGATGCAGACTGTTGTGCCTATGCCAGAAAGTGCCACAAATGCCAGATCTCCGAAGATAAGGTGCATGTGCCTCCAAATCCGTTGAACGTAATGTCTTCACCTTGGCCCTTTGCTATGTGGGGCATTGATATGATTGGAAAGATCGAACTGACTGCTTCAAATGGCCACAGATTCATCCTGGTAGCCATTGACTACTTCACCAAATGGGTCGAAGCAGCTTCGTATGCAAACGTCACCATACAAGCGGTAGCAAGATTTCTGAAAAGAGACATCATTTGTCGATATGGAGTTCCCGAGCGAATCATTACTGACAATGGTTCCAATTTGAACAACAAAATGATGGCAGAACTGTGTCGGGACTTCAAAGTCTAACATCACAACTCTTCTCCTTACAGACCAAAGATGAATGGTGTTGTTGAGGCAGCCAATAAGAACATCAAGATGATTGTTCAGAAGATGGTGGTTACTTATAAAGAATGGCATGAAATGCTACCATTTGCTTTGCATGGGTACCGAACCTCAATCAGAACGTCTATTTGGGCAACGCCTTATCAGCTTGTGTACGGTATGGAAGTTTTCTTACCTGTTGAACTTAAGCTACCCTCCTTATGAGTAATGATGGATGTAAAGCTGGAAGAAGCAGAGTGGGTCCGGTCTCGGTACAATCAATTGAATCTGATCGAAGAAAAGAGATTAGTTTCTATCTGTCATGGGCAGTTATATCAGAAAAGGATGAAGAAAGCCTTCGATCAGAAAGTCAGGCTTCGGGAATACCATGTGGGAGATCTTGTGCTGAAAAGACTTCTTCCTCCTCATACAGACCACAGGGGCAAATGGACTCCAAACTACGACGGTTCATTCATAGTAAAGAAAGTTTTCTCTGGTGGAGCACTGATGCTCACTACAATAGATGGCGAGGATTTCTTATAACCTGTAAATTCAGATGCAGTTAAAAAATACTTCGCATAAAATGACCCGCTGGACATAAAAACAGAATGTGAGTCCAGGCAAAAATAGGGCATCTCGGCGAGTCAAAAACAGAATAAAAGACTTGGGCAAAAATTACGGAAAAAAAATTGAAAAAAAAATGTACACCCGCTGAGTTGAAAAGCCGCATTGGACAGCTCAGGCAAAAATGGGTATCCCGGTGGATTGAAAACCCGAAAGGGCGATCCACGCAAAAATCAGGGAATAAGCGAACAACTCCATTCTGAATTCGTCTGTATCACTCAAGCTTCGAAGGAACAAAGCATCAGTCAGAATCAACCTTCTTCATAAAGCAAGATGAGAAGAACGTCAAGGTCATACAGGTTATAGCAAAGGAAGTTCAATGGAGCGTCGTCAACATTGCCAACACTTTTATTTTTCTCAATTTATAGAAATCTCCTCATTTCAGGGGATTTGTTTCTTTGATTGTATTTGCCAATTCAGGGCACCCAAAATCAATAAAATTAGAGTTTTCAGTCACATCTCGTTTTGTACATTTTTTGTTTCGTTTGCAAAGTGTCCAATATTCATGATATAGTACTTGCATAAAGCAAATGAGCCATTTTTAATAAATACTTGCAGGAAATGTATTACTTTCAGGAAAATCTAACTCCTATGACGGAATCCGGTTAGGGATACCTCGGGATACTTGTGCGTTTCTTTTATCTTAACAGGATGCAGGTATTCAATACACAACATGGGGCACACCAAGTATTGCATCCCCAGCATGCTGCTTCCCAGAAGTCATCACCCCCCAAGCAGTACCTGACAACTGTTTCACATCAAGATGGGCAAGGAATTTCCTACTCCCCACCAGAGTGCCAGATCTCTCATCCTCAGCAAAGTTAATAGGAACTGTCTCCCCACAGGGTTTCTATTCTCTCCCCAGGAGAACGATGCATGCATACTTTCCCAACGGAGTTGCTGAAGTTTCTTTCTCCCCAGCTGAGTTCCCCTTACAGATAGATCTACCAATGATCCATTTCCCCAAGCAGAGTTCTCCCTCCTAATAGATCCGTCAGTGATCTCTTCCCCAGACGGGTTAGTCTTCCAAGCAGATCAGCCAGAGATCTTCATCGGGATCCGAGTCCCAGATCGGTTTCTCTTTTGCATAATCATGGCATTCGCATCATTTTTCCCACACAGAGCGTAGCATTTTGTCTAATACGGAGCATTACGCAAAAATCAAACATTTGCATGATCACAAGCCAGGTTTGAGCCGGTCACCTATAATTACCATTAATATCTCATCAGAAATAATGCAAAGTGCATCCCCTTTGCACATAAAAACCAAAGCGTCCCCTTTGCACTTTCAAAGACAAGTACTTGTTCATAACATGTTCTTTTCGACACCCGTCCGTGTCATCCTATCCCCACAGAAAGCCAAAGCATATCCTTTGCAGATGCTTGGTTATATATAGCTTATCTAACACTCGTCTGTGTCATACGTTCCCCATCAGATCAAACACTCGTCCGTGTCTTGCTCATACTTCACCAATAAATCAATACTCACTCATACTTATACAGAAGTCTTTGATACTCGTCTGTATCCTGTTTATATCACTCCTCAACAGATTCAACACTCGTATGTGTTCTTCGTTAACCAGTTGGTACTCGTCTGTATCATCATCTCTGAACATGCATCCGTGTTTGTTTCTACCTATACTCGTCTGTATCATGGTCCTAAGGATGCTCGTCCGCATCTTTAATCTATACACAGCATCAAACACTTATACCTTTTATTCTTGAGCGTGAGCACTCGTCCGTGTTTACCATTCCCCAGTAAGTCACCAACAAAACAACTTTCTTATATCCGACATTTGTCCTATGTCGTGATATTTTCGGCAGCCGTCCCCTGCCAGGTGATCGTCCTTCACCTTTGGATGACCGTCCCTCATCCATTTCCCCAGTGGAGTCCCCATTAGTGGAACCTTTATATCCGACATTTGTCCTATGTCGTGATATTTTTGGCAGTCGTCCCCTGCCAGGTGATCGTCCTTCACCTATGATGACCATCCCTTATCATTTATCCGATGGCCATCCCCATCGTTGATCTTGTTATCCAACATTCATCCTATGTCGTGATAAACCCCGAGAGCAGCCATACCCTGCTAGGTGATCGTCCTTCACCTCTTGATGATTGTCTCTCATTATTTCATCTGATGGCCGTCCCCGTCGTTGATCTTTTTTATATTCAACATTCATCCTATGTCGTGATAAAGAGTCGCCGTCCCCTGCGAGGTGATCATCCTTCACCTTTGATGACCGTCCCTCATCATTATTTCATTTATTCTTTAAACCGATGGCCGCCCCCATCATTGTTTACTTTACTTTTCAATCCCGACGGCCGTCCCCATCATTACCTTTACTTTAATCCCCATAGAGTTTTATTTCCTTACCTAATGGTCGTCCCCATCATGGTCTCTTTATTTACCCAGCTTGTCGGTCGTCCCCGTCATTTCTTTACTTACCACTTTATCCCCAACAGTCATCATCTGCTCGATGGTCGTCCTCCATCGTTTTCATTTGATAATCATACTACCTTTTACGATTTATATCCCTTTTCTTCTTCTATCCAGCAAGTGCAAATTCTGGACTGTCTTTGGTATTCAACCACAAGTTATCTTGTTTATCTGTTAAGCCAGACACTTACATCCTGCACAGCTAACTGTCGCTCCCGACAAATGAAAAGGGATCAGATGAAGGTACAGACGCGAACGGTCGGCGAAGGGGACAGTGAGAACACACAGCCGTGAACTCACTGGAAAAGAAAAGAGTCGCCAGCTAGGCATTTTTATCCCGGAGGAAAGGCAATGCTGCATAGACCTAGAAAAATATGGATAAGACGGTTTGCGAACCAGAGAGACTGAGAAAGGGGGTTGGTTACAACCTGGGAAGGTATCAGCACCCAGATTGTCCGTCGTACTCGACGGGATCCACGCTTAAGAGATTTGTGTTTTAAAGGGGTAGTGTCAGTGCAATCTGTGTGTAGAATGGCTGGAAAGCAATATGTAAAGTGTATAAGTGGTGTGAAGTATGAAAGTGTCAGTGTAAAGACAAGAATAAGATGCTCATGATAATGAGGCTCAAAGAATAATGCTGGAAGGAGGGGGAATATACAGAGACTTTTGTTCGATAACTGTTAAGTTATGCCTACGTATCCTCTCGTGCAATGAGGAAGTCAGAACACCGTAGTTCGACCCAAAGAGACTGAAAGATGAATTGACTTGTGAACTGCTTACTTGCCTATGCTCAAGTGTATGATCTGTCTGGCACAGATGCAAACTGTCTTGCATTAGACGGAAGAAGCAAGTTCTCGTTTATGAGTGAAGGTGATGAGAAAAGAATCCCGGAGGAGACGATTATTGTTTGTTTTTGTGTTTTCAGTCTTTTATTGCTTTTGAAAGTTTGTCATAAGTTAATGAGCTTAAGCCTAAACCAATGGATTTAGTAAACTCATCACATCTTCCCTCTGATTAGGGGTAATGAGAATACCTTAAGTGTGAAGTCAGATTCTCACACTTAATCACCTTTTGATGTAGGATTAAGATCATTAACCTACTTGTGATTATTTATATGTTTTTGGGGTTTTTGTTTAGTGTTAAGTAATGAGATTAAGCCATAATCATGGATTAAACAGACCCATTACACCATCCTAAAAGAAGGATGATAGATGAGAGTGTTTAAGCCGAGGAAAACTCCTCAACTTAATCCATGATTAGGGATTAAACCCATGACAGAACAAGCCTTTGGTTAAGTGAATTTTAGATTAATGGTATGATGATGAAGTGATTTTTATTTTTTGTAAGACAACTTGAGGGGGACTTGTCCATTAACACTAGGGTTAGTCCTTCTTAACCACTTAAGGAAGAATTAGAACCCTAATGCAAGGCCCAAGTTACAAGTGATGTCTTGATGATTATTAAGTGAATTGATTAAGAGATTTAAACACCTTAAGGGTTTAATACTTAGGATTAAAGTTATACACTCCATCCTAAGAGAAGGATGCAGGCATAACCCTAACCACAAAGCCTTAAAGCCTTTAGGGTTTAGTCCCTGATTATGAGATGAGAAGAGAGGACTCAAAGAGACACAAAGGTAAAACAAAGGGGAGACTAATCAAAACCCTAATCATTGTCATGCTTGGTTGTTCCTAAGGTTTGTGAGGTTTTCAAGAACAATCTTCAGAGGAGCCACCAGGAAGCAGATGAACAGGATCAAGAGAAGCAAAGTGACTTGCTTCATTCAAGAAGTCAAGTCACTTGAAGAAAGAAAGTGGGAGGGAGAAGAATGAGCAAGCTCAAACTCAAACACATATAAAAATGCAGCAATGGATGCAAGAGAGATGAAAAGAAGAGTTATGAGAAGTGAAGGCAAATTCACTTCTCAAGTTTACTTACCACCTGAAATGTTAGAAAGAAATGCAATGCAATGCAAGATGAGATGAAATGGTATGATGATAAGCAAAACCAAAAGCATGTTGATGATGAAAATGATGTTATGAAGTGCTGCAAACATGAGGCAAGGCATGGAGATGTTCATACAAGATTATGAATGCAAATGATGCAAGCTAAGGAGCATGAACAAGCATGAAAAGTTATGAAGCATACAAAAACAAATGACATGGCAAAATGGGATGCAATGATCAAAGATGCTTTATACATGTCTTAAGATGTTATATGAATCACAAGAATGCACAAAATGCAAAGACAAATCATGTTATGCAAGGAGATGCAAGAAGGATGCAAAAGAAAGCCCAAATTAGGGTTCATGGATCAAACATCAAACAAAAACCCAAAACAGAAACAAAACCCTAAGATAAAAATGGAAAATGGCACTCAAAGAAAACCTAAACCTATAATGAACCACTGCCCAAAGGGGAGCTCTCAACTCTCAACCAAACTCAAGTTATGAATTTTCTAAGTTATTAGGGTTTTTTAGGGTTCTTAACAAAAGAAATGCCAAACAATTAGAAAATGAGGAAACAAATCATGGCCATTTTATCTTTGAAAATACATGCTAAACATAACACAATGCAAGAAGAATCAATGTCTCAACCTTCTCCAATAGGCAGAAATGATTTTTTGAACTTATGATCAAAATAATGCATAAAAATTGATTTAATTCAATGAAAAATTCTTAAAATGCATCAAGATCAAAAAAGAAATTTGGTTTGAAGGTTGGACAATGTTTCTAAATGTCTTAGAACATTTCATGAATTTTTTTGTAATTTTTAAATACCTAAAAGTATTTTTAATTAATTAATTCCCATTAATCAATTAAAAATAATCTTTTAAATATTTAAAAATACTTTTTTAATGATGAAAAATAAAATAAAAATATTTTTGGGTCTTAAAAATTAATAAAACTTTTAAGAAAAAGTTTCATAATTTTTATGAATTTTTTGCTATTTTTAAACAATTATGCAAATTAATTGAAAAGAAATGAATTAAAAAAATAAATTAAATGGAAGTATGCGCAACGTGAGGCTGGGATTCAATCTGGGCAGGATAGCATTGACTTGGCGCGTCATCTAAGGGTCATAATTCAAACTAACTTAAACCTGATTAATTAAATAATAATCCAAGATTAAGACTTAATGAAATGATCCAGGCCTTTCATTCACGCGCGGGAACCAGGATCTAAAGGCCCAGATTCAAACTCAGTGCCCTAACCCTAATTAATAATTAATCACTTTCAGGTCACCGGAGACGAGCTCCGGTCGTCTTCTCCGGTGACCTCCTCCCCTGAAAACTTCAAACTTCCTAAAAACGTAACAAAAATGAAATCTAAAACCTGGGAAATGTTCCCACATCCTCACGAATCAAACCCCTAACCTAAAACAAATTTATATTTCCTAAACAAGCTGAATCGAAGAAAGAAAGTTCTAGGGCACGCAAGCTTCAGAAACAAATTAAATGCTCAAATCACAACCATTTTCAAAACCGATGGTAACAGAATGATCAGTGAAACAAATAGAACAAGTTTGTAACAATAAAAATGATTTCTGGAAAAATAAATTTCAAGCTACCTGAGATTTGAAGCTTTCAGTTTGAGAACTTTCTGACCTCTTCTTTCAGTGCAAACCCCTCTCCTTGATCCCCAGATGATGTTTGAATGCTCAAATGGAGTTTATGTTGGCTGGATAATGAGATTCGAAAGGAACTGCTTCAGCTTGATCAAAAATGGCAATGGTGTTTCTGGGGGTTTCAAGTCATGGTGGTAGGTTCTATGTGATCCTCAGGATGAATGGAGAAGGTCTGGAGTGTTTGTTTGTGTGTTTGTGAGCTAGGATGAGGGTTTCGAATGAAACTGCAGAGTGAGGTGAGGAATGGCAATGGAGTGTTCAGGCTGTTTCAGGCTTGGTTCTTGGTTGCTGGGTGGTCTATGGAGCAAGGTGAGATGATTGGTGAAGATGGTTGAAATGTTTTATGGCTGTGCAAGCAGATTCGATAGAAAATGCAATGTGGTGTGTTTTTGTGAATGTTGTGAATGTGTGTGTTTCAGCCTTGCTCAGTTAGTGTTATGGCTTGCCAAAGGATACAATAAACAAATGCAAGTGGCCAGAGGATGTGACATGGCCTGTGGTGATTGGGATGTTTGCTTTTGCCAAAAGTCAAAAATCTTGTAAGAGAGGCATGGGCTTGGTACTAGCTTGGTACAAGGGCTAGGGCTGGCGCAGCATGGTGTGGTGAGAGAGCCAGCAAGGTCCAAAGGCCAAGGCAGCAAGTTGAGGGAAGTGTCATGAGTGTTTTGCAACTTGGTTACTTTATGGATTTTCATGATAAAAATGTCTTGTTACATGAACTAAACACATGTGAACCTTGGTCAAATTCTGATTTTTGTGACTTAGAGAATGCTTGTGTAATGGTTTGAAATGAACTAGAGGTCACAATTGGCTTTGGTTCAAGACTTTGCAAAATTTCCATTTGAAGCATGCCTTGAAAATTAATGATTTTAGCCAACTTTGCCTTGCCATAACTTTTGATCCAAAAAGAGTTTGATCATGTTCTTGTACTTTTTGGAAAGGGAAAGATGAGATCTACAACTTTCATGACCAAAGTTTTTCCATTTGAAGCATTTTTGGATCAAGAATCATGGCTTGAAAAATGACCTAAAATGATGCATTCTTGAAAAGTCAACTATGCCCAAAAAGTCAACATTTGCAACAACCCTAAATTCTTGATTTCTATGAACTTCAACCTTCTTCCATGATCAAATAAAGATCATATACACTCAAAATGATGAAGACCACCCATTGGTTGGGTCACTGGGGGGCCTCAGATGCCCTGATTTTGCACTGACTTGTCTGAAAAGTCAACTCTTGATCAGATGACTTCCCCATGGAATTTCTTCATGAAAATTGATATGCATACTCTCTATACCATATAGAGACCAATGGAAACAAGAATGACCAAAAATTTTGGGGTTATGGCCTCTGAAACCAAAACCCTAATTTTCAGTCAACTGTGCAGTTCATCCTGGCTCTGCATCCACTCAAACCCTAGTTCCTGTGATTCCTCTGCAATTTTGACTTTGAGGAGATGGAATGTGATATAAGAACACACATGGACCCCTTTGAGTTGATTAGTGGCCTTTGGAATGGCTCAAAATGCTTTGGGATGGCTCAGATCACAAACCCTAGGTGCAGATGCCTTAGAAACTATGCAGTGAAACAAAAGTGAGATGTGAGATGATATGATTGTGTTTATGCATATGAGGATGATCATAAGCCATGGTGTGAATGGGTGAGGGCAAATTTGGGGTGTTTACAGCTGCCCCTATTCAAACATGAGTTAGCTGTGCAGGTTGTAAGCAACGGCTTAACAGGCAAACAAGATAACTTGTGGTTGAATACCAAAGACAGTCCAAAATTTGCACTCACGGAATGAAGAAGAAAAGGGATATAGATTGCAAAAGGAAAATAAAGTATATTGTAAAGTATAGGCGACGGAGGACGACCGTCGAGCAGAGGACGACTGCTGGGTAAAGAGCAATGACGGGGACGGCCGACATGCTGGGAAGGTGAGGAAAATAAAGCAATGACGGGGACGGCCGACATGCTGGGGATAAAAGGTAAAGCTAAGACGGGGACGGCCGACTAGTTGGGAAAAGAAAAGAAATAATGATGGGGACGGCCATCAAGATAAAGCTGTAAAATTTTCTGGGGATTAATGAAACATGACGGGGACGGCCATCAAGCTCATAAAAGTGAAGTAACCGACGATGGGGACGGCCATCGGGTTAAAAGGAAAAGGGACCACGACGGGGACGGCCATCGGGTTAAAGAATAAATGAAATAAACAGCTGATGGGGTACGGCCATCAAAGGTGAAGGACGATCACCTAGCAGGGTACGGCTGCTCTGTTGGGTAATAAAGGAAATATGATGGGGACGGCCATCAAAGGTGGAGGACGACCACCTGGCAGGGTACGGCTGCCGAAAACATCAACGATGGGGACGGCCATCGGATAGAAAAGGTCAACGATGGGGACGGCCATCGGACGAGCATGATGGAGGACGACCATCAAGAAGTGGAGGACGACCACTCAGCAGGGTACGGCTGCTCTCGAGGTTTCTCATGACATAGGACGAATGCCAGATAACCAAAATCAACAATGGGGACGGCCATTGGATAAAGTTGATGAAGGACGATCATCAAGAGGTGGAGGACGACCACCTAGCAGGGGACGGCTGCTAAAATATCAACGATGGGGACGGCCATCGGATGAGCATGATGGAGGACGACCATCAAGAAGTGGAGGACGACCACTTAGCAGGGTACGGCTGCTCTCAGGGTTATCATAACACAGGACGAGTGTTAGATAAAAGAAAAATTTGTTGGCGATCTACTGGGGATAATGTAAACGCGGACGAGCGTTTACATCCAAGAAAACAAAAGGTATAAGTGTTTGGTTTTGTGTATAGATTTAAGATGCGGACGAGCATCCTCAAGACTATGATACGGACGAGTATCATGTAGAAACAAACTGACACATGCTCAGAGATGATGATACGGACGAGTATCAACTAGTTAACAAAGAAAACGGGCGAGTGTTGCATCTGAAAGGATTCTTCTGGGAGAATAGTAGACACAGACGAGTATATATATCCAAGAAGACACAAGTGTTTGACACGGTGTATGGATTAAAGATGCGGACGAGCATCCTTAAGACTATGATACGGACGAGTATCACGTAGAAGCAAACATTAGACGCAATGTTCTGAGATGATGGTACGGACGAGTACCAACTGGTTAACGAAGAACAAGGACTACTGTCGAATCTGCGGGGATATGAGTGATGATGTATACAAGATACGGACGAGTATCTGTATAAGTGTACCATGAGTAGTGAGCATTGTATGAGTGTTTTAACTGCTGGGGAGGGTGACACGGACGAGTGTCAAGAGGAGAAGAGTATAATATGAACAAGTATCTGATATACAAAGCCTAGGCGACTGCGCTGGGGATATGACACGGACGGGTGTCAAGAAAAGTGTATGTACAGGTATATGTGAGTGCAAAGAGGGTGTCTTTGGCTTTCTGCTGGTGATATGACACGGACGGGTGTCAGGACGTACCTGTGATATGGGAGATTTGTTCGTAAAGTGTATTCAGGCGACTTTACTGGGGAAAGATGGCACGGACGGGTGCCAAAAGGTGTATATACTGGTGTTTGTGATTTGAGAGGCAACTGCTGTTGCTGGGACCTTGGTGGGGATTTTTGTATAATGATGATGAACGGTTTATTATTCACAAGTGTTAATTCAGAACATGACTTATGATTATGCTATGCATTTGATTTTTGCCTTAATGCTCCGTATTAGACGGAATGCTACGCTCTGGGGGATAGTATGATGCAAATGCCATGATTATGCAAAGAGGCACAGATCCGGGATTCGGATCCCGCTGCTGCGAAGATCTCTGGTTGATCTGCTTGAAATGAACATCCCAGCTGGGGATGAGATCAATGGTAGATCTAATGATGTATCTGTCTGGGGATATAGGTCACTGATTGACCTATCCTTGTAATACGGGACCCAGCTGGGGTTTGCAGAAGCTTTCTGCCTCTCTGTTGTGACTTCTTCGTGCGTTGCTCTTCTGAATAGAGGCTGGGGATTCTGTGGGGGAGATGATTCCCTGACTTCTGCATTCTGCTGAGGAAGAATGGTTGGTGCTTCAACTGGGGAATGCTGTTGGTAACTCAGCTGGGGAGAGTAATGAGAGGCAACTCGGCTGGGGATAGAGCATTTCGGATGCTGATATCTTTTGTTGATTTGCCAGCTTGCTGGGATGTACCTTGCATGCCCCAAGTTGCGTTCTGGATACCTGCAATCCTGTAAAGATAAAGAAACGCGCAAAAGGTCCCGAGGTATCCTCTACCGGATTCCGTCATAGGAGTTTAAGTACTTTCGAGAGTAATCATATTCCCTGCAAGCATGTGTTTTTATTTTTAGAGAAAGGCATCTGTACTTATGCAATCGTATTTTTAGATATATCAGACAATTCTTTGCAAAACATAAATGTAAAAACGAGACATGACTGAAAATCTGATTTTATTAATTCCTGTGCCCTGAATTGGCAAAATACAGTCAAAGAAACATATCTCCTGGAATGAGGAGATTGTTACAAATTGAGAAATAAAGTGCTGGCGGTGTTGACGAGGCTTTCAAGGAGCTTCCTCTTCTGCTATGACTCGTATGACAATGACGTTCTTCTCGTCTTGCTTTCTGGAGAGAGTTGATTCTGATTGATGCTTGATCCTTTGAAACTTACCAAGTTGTAGGTGATACAGACGAATTCAGAATGCAGTTGTTCGCTTATTCCCTTATTTTGCATGGATCGCCCTTTCGGGTTTTCAATCCACCGGGATACCCATTTTTGCCTGAGCTGTCCAGTGCGGCTTTTCAACTCAACGGGTGTACATTTTTCTGTTTATTTCCCTTATTTTTGCCCGAGTCTTTTATTCTGTTTTTGACTCGCCGGGATGCCCTATTTTTGCCTGGACTTACATTCTGTTTTTATGTCCAGCGGGTCATTTTATGCGAAGTATTTTTTAACTGCATCTGAATTCACAGGGGATGGGAAATCTTCACCATCCATGGTGCTGAGCATCAGTGCTCCACCAGAGAAAACTTTCTTTACAACGAATGGTCCTTCATAATTTGGAGTCCATTTTCCCCTGTAGTCTGTATGAGGAGGGAGGATTCTTTTCAACACAAGATCCCCTACTTGGTACTCTCGGTGCCTGACTTTCTGATCGAAGGCCCTCTTCATTCTCTTCTGATATAACTGCCCATGGCAGATTGCAGCCAATCTTTTCTCTTCGATCAGACCTAGTTGTTCGAATCGGGACCGAACCCATTCTGCTTCACTCAGTTTAACATCCATTAATACCCGTAACGAGGGTAGTTCAACTTCAACAGGTAGGACCGCTTCCATACCATATACAAGCTGATAAGGTGTTGCCCCAGTGGACGTTCTGATTGACGTGCGGTACCCATGCAAGGCAAACGGTAGCATTTCATGCCAGTCTTTGTAGGTGATTACCATCTTCTGCACAATCTTCTTGATATTCTTGTTAGCTGCCTCAACAGCGCCATTCATCTTTGGCCTGTAAGGAGAAGAATTGTGATGTTGGATCTTGAAGTCCCGGCACAGCTCTGCCATCATTTTGTTGTTTAAATTGGAACCATTATCAGTAATGATTCGCTCGGGCACTCCATACCGACAGATGATGTCTCTCTTCAGGAATCGGGCTACCACTTGCCTAGTAACATTTGCATATGAGGCTGCTTCAACCCACTTGGTGAAATAGTCAATGGCGACCAGGATGAATCTGTGACCATTTGAAGCAGTCGGCTCAATCTTGCCAATCATATCAATACCCCACATAGCAAAGGGCCATGGTGAAGACATGATGTTCAAAGGATTGGGAGGCACATGCACCTTATCTGCATAGATCTGGCATTTATGGCATTTTCTGGCGTAAGCACAACAGTCTGCATCCATTGTGATCCAGTAATAGCCTGATCTTAGCAATTTCTTAGCCATGGCATGCCCTCCTGCGTGGGTACCAAAAGATCCTTCGTGCACTTCATGCATCAACAAATCTGCTTCCGTCTTGTCAACACATCTGAGGAGTACCATGTCAAAGTTCCTTTTGTATAAAGACCCATCAGTGTTCAGAAAGAAACTACCAGCAAGCCTTCTCAAAGTCTTCTTATCATTGGAAGATGCCCCAGGTGGGTATGTCTGATCCTCCAAGAAGCACTTAATGTCATGGAACCAAGGCTTATCATCTTTTACAACATCCGCTGCAAATACATATGCTGGTCTGTTGAGTCTGGACACTGAAATCTGAGGTATAAAGTTAGCGGCTTGAACTTTGATCATGGATGAAATGGTAGCAAGAGCATCCGCAAACTGATTCTCGTCCCGAGGGATATACTCAAGCTTGACTGTTGTGAAGAAAGTCAATAACCTCCTTGTATAATCCCTGTAAGGTATCAGATGATCTTGGTGGGTGTACCATTTCCCGTTGGTTTGATTGACTACCAAAGCTGAATCTCCGAATACGGTCAATGTCTTGATCCTGAGGTCAATGGCTTCCTCAAGACCCATAATGCAAGCTTCGTATTCAGCTTCGTTGTTAGTGCAGTTGAAAGTGAGTTTTGCCGAGAAAGGCATGTGAACTCCTTTTGGTGTAATGAGTACTGCACCAACACCACGGCCATTCATGTTAACAGCCCCATCAAACATCATAGTCCATTCTTCCTCCGGGTCAGGCCCTTCGGTGTGAATAGGCTCCTCGTGATCTTTTGCTTTAATGAACATGATGTCCTCATCAGGGAAGTCAAACCTCATAGGCTGGTAGTCATCAATGGGTTGCTCAGCAAGATATTCAGATAGTACACTGCCCTTGATGGCTTTCTGAGAGGTGTACCGTATGTCGTATTCTGTGAGAATCATCTGCCATCTTGCAACCCGTCCGGTAAGAGCTGGCTTCTCGAAAATGTACTTAACTGGATCCATTTTTGAGATTAATAAGGTGGTGTGGGTCAGCATATACTGTCTCAGTCGGCGAGCAGCCCACGCTAAAGCACAGCAAGTTTTCTCGAGCAGCGAATAACGTTGTTCACAGTCGGTAAACTTTTTGCTTAGGTAGTATATTGCATACTCTTTTCGACCAGACTCGTCATGCTGGCCCAGCACACACCCCATTGACTCTTCTAGCACTGTCAAGTACATAATCAGAGGTCTTCCTTCATCTGGCGGCATGAGGATTGGAGGTTCTTGCAGATATTCCTTGATCTTGTCAAAAGCCTTCTGGCAGTCTTCGTTCCACCTGACCGTTTGTTCCTTTCTTAGCAGCTTGAACAAGGGTTCACAGGTTGCTGTAAGGTGAGATATGAACCGTGAAATATAGTTCAATCGACCTAAGAACCCTCGGACTTCCTTTTCTGTCTTCGGTGCAGGCATCTCTTGAATGGCTTTGACTTTATCAGGGTCGACTTCAATCCCTTTCTCGCTTACAATAAAGCCCAGCAGCTTACCGGATCGCACCCCGAATGTGCATTTGTTGGGGTTCAGCTTTAGTTGGTACTTCCTCAGGCGCTTGAACAACTTCAGCAGATTTACCAGGTGATCTTCCTCTGTAAGGGACTTGGCGATCATATCATCCACATAACATTCTATTTCTTTGTGGATCATATCGTGGAATAATGTCACCATAGCCCGTTGGTATGTTGCACCAGCATTCTTCAGTCCGAATGGCATCACTTTGTAACAGAACGTGCCCCAAGGTGTAATGAATGTTGTCTTCTCCATGTCTTCAGGTGACATCTTGATCTGATTATATCCTGAAAATCCATCCATGAAGGAGAATACCGAGAACTGAGCCGTGTTATCCACCAATACATCAATGTGAGGTAATGGGAAGTCATCCTTCGGGCTGGCTCTGTTCAGATCCCGGTAGTCAACACACATTCTTACTTTGCCGTCCTTCTTAGGCACAGGTACTATGTTAGCAACCCACGGCGGATAGCTAGTCACAGCAAGGAACCCGGCGTCCCATTGCTTTTGTACCTCTTCCTTGATTTTCATAGCCATGTCTGGGCGAGTTCGGCGCAACTTCTGTTTAACTGGCGGGCATTCTTCCCTCAGAGGCAGCTTGTGTACAACAATGTCGGTATCCAACCCTGGCATATCTTGATACGACCAAGCAAACACATCAACATACTCCTGAAGCAGATCTACCAGTTGCCTCTTCACTGAGTCTTGCAGGCAGGCCCCGATTTTAACTTCTTTCACGTCTTCGTCAGTACCAAGATTAATCACTTCAATCTCCTCCTGATGAGGAGCAATAACCTTTTCCTCCTGTCTCAACAACCTGGCTAGCTCTTCAGGAAGCTCATATTCTTCATCAACCCCTTCATCAGCTTGATTGATCGGATTGTCAAAGTCATACGATGTCATAGCCGTGCTGTTGTCGGTGCTGTCAGGAAGGCACTCTCTGCAAGGGTTAAGTTTGTTCATTTTAGTGATTGATTTTAATCTTGCTTTAGAAAAAGTGAAATGAAGTTATCATTTTGAAAACACCGCCATTTATTTTTGTACAAAAAGAAAAATGGAAAAACAGTGAGCATAAAAGAAAAAGACTCGTTTGCAAAAAGATGTCTGATATTTCATTAATTTAATCTTGTTTGCACAAAAGTACAGATGGCCCTGGTTACAAAATGAGTCTTGTCATCTTGGGCAAGATGCAAGACTTGGATGCATGCTATAAAAAATACAGGAAATAATAATTACTCTGCATGAGTAACTCTTATAATTTCCTGGGAAGACCAGTTCGAGACACTGCTCCCCGGGATCTTCGGACGAATCCAATTCTCCAGATTGCGCTCCTCTTCCAGCTCGTCTTCCAGACAGTTGATAGCATCGGGGGTAAGCATCCCCCCACTGACGAAACCAGGCTCTGCAGCAGCCTTTGCCTGTTGTTGAGTTGGTCTGTAACCCAACCCAAATTTGTCCTTCTTCTCCTCCACAGCTAATACCTTGCCCCAGCCTAGGGCAGTTCCTTCTTCAACAACCTTCCGGGCTTGTTGGTAAGATGACATGGAGATCCCTGACACAGCAGATGCTTCATTGACGTTCAAGGCTTCAAAACCTTGGCTCATTGTTTCATGGATCTCCCCATCCATCATAATGTATTTGTAAGTAGCCAGATGGCTAACGAAAATATCCTCTTCCCCACAGATTGTGACAACTTGACCTTCCCACTCAAATTTTAACTTTTGGTGAAGGGTAGACGTTACTGCGCCGGCGGCGTGAATCCAGGGCCTACCCAACAAACAGCTGTAGGCGGGCTGAATGTCCATCACATAAAAGATAGTTTTAAAGGTCTGTGGGCCAATTGTCACAGGCAGCTCAATCTCTCCCAGAACCGATCTCTTCGAACCATCAAAGGCTCTTACCACCAGGTTGCTGGGTCTCAATGCCAATCCATCATATTCTAACTTCACCAGAGCCTTCTTTGGTAAGACATTCAGGGAAGAACCTGTGTCCACCAGCACATGAGAAAGGACAGCTCCTTTGCATTCCAGGGTTATGTGCAAGGCTTTGTTGTGGTTGCGGCCATCCGCTGTCAAGTCAGAATTGGTAAACCCTAGCCCATTGCTAGCAGTAACATTTCCAACCACGGTTTCCAATTGGTTGACAGTAATCTCCTCAGGCACGTAAGCTGCGTGCAAGACTTTAAGTAGTGCATTCCGATGGGCTTCGGAGCACATAAGCAGTGAGAGGATAGAGATTTTGGATGGCGTCTGGTGAAGCTGATCCACAATTTTATAATCACTCTTTTTGATGATTCGCATAAACTCATCAACTTCCTGATCAAATGGAGTTTTCAGGGCTTCTTTGGCAACTTGGTCTTCCTGCACCGGGCCTTTTCCTTTTGCCTTGGCAGCAGCTTCTGCTTCGGCAGTAGGTCTTTGAACTTGTGAAGCAAAGAGACGTCCGCTTCGAGTGAAGCCTCCGCCTCCTCCCACATTATCTACTTGTGGTGCAGGTGCTGATGTTTCCAGAGTGATTCTTTTCCCTTCGCAATACACGTCAGAGCCATAGTGCCAGGGGATGGCCCTATTGCTTTCATATGGTATTGGTCCAGGCACCGTGACAGTGACTGGACTGATTGCTGCTGCTGAAGGGACTGTTATTGTTTGTGGATCATAAAAGATTGTAACTGGTGCTCTGGTGGGAGCAGCACCTTCTGAATGGTAAGCGGAGTTATTTTCAGGATCATAGAATATGGTAACAGTAGAGACATCTTCATGATTGATTGCTGGTGTTGTAGGAGGTATTGTTGGAAGGACCGTTGTTGTTGATGGAGACTCGAGATGGAATGAAGCTGAAGTTGTAGCAGGAGAAACTGTTGAAAACTGATCATTTGGAAGGACAGGTGAAGTACTTGTTGATGTTGCTGGTGAGTTGTCGGGAACAATAGTTGCTGCAGTTGTAGGAGGGTCTGAAATCGTTGTTGATGAAGTTGCCGGATTTGTTGGGAATGATGTAGTGATCTGTAGCAGGCCACTCTGAATAAGGCTGTCAATGCCATTCCTCAGGTCCTCGCACCCATTCCATGAAATATTGCAATAGGGACACCCTAGTTCACATCCCGGAAATATTTGGTTTTCACGGAGTTGAGCTTTGATT
This sequence comes from Lathyrus aphaca, assembly GCA_963966055.1. Classification (NCBI taxonomy): domain Eukaryota; kingdom Viridiplantae; phylum Streptophyta; class Magnoliopsida; order Fabales; family Fabaceae; genus Lathyrus; species Lathyrus aphaca. The sequence goes on from OZ014522.1 coordinate 317,368,304, forward strand.
TCCACCAATGGCGTCCGGATCTGATCCACACTTGTTATCAAATAAGACGGTTGGTCTTCTTCAATAGCATTAATTCGGGGACCACCATGATTTGGCATTGGGTTTTTATTGACATTGGGCGGAGGTGCAAAATTCAGAGCCTTGGAGTCTACCAAGTCTTGTACCTTCATATGCAGAGCTCTGCATTTTTCTGTACTGTGACCAGGTGCGTTCGAGTGAAAAGCACACCTAGCATTGGAGTCATAGTTTCTTGGTAGACTGTTGGGATCCGGAGGTGCCAACGTTCTTAGCTCAACTAGGTTGAGTTTCAGAAGTTGTGGCAGCAAGGCAGCATACGGCATTGGGATCGGGTCGATCACTCTGTTAGCTTGGGATGGCCTCTGCTGGAATGGCCTCTGTTGATTATTGTTGTTGGAGTTGTTGTTGTTGTAGTTTCTTGGAGGATACTGATTCTGCTGATACTGAGGTTGCTGTTGGAAGTTTTGTTGAGGAGGTTGATAGACTGGCTGTGGATGAGCTGGAGCAGGGATAGTGACTGCTGCTATTGACCTTTGAACATATTGGGGCCTTCCTCTGTGGGTGTGAATGGCATTGGTCTCGCCAGTTCTTCTCGGGCCTGCAAAAGGCTTTCTTGTACCACTGGACGAGCTTGCACCGTTGTCTGAGATCTTTCCCATTTTCAACAGGCTTTCAATTCTCTCCCCAGCTATGACAACATCTGCGAAGCTGGTGGAAGAGAAAGCAGCTAACCTGTCAATATACGTTCCCTGGAGAGTGTTCATAAACATGTCTGCCATTTCTCTCTCAGACATTGGTGGTTGAACAGCAGCAGCCAGTTGCCTCCACCTTTGGGCATACTCTCGGAAACTTTCCCTTGACGACTGCGACATTCCCATTAGGAGAGTCCTGTTGGGTGCCATATCTAGATTATACTGATACTGTCTGATGAAGGCCTCTGCCAGGTCCTTCCAGCATCTCACAGTTGCCCTTGTCAAATGGGAATACCATTCCCTAGAAGCTCCAGTCAAGCTATCTTCGAAGTAGAACATCCAGAGTTTCTCATCCATTGTATAGGCCTTCAGCCTTCCCAGAAATGATTGCAAATGAGTCCGGGGGCATGAAGTCCCATTATACTTTTCGAAACAAGGAGGCTTGAACTTATGGGGGATCCTGACCCCGTCTACCAAACCCATGTCCATGACGTCGAAACCCAAAGAATTTTGAGATTCTAAGGACCTCAACTTCTCAGCTATTTCTTCCAATCGTCTATCATAAGTTTCCTCTCCAGCACCCATTACTGTAAATTGGTCCTCCTGAGGATCTTCCTGAAGTACTCTGGCTGCAGTGGCTGTCCCTTGTATATTGACAGGGGTGTTGGCCTCTGGATGGAGATGGGGTCCAAAAACCGGGGGATTGACATGAGGTTGGACCCTCTCGTTGTTACTTGTGCCAGCAGTTCCCACATGGGGCTCCTCTTGATTCCTCCCTTCTACCAAAGTTCTGAGCCTCTCCTGGCTTTGAGCTAAGTTGTTCATCACTTCCATGAACTGTGTTATCTGGGTTCTCATCTCCAGCCTTTCGTTGGCCATCTGGTTTCTGACCTCCGTAAGGTCTTGTTGCATCTGATCCATCTGAATTCCCGGAAGGTTGTTTCTAGTTGGGTACCTGTGAGGCCTGTTGAGAGGAAATACCCGGCGGCGAGCAATAATTCCTGAACATCACAACAGAGGTTAGCAACAACAAAACAAAAACCTACAAAACAAACAAAAGGGTTAGCATGCAATGCAGTTATGCTTATTTGCTCTCAAGGTATCCGGTTTGGCCTTCAGTTTTGACCCTTCCAGACCCTTGAAGATGATGCTGTTGAAGTTGCTTTTGAAGTAACCCAGATGGAAACTACCACAAATATATTACAAAGGGTGAAATAATACAACTTGTTCATTTTTACAACACAAGCCCTCAAAGGGGTCAAAATACATCACAAAAAGCAAAAGTACATGGAAAAGGAACAACAACAAGCAAATGATCAAACTCCAAGGCCAAACTCATCCTCACGAACTTCCTTAAGAAGTGCTTCGGTCACAGGATCAGCCGGGCGCTCCGTGAGACCTCTGATGAGAAGGTTTCTTGTTGCAACAGCTGCAGTCAAATTCCTGTTCTGACTTTGGTCCTTAGACCTCTTCACTCCAGCTCTGATTTCTAGCTCTGATATTTCCTTCTGGGCTGCTGCCAGGGCTTTTTCCATCTGCTCCATCTTGTCTTGAGCTCTCTTGTCTTCTAGAGTACGGGCCTCAGTGATCCGGACCCACCTGGCCTGACTCTCTTTCAAATACAAGTCTGTCCTTGCTCTCTGGAACTGGGCTTCTTTACAAGCATTCTTCAGAATCTGTTCACCAGCTTTAGACTTGTTGATATAATCTCCAGACTTCTCGATCTTAGTCAAGTGTTCCACCCTTAACTTCTCCAGTCTCTCAATCTCCCTCACACCTTCACTCCTCTCCCGGAGGGTCTTCTGCAAAGCCTGGGTTAGCTTCCCATTTCTTTCCTTCAAGCTCTCAAACTCCTCCAAACTGATAGTGGCAGGGGGTGGTGCTGAAGATGACTCAGGCATGTCTTCTATGGTGAAGGGCATTCCAGAGAATTGGGCCCTAGCATGGGACCACTCATAATATTGGACTGATGCCACATTATTGCACTTCCCCAAAATGGTGATTCCCTTGGTTTGAACATGATCCCAGGCCCAGGCAGCCTGCCTAACAGTTGCCAGACTAACCTTGTTCTCACAGTAGAGGGTCTCAATCAGGTCCTGTGTCTTAGGAGTATGGACCAATGCATAGCCCAATTGCCTCTTGAACAGCAGAGGGTTGTAATTGATACTTCCCTTAACTCCTATTAAGGGCACATTGGGAAAGTGCCCACAGCTGGTGATCATATCTCTGCCCTTGGTGCTTTGAGTACACCATCTGATGTCTGCTGAAGTGAGAGTAGTGAGCCTCTTAGCCCAGTTGCTTTGCTGATGAGGATTTAGAAATGCATCTGTCCTGGGTAGATGCCTGAGAAGCCAAGCATGGAATAATGGAGCACAAATCCTCACTAATCTTCCCCTCTGCTTCTCATTTCTCTGATGTACTGAGTAATAGAGATCACCCAGTAAAGTTGGCACAGGGTTCTTCAGGATGAACAAGTGGGTTGCATTCTTGCTAATGAAACGGGGCTCATCTGCAAACAACACAATCCCATATACACTTAAGGCCAACAGAGCACAAACAGCTTTCCACTCCCCCAAGGAGGCCTTCAAACTAGCTTGAGAAATCAGGAAGTCCAGATGAAATCCAGGGATCCCAGCTTTGGAGGTCATATGCTGTTCAATCAAAACAGGCTCCAGGTGCAAAGCTTTTGCTATCTCTCCATTGCTGGGAAAGACCATTTCAAGGTTAAAAGGGATTTCTCTTTTGATGGGCAGGCCAGTCAATGATGAGTATTCTTCCAAAAGAGGACCCAACTGGAAGTCTTGAAAGGTGAAACATCTCAGTGGAGGATCATAAAACTGAATGCAGGTGTGGATGAGGCTCCTCTGTGAAGGGTCCAGATCCATAACCATGTCCAGTATATCTCCATAACTCTCCCTGAACAAGGGTATGTGATCTGGAGTGATCAGGGTTTGGATCCTCCTGATGTCTGACAAGTCTGGTTGGAAGAAATGATAGGTGATGTTGCTTTTCTTTGGAGCCATGATGCTGAGGACTGAGTAGAGACAGGTGTTGATGAAGATGCTGAGGAGTGGGCCACTGGCTGGCTAGTGCTAGTAACTGAAGTATATGGCTGACAGGCTGAAGCAAGTGCTGGTGGAGATAGGTCAAAACTGCAGATGGGGTCAAAACCAAAACCAAAGATGAAGGTGGATACCCTGAAACACAAATAAGCAAATGTTAATATGATGCAATGGGTATGTATGCAAATGAAATGCAAGGGTTTGTGACTGAGCTGGATCTGATTAACTGCCTTGGTATAGATCCATGTGTGTTCAAGAAATCCAGATGGAGGTCTAAAAATCCAGTAACCAGGGTGGGGGACTCAAATAAAGAGCCACAAGTCCAAGGTTTTAGAATCACAAGAACTGTCCAACATGGAGCATTCTTAACAAAGTCAAAGTAACAGGGTATTCTGAGGTCAAGGTACCTGCAAACCTGTAAACAGCCCAACCCCCTCATAGGTGGTGTTCTAAAACAAGGATCCTCAGACTTGGATCAGTTATGAGAAGTGTAAACACTTCTAACCCGGAGGTACAGTGTTTACAATAACCATAAAAGTTCCTCCTCTAATTCACCTCAGTTTCTGAAGGTCAATACTAAAAGGTCATCCAGACTTAGCAGGCTTCCCAGATAGCCCTAGCATTGCAGGAAATCTGCAACACAGAGTTCTCAAGAAGAAACCCATATCTGAACCGTGTTTCATATTCCCGCACCAGACCGAAATGGAATGGGAAAGAATATGATTCACTCTAGCCTAGGTGTCACTCAGGTCCCAGGTATAGGACCTTAACTCTCAATGAATCACCCACCCACCAAGGCAAACAACAGATCCAGCCAGCAACAATGACGATATGCAATAAAGAAAGCAGTAAAGTAACTGTACATAAAGCAAAATAAGTACAAATATACAAACACAAATAAGCACATAACACCCCAGTAAACACAAATCAAACAAGCGCTAGGAGGAACCCACAAAAAGAACCAGAAGCCCTGGTTGCAATATAAGGCATCCCCAGCAGAGTCGCCAAGCTGTCGCTCCCGACAAATGAAAAGGGATCAGATGAAGGTACAGACGCGAACGGTCGGCGAAGGGGACAGTGAGAACACACAGCCGTGAACTCACTGGAAAAGAAAAGAGTCGCCAGCTAGGCATTTTTATCCCGGAGGAAAGGCAATGCTGCATAGACCTAGAAAAAGATGGATAAGACGGTTTGCGAACCAGAGAGACTGAGAAAGGGGGTTGGTTACAACCTGGGAAGGTATCAGCACCCATATTGTCCGTCGTACTCGACGGGATCCACGCTTAAGAGATTTGTGTTTTAAAGGGGTAGTGTCAGTGCAATCTGTGTGTAGAATGGCTGGAAAGCAATATGTAAAGTGTATAAGTGGTGTGAAGTATGAAAGTGTCAGTGTAAAGACAAGAATAAGATGCTCATGATAATGAGGCTCAAAGAATAATGCTGGAAGGAGGGGGAATATACAGAGACTTTTGTTCGATAACTGTTAAGTTATGCCTACGTATCCTCTCGTGCAATGAGGAAGTCAGAACACCGTAGTTCGACCCAAAGAGACTGAAAGATGAATTGACTTGTGAACTGCTTACTTGCCTATGCTCAAGTGTATGATCTGTCTGGCACAGATGCAAACTGTCTTGCATTAGACGGAAGAAGCAAGTTCTCGTTTATGAGTGAAGGTGATGAGAAAAGAATCCCGGAGGAGACGATTATTGTTTGTTTTTGTGTTTTCAGTCTTTTATTGCTTTTGAAAGTTTGTCATAAGTTAATGAGCTTAAGCCTAAACCAATGGATTTAGTAAACTCATCACATCTTCCCTCTGATTAGGGGTAATGAGAATACCTTAAGTGTGAAGTCAGATTCTCACACTTAATCACCTTTTGATGTAGGATTAAGATCATTAACCTACTTGTGATTATTTATATGTTTTTGGGGTTTTTGTTTAGTGTTAAGTAATGAGGTTAAGCCATAATCATGGATTAAACAGACCCATTACACCATCCTAAAAGAAGGATGATAGATGAGAGTGTTTAAGCTGAGGAAAACTCCTCAACTTAATCCATGATTAGGGATTAAACCCATGACAGAACAAGCCTTTGGTTAAGTGAATTTTAGATTAATGGTATGATGATGAAGTGATTTTTATTTTTTGTAAGACAACTTGAGGGGGACTTGTCCATTAACACTAGGGTTAGTCCTTCTTAACCACTTAAGGAAGAATTAGAACCCTAATGCAAGGCCCAAGTTACAAGTGATGTCTTGATGATTATTAAGTGAATTGATTAAGAGATTTAAACACCTTAAGGGTTTAATACTTAGGATTAAAGTTATACACTCCATCCTAAGAGAAGGATGCAGGCATAACCCTAACCACAAAGCCTTAAAGCCTTTAGGGTTTAGTCCCTGATTATGAGATGAGAAGAGAGGACTCAAAGAGACACAAAGGTAAAACAAAGGGGAGACTAATCAAAACCCTAATCATTGTCATGCTTGGTTGTTCCTAAGGTTTGTGAGGTTTTCAAGAACAATCTTCAGAGGAGCCACCAGGAAGCAGATGAACAGGATCAAGAGAAGCAAAGTGACTTGCTTCATTCAAGAAGTCAAGTCACTTGAAGAAAGAAAGTGGGAGGGAGAAGAATGAGCAAGCTCAAACTCAAACACATATAAAAATGCAGCAATGGATGCAAGAGAGATGAAAAGAAGAGTTATGAGAAGTGAAGGCAAATTCACTTCTCAAGTTTACTTACCACCTGAAATGTTAGAAAGAAATGCAATGCAATGCAAGATGAGATGAAATGGTATGATGATAAGCAAAACCAAAAGCATGTTGATGATGAAAATGATGTTATGAAGTGCTGCAAACATGAGGCAAGGCATGGAGATGTTCATACAAGATTATGAATGCAAATGATGCAAGCTAAGGAGCATGAACAAGCATGAAAAGTTATGAAGCATACAAAAACAAATGACATGGCAAAATGGGATGCAATGATCAAAGATGCTTTATACATGTCTTAAGATGTTATATGAATCACAAGAATGCACAAAATGCAAAGACAAATCATGTTATGCAAGGAGATGCAAGAAGGATGCAAAAGAAAGCCCAAATTAGGGTTCATGGATCAAACATCAAACAAAAACCCAAAACAGAAACAAAACCCTAAGATAAAAATGGAAAATGGCACTCAAAGAAAACCTAAACCTATAATGAACCACTGCCCAAAGGGGAGCTCTCAACTCTCAACCAAACTCAAGTTATGAATTTTCTAAGTTATTAGGGTTTTTTAGGGTTCTTAACAAAAGAAATGCCAAACAATTAGAAAATGAGGAAACAAATCATGGCCATTTTATCTTTGAAAATACATGCTAAACATAACACAATGCAAGAAGAATCAATGTCTCAACCTTCTCCAATAGGCAGAAATGATTTTTTGAACTTATGATCAAAATAATGCATAAAAATTGATTTAATTCAATGAAAAATTCTTAAAATGCATCAAGATCAAAAAAGAAATTTGGTTTGAAGGTTGGACAATGTTTCTAAATGTCTTATAACATTTCATGAATTTTTTTGTAATTTTTAAATACCTAAAAGTATTTTTAATTAATTAATTCCCATTAATCAATTAAAAATAATCTTTTAAATATTTAAAAATACTTTTTTAATGATGAAAAATAAAATAAAAATATTTTTGGGTCTTAAAAATTAATAAAACTTTTAAGAAAAAGTTTCATAATTTTTATGAATTTTTTGCTATTTTTAAACAATTATGCAAATTAATTGAAAAGAAATGAATTAAAAAAATAAATTAAATGGAAGTATGCGCAACGTGAGGCTGGGATTCAATCTGGGCAGGATAGCATTGACTTGGCGCGTCATCTAAGGGTCATAATTCAAACTAACTTAAACCTGATTAATTAAATAATAATCCAAGATTAAGACTTAATGAAATGATCCAGGCCTTTCATTCACGCGCGGGAACCAGGATCTAAAGGCCCAGATTCAAACTCAGTGCCCTAACCCTAATTAATAATTAATCACTTTCAGGTCACCGGAGACGAGCTCCGGTCGTCTTCTCCGGTGACCTCCTCCCCTGAAAACTTCAAACTTCCTAAAAACGTAACAAAAATGAAATCTAAAACCTGGGAAATGTTCCCCACATCCTCACGAATCAAACCCCTAACCTAAAACAAATTTATATTTCCTAAACAAGCTGAATCGAAGAAAGAAAGTTCTAGGGCACGCAAGCTTCAGAAACAAATTAAATGCTCAAATCACAACCATTTTCAAAACCGATGGTAACAGAATGATCAGTGAAACAAATAGAACAAGTTTGTAACAATAAAAATGATTTCTGGAAAAATAAATTTCAAGCTACCTGAGATATGAAGCTTTCAGTTTGAGAACTTTCTGACCTCTTCTTTCAGTGCAAACCCCTCTCCTTGATCCCCAGATGATGTTTGAATGCTCAAATGGAGTTTAAGTTGGCTGGATAATGAGATTCGAAAGGAACTGCTTCAGCTTGATCAAAAATGGCAATGGTGTTTCTGGGGGTTTCAAGTCATGGTGGTAGGTTCTATGTGATCCTGAGGATGAATGGAGAAGGTCTGGAGTGTTTGTTTGTGTGTTTGTGAGCTAGGATGAGGGTTTCGAATGAAACTGCAGAGTGAGGTGAGGAATGGCAATGGAGTGTTCAGGCTGTTTCAGGCTTGGTTCTTGGTTGCTGGGTGGTCTATGGAGCAAGGTGAGATGATTGGTGAAGATGGTTGAAATGTTTTATGGTTGTGCAAGCAGATTCGATAGAAAATGCAATGTGGTGTGTTTTTGTGAATGTTGTGAATGTGTGTGTTTCAGCCTTGCTCAGTTAGTGTTATGGCTTGCCAAAGGATACAATAAACAAATGCAAGTGGCCAGAGGATGTGACATGGCCTGTGGTGATTGGGATGTTTGCTTTTGCCAAAAGTCAAAAATCTTGTAAGAGAGGCATGGGCTTGGTACTAGCTTGGTACAAGGGCTAGGGCTGGCGCAGCATGGTGTGGTGAGAGAGCCAGCAAGGTCCAAAGGCCAAGGCAGCAAGTTGAGGGAAGTGTCATGAGTGTTTTGCAACTTGGTTACTTTATGGATTTTCATGATAAAAATGTCTTGTTACATGAACTAAACACATGTGAACCTTGGTCAAATTCTGATTTTTGTGACTTAGAGAATGCTTGTGTAATGGTTTGAAATGAACTAGAGGTCACAATTGGCTTTGGTTCAAGACTTTGCAAAATTTCCATTTGAAGCATGCCTTGAAAATTAATGATTTTAGCCAACTTTGCCTTGCCATAACTTTTGATCCAAAAAGAGTTTGATCATGTTCTTGTACTTTTTGGAAAGGGAAAGATGAGATCTACAACTTTCATGACCAAAGTTTTTCCATTTGAAGCATTTTTGGATCAAGAATCATGGCTTGAAAAATGACCTAAAATGATGCATTCTTGAAAAGTCAACTATGCCCAAAAAGTCAACATTTGCAACAACCCTAAATTCTTGATTTCTATGAACTTCAACCTTATTCCATGATCAAATAAAGATCATATACACTCAAAATGATGAAGACCACCCATTGGTTGGGTCACTGGGGGCCTCAGATGCCCTGATTTTGCACTGACTTGTCTGAAAAGTCAACTCTTGATCAGATGACTTCCCCATGGAATTTCTTCATGAAAATTGATATGCATACTCTCTATACCATATAGAGACCAATGGAAACAAGAATGACCAAAAATTTTGGGGTTATGGCCTCTGAAACCAAAACCCTAATTTTCAGTCAACTGTGCAGTTCATCCTGGCTCTGCATCCACTCAAACCCTAGTTCCTGTGATTCCTCTGCAATTTTGACTTTGAGGAGATGGAATGTGATATAAGAACACACATGGACCCCTTTGAGTTGATTAGTGGCCTTTGGAATGGCTCAAAATGCTTTGGGATGGCTCAGATCACAAACCCTAGGTGCAGATGCCTTAGAAACTATGCAGTGAAACAAAAGTGAGATGTGAGATGATATGATTGTGTTTATGCATATGAGGATGATCACAAGCCATGGTGTGAATGGGTGAGGGCAAATTTGGGGTGTTTACACTAACTCATGTTTGAATAGGGGAAGCTGTAAACACCCCAAATTTTCCCTCACTCTTTATCACACCATGGCTTGTGATCTTTCATTTTTGTTTTAACATAAGCATTACATCTCATATTGCATATTTGCTTCACTGCATAGTTCAATTTCATCTGCATCTAGGGTTTGTGATCTGAGCTATCCAAGAATCCCACTGAGCCACCCCAAAGGCCTCAAAGATTTCCAAGAGGGTCCATGTGTGTTCTATCATCATGTTATGCTCCTCAAATTTCATAAAAGTCAAGGGATCACAAGAACTGGCAAAGGCATGGAAGCAGGGCTAGGGTTTTCACTACACAGATGACCAAAATTGGGGTTTTGGTTTCAGAGGCCTTAACCCCAAATTTTTGGGCCATTCTTGTTTCTAATGTTCTTAATATGTCATAAGGATCATGTGTACCAAGTTTGATGAAGAAACTCATTGTGGAAGTCATTTGTTCACTGGGTAACTTCTTGAGCAAGTTAAGTCAAAATCAGGGCATCTTAGGCCCCCAATAATGGAACCAAAGGGTTATTTTTCATCAAATTGAAGTTATATGATCTTTATTTGATCTTAGAACTGGTTGGTAGTTCACAAGATTGAAGAATTTTGAGCCAATTGCAAACTTGCCATTTTTGGAAATGACTTGAAATGCAAACTTTCCATTTTGGGAAAGTTTTTCAACCTCCTCTTTCATGACCAAAAATGCTTCAAATGAAAAATTCTTGGTCATGAAAGTTCTAGATTAGGTTTTTCCCTTTTCAAAAAGTACAAGAACATGTCTTGATTCATCATAGAACTCAAGATATGGCCTTTCAAAGTTGGCAAAAATCACATAATTTTCAAGTTCATGCCAAAGAGGGAATTTTGCAATTTCACTTGTCAAGCATTCTAATGACCTCTAATGTGCACAAACACTTCACAACATGTCAAAGCAACCCCTAAACACTAGAATTGGCCCAAGTTTTCATTGTTTCCATGACTTGATCTTCAAGAAATCTCAAAAGGGCCAAAACTCTCAAAATTTGCAAAATGCCTTGGATCCTTCCATCCACTTGTGCCAACTGCATCAAACTGATTATATGGCTCTCCATGAATCTTGTTGAGGCCAGACACCCCAAAAAGCAAGACCTACCATGGCCCATATCTCAAGTACACAAAAATTGACTTTTTTTGCAAAACACATCATACCAATCAGCCTGTGCCACAACAACTTTCTGATCAATCTCATTGGCTTAAACAAACATTATGCAAGTCATTTCATAATACACAAGAGCCTGAATTATCCCAACACTCAGAATTCACAAAATCCATCAAAAACTTCCTCTCTTCGAAAATCATCATACAACCACTCAAACTTCAAACTTCTTCCACCAATCAACTCAGCATCACCCCAGGATCATTTCCCACCCATCACCATAGCCTAAAACACAGCCAAACCAAAACACGATTCTTGGTGCAGAGGAACTGACACTCATAAACCAGGGCATACAAGCTTGCTCTAAGCTTCTCATCATCATCAGGAAGTTCATTAGGGTGGATTTGAACCAAGAGAGAGGTCAAAAAGCTCAAGAACACAAAGCTTCAACTCAGGTAGTTATGATGAACTTTTTTCCAGAACTTCTTTTTTAAGTTTCTAAATGATTCCTCATGCTTCACTGATCACCCTGATGTGTTTAAAATTGAAAATGGTTGAGAAATAAGCATTTCATGATGTTCTGAAATTTTGCCCATGAAATGATTTTTGCTTCGATTCATCATGTGTGCGTGAAATAAATTGTTTTTGATGCTTGATTCTTGCTTGTTGATGTTTAATGATCATTTCTGGAGCTTTAGAGAGTTTGATTTAGCCCAGGGAAGAATTTAGGGTGATTGGCCTGCCGGAGAAGATGACCGGAGCTAGCTCCGGTCACCTGAAAGTGATTAGAACCCTAATTAGGGTTAGCTGCCCATATGAGTTTGTGGCCATTGGATGTTGATTAGGTTTAGGCCTGGACGGCTCAGATCACGCGTATTAACATTAATCCATTTAATTAATTATAAAACCTAATTAAAACTCAGTTTGAATGTTGGTCATAGGATTGCGCGCGCAGTCAACTCCCTCATTTTCCATTTGAATCTGGACCATCAGATGTGCATACTTCTCATTTAAATCATTTTTCATTTCATTTTTATTGCATTTTCTTTCTCAATTTATTTAAAATATCAAAAAGCATCCAAAAAATATTTTCTTTTGCATTCTGACTTTAAATATTTTTCTTCGTCCAAAAATAATTTTTATTTCATTTTTTGCATTAAAAAAGTATTTTTAAAATATTTAAATGATATTTTTAATTAATTAAAGTATTTTAATTAATTAAAAATACATTTAGGTTTCTAAAAATCACCAAACAAATCATGAATCATCCCAATGCATTTAGAAACATTTTCAAACTCTTCACACAAATTTCTTTTTAGGTTTGATCATAGTTTACCAATTTTCTTTGAATTAAGGGTTATAAAAATCATAATTTTAAACCCTAACTTTAAAAAATCATTTCTGCCTAACAAAGAAGAGTTTGAAGTTGATTCTTTTTGCATTGTGTTACACATTGCATGTAGTTTATAGGTATTTTTCCTCATGAATTTATCTTGCATTTTCAATTTGATTTTCCTTTTTCTCTTTGAACCACCCAAAAACCCTAGAAAACTTAGGAAAATCATAACTTTTGATTGGTTAGGCTTATGACCTTCTCCTTTGGGGTGTGACCTAATATGGGATTAGGGTTTGTTTGAGCTTGATTGAAAATTTTTATCATGTCATTTGCTTCTGTTTTATCCATTTGCATCTCACATGTCCATAGAACCCTAATTTCTCATGTTCATTTGCATTCATGTTGCCTATGCATCATTACATGAACTTTCCATGACATTTCATGCATTCACATGTCATCTTAGATATCCTAAGACATGTTATAACCTTGCTTGATCATTTCTTCATCCATTTTCCATGTTTAGCATTCATTTCATTTCATAAACTTTCATGTGTTTTCAAACTTCAAAGCATGCCTCCTTTGCATCTCATCTTTGTATGATCACACATATGCATTTCGTATGCCTTTTCATCATCTTACATGACATTTGTATTGCATAAACACTTCTGAATTTGGTCATTTCATCTCATTTCATCTCATTTCACTTCATTTCTTTATGATTCATACTTTATGCATTCATACTAACACTTGCAGGTTTGGTAAGTTATTTTGGGAGGTGTATTTGCCTTCACCTCTCACATCTTTTTATCTCTTTCATATGCATTCTTACTTGTCTTTTAAGTGAACTTGTTCACTTGTGTTCCATCTCTCTCATTTTCTTTCTTTAAGTTACTTATCTTCTTCAATGAAGTAAGTAACTTATTCTTCTGCTTCTTCCTCCTTTCATCTGCTTCTTCCATTGGTAGCTTCCTTGAAGATCTTTCTCAAGACTTAGAAACCATAGGAACATCCAAGCATGATAATAATTAGGGTTGTGATTAGTCCCCCTTAGTTTTTACCTTTGAGTCTCCTTGAGTCTCTCTTCTCATCTCAATAATCAGAGACTAAACTCTTAAAGTTTTAGGACTTTGGAATTAGGGTTATGCCTGAATCCTTCTCTTAGGATGGAGTGTATAACTTTAATCCTAAGTGTTAAACCTTTAATTTGTTTAAACCTCTTAATCAAATCATCTTAATAACCATCAAGACTTTATCTTGTAACTTGGGCCTTACATTAGGGTTCTAATTCTTCCTTATGGTTAAGAAGGACTAACCCTAGTGTTTAATGGACAAGTCCCCCTCAAGTTATCTTACAAACATAAAATACATTTCTTAATCTCATCCTTTAATTAAAATCCATTTTATAAAGGCTTGGTTATATAATGAATTTAATCCCTAACCATGGATTAAGTTGAGGTATCTTCCTCAGCTTAAGTGTTCTCATCTATTATCCTTCTATTAGGATGGTGTAATGAGTTCACTAATCTGTGATTAGAGATTAAACTCATTACTTAACACTAAACACAAAACCCAAAAACATCTAAATAATCACAAGTAGGTTAATGATCTTAATCCTACATCATCATGGTAATTAATTTGAGATGCTTATCTCATACTTAAGTATTCTCATTATCCCTAATCAGGGAGGATATAATGAGTTTACAACCCCTTGATTTAGGCTTAAGCTCATAATACTATGCAAAACACCAAAAACAATAACAAAACTAAAAACACAAAAACAAACAAAAATAGTCTCCTTTGGGATTCTTTTCTCATCACACTCATTCACAAGCGAGAACTTGCTTCTTCCGTCTAATGCAAGACAGTTCGCACTCGAGCCAGACGAGTCATACACTTGAGCATAAACTAGCAAGCAGTTCACAGTCAATTTATCATCCAGTCTCTTTGAGTCGAACTACGGTGTTCTGACTTCCTCATTGCACGCGAGAATACGTAGGCATAACTTAATAGTTATCGAACAAAAACCTATTTGTCTTCCCCCTCTTTCAGCATTCTCTTTTAAGCCTCAGCTCCTGAGTATTCACCTTTTGCACTGACACTTGTATATTCTTTTCCAGCTTTTACACACAGATAGCACATACACTACCCTTTTAAACACAATATTTCAAGCATGGATCCCGTCGAGTACGACGGACAATCTGGGTGCTAATACCTTCCCAGGTTGTAACCAACCCCCTTTCTCAGTTTCTCTGGTTCGCAACCGTCTTATCCATCTCTTTCTAGGTTTATGCAGCATTACCTTTTCTTCGGGATAAAAATGCCTAGCTGGCGACTCTATTCACCTTCACTTTCATTTCTCTTTTCGCCGAGCGTTCGCGTCTGTACCTTGTCTTGACCTGGTGTCTTTTCGGGGGAGCGACACATAAATCTCGGCTAACTTCTCCAAAGGATAACTAATATCAACTATCACCCAAATAGCATTATGACTTATTTGCGTATTCGGCAATCCCGTAACAAAATCCATCGATATACTATCCCATTTCCATTCCGGAATATCCAATGGTTGCATCAAACCATTAGGCTTCTGATGTTCTACCTTAGACTTCTGACAAGTCAAACACGCATACAAAAAATGAGCTACATCTCTCTTCAATCCGGACCACCAAAAGATCTTCTTCAAATCTTGATACATCTTATTCACTCCCGGATGAATACTTAAATTACTTCGATGTCCTTCTTCCAAAATCATCTTCTTCAACTCCACATCATCGGGAATACAAATACGACCACAGAATCTCAAAACTCCAAAATCATCAACCTTTAAATCCTCATTCTCGTTCATCATCAAATCAACAAACTTCAAATCCAACTTTTGCTTTTCACAAACGGTTGCAAGAAAATCATTCGTAACATGTAGCATACCAAGTCTCACACTTCTCGGCATCATATCACAAACCAAACTCAAGTCTCTAAAATCCTCCAAAAGTTCCCATTCTCTTATCATCAATGCGGACATATGTAACAACTTATGACTTAAAGCATCGGCTACAACATTCGCCTTACCCGGATGGTAATTCAAACCACAATCATAATCCTTCAAAAGCTCTAACTACCTTCTTTGTCTCATGTTCAATTCTTTTTTATCAAATAAATACTTCAAACTCTTGTGATCACTAAAAACTTCAAATCTTGCACCATAAAGATAATGCCTCCAAATTTTCAAAACAAACACCACAACCGCTAATTCCAAATCATGTGTAGGATAATTCTTTTCATGCACTCTCAATTGTCTTGAAGCATAAGCTACAACTTTTACATCTAGCATCAAAACACCACATAACCCAAACAATGAAGCATCACAAAACACCACAAATGGTTCCGTCGGATTTGGCAAAATCAAGATCGGAGCCGTTGTCAACCTTCTCTTAAGTTCCATGAAACTCTCTTCACAATGAATATCCCAAATGAAAGCTTTTCCCTTACAAGTCAATTGCGTTAATGGAAGTTCCAACTTTGAAAAATCCTTCAATAAACCTCCGATAATAACCCGCCAAGCCTAAAAAGCTTCGAATCTCCGTAACCAATCTAGGAACTTCCCATTGCATTACTGCATCAATCTTGGATGGATCAACACTAATACCACAATCGGAAATAACATGCCCAAGAAAACTTACTTTCGACAACCAAAACTCGCACTTTGACAACTTAGCATACAATTGCTTCTCTTTCAAATTCTGTAACACAATCCTTAAATGATCTTCATGCTCTTCTTGAGACTTAGAATAAATCAAAATGTCGTCGATGAAAACAACCACAAAACGATCCAACTGTTCATGAAAAATACGATTCATGTATTCCATAAACACACCCGGCGCATTAGAAACTCCGAATGGCATCACGGAATACTTGTAATGGCCATACTGTGTTCTAAAAGCCGTCTTCTGAATATCCTCTTCTTTCACACGAATCTGGTGATATCCTGATCTCAAATCAATCTTACTAAAAACACGCGCACCAACCAATTGGTCCATCAAATCATTGATCCTCGAAAGTGGATACTTGTTCTTAATTGTCACCTTGTTCAACTGTCGATAATCAATACATAACCGCATACTTTCATCCTTCTTCTTTACCACCAATACCGGAGAACCCTAAGGAGAAACACTCGGCCTAACAAATCTCTTGTCCAACAAGTCATTCAATTTCTTCTTCAACTCTACCAACTTTGAAGCTGACATATGATACGGTGCCATCAAAATCAGTCTAGTACCCGAAACTAGATCAATAGAAAACTCAACTTCTCTTTCCGGTGGTACATCCTTAATATCCTCCGGAAACACTTATAGAAAATCACACACCACTAGGAACACACTGAGCTCCAATTCCCTCTCCACTAACAACGATGCAAACAAACCGAACAATTGAGCCTCGTCCACTAAAAGTTTCTTTAACTCTTTCCTGGATAGGAAACTCTCATCTTCATCATTATACAAAGAAGGAAACCTCACTAACTTATGATAGCAATCTATATGAACTCGATTGAATTGTAACCAGTTCATACCCAAGATTACGTCCAAACCCTCCAACGGCAAACAAACTAAGTCCATAACAAAATCTTTACCATACATGGCCAAAGAACAACTTACACACACCAAAGAAGTAGTTACCGACCATGAAGTAGGAGTCTCAATAACCATCTCACCACCCCAAGAAGTCAAAAACAAATTCAAACGCTTAGCACACTCAAGAGAAATAAACGAATGAGTCGTTCCCGTATCAATAATAGTAACTAAAGGCAAACTATTAATAAAGCATGTACCTTTAATCAAACGGTCTGCACTAGTAGTGTCCTTCCCTACTAATGCAAACACCTTTCCACCAGCTTGAGTTTGCTTCGGCTTAGTACACTTTGTACTAATGTGACCCGCTTCTCCATAATTGAAGCACTTCACAACATTCCTTCTACACTCGGTAGTAGCATGTCCAACGCCTCCACAGTTTGAACATTTCACTATGTTCTTCCCACACTCAAAAGACTTATGACCCAAATCGCCACACTTGTAACACTTAACGGGACTAGAACTTCCTCCACCAGATCTCTTATCAAAGTTTCCCATATGCTTACCCTTATCAGTGGGTGTCACATAAGGTCCACTTCTAGCTTGTTGCTTTCCTTTCCTCTCATTCAAACTCTTGTAATGTGTAAAACGAGTTTTGCTATCTTCCAAAAAAATTCTACAACATTCCGTCAAATTAGGAAACCTCCTTATTCTCAGATATCCCACAACTTGCTTAATCTTAGGACGCAAACCATTCTCATACTTAATACACTTCGAAAACTCAGCCGTAGCAACAGGATAATGAGGATGAAACTGAACCAACTCCACAAACTTAGCAGTATAGTCCACCACGGACATACTACCTTGCTTCAGTTCAAGGAACTTCATCTCCTTCTTTCCTTTCACACTCTCAGGATAATACTTCCCTAAGAACTCAACACGAAAAACATCCCAAGTTATCTCTTCATCCTCTTCCTCAAGAGCTTGACTTCTACCGACCCACCAATCATCGGCTTCTTCCTTTAGCATGTGAGAACCAAGTCTCACCTTACTCTCTTCAACACAGTCCATGACTCTGAAGATTCTTTCAATCTCTTTCAACCAATTATGAGCACCATCGGGATCAAATCTTCCTTTGAAGATCGGCGGTTGATTCTTCCTGAAATCATCATTAGCATTCACATTCGGCGCTCCCTGCACCGCTCTAGCCATTGTTTCCAAAGCAGCATCCATTGCATTGTCGTTTCTACCATCCATATTCTGATTATTCCCAAAGACAACAACAAGATTAAACAAAAGTTCAATCGTCACAACAACAAGACAGACACAACTGACTCGAACACTGGCTCTGATACCACTTAATGTAACACCCCCTTTCTATACCCCCAAATAACCAATTAAATCACTTAGGCACATCATAAAAATTCATCAGAGTATAGTTTAAACATGGTATAAAATAGGCATGTCACATCAAAATTGAAATTAAAACATACAACACCTGCTCATTCAAAGATATGCAACAAACGGGGTAACTTGCAACAAAAGGATTTCATGCTTAAAAGATTGAAATAACAGCGGAACTTAAACATTTAACAACATCAAACTTATATATTTATATACTTATATATATCATCAAGTTTGATTCACCAAATATATCATGTTTACACAAAACATTCAACATCAAAATACATATATAAAATGTATCACAAAAGGCATCAAGTCGACCCTAGCTGCCCGGTGCTACATATCAGACCGGACCGACCAAAAGAAATGAAGACACGCTTCACCAAAAAGACCTCCAGCAACCTACTCTGCAATGCCTCATAGAGCATCATAAAATAGCAGAAGGGTGAGAAATATTATCATAATAACAATACATATAATTATATATCTCAACATAAAAATACACATATACATTTCTCACCACAATTCATTTCTCACCACACATATACATCACAATGTATATATATAAGTTCACACTAGCATATTCATCATGCACAATCCATATAAACACACACACACACACATATATATATATATATATATATATATATATATATATATATATATATATATATATATATATATATATATATTCATGTTTATTCACCAACGTCAATTAAAGATAATAAATGCAAATCATAGAGACCGACTCATGACTCTATGCAGATGCAGTGCGGTATCGACTCAATCATCTCAAGTTCACTCAGGAACTATTGGAACCATCGTTCGTTACCTAAAGTAACTCCCCATCGGGCATACGATGTTCACTCATTGCTCACACCCCACATGGGCACACAATGTTTATGGATTGCTCACATCCCACACGAGCACATAATCTGATTGCTCACACCCCACACGGGCACACAATCATTTGTGAATAAATCACCCATTGGTCACACTCCACACAGGCACACAATATTTATGGATTGCTCACACCCCACACAGGCACACAATCCGATTGCTCACACCCCACACAGGCACACAATCATGTTGTAATCATCGCTCACACCCCACATGGGCACACGATGTTACAACGAATTCACAAAGAATCTCACAACACAAGAATGCATACATTATGCTTCACATGCAAAATGAAACACAACATTCTTGAAAATGCATACATATTCACAATGTAATTTTGCATTCATCTCATACAATCACAAACAAACCACATACGTTCGTATTAATTACGCCAAACGACAACGAATTCATTCACAATCAATCATGCATTCATATTCACTCAAGCGATGCATTCATTTGACAAACGGCCACCATCTCATAATCAATCTCACAATTCCATAATTAACTTAATTACGTTTTATCGGAAAAGTCAGGCAAAAGTCGGCTAAAAATTACATATTTAAGCATCAATAATTTCTATACATTTTTAGCTTCGAAACAATATAAAGAACACTAAAAATGGATAAACGAAACTCAAGTTATAAACCAAAGGAAACACCAAACCCAAAACTCTCAGGCTCGCTGAGCGACCTGCTCGCTCGCTAAGCGAGGAAATCTCTGGAAAACTCGCTGAGCGAGGGATAGCTCGCTGAGCGAAAGTTGCGATTTCAGAACATCTCAGTTGCGCAACAGTCCTCATAAACACTCCCAAAACTCCAAGAAACTCCCATAAACATGACCAATAACATATATTCAACATCATACTTCGATTATAACAAGTTCTAACCGATTAATCCACTATTTTCTTAGTTTTTCACCAAAAACCCTAAACCTAACATTCTCTAAACTCTTTCAAAACAAAAACCCAATCAATCTAACACATACACAATCATATGCAAGGTTAAGCTAACAAGATTTCACACCCTTACCCGATTGTTTCGGTTCCTAGGAGCAATCTTGATGATTTTCCAACTTTTCCTTTTTTTCTCTTCTCTCCCTTTTCTTTCTCTTCTATTTCTTTCTATCTTTCTTTTTCTTTCTTTTTCTCACAACTTATAACATTTCTTTCTATTTCTATTTTCTATTTTCTATTCTTTCCACCAAATATCATTTCCTCACAAAAATATAATTCTATCTAATTTCTAACATATCAATAATTAGTAAATCTCTAAAATACCCTCCAATCTAATTTTACCCGAAAATTCTCAAAACGGTAAAATAATATAACACATCAATTTCACAATTGAAACAATTATCATTCAATTGAAATAAAAGACTCAACAAAAGTGGGAGAAATTTGTAACACTCCAAAGTTGATTCTGATTTATTTGATGTATTTGTTGTGAATTTTGATGAATTATTGATGATTTGATGTTTTGTGGAAGCGTGAGTTTGACTTAATATTTTAATAATATTTGGATATTAAGTGTAGTGGGTTTAGTTAATTAAATTGGGAGAAATTAATTTAAATAAGAAGAGTTAGAGGACAAGGATACTATGGTATTTTGGTAAAGGCTAAGAGAGGGTAAACGAGGAATAGACTAATGAGGTCCTAGGGGCAAGATTGACTAAGAGAGTAAAGTTGGATTGTACGATCATTTGGAACGATCATACTTTTGGAGAAGAGAAAGAGAGCTCTGAAGAAAAAATAGAGGTTGAAGGCTTGAGTTTTTGCGAGATGTTATCGAAAGAATTTATGGAACCTAAGGTATGGGGAGTAATTTCCTCGGTATTGTAATGTAGAGATAGGATTTGGGGTTTTGAGGTAGAGTTTTAGGGTTATGGGGTTTTGTTGATGATTTGCTTTACGATGATGATTTGTGATGAATTTGATGATAAATAATGATGTTATATGTTGTGTATGATGATATTATGAGTAATGTTGAGGATGTTCATGATTTTCTTCTAGGTTGCTGTTAAAAACTGAGTTTTAGTGGGTTTTGTCGCAAAGGTGCAATTCTGAAATCGCAGAAAATTTTGAGGGATTGTGATGCTTGCTTAGTGAGCTTCACTAACACCCTTGACACTCTGCTTAAATTCGTTGGATTTACTTGAGTGTATCAGTTTCTTAAGTATTTGCTGAGTTTGTGCGCTTTTTGCAAATTATCCAGACTTGTAATTTCTAAATCCCACAGTTATCTCCTTGAATCAAGGTGAGTTAGTTTTCTGTTTCCTTTACACTGGAACCAGACAACTTAACTTCCTAAAGAGGCGCCTTGGAGTGCTCACCCTTTACGTTTACTTCAGATATTTACTCCTGATTTTAAGCACTTCTGTTGCGTATCATTTAAGGCAGATAGCAGGTTCGCGATGTCACAACATCTAGTGTGACATCCTGATGTCCTGAACTAAGTTCATAACTTTTACTTTGTTTTTCAAAAATTCTGCCAATTTCTAACATCTACACTTTTAAATTAAAGACGAAAAGTGATGGTTTGTTTTTCCGCTGCATAATTGTTGAAAATAGTTTGTAGTTTTAGAATATTTGAGACTTAATGATGTTTGTGTTATGAAGAATGTGATGGCCTTTTCATGAGGGAACTCTGATTATTTGATTAATTGTATTATATTTGTGATGGGGTAGAAAGGGTGTTACACAATTCATTATGGATTTCAAGTTGAAGATGAATCAAAATCAAGAAAAATACTGATTTTCAACACTTAGAAAAAAATTTGCCTAAGTGTAAAATCAGCAAAACATCAAAACTTGGAGGGATTTTACACCAAGTTCCGAGTTGATTCATATCCTTTTCAAAACACCAATATTGTTGCAAATGTTTCCAACAATTCAAAGAACCAATTGGCATGAAAAGATCTTGCTTGTACATGAAGAAATCATGGATCAAAGTAAGCATTTCAAGTTGTTTTGCAAAAACAGATTTTTCATAAACTTGTGAAATCTGATTTTTTGAGTCAAAGTACATCGTCAAGTGGATTTAAGCATCTAAACAATGATTACAAGTCTGATCAAACCTGAAAAATCCTGATTGCACCATGTAATTCACCAAAATGACATTCATAAAATTTCAACATTATGCATTTTGATCCAAGGGTTACAAAGCTTAAAAAAGGCATATTCTTGGATCTCTTGTTCAACAAAGTTTAAAGTTTCTTCCCTAATTATCTTTTTGCTCAAAATGTTTATGATGGTATAGGTGACATATCTCTCCCTTAAAGATGACAACTTGTCTCTTCTCTCAAACCCAACAAAACCTATTTCACTCGTAGATAGTGGAACTATGATTGTTATGATTTCCTATTATATTATACGTAGGTATAGAATTGTGAGATCTTAGCGAGCTACCTTTTTGTTTTTCTCCCTCTTATTTATACACATTACAAAAACATTACTCTCATCACCCAAAAGCAATCAAATTTCCCCAATCAATATCAAATAACTAATCACAATATCACAAATATAATAACGGGTTCCTATAGGATACTATAGATACTTAGGGTGCTAGTACCTTCCATTAATATAACTAACCTTCGAACCTTAGATCTCTTATTGCATTGTTTACATTGCATATTTATTGGTAACTATAGACAATAAATATGAAGAGGTGCATAATGTAACTATAGGCAAACCACTGTAATCTTATACTAAAAAAGTGTTGTTTCATTAAGAGTTGTAAACTTGTGGAAAAAACATATGCATGGCCTATAAATACGTTATTCAGCCTATAAATATATTATTCATAATCCAAAAATCATACAATAAAATTATAAATCCTCTTCATTATTTCATACTCTACCCTGCATTCGAGTTCTTCATCAGTCTTGTTCAAACTCGATTCAAAGGCTGAATTATTCTGAGTATTTATATGTTCTGACTCTAAATATATATTCTTTCAAGATGTATACTTGTTTTTACATTGAGAGTTATGATGAAAAAGTTGTCAAGTGGCTCAACAAATTGTATATTCAAACAAGATATACAAGACATCAATTATAAAACTTAATACTTTTTCCAACTCCTCGATCAAACATATATCACTTCTTTTCCATACTATATGATATCCATCAAGAAAACCTTTTTAATTAATAAACTAACAAACTCGATTTTCATGAAGACAACCGATTTCATAGATCAAATGACACTAACATCTTAGCATGTCTTTATTGAAAAAGTGGTATCTTGAGGCTCATTAAAAGTCGACAATCTTTTTCTCCCTGAAGCTTTCCACAGTCTCCTTGAGACTAACTTCCAAAGGAGTAAACTCGATTCCCAAACTTATAGCTTTTTCCTTGGAAATTTGATATATTGTCATATATGGCTCTTCATTCTCACACCTGATAAATAAATTTGTAGAGTGCATAGTTTCGTAAGTTGCATTTTGAAAGAAAAAAAACTATGAGGCTTATATATTATAGCAATAAACGTACATATCTGAAATTTGTAATGTTGGGTACAGATCACGTAAAATCTTAGCAAGTTCTGAATAGTGTACTACTCTCTCAGCTAAACAATATCTTCCACTAGCTGAAGCAATCTCATATGCGTGAATATGGGCATTCGCAACATCTTTCACATTGACCCATCCAAAAACAAAATTTTTAAAAGGTATACCTGCGTTAAAAAACTCAGGGAGTTGTTTTATTAACAGGACAATTCTTTTGTGGAATAAATATGACATTACATAGTATGTCACACCTTTGCAAAAGTTCAATATTATTTAGTAATCAAAGAAACAAATACATTAACCATTCAAGGAAATATTAAAGACAAATAATGGCAGTTATGAGCAAGATCATGACCAATACTAAAATTACACATTGGTCCAAATATGTTTTAGGATTCATTCGATAAAAACAGTTTAAATCAATTGAATAAACACAATTCATCTAACTTATCTAAAGCAAATTTGTCATAGGGACTCAGGGAATCTGAGCCTATGAACAATAGCAGTCACAATGCACCAGAAGATTCATTTGTCATTAACTACCTTAATCTTATCTAATATCAATAAAAACTAATAAAACATATTTGGTAATAATAACCACAAAACACTAATCAATCAAGAATATAAACAGAACTCATATTCAGTCAGGCATAACAAGAATAAAAATGCACATACCTTAAGGTTTAATTAAAAATGCAAGAAAGTCCAAACACTAATATAATCTTTTTATGTCATGAAAGAATTACCATTTATTATGTCTAGAATTGGTTGAACACTTTCATTAACCTCAGGTTGTAAGAGAGGTCCTGCAACCATTGTTGGGTTGATAACAACCATGTCAATGTTGTTTTCTTTTACAAATTCCCATGCAGCAGCCTCAGCCAAAGTCTTTGAAAGTGTGTACCATAACTGAAAACACAAACAGGAGTTAGCAAGAAAAAATACATCATTTAATCACATGTGCAGCTTCACGAGCTTCAGATTTTCATTCTGAATAAGAAAAACAATGCTAACCTGTGATTCCCTACAGAAATCTGGATCTGAAAACCATGTCTCATCAACTATGACTTCGGGATTCTTCGGCCTTGTGTTAAATGATACTGCAGAAACAGAAGAAGTAAAGACAACTCGTTTCACAGATGGTGATTTTGCACATGATTTAAGAACATTAAGAGTTCCCTTCAATGCCGGATCAATCAACTCAACCTGAAATATAGAAATCAAAGTTAACAGTGCTTACACCAGCAACGAATCTATTTCTGAAAGACAACAAAAGAGTAGTTTTTAATCTAGACTGATAAGCTTTTCAAAAACCAAACCATATTTAAAAATGTGCAGCTATGCTTATCCTTAATCAATTGATTTGTAAACTATGAAAAGCACTTAAACAACATTTCAAGAAAACAAATATCTTTCGTCACAAGCAAATAGTAACATGTAGGAATGGAAAGTGCCAAAGAGGTCAGCAGAATTTTTTTTTATATTAATCATATTAATAAAACCTAATATGTTATCATAGCTTAAGGATGAATTAGGATCAATGTAAAACCTAATAAAAAGCACACAGCATTCAACTATTAATAAACAATTGAATGGAATGAACCTGAGGGTCATCTACGACAAAACGAACAGGTGAAGCAGTGTGAAAGACGCCATCACAACCCTCAACAACAGAGTCAAATGAACCTTCTTCCAAAAGGTCAGCCTTAAAGAGCTGCAACCTCTCTTTTGCACCATCAAGTTTAATTAAGTGGTCAACCTTTTTGGGATTACCTGCTTGCACACCAATAGAACCCTCATTCATAAGGGTGATCCAATAACCGAAACAAAAAGAAGAAGAATGTTGATGAATTTATTATATGAAGAGAAAGAAGTTGAATGAAAAAGAAGCACCGACTTGGATCTCGAACAGTGGCTTTAACGGTGTACCCACGTTGGAGGAGGAACTTGACAATCCATGAAGCGATAAAACCAGAAGCCCCTGTCACACACACCACTTTTCCTTCCCCACTCATTATAGTCTCTCTCTTTTTCTTTCACAAGTTTTGGATTGCCCTTGACTAATATAGTAAGGATCAATACTTATACTTGATAATACGGTCAAGTTTTCATTAAGTTGAGCTTCTACAAAAGTTAAAACATAACAAAACAACATGGAGAAACTAGCACAAAATCTAAAAAAGGAAAAAACACATTTAAAATTCAAAATTGGTAACAAAGTGAAATATAGTGTAAAGCCATAAAAGGAAATACAATTACAATTATTGTAAGTCATCAGATTTTCACATTTGCTATGATTATCATCATGAGGCCATTTTAACAAAATAGCAGAAATACTTCATCAAAAAAAATAAAAAAATAAAAAAAAATAGCAGAAATAAATCTCTTCACCTAAATCGTGACTCGTGAGTGCAAAGGTGGATGACAGAAACTTTGACAGAGCAGCAGATTAAAATATAAAGATGAAAAATGGGGGCAACGGCACCACCACCATACACTTAGACAGTTGAAAATGAAATAAGGAAAACGTTTCCTTAGGTGGTGACGTAAGAGGAAAGAGAAGATTGTTGACGGAGACGTTGTTGGTGTTGTTGAGTGCGAGTCATAATCTCGCTGAGCAAGGAGACGAAAGGTAGAAAAACGGTGCGACGGCACCACCACCATACACTTAGTCAGTTGAAAATGAAATAAGGAAAACGTTACCTTAGGTGGTGACGTGAGAGGAAAGAGAAGATTAGAACAAAGGCTTCTTGACAGAGACGTCGTTGGTGTCGTCGTTGAGTGTGAGTCATAGTCTCGCGGAGAAAGAAAAGGAAAATGCTGCCTTAGCCGCCCCCACCACGCAAACTAATTAGCTGCCGTCACGATTTACACACAATCAGGCTGTCAAGCTTTATTAGTGGTCCCATCTTGATCGAATTGATAAAAGAAAAACACATTTTATATAAATTAAATGTGTCAACCACCGCAATAAGTTGACTAGTTAGAACCGTAAGCGAAAAAATTCGTTTGCATGAAATTAGAATATTATTACTTAGTTGTTCTAGATATGATTTGAAAATAAAAGTTATTTGGGCCAAACCTAGATTGTATTTTGCATTTTAAGGAAATTCATGATTTTAGGTACAGTGTTGAATATGATTTCATCCAACTAAAATTAAACAATATTGAATCAACGATGATTATATAATTCATTGACATAAAACCTTTGGTGGTTACAAATAAAATAGCATGTCAATGTGATATAACAGTCCACTGCTATTTTCTTTGTCAGTTTTTAATAATTTCTCTCTAATGCATTAAAGTCAAAGAAATTGTATGTTTTTACAAACCATAATGCCTCAGCTCCAATATATGTTAACCACCGACACAATATCCAGACAACGTCGAGCTTAAACTCATACCTCAACTCCAATATGGCATCCATCACTGATATAGATATCCCAAAGACGTCGAACTCAGTTATAACCATGCCTCAAACTCCAAACTAGTGTCAACCATACGCACGATGATCCCATTGATAAATAAATTACAATGAAAAATAATAATAAAAATATTCACTGTAATATCAACTACTCAAAATAGAAAGTACTTGATAATCCAACACTTAGAGTGTCCAAAATAAAACACAACATGATAAGAAAATGGCATAAAGAACAAACTCTCACTAACACAACATGGTTTTTGAACACAATGGACCAAAGTCCCTTAGTTATGGGATCAGATAGCATGAAACGAGTACCAATGTACTCAACAACAATGCCATGTTTCTTTACAAGATCTCTGACTGTCAAATACTTCAATTCCAAATGCTTATAAGCATTAGAAGTTTTATAATTATTATAGTGGAACACAATTGTATTGTTATCATGATAAAGTTTTAATGACTTAGACACAGAAGAGGACGAGAATAGAGGATATCTTCGTTTGATTTCCGGATTAGTGATATTGTCGAGTTAGTGAACTCAAAGCATGTTTTCATATGAGTGTGTGATTTGTGAACTCAAAGTCTTAGTTTTCCCCCGACTCGAGTAGGATTTTGTAGAACCTTGTAAAGCCGAGAGAATCCATATGATAGGGAACTCACTAAGATTTGTTATCTCACCCCACTATTGTTGTTGCTTTTCATGTTTTGTTTGCAGGTTTGATTTACGAAATCGAGCTATGCTTGGATGTTTAAATAGAAACATAGATTAATTTTGCCACTATGTATTTTATCTTTTGTACAATGAAGAATAATGTATTGATCTTAGTATTTTATTTTAGTATAATTTTCATGTCTTGTACCATAGATTATATTATGTTTTAGTATTGGTCAAGAATGTGAATTATGTTATCAGGCACTTATGATGATGTCAGTACCAAATAAAATCTTGTATGATATTATTCTAGGTATATATTAAACATTGTGTTACATGACACTTGGTGTGTAACTGGTTACATAGCGCACAGAGGCGGAAAAATCTGCAAAATTCAGCATGATCTTCTTTCAAAATAATTTTCAAACACCTTGTGATCATAGATATGAATTTGCACGAAATTTAAAGTAAAACCACAGTAAAAACCAGAAATCAAAAGATAAAATAAGATCCAAAAGGATCAAGCATAAGAATCACCAAATATCTGCATTATGGATGATGAAGATGAAGGTCCAACAATGGTGTGAGATGAATTACCACTTCAAGAATGAGAACAACTCCAAATTGCTTCAAGATCTCCACAAACAAGCTCGGTCTACTGAAATTGATGAAGAAAAATGAATTGGATGAAGGTTTATCTTAAAGTTGAAAAACATTCAATGTGAATTCTTGCTAACTTTCAAAAGAAGAAATTGAGCTTTTAGTGAATTTTGCTGGTTAGGGATATAATTTGCAAGAGGTTTGTTGGCTCTTAAAAGCTTGATAGTTGAATGGAATAATGGTTTTATTATAGAGTATTGGTATGAGAATTAAGTGGGTTGGAGCTTGGTTTCGGAGATCAAAATTAGGCTTGGAATTCAAATTTAGAGGGAAATTAGCAAAAGAATGGTGATTAATGAAGGTACATGGTAGGAATTAATTTTGATGATGTAGGGGAATTAAAAGGAGATAGTCTAGAATATTTCACATGTGATTAAAAAAATGAATTTGGTGCCAAATCAAAAAAATTGAATTTGATGTCAAATGTTTCAAAGTTTTGTGTGTGTAACTGGTTACTCACCAGGTGATAACCGGTTACACTATACAAATTTTGAAAAATATTGGTTTTTCTTGCACTGATGTAGTTTCGGCTCGATTATTTTGATTGTCAAAGAAGACATGAAAATAAACACATGAACCTTGGAATCCTTGAATAATAATCAATAAAAACTCAGAAAATCCTTTATCAAATGAATTTGAATTGCTTAAAGATCAAATTCGACTTTGTTCAGATGAATTTTGTTTGAGTTGAGGAACTGTTTTGATATTCTTGCTTTCTTCTTGAAAAAGTTAATAAAAGTGGAAAACAAAATATATTTGGATTTTGATTAGATGTTAGTAAACATAAACAATAAAAGGCATACAAAATCATGGTGATCCCATGTGAGGCATAAACCTACAACTGAGAAGGATGGAAGGACCAATGTATGATCTTGTTCGTATGCAATGATGAAAATGTTAATATTCAAAATCTTAGGGGCAAAAATTAGGGTGTTACAACGTCCCTTATTTAAGTTTCTTCAATATGGTGATATGAAGATTGACATCTTCGTCTCAACAAGATGGGAGAAACTTAAATATAGAAAACCCAATTTTTGGCCCTTAGAGACCATGCAATGATATGAATATGTGATGACATACAAACCCAATATTTTTGTGGAAAATATAGCACCACAAGAGGCAAACAAAAGCTTGGGGAAACAAAAGAGAAATTTTTTGGGAAAGACCAACAGATGACAAGAGACTTTACTAGGAAAATGAATCACTGGATAGTCGACTCAACTTGGGAATGATTGTGTATGAAAATAAATCAAAACACAATCAGAAAAAAAAGCTCAACATAGAAGGATAAAAACTTCACTGGAGAAAACATCAACCAAACAAAGTATTCAAATCCATAAGGTGGAGAGAAACTAAGCTGGGAACAAATTATCTACTACCAGTTACTGGGTAGAGATAAAGGTAAACAATTTGGATACAATATCAACTGCTTCTTGTTACTGGGTAGAAGCAAAGGTAATGGATTCAAAGAGAAAAGTATTGAATACCAGTTACTGGGCCTACACATCAATAATATGAAGAGCAAAATTATCGACTACCGGATACTGGGTAGGCGAACTAAAAAAAATTATTTCATCTACTACCTATCACTGGGTAGGGGAAAAGGTAAGGAAATAGGAAAAAAGTTACCGACTACCAGTTGTCGCTCCCGGGATTTTCATCCTAGTACAAACATGAAAGTGGCGCGAAAAAGAAACAGAGTCGCCGGCCATGTATTTTTATCCCAAGGAAAGGGAAAGGTAATGCTGCACAAACCAAAGAAAAGGAAAGAATAAGGTCTTGCGAACAAAAGAGAGTGGGTAAGGGAGTCGGTTATGTGAAGGGAACGTATTAGCACCCCTTCACGTCTGTCGTACTCGATGGGATCCACGCTTGCTTGAACTATTTCAAAGGATAAGAATAAACTGCTACTGAACTAGGAAGAAATGAAGAAAATAGTAAAATATAGGGAAAATAAAGAATATGCTCAAATGGGCCATACCTCACTGCCTACGTATCTCATGGGAAATGAGAATCAAAGTCAACGTAGTTCCCCTAACTAGGGAGGAATTTTTTTTTGTATTTTTTATGATTGAACTGCGTATGCCTATGCTCAAGTGTTGCAAGCTCGCCTTGAACGAGTGTGTTTACCGTCTTGCAAAGAGACAAGTCGAATCGAGTTCTTTCGTTAAGAGTGAAGTAGATGAGAAGAGAATTCCTGCAGGAAAGACGCTTATTGTATGTTTGAATGCCTTTTAGAAGCTTTTATTGAATTTTCATGGGAAAGTGTATTCAAGCCCCTTTCCATGGAGTATGTACTTCTTACATCACTCCAAAATAGAATGAGGAAGAAGTGCACCCAAGTAAGGAGAATATCCCCCAAGACTTGGTTCCACATATTAGGACTTAAGTACACAAGCCCATTGTACATATTAAGTTTTTTTGTATTTTAAAGTGAAGAAGTGCTTTTTAAGCTTTTCTTTGTGAGAATGACTTCAAGTTTAGAATTGTACATCATGCTATACAAGTTCACATTACCCCAAGATGGAATAGATGCAAATACCCCATGGAATAAGTCCATAACACAAGAAGTCATTTCAACCTTTATTAAGTATTTTTGAGTTGTTTTGAGATGAGAGGAGAGAAAGCACCAAAAGGTTCTTCAAAGGTAAAATGTCTAAGAGAGACTAAACCTAATGAATTTATCATGCTTGGATGTCCTAGTTTAGTGAGGTTTTAGGATTTCTATCCTAATGAAGAAGGATGAGAGAAAAAAAGAAGAAATATGAAGAAAAGGAGACTTGGAAGACAAATTACTTCCATGTAGGAAGATAAGTCCTTTCTAAAGGGGAATGTGAGCAATTATAAAAATCAAAACATCTTAGATGCTTGCACAAGCACAATATTGAAATGTAAAAGGTGGGAGATAAGTTGGAATGTGGAAGAATTTCTACACTCCTAAGTCTTAACAAAGCACCTGCAAGGTTAGCAAATGAAACATAATAGTTCATAATACATCATAAGACATAAAATGAAAGCTACATACACAATAGGAACAAGGTGAATGCTTCTTAAGGTTCACAAATCTCACAAGCCAGAGCCTAATCCTAAATGAACTTAAAGAGTTCAAAGTACCTAATCCAAATCAAACAAGTCCAAAGAAAGCTTTAAGATGTATAGAAGTTCTAAGGACTTGCAAATGAAGAAGTAAAGGAGCAAAAGTGTGCAAACATGGATGAAGGAATATGAAAACACCAAAGTTATAATGTCATATCAAATTATAAAGTGTAATTCCATCCTAAATGATCATAATAAACTTCATGTGTTAGTTCATGGTAGAGTGAGAGATGAAGAGAAGAAAACTTTCACATGTTCATAAGAGAATAAACGAGCAAGTCAATATGAAAGTCAAACATGAATGGATGACATAATATGCTAAAAGTGTTAGAACAATATTTTGATTCTATCTCTCTAATAAGTTTTGATGATAACAATTAATTTAAGAACAAAATATGATACCTAAAAATTATTATTTTCTCTATGTGCGGGATTAGAAGTTCTTGCAAAGAGAAAAATATTCTAAGTCAAACATCTTCTAAAGCGAAGCATCTTCTACAAGAATATCTGATCAAAAGACTACAGAAGATTTCAGCTATTAAAACGTCATGATCAACTACGAAGTAAACACTCTGATACATGGACTACGCAAGTTCTGATTCTCAGAATCAGACGCATTTATTGAAGAATCAGAAATAACGGCTCCAGACAAAGATCTCTTTTTTTGGAAGCTATTAATGGAATTTATCAATCAACCAAAAATAACACAGGATGTCTCCAACGGATTACTTTTACAAATCTATTTAAAGGAAACACTTGAAGAATTTTGCTTTTTCTCCCTCACGCATAACATTTGATAGCAAAATCAAATTTCATTATTCTCGTTCTCCAAATTGTAAAAACTATCACAATAGTGATAATTGCTTACTAGAAGCACTTTTTGTTACAACTTAGTTTCTTAATCAGTGTAATATTCCTTGAGTGACTAAGTGTAGTCAGTAGACTCAAGAAGACTATGGCAGTAGGTCTTAGTGTTTGTAATCACTTTTGATTAGTGGATTAAGACCTCGTTTAGAGAGGTGAAATCACCTTGGCGGATGGACTGGATGTTGTTTGAGTTCAAATGAACCAGGATAAATCAACGTGTTTTTCGCAATTATTTTTGAAAACTATAATTCAAACCCCTCATTTCTTGTGTTTTTACTCCTTCATTTGGCATCAGAGTGTTTGGTTCTGAGTGCAAGCACATAACAGTGTCAAAAAAAAGATCCAGAAGAAAAACACAATGGCAATACCAGTTCAGAACAACAACGATTATCAGAATGACAAAGTCAATGGGAAATCTCCGGTATTCAATGGTGACAATTTTGATTACTAGAAGGATGTTCCGGAAATTTTCTTTATGGCTCTGGATGGAGATCTCTGGGACATGGTGATTGATGGCTACATTCATCCTGTTGGAGCAGATGGTCAGAAGATCGAAAGAAAAAATATGACAGCTCAACAAAAGAAAGAATTCAAAAATCATCATAAAGCCAAAACTATACTTGTAAGTGATATCTCATACACAAAGTATGAAAAGATCACAAATAGAGAATCATCCAAACACATGTTTGATTCTTTAAGGACGACGCATGAAGGCAACACTCAAGTCAAGGAGACCAAAGTTCTGGCACTTATCCAAAAGTATGAGGCATTCAAGATGGAAGAAGATGAAACGACTGAGAAAATGTTCTCAAGGTTTCAAATTCTGGTTGTTGGATTGAAAGTTTTGGACAAAGGCTACTCAACAACAGATCATGTAAAGAAGATTATCAAAAGCTTGCTAAAGGCTTGGAGACCCATGGTCACTGCTCTCAAGCTGTCAAAGAATCTGAATGAGGTATCTTTTGAAGAACTGATCAGCTCCTTGAGAAGTCACGAGATAGAACTTGAAGAAGATGAACCTCAAAAGAAAGGTAAGTTCGTTGCTCTTAAATCTAACAAATCTGAATCTAAAGCTTTTAAGGAAGAAGAAGAAAGCTCCAAAGGCTCATCAGAAGAAGACGAACTATCACTTATCTCTAGAAGAGTTCAACAACTCTGGAAGCATCGTCAGAAGAAATTCAAGAATCCCAGAAGATCAAGTAATCACTCTGAATCATCCTCTGAATACAAGAATTCCAAAATCAAAGAAGTAGTATGTTATGAATGCAAGGAACCTGCACATTACAAGAGTGATTGTCTAAAACTTCAGAAAGAGAAGCCCAAAAAGAAGTTCAACAGAGAAAAGAAGAAAAGTCTTATGGCCACATGGGACGACTCAGAATCTTCTGAAGCTAACACAGAATCAGAAGATGAACACGCTAATATTGCGTTAATGGAAAAAAATAACAGATGATATCAACTTATCAAAATTAGAATCAGATTCTAAAACAGAAGATGTATTCTCTAAACTATCTATAACACAATTAGAAGATAACCTCTCATAAATTCTTGAAAAATATCAGAACCTTCAATTCAAATACAAAAACCTGAAACAAGGTCCAGTATCTGAATCGGAGGAAACGAGGAAACTGAAAGCATAAAACTCTGAGCTGAAAGAAAACCTTCTAAAACTTGAAAAATCTTTTGAAAAAATTAAAGCTCAGAAAGAATCTGAATCAAAATTTTCATATAGCTATGATAGTGTAATACCTCGAAATTTGCCCTCATTCCTTTTTACCTTAACTGGTTTATCGCTTCGCATTCATCTGCATTTCTCATTAGGTCATAGCATTCAATCATGCATTTTCTTTGGCTCCCTAGGATTGGGATCTTGTGACTTGATTCTCCTTGCTCAGAGGTGATACATCTAGATATGGTGCACTCAAGACTGATATAAGGGTTGAAATCTCATCATGGTGAACAATTTCTCACAGAGGGCCATCCAGTGTTAAAGTTTGTTTAATTGGAAAGTCCAAATGTTGATTTAGGGTTTCTTCTTTGTACTGAAGTTTATTAAGCTGATCCTTAAAGTCTGGACTCGATCACAAAAAGCATCATATGGATTTCAGAGGTTGTTTAATTCAGGATATACCTGAGGTACTGTTATAGAGCATGGAAAGGAAGATTTGGAATCCATTCATATGAAGTAGGGTGTCGTTGGCCGTTAGAGTGAGCAGTTCATCATTCTTCGTCATTTTCACTGGTGGGATTCTATTTCAAGCGGAGGTTCGGTTACAGTTCAAAGATATATGTGTGATGACCTCCATGCCATTAATCAATTTAATTGGATTTATTATTAATTGAAGTTCGCTTTTTTTAATAGTAAATTTAGTTATTATCTTTTTGGGCCTCAGTTACAAGATTAACACTTGGCCCATATCTTCATAAGTATCACCAAGGCCCATTAACAAAATTCTGAATAGAATTATTCCAAGCCAATTTATTGTCTTTATTTAACCCATTCTAAGTTTCTATCCAAATTCATTCAATAAAGTCCATTTTTAAATACCATTTTTAACCAAGTTTCCTTTGTCTAATATCCACAATTTTTTTTGTTAATGTGTTAAACAAACTTCATATCCAATTCATTCTTCATACAACCATAACCATTTTTTTGGTTTTAATCCTTATCCGATACAAATTTCATTCCAAACTCATGAACCATATTTTAATTTAATTCAAGGTCTTTATCCAACAAAAATATCACACAAGTTCCTTTTTTTATTCACAAAGGACCCACACTAGGAAAAACTAACAGAATAAACAGAAAAACTAAATAAAAATTCAGTTACAAAAATGGAGAATACAGTTAGAAATGAAAAAGAAGAAAAACAAAGGATAACATAGAGCGGAATCTCAGTCCTCCTTCATCAATCTCATCTGCAGAAAATCAACTCTCATACCTTCATCAACTTTTCTTCCAACCTTCAATATAACAAAACTTCCCCAAAATCTGTGGAAGGAGGATCTAATGATCATCCTTCAACTCTCCACCACCTCCATTCTTCTCAAGTCATCAATGATCACCATAATCTATTCCAAAAGCTCCCTTCAACTCTCACAAAACTCCTCCAACTTCTTCATCCAACTTCAAGAATCAATCACTCTCTTTAACCTCTTTGTTAATTCTTCAATCTCATTCATGAATCCCAACCTTCATCTTTTTCTATTCACTGTTCAACCCTCTGCATCAACATACAACAGAAAGAGAAAGATCGGGGAGGATAATTTATTAGAAAGTCAGAACCGGAGAAAACAATTACAAAGCAAGGACAGTTACGAAACTCTCTAAAAAATCTATCTATCAAGAACCTCTTTTCAACTTCAATCGGAAAGAATCAGCACCTGCATCAATCTCTGCAATCTCCAATTATCTTTTTAAATCATATGAAAACCTCATTTATGCATCCTTCACTCAAACCTGATATCGTCTTCATTAAACTCTCTAATCCCAATATTCTTCAATCATTATCGTCCCACAACAATATCCAACCAATTATACAGCTCTTCATCACTCTCTCCGTCATCTGGATTATCTATCGAAGACCTCTGCAACCGCTCTTTAATCTTCCTCCACTTCGAATCGAACTCAACCTCTCTACATGATAATCCTCACCAACCCGCAAACAAAGAAAAAACATGACAGAAACTAAAATAGGTATCAATTCATAACAAACTAACCGAATCAACTAACAATTTCCCTAACAGAATTTCACCAAAAAAATCAGTAGAAAAATGCATAACAGAATTCAGATTTCTAACCATTCTTGTTTACCCCTAACCAACTTCCAACATTAAAACAGAAATCAAAATCATTACCAAAAGAAACCATAACAACCATAACAGAAATTGATAACTGGATTTATCTGAGGGAAGGTTCCAGAAACTGAATTCATCTCTATAAATCAGAACAATCTTACTCCATTTGATTTCTTCACCATTTTTCACCATTTTCTTCTTGGATCCTTCTTCTTCACATTTTCTCTTCCATTTTTCAGAACCCTTCACTCATCTCTCTCGGCCTCTCCCCAATCTTCACCATTCTTCTTCATATTCTTCTCCTACACCTTCTTTAATCCAATTCATTTCTTCACTTCAACCATTCATCTTTAACCTCCATCACCTCACTTCAACCTCCAGGAAATGACTTTCCATCACTGTTCTTCGTAACCGAAACCACAGCTGCGCCATCTTAACCACATTCTTCATCATCAGCAACGACCTGAAACCGGATTACTCGTCAATGCATCATCAATAGTAACCCGAGCAGAAGAAGAACAGAATCGAGTAAAGATCGGGGAACGTGATACCTACCTGAAATCGTGGATTTCGATTCTTCTTCGAAGCAATAGCTCCTATTCCGTGACTGAGCTCGTCATCAACAAAGACATCTTCGTCGCGCCATCATTCATCAAGCGGAAACGAAACTAACCTTGCGACGCCATCGAAACAATGGATACATATTTTCCAACACACAACTTCGATTCAAGGTACGAATTCATGTCAGTGGTGAAATTGTTCTTGAGTTAGGTTCGAAGAAGCTTCGGTGCATTAGTTTTGTGTCGGATTATATGAGATTGAGTTTTGGTTTTGGTTAGATTTGAGGATTAGATTTGGTATGAAGAAGATAATGATAGGGTTAGGTTTTGAAGAAGTTGATGATAGGGTTAAGGCGAAGAAGATGACGATGTGTGGAGGGTGGTGGTATGATTGGAAGAGAGCGAGGAAGAAGAAGGCGAGATAGGGTCTTGCGGCGGTGATGGGGCAAAGACGCGATATGTGTCTAGTGGTATCTGAACTGCAAGCGCACAGCCTATCGAAGTAATATAAAATATTGTCGAACCCACAGGGACTTTGTAATCACTCTAGTGCTAGAAGGTCTGCTAGTTTAGCTAAGGCAGATATTTGTCACGATTATGGTTTTAAGGATTAAAAACGGGAATTAAACTTAGTTTAAGGAAATAATGAGAAGGCGGTCGGTATGTAATTATATTAACCTATGCGGGTCAATCTAACCTAAGCTTATAAAGATGGTTCACTTAAATGATTCTGTAGAGATTACCAGTTTAAAAACCCTCGACTCACACTCTCGTGGTTTTATCTCAGATCTTACTCCTAAAGCCCTATGCCTGCTCTCGCTAGCCCATAAGTGTTTAGAAAATAATTTTTGAAAACTTAATAAGTCTAATTCATTTTAAAGCGCTCTCGCTGTATTTAAATCAAATGCCTAACTTTAGCTATCTGGTTAAAATCTCACACTCTCGTGGTCTCGACCTAACCTATTTCACTTTTCTTACTCTCGTAACAAAAAGGTTGATTTTAATTATAAAAAGCCACAGCCAGAATATAAGTTCTTAATTATTTTTAGCTTAGATTCGATTTAACCGTTTTGGTTTGGTTTATTACATACCGACTAATTAATTTAGCTACTCATTTTTATTATACCAACAGACAGATACAAATTGAAATAAACAAATATTAAAGTATGCATTATAAAATAATAATAGAAACTTAACATAAATAATTAAATAAATTCAATATAAATTGCAAAAATAAAAACTTGGATAATTTAATTCTTAAACTCCTTCTTCCACAAATTGGCAAGCTCGGAGTGTCGGAATCGGAATCGAAATAAATAACAAATTCTGAGGCTAGAAAGAAATTTAATTGAAATAACAATTTCCTAATGTTGGAAATTGTTATTAATTGGGTTGGAAATAAAAAGCAGAAAAATACAGCAAGAATAAGGCTGGAAAAATAAAAGGGTTCAAGAAAAAATACGGCAGAGCTTCCGCGTAAAAATCAATAATAAACTCTGTCCTTTTTCATTTGCATCTTGGGTATTTATAGGAGTAGATTTGGGTAGTTGAATTCGTAGTAGCGTGGGCTTCGTTCTGTTTTGAGAAAATCCAGCAAAAGTGGCATACTGGGTATTGCTTCAGTTGAGGAAAAGCAGGAGTCCTCGAAGACTCGTTGCACGTTCTTATGAATATCTTCAAATAAATCAAATAAATTTTCCTTGTCACGTTCGTGACATGATGTAACGGTCAGATTCTTCAATTTAAGTGTGTCACGATCGTGATAAGGTTGTGACGATCGTGAGACCTCAAAATAGCGTGTCACAGTCGTGAGGAAGTTGTGATGACCGTGAGTGCAACAAAAAATGCAGACTTAGCAGAATTGTTCTCTTCATCTTCTTTTCATGCTAGATTTGGTTCATTTGATCTTTTTCTCATAATTTGGCTCTAGACATGTTATACCTGCAATGTGACATAAAAAACTCGAACAATCGGGAGTTAATAGGATCAATGTACGATAAAACGGACTAAAAACATAGTAATAATATGATACGATTTCTCGTTATCAAACTCCCCCAAAGTTAAACCTTTGCTTGTCCTCAAGCAAATAGTCAATTGAAAAATGATCGGACAATTTTCATCAGACGCATACACATAACATACCATACGAGAAATCATTTAGTTAGATAAATCGATACTAGAATAGAACACTAACGATACACTAATGACACAAGCAACAAGCTAAGTCGTCGACTTCCCATTAAACGAAAACATTCAGAAATTTCGTTATGATTCTACCTAGAATCTTTCGATCTTATTTCACCCGGTTTCGTTCTAGCGCAATCACATTAAGCCCTTTGCCTTAGCACGCACGTAGTGGAGTAGCCGGTTACTGACTTTGATCCTTTATTAGCACGGGGTCTGGTACACGAATGTGGTTACCCTTTACATGTTATCCAAATTGGAGGTTGTGGGGGATCGAGCCGTAGCACGCCCTACCAAGTTCAGAACCAGGTACCTCTGAACCAACCAGCAATGGACTCCTTCTTATATTTCTCATCTCTTATATGCGACCGTGTACTTTGGTGCAATTTCTTTTATGGCATCGAGATATGAAGGATCCTTTATAGATTAGGCATCAAACACTTATGTTCATCGGCTCCCCACGTGGTTTGTGTCCAGACGGTGCTGACTGCTAGTATAAACTACTAGGGGTTACTTTAGAACTACGACTTAAGGTGTAGTCGTAACAATTATCGAAATGGAATGCTTAAGTAGGAAGTCTAAGGTGTCAAGACTGTATTGATCTTGTTGGATCTTTCTCAGCTTCCTAACTACGATTTCATAGGTAAGTCGAGTAATGCGAAGATAAAGCAAAACATTTTCGGTATGGCTAAATAAAGCGGGGAAGAATTGAAACTTAAGAAATAGCATAAATATTACTTTGTTTAATTGAAAATGCGGAAAGGGAAATACAATGAAATGGAAAATGCGGAAAAGGGAAAGGTATCTCTCCCACACTATATCAGACATTGTCCTCAATGTTGTGATATAATAGCGGGGAAATACATTACAAGAACAGAAATGCAAAAACAAAAAGATAATCTAATGCTGCTGACGACCACGGCCTCGACTTCTGGTGCGGGAACGTCTGGTAGGAGTGGCTTCCTCATCAAAACCAGTGACGGTGAGAGCGGTGACATCTATACGCAAAGCTTTCAACTCGCTGAAAATCTCTCTTAGCTTTTCATCTGTTGCTTTCTGGTTACTGACAACAGTTGCAAGGAGTGCATCGTACTGCTCTTTCTGCCTACGCTCAAGTGCGGAATTCATCTGATTTTGCTGATGAATGGCACGGAGGATCTCTTCAAGGGTGATGTCAGCTGAAGGTGGCTTCCTGGTGGAAGACTCAGGGATGTCCTGAACTGGCTCAGCAGCATCTATCGCATCCTGCATCTCGTCCACAGGTGCATCAGGCTGCTCGTCAATAATCGGAACATAGCCTGCGGCATCCGACAAATCAAATAGCCAATTGGCTATGTTCGAGGGATCAATGCGGTTCCTGCAAGGCAAAACGATATGATGATAAATAGTGCCTTGGATCACAGGGTTGAACCTACCATCCTCTCGCTGCGAGATCATGTGAGCGGACTTGCAGTAGTTCTTAGTAAGCAGATCCGGTGCTCTATGAGGCAAATGAGTGAGGTGGTCACCAAGCTCCAGCTGTATAGCAAGGGTAGTGACAATCCCGCCAATGTAGAAGGGAGTGGCGCCTCTTTGCGCTACAGACTTAATGTGGGCCAAAAGGAACGGAGCGACATTGATGCGTTCTTCATTCAAGGCACAATGCAAGAATAAGAGCTCTTTGGAATTGAGCTTGTGGTTGCTCTCTCTTGCAAAGATTGTGTTGCATATGATACGATGAAAATACCGTATTGCTGGATTATGGATATGAGTGGCATTGAGACTCTGGTAGGCGGAAGCACGACTGTTTGTGATGTTGTGCCACAAAGTGAAAGCTGCTTCATTAAAGTTGTCGGGCACGCGAAGGTGAGCACCGTCGCCGTGACTGAAGCCTAACAGTGCAGCGAATCTGGTTTGAGTGATTTGGAACTCTCTTCCAAGCATTCGGAATTTTGCGATGCCGGTGAGTTGGTTCGTTGATCCTGAATGTGTGATATATTGAAACGAACTTAGAAACTCCAAAGTGAGCTTTGCAAATGTCGGTTGCGGTTGACTGCATAAGTCCCACAAGCCAACTTGCTCAAGCAGTAGCTTCACTCCGTCGAACAATCCTAACTCCCTCAAGCAGTCGAGGTCGACGTACCGAGTACGTTAGATGCCATGGGTTCGAAACTTTTCAAACTTCTCTCTCTGTGCTTCTCCTTGTTCTCCATCTCTGAACTGAATGTTTGCCATTGCATGCAAATGAGGTTTATGTGAGATAGGTGTTTGAGGTTTGGTGATGAAAATGTGAAGAAATTGATTGGTTTATAATGGAATGAAGGGAATGTGTGGAGTTGTGATTAAATGAGAAGGTGGAACGGATTAATGGAATTGATTGGAGATTAATGGGTGGTTACGGGAAAAGAAAAGATAATGGGAGGTTAGAAGATTTTGTGAAAATAGAAGTGGTGTTTGCGAAGAAGAACGACCTCTGTAACTTCAGAGGTCGTGAATTAGGGTTGTCACGGTCGTGAGGGGGGTCTTACGGTCGTGACACGCTAAATAGCTCGTTACGATCGTGAGGGAATGGTGACGACCGTGATGTTCACAAAATATGGGATTTTCACAGAATGGTTACCTCAGTTCAATCAAATTGTAATTCTTATCACTTTCAATATTTAATTTCAACATAACACATAGCAGTGGATTAATATATATATATATATATAAGCATTGGATTTCATCACACGAAAATTCACAAAATATCCAACAATTAAAAGTAGTAGTAAAATAATGAGAAGCATGTAAATTGATTAAATTGGAAAATTGCATAAATGAAAGTACTTTGCTTTTGACATAACATAAAGAAATTACAGTGATAAAAATAAACTATGAAATGTTGCAAAATATCAAAACTAACTAGAAACAAAAAGCAAAAAGGTAAGATAAATCAAATTACTACAGCATTATCAAAGTTGCTTCTTCAAGTCTTCAAGTGCGGAGTTTATATGATAGAATTATTCACATGTTATGTCAGTTAAGCCTATAACGTCCAATTGCATGCTTTTAACTTCATCCTTAACAACATTAATATCAGCTTGGTAAACTTCAAGAGTGGTCAGAATTTTCTT
Source organism: Lathyrus aphaca (assembly GCA_963966055.1). Taxonomy (NCBI): domain Eukaryota; kingdom Viridiplantae; phylum Streptophyta; class Magnoliopsida; order Fabales; family Fabaceae; genus Lathyrus; species Lathyrus aphaca. The sequence continues at coordinate 317,410,383 of OZ014522.1, forward strand.
TAAGCTGTCAGCATATCCTACTTGGTTGATTTCAGGGGTTTCAATAACTTCATCAGTGTGGTTGATGTCATGGTAACCAGGAGGGGTCTCAGGGTCACTTTCTACATCAGTCATCATGTCATCCCTAATTTGGTAGGATTGTGGTGTTTCAGGTGTTGTTGGATAGTCAGGAGGGGTAAGCTCATAAAGCCAATTATCTCTATTGTGAACACTGACTTTAGCATGGTTCGGTAATGTGAACAGGGTTACAATTTCATTTCTAATTAGGTACTCGTATGGTGGTTGTCCTAAGTTTCTTATAATATGGCGGTTAAAGCAGAAGTTCAGATTCATAGGGCGGATGGTACCTAAACAGTTGCACTTGTGTAACTGGTATCTAAGTCCGAGGGCATCAGCAATCATGGTGACCAGGCCTCCTACCAATATTGGTAGATCAGGTTCCTCTTGAATGCGGGTAAAGGTTTGCATCATGAATGGTACAACATTTACGGGTTTTCCATTGGTCAAACAGGACATAATGAATATCTCATCTTTAGATACTCCAGTGAGGTTCTCTTCCTTTCCAAAGAAGGTGTGGGCAAGGATTTTATGAAAATAACGGATAGCAGGGTTGTGTATTTCATCATTGTTCATGTTATCCGGCTCAGGGTGGTAGTTTCCGATTAAGGTTCCCCAAAAGAAATCTAGCTCAATATCCATTAATTCTACCTGGGTGGTAGTAAAGGCAAAAGGTCCGCTAGGGAATCCTAGTAGGTCAGCTAGTTCCTTATGGTTATAGTCATATTCGATACCGAATAGTCGGAAACTAATAAATCCTTTTCTTAATCCAAATCCGCGCTCAGGTAAGTAAACTAAAGAGCTTAAAAACTCAAGGGTGAGCTCGCGGTAAGTTACAAACTTATGTTTTATGAGAGCGTTCTCCCATCCAAGTTGGTTAAACAAGTATAGGATGCTATCATGTATACCTAAAGTTTCCATAGTCTGTTCATCATAGTACAGAGTCAAATCCATTTGTCTCTGTGATAATTCCTCAAATTTCCTTCTTTGGTTTCTACCTCTAAATTTGGTTTCCATAAAGTTTCTTGGTTGAGTAGCCATAGTTAGTGTTAATGTGGAGGAAACAAATCAGGGGGAAAAAGGAAGGTAGAAAAGACTTTAGAAAATCTGTAGCAAAGTAAATTTAAAAGTGGTTTAGAAAATGAAAATTAAAATAGAGAAAATAAGAAATAGAAAATAGATAAATAAAGTCAATAATAATAATAATGGAATAAAACAATAAAATGATAAAATGGGTTGCCTCCCACTAAGCGCTGTTTTTATTGTCATAAGCCTGACGTAGTGCTTAGGGGTAGATTAATCAGGGAAGTTAATGGACAACTCTAAAAGCTTTAAACTATTCGCATAATCTCTATTTTCAATGTTATGGTAATGTTTTAATCGTTTTCCGTTTACTGTGAACGGTTCACTATTCCTACCCTTAATTTCTATTGCTCCGCTTGGGAACACTCTAGTTATTTCAAAGGGTCCTGACCATCTAGATTTTATTTTTCCAGGAAAGAGCCTAAGTCTTGAATTAAAGAGGAGTACAACGTCTCCCACACTAAATTCTTTCCTAGATAGGCGTTTATCGTGCCATCGCTTGGTTCTTTCTTTATATATCTTAGCATTCTCATAAGCGTCTAACCTTAATTCTTCTAATTCATTAATGTCGAGGATTCGCTTTTCTCCAGCGGCATTGTAGTTTATATTGAGTGTTTTAATCGCCCAATATGCTTTGTGTTCTAGTTCTACTGGGAGATGACAAGCCTTCCCATACACAAGTTTGAAGGGTGTAGTTCCTATGGGTGTCTTGTAGGCGGTCCTATAAGCCCATAAAGCTTCATTAAGTTTAGATGACTAATCTTTCCTAGATATGGCGACATTCTTTTCTAGGATTTGTTTTATTTCTCTGTTCGAGACTTCGACCTGTCCACTTGTTTGTGGATGATATGGTGTTGCTACACGATGTCTGACTCCATACTTAGATAGTAATTTGTCAAATATTTTCGAAATGAAATGCGAGCCACCGTCACTAATGACAAGTCTAGGCACACCAAATCTTGGAAAGATTATATTCTTGAAAAGCTTAATTACTACTCGTGTGTCATTTGTAGGAGAAGCTATAGCCTCGATCCATTTTGAAACATAATCGACAGCTACGAGTATGTACTTATTACCGAAAGATGATGGGAATGGTCCCATGAAATCTATTCCCCAGACATCAAATACTTCTACTTCTAATATTCCTCTTTGAGGAATTTCATCTCTTCTTGAAATATTACCGGTGCGTTGACACCGATCGCAATTTATAATAGCGATGTGGACATCTTTCCATAGATTAGGCCAAAATAGGTCGGCTTGTAAGATTTTTGCACAATTCTTGGAAGTGCTTGCATGTCCACCATAAGGAGATGAATGAAAATGAGCAATGACATCTTCTATTTCTTCTTCGGGAATACACCAACAAAAGATTCCGTCAGGTCCTCTTTTAAACAATAATGGTTCGTCCCAATAGTAATACTTGAGATTGTGGAAAAATTTCTTTTTCTGCTGATAGGTTAAGTCCGGTGGAAGTGCTCCTGCAGCTAAGTAATTGACAATGTCAGCGTACCATGGCACTCCTACGGTTGTTTGGATTATTTCCACGGTTTTTGGTTCATCTATGTCTAACCGAACTGGGTTGCTTCCTATTTGTGCTATCAGCTGTTCATACGGAAAATCATCGTTGATTGGCACTTGTTCGGGTTTAATACCTTCTATTTTAGATAAATGGTCCGCTACGACGTTTTCAGTACCTTTCTTATCTTTGATTTCGATATCAAACTCTTGTAAGAGTAAAATCCATCTCAAGAGTCTTGGTTTAACATGTTTCTTGGTTAATAGATATCTGATAGCAGCGTGGTCTGTGTAGATGATTATTTTTGCTCCCACTAGGTAGGAACGGAATTTATCAAGCGCAAAGACAACTGCTAATAATTCTTTTTCAGTAGTGGCGTAGTTCATCTGAGCAGAATCTAAGGTTCTACTGGCATAGTAAATTGCGTGAAGTTTCTTGTCCTTCCTTTGTCCTAGAACTGCGCCTACAGCATAGTCACTCGCATCGCACATGATTTCGAAAGGTAATCTCCAGTCAGGTGGTTGCATGATTGGTGCGGTGATGAGGGCTGTTTTTAGAGTTTCGAATGCTTTAAGACAATCTTTATCAAATATGAACTCAGCGTCTTTCATTAATAAACCGGTAAGAGGTTTAGTGATTTTCGAGAAATCTTTGATGAATCGTCGGTAGAAATCGGCGCGTCCTAAAAAACTTCGTATTTCTTGAACGGTCTTAGGGGGTTGAAGATCTTTTATGACTTCTATCTTAGCTTTATCAACTTCAATTCCCTTATCAGATATAACGTGTCCTAGTACGATTCCTTCTCTGACCATAAAATGGCATTTCTCCCAGTTAAGCACGAGGTTTACTTTTACACATCTTTCTAATACCATTTCTAAATTTGATAGACATCCTTCAAAACTTTGCCCGTATACAGAGAAGTCGTCCATGAACACTTCCATGATGTTATCTATGAAATCTGCGAAGATTGACATCATACATCTTTGAAAGGTTGCAGGAGTGTTGCATAATCCAAAGGGCATTCGTCTATAAGCGAACGTTCCATAAGGGCATGTGAATGTAGTATTCTCTTGATCATCTGGGTGAATCGGGATTTGGAAAAATCTTGAGTAACCATCAAGATAACAGAAATACGAGTGTTTGGCTAATCGTTCTAACATTTGATCTATAAAAGGTAGTGGGAAATGATCTTTTCGAGTGGCTTTGTTTAGTTTTCGATAATCGATGCACACTCTATGTCCGGTCACTACTCTTTGTGATATCGATTCGCCTTTAGCATTTTTCACAACAGTGATACCTCCTTTCTTTGGTACTACATGTACTGGACTAACCCATTTACTATCAGAGATTGGATATATTATTCCAGCGTCTAGTAGTTTCTTAACTTCTTCTTTTACTACAGTGCTAAGGATTGGGTTAATTCTTCTTTGAGATTCTCTGGAGGTTTTGCAATCTTCTTCTAGCATAATACGATGCATACAGATTGAAGGACATATTCCTTTGAGATCATATATGTTATATCCTAATGCAGTTGGGTATTTCTTTAAGACATCTAAAAGTTTCTTCGTTTTGATTGTTCCTAAATTGGAATTGATTATAACTGGCCGTGTACATTCAGTGTCTAGGAATTCGTATCTTAGGTTCTTAGGTAAAGTTTTTAACTCTAATGTAGGTTTCTTCTTACTTGGCATGGGATCCAGTGTAAGTGCTAAACTTTCACTTAGACTATCATCATGATACGGTTCACGCCAATTGTCATCTTCGAAAATCGGAGGGATTTGAATTTTCATAATTTCAGAATAAGTAGTTTCTTTCATTTCCATCTCTCTTACACACTCGTCAATGACATCCAATAAATAACATGTGTCCTCTATAGCTGGTGATTGTAAGAATTGTGTTAAAATAAATTCAACTTTCTCTTCACCTACTTCAAAGGTTAGCTTTCCTTTCTTTACATCTATAATAGCTCCGGCGGTAGCTAAGAATGATCTTCCTAGTATGATAGGTGTAGTGGAGTCTTCAGAGATGTCCATGATTATAAAATCAGTAGGAATGTAGAATTGACCTATACGTACTGGGACATTTTCTAGTATGCCTATAGGATATTTAATAGAGCGGTCGGCTAGTTGAACAGACATTTTAGTTGGTCTTAGGTCTCCCATGTCTAGCCTTTTGCAAATTGTTAAGGGCATAACACTGATACTGGCTCCTAAATCGCATAGAGCTTTGTCAATGACGAATTTTCCAATTACACAGGGTATAGAGAAACTACCTGGATCTTTTAACTTAGGAGGCATATTGTTTTGAATTATTGCGCTACACTCAGCAGTAAGTGTAACGGTTCCGTTATCCTCTATCTTCTTCTTATTGGATAAGATTTCCTTTAGAAATTTAGCATACGAGGGCATTTGAGTGATAGCTTCTGTAAACGGAATAGTAATATTCAACTGTTTCAGAAGTTCAACAAATTTCTTAAACTGGCCCATCGTCTTGGAATTGGTTAATCTCTGAGGGTACGAAATTGGTGGTTTATAAGGTGGTGGAGGCACATAAGGCTTTTCTTTCTCCACTTCCTCTTGATTATTATCTTCCTTTTCTTCTGGTTCATTCTCCTTTTCAGTCGGCTTATCTTGCTTTTGGTACATGGCTGGACTGTCAAGTCTTGGATCGGCAGGTCCGTCAAGTTCCTTGCCACTTCTTAGTATCACAGTATTGGCCTGTCCTTTTGGATTAGGTTGGGGTTGTCCAGGAAATACTCCAGCTGGTGCAGCGGTAGGTGCTTGTTGTTGAGCTACTTTTGAAATCTGAGTTTCAAGCATTTTGTTATGTGTAGCTAACGCATCTACCTTGCTCACTAATTGCTTAATCTGCTTGCTAGTGTGTATGTTTTGGTTTAGAAATTCCTTGTTTGTTTAAGATTGGGTAGCTATGAAGTTCTCCATCATTAACTCAAGGTTTGATTTTCTAGGAACATTAGGAGCAGTCTTTTGATATCCTGGTGGTGTAGCTGGTGCTTGACCTGGTGCGTATAAAGCATTGTTATTCTTATAAGAGAAGTTCAGATGATTCTTCCAACCTGGGTTGTATGTGTTCGAGTACGGGTTTCCTTGAGCATAATTCACTTGATCTGTGGGAATTCCTGCTAATAGTTGACAATCAGGGACAGCATGTCCTAGAACTCCACATAACTCACAGTTAGGTGTTACCGCAGCCACGGTGGTTGTTGGTGTTATGGCCAAGTTGTCGATCTTTTGGTTAAGTTGGTCAAACTTTACATTGACTTGGTCCATACTAATCACTTCGTACATACCTCCTTTTGTTGGTTTCTCAATTGCGACTCTCTCGCTTCCCCATTGGTAATGATTCTGAGCCATACTCTTGATAAGTGCATAAGCATCATTATATTCTTTGTCCATTAGTGCGCCGCCTACGGCAACATCAATCATCATTCTTGTGTTGTACAAGAGTCCATTATAGAAAGTATGGATGACCATCCATTCTACTAATCCGTGATGTGGACAAAGTCTCAACATATCTTTGTAGCGTTCCCAAGCTTCGAAAAGTGATTCGTTTTCCTTGTGCTTAAATCCGTTGATTTGAGCTCTTAGCATAGCTGTCTTACTAGGTGGGAAATATCTTGTTAAGAAGACTCTCTTTAGTTCCTCCCACGTAGTTACTGAATTCGAGGGTAGAGATTGAAGCCAGGCTCTCGCTCTGTCTCGAAGTGAGAAAGGAAAAAGGCGTAATCTAATTGCTTCTTGGGTAACTCCATTAGCTTTTACAGTATCTGCGTACTGCACAAATATCGAAAGATGAAGGTTCGGATCCTTGGTAGGATTTCCGGCGAATTAGTTTTGTTGCACGACTGATATCAGCGAAGGTTTCAATTCGAAATCGTTTCGGTTAATAGCCGGTGCAGCAATGCTAGAATGCGGCTCAGCTTGTGAAGGACTAGCGTAATATTTGAATGGATGATTTGGTTCTTCAGCCATTTCTACATCCTTCGATGTTCCAACTGGTTTAGGTGGATCAACTTGAAGATCTGGAATATTGTATTTTCGTTGGTATTCGAATATTCGTCTTCTTAAATGTAAGAAGCGTTTTAATTCTTGGACTGGAGGTTGCAAGTCTTCGCCTTGAGAGCGAGTACTTGGCATACACTCGGTAAATTAGATTAGGGAAAATAAGTTGTTACCTTAGTCTAGACAGTGCTACTCTAATAGTGCACTAGTGACTAAATCAATGTCCCCGGCAACGGCGCCAAAAACTTGATGGGTGAAGACGAGATATGTGTCTAGCGGTATCTGAACTGCAAGCGCACAACCTATCGAAGTAATATAAGAGATTGTCGAACCCACAGGGACTTTGTAATCACTCTAGTGCTAGAAGGTCTGCTAGTTTAGCTAAGGCGGATATTTGTGGTTTTAAGGATTAAAAACAGGAATTAAACTTAGTTTAAGGAAATAATGAGAAGGCGGTCGGTATGTAATTATATTAACCTATGCGGGTCAATCTAACCTAAGCTTATAAAGATGGTTCACTTAAATTATTCTGTAGAGATTACCAGTTTAAAAACCCTCGACTCACACTCTCGTGGTTTTATCTCAGATCTTACTCCTAAAGCCCTATGCCTACTCTCGCTAGCCCATAAGTGTTTAGAAAATAATTTTTGAAAACTTAATAAGTCTAATTCATTTTAAAGCGCTCTCGCTGTATTTAAATCAAATGCCTAACTTTAGCTATCCGGTTAAAATCTCACACTCTCGTGGTCTCGACCTAACCTATTTCACTTTTCTTACTCTCGTAACAAAAAGGTTGATTTTAATTATAAAAAGCCACAGCCAGAATATAAGTTCTTAATTATTTTTAGCTTAGATTCGATTTAACCATTTTGGTTTGGTTTATTACATACCGACTAATTAATTTAGCTACTCATTTTTATTATACCAACAGACAGATACAGACTGAAATAAACAAATATTAAAGTATGCATTATAAAATAATAATAGAAACTTAACATAAATAATTAAATAAATTCAATATAAATTGCAAAAATAAAAACCTGGATAATTTAATTCTTAAACTCCTTCTTCCACAAATTGGCAAGCTCGGAGTGTCGGAATCGGAATCGAAATAAATAACAAATTCTGAGGCTAGAAAGAAATTTAATTGAAATAACAATTTCCTAATGTTGGAAATTGTTATTAATTGGGTTGGAAATAAAAAGCAGAAAAATACAGCAAGAACAAGGCTGGAAAAATAAAAGGGTTCAAGAAAAAATACGGCAGAGCTTCCGCGTAAAAATCAATAATAAACTCTGTCCTTTTTCATTTGCATCTTGGGTATTTATAGGAGATGATTTGGGCAGTTGAATTCGTAGTAGCGTGGGCTTCGTTCTATTTTGAGAAAATCCAGCAAAAGTGGCATACTTGGTATTGCTTCAGTTGAGGAAAAGCAGAAGTCCTCGAAGACTCGTTGCACGTTCTTATGAATATCTTCAAATAAATCAAATAAATTTTCCTTGTCACGTTCGTGACATGATGTAACGGTCAGATTCTTCAATTTAAGCGCGTCACGATCGTGATAAGGTTGTGACGATCGTGAGACCTCAAAATAGCGTGTCACAGTTGTGAGGAAGTTGTGACTACCGTGAGTGCAATAAAAAATGCAAACTTAGCGGAATTGTTCTCTTCATCTTCTTTTCATGCTAGATTTGGTTCATTTGATCTTTTTCTCATAATTTGGCTCTAGACATGTTATACCTGCAATGTGACATAAAAAACTCGAACAATCGGGAGTTAATAGGATCAATGTACGATAAAACGGACTAAAAACATAGTAATAATGTGATACAATTTCTCGTTATCAGGCGGCGCGAAGAAGAAGAGGAGATTAGGGTTTCATATTTTTGTTCTTCAGCCCTTTTGTCTCTTGGTTTTTGTTTTATTTGTTAATCATAAAGAAAATAATAAAGTTAATTAATAGAGAAATTAAAGGATTATCATGAGAATTTGAGAAGAATATTATGTGATTAATAACAATTAAGAATCATGTTAATTTGCAGTTAATCCGCATTAAAGAATTAACCCACCGTTTCAAATATTCAATGGATAAGGTTTGGTTGATCTTTGGATTCCCCTGCCACACCGGCGGTGACACTTGTCATCGTCCGGTAGGCTATCCCTACGGCCAATCCAGTACGTGTAGTACACCATAAGGTTCCATGTGCATGCGTTTGTGAATGTCTTGATCTGAATACCTAAGGAAGGACCCAATCGTACGATCCAGATTTAGTCAACAAAATTGACTGAGGGTTCACCATATGCTCCACCAAATTCCTGCGCATGGGCCTTCTTCTTTTTACTTTCTACACCCCTTCTTAAAGCCCATTAAAGAAAAACAACTTAAAAAAAATACTTTCTGAACCCCCCATTTCATTTCTTTAAGAATTTTAATTTTAGTTAACTATAGTTTAGAAATAATCCATTTAAAAATAGAAAAATTCACAATAAAATTTCACAAAAAATTAAGTAGGTTGTTAATTCATTTTAGAAATTTTTGGCATTTTTACTTTCTGAATTTTAATTGTTTTCGATTTAATTCTGATTTTTCTTTTAATTAGCTTTTATTGAATTTCTTTCAACTGTACATGATTTTGTTCATTTTATTTTTTAATATTCCATTAGGATTTTTGACCCATTTTTTTTACCTTAGTTAGAGGACTCATAATAGGACCTAGAATAATTTTGATAGATTTTTTAGCTCATTTTATCCCCTGTTTTAGTAGCTTAATCCATAGAAAATCATAGTTAATCCTTAGGTAGAATTAAGTGATTTTTAGACATACTTAACTTCTGTTTTTTTTAGGATATTTTTTAGCACAATATTATAGGTAGTTTTAGGACCCTATAGAATTAATTCCATAATTTTTCCAGGACCTTTTCTATTTTTAGTGCATTAATCTTTAGGCCTTTATACATGTAAAATTCAATTAGTTTAGGCTAGAATATTAGGATTTCATTAAGAGCTAGTTTAGTTAGATTTAATCTTAGGAGTTTAAAATGGCTTAGTTTAGTTTAATTTCTGATTTTTAGAATGACAATATTAGATAATGCCTTTAGTTTTAGGACTTAGGCTTAGAATTTATAATAAATGAACTTAGATTAAGTTTAGGCTTGTTTTTGGTTTCATACCTTAAATGAATTTGTTTAGAATTTTATTCCTTATTCAACTTTATTGCATTGCTTTATTACTTGAAGTTTTTCACTTGTATAGGTTTCCCTTTTTCTTTAGAATCAACTTATCTTCCTTAGGAAGTAAGTTGAATTCTAGTAGTTTCTAGTTCATTCCTTCATTAGGTTTAGAATACCACATTAACCATAGGACCACACTTGTAAATAAATAAACAAAATTAGGATTGAGTCTTAGTCCCTTAGATTTTGTCCTTTTGAAACTTGAGTCCTTCTTTCTCATCTCATAAAGAAAAACAATAAAACACTTAATAAAAATCGAACTTTCTTGTACGGCACGATACTTTGTTGCGGAGTGTTTATACGCGTCCTGTTTCGGGGCGAGGTATAAGTACTTCCCGCGATGGATAGATCTTAGTATGAGAATGTTCACAAACAAATTGAAAACACTTCTCTTAAAAGACAAAAACAAATAATAAGCGACTATCCTGCGGGAATTTCTCTTTCTCACCTCATTCACTCACAACGCGAACTCGCGACGACTTGTCTTTCATGGAAGACGGTAAACGCACTCGTACCAGACGAGCCTGCAGCACCTGAGCATAAACATACTGTAGGCTCATAATTTCGACACCATTGAATTTGAGATATAAAGTCATTTTTTATTTTTGCTAAAGGGATAATCATCAGATAAGGGAAAGAAGAAGTGAAGATATTCAGAAGATGTTGACAAGGTTAAATACTCAAGTATTTCGACAGGAGTACCAATAATGTTATGGCAAACAAAGTTTGGAAACCCTTTTATAGTTTAGCATTGGACATGATAAGTATATTTTTCGACACTTCGACAAAAGAGAAGTGTTTGACAGAAGCATTGGTTGGTGAGGTTTTGAAGAGTATCTTCTTCTTCGATATTCCGACAAATGAAGAGATGCAACACTTCGTCACCAATAGGGAAGAGTTCAAAATTAAAAGTTGCAACCGTTGGCAGTTGGACACGTGGAAGTTTCAGAAAAGAAAATGGCATGCAGGATGACAATTGTCATTTAGTTAGAATTTTCGCGTTCTAGGCAGTTATTTTGTTTGTATATAAATAGGATAGTTCGTTTTTAGAATGCGTGTGTGAAAAACTTATAGAAAAATCCTGTAAATACTCTAAGTACCCAGTGTGAGAGAAATGAGTCTGATATTTGGAACAATGTATGTGTTGAACACCATTTTCTTTCAAGTTATTTAAATTATTAGTTTTTGTTTCATCAAGTTATTTTACTTTCAGTCTATTTACTTTCCTGCAAAGTTTATATATTTTTGCCATTTTCTTACTTTTGTTCAACTTTCACTTTATTTTACTTTCGCATTCAAAACATTCAACACTTTTACATCATTAACGAAACAAACCACAAATCATTAACACTAAGAGTAATTCGACAACCAATTGCACATGTGTCCTAGGACTTGTTTGGTTGGTCCTGCAAGTAACCCAGTTTTCTAAGAAATTTGTTAACCAGAGGTTGTTCGTCAGAAATCACAGCGAACACATACGCAGTTCCAGTTGTAAAAAAACACAAACAAATAGTTCCCGCCTTAGTTAGGCAAACTACGTCGACTCTGGTCCTCATTATCCCGATGAGGTACGTAGGCATCGGGGTAGGGCCCGTTCGAGCATATTCTTTATTTTCCCTACATTTTCCCCCTTCTGTTCTTTCTCTTTTCCAGTTACTTTCTCATTCCCATTCTAGTTAGCAGTTCATTTGTTCAGCATCAGTTATATTTTTCTCACCCTTTGAAACAAGCAAGCAAGCGTGGATCCCGTCGGGTACGGAGGACGGTCTGGGTGCTAATACCTTCCCAGGTCGTAATCGACTCCCGAACCCAGATCTTTGGTTCGTAGGACCTTTTCTTTTCCTTCTTCCTTAGGTTTGTGCAGCATTACCTTTCCCATTCATTCGGGATAAAAATGCTTGGCTGGCGACTCTACCTTTTCCGCGCCACTTTCGCGTTTGTACTAGGATGAAAATCCCGGGAGCGACAGCTGGCGACTCTGTTGGGAATCGAACCCAGAATCTCTGGTTTCCCTTGTAGAGTCAATCCTAGTGCCTGTTTGGTTTTGTTTCTTTGGGTGTTTATCTATTTGTTGCTGTGTGCTTTAGTTTTGCTTTACTGTTTTTATTTACAGTTTTTACTTTACAACTTTACTTTTCCGCATTTATTTACCGCTTTCAGTATTTATTTTCCATGCATCATATTATACTGGACTGTCTAGCTGTGCTGGATTCATTTTTTCTGTGGGATGGGAGTTACTGTGAGATAAGCCAAATACCCGGCTTGAGTGCACTATAGGATTTGCGTGGACAGACATTGTACTCCCATGGTATCTCACCATGATGAGTGGCGATGTGTTCCACACCCAGATTGCGACCGTCTTGGAACTATTCTGTGTGGGGATTACTTCACTTCAGGGTACGACCTTGATAGTTATATGCATCTGGTGAACGATCTTTGAGGACCTTAATGGGAACACCCCTCTCCAGTGATGACAGTGGCAGACCACATTTGTTGGCAAACTCACTCGCATCCGAGGGTCCATTGGGAACTTGCACAGGATGGCCTGGTTCTCTCATAGGAATCCAGTTAAAGCAAATTGTTCGTATGACGGTAGTATTGTACCCTTCGGGATGAATGTACTATTGTTTCTCGATTCAGTGCTTGAAGATGGGGCCTTGTGAGGGATGCTTGTTTTTCTGGACTCAGCTGAGGCCTCCCTGAGTAGTACATAATGCCAAACCGATTCCCTGATTTGGTTATGAGCCATTTCTCGGAAATGGTGAACGTATTATTGCTATTCGGCTTTGAGAGTCCGTGATGTTGACCCGAGTAACACACCCGTGAGATTGGGAGGGGTTTACAGGTTTGCAGGAACCCTAAGACCTTCAGCATACCCGCTTTGCCTTTGGTTCAGTTTTGTGATCTGGATTTCTGGTTCTAAGATATGGATCCCGGATCAGAGGGATTGTTATTGTGACATGTGGATATTGTGACTTTGCACCGACACCTGATTATATGATTGGCACATCACAGACACGTCACTGATCACATGCCTTGCCTTGCATAAGCATCATAGTATCATTAATCATTTGTGTTTCTTTTATTCTCAGGGTTTGCACTACTCCCAGTTCCTGGTCGTATACTTGCTTCAGAATGGAAGATATTAGAAAGAAGAATATTTTCTACAAATTTTTTGATACCAAGGTGGACTTGCTCAAGCAGATGGTGTCTCTCATTACCCCGGGTCATTTGGGATTTTTCAAACAGCGATATGGTGATATTCTGGACATGGTGTTCAATCTGGATAGTTCACAAAGGAGTGCCATCCATACCTTGTTACAGTATTATGACCCTAGACTCCGATGTTTCACATTCCCTGATTTCCAACTAGGTCCATTACTAGAAGAGTATATTGAGATTTTGGGATTGCCCATCAAAGACCAGATTCCTTTCAATTCAGAAATGACAAGACCGACTCATGCTGTCATCGCTAAAGCTCTTTATTTAAGCTCGTCAGAGATATCTGCTAATCTGGTTGCCACCAAGGCAAGAGTACTTGGTTTTCCCTTAGAGTTTCTGGTCAGAAGAGCTGAAGAATGTGCCGTGGAAAAGTAGTGGGATTCAGGTTGCGCCATCTTGGCATTATCTGTGTATGGGATGGTTTTGTTTGCTGAAATGGAGAAGTTCGTGGATATGAATGTCATTCATTTGTTCGTGATGAAGAATCCTGTACCCACTATTTTGGGAGATTTGTATTATTCAGTACACTATAAGAATGAGAAGAGACGAGGTGGCTTGGTTAGATGTTGTGCCCCGTTATTCTACACATGGTTTATGAGGCACATCCCTGTTACTAGAGTATTCACGGATCCCAAAGTAATATGGTCGCAAAAACTAAGCACGTTGACCGCCAAAGACATTAGATGGTTCACCTTAAGGCTAAAAGGGAAAGAGCTCATCTCCGACTGTGGAGGGTATCCTAATGTTCCCCTCTTAGGAGTAGCTGGGGGCATTAATTACAACCCCATACTTTTGAGAAGACAATTAGGATATGCTTTGAAGAATGTTCCCAAAGATTCGGAGTTGGATCAGACTTTTTATTTCCCTGTGAAGGACAATCTCCCATTGGTACGGGAAGCTGCAGGTGCTTGGAAATTAATTAATAGAAAGGGTATAGAACGCTTGGCCAGGAGTAATAACCAAATGTTTACCGAATTTGAAGCTTGGGTAAGAGAAAAAGCTCAAGTGACTCTAATCCCTTTCTCCGCACCATTACCACCACCTACCACAGTTCCTTTAGAAGATTTTCAGAAATTGGAGGCTCTGGTCAAGCAGCTTAGGGTTGAGAATTAGGAGGCTTACAATTCTTATCAGAAATTGATGATTCAGAACCACCAGTTAGAAGATAGAGCTCACCGGGCTGAAGAGACGGTTCGTCTTAAGCAGAAGGACTTTGAGGAAAGAGAGCTATACTTCAAGAAGAGAGGATTGGCTGAGATCCATAAGGCGAGTCAGCGCCGAAAGGATAATAAATAACTTAATGAGGCTAATGAAGCCATTACACTTTGGCAAGAGAAGTGGAGTGATAATCAGAAGAAGCCAAAGGAGGTAGAAGCTGATTTCGAGTTGAAGATCAAGAACCTCCAGGATGCTTTGGTTGAGCAAGAGAAGCTAGTTCGGAGAGCACAAGAGCAACAGAGAGAGTATCTTCGTCAGATGACAAAGAGTCAACAAATAGCTGAAGATGTCCAGAAAGAAGTTGAAGAACTGAAGCTTCGTGCTGATGTGAAGAGGTCAAGGGCCGAGCCAGATCCAAGCAAAGAGAATGAGACGACTTTCCTGCAGCAGATTGAAGATTTACATGATTCCTTTGATATGAGGGACCTACTCATCCAGAGACTCATCCAGGAGCCTGATCATCCGGATATCGTTCAGTTGTTCCAGAATGTCAAGCGTCTTAGCTGGAGGCTGCAAGACTTAGAGCTCCCTAGGGTTTAGTTTCATGCTATTGTACTTGGATTACCCACAGGCTTGTTATGAGATTCCTTTTATTTGATGTACTTTATTGTTCTTTTGATTGGCACCCTTTAGGGACTTTGTTGTTTCAAAATTCAGTTTATGTGATTGACTTGTTTTGAATCTCTTGTTCGTTATTTGTTGCACCAACACGGGGTAATGAGCATCAATTCTTCACGGCCGTCACTGTATCTGAACATTACTTGGGTCTTCTTCCCAATTATTATTCTCTTAATACCAGGACTGGAAACAGGGAAAGCCTTGGGAATAAAAGGAACACATTGCATCGCATACGCATCATTTGCATTTCTTCTTTGTTTTTGCAGGTTTTTCTACATGATGCTTAATTTATCTGTGTTTCAGGCAAAGATTGCGAGAGCTGCCAAGACCCGACATCTCCGACAAGATATCCTACATCGCTACGCAAATCGCAGCAACCAGAGGACAGTCATGGATGCTATGCAAATGGAGCTTAATGAGTTTCGCACCAGAATGGGAGAGTTCTTGGTCATGATGCAAGGGATGGCTCAGGGACAACAAGAGTTAAGGAATGCAATTCAAGGACTCAACCCTCCTCAGACTAATACTCCTGTGACCACTCCTGACGTGCAAGGGGCTCCTCCTAACACCAGCAATGGCCCAGGTGGACCTCAGAATCCAGAACAAGGCACGACAACTTTCATTCCAGTACAAGACAGCCAGGAGGATCAGTTCCCTTCTTTCAACAACGACATGGGGTTTGCTGGAGAAGGAAATCTTCATGATTTTTTGATGCTTGCTGAGAAATTTAAAGCCCTTGAGTGTAGAGACACTTTTGACAAGTACAACGGTAGTTCCTGCCTAAAGACTCACTTGCAGGCATTCTATCGGAAGATCGCTACCCATACTCGGGATGAAAAACTCTGGATGTACTACTTCCAGGATAGTCTCTCCGAAGGGTCCTTGGAATGGTATATGAAGCTAGAGAGAAGTTCTGTAAGAAACTGGAAGGAATTGGGAGAAGCATTCCTTAAGTAGTATCAGTATAATATTGACATGGCGCCCAGTCGCACCCGACTTCAGAGTCTGACTCAAAGGAGCTCAGAGAGTTTCAAAGATTACGCACAAAGGTGGCGTGAAGTGGCCGCTCGAGTGCAACCACCTTTGTTGGAGAGAGAAATGGTAGACCTGTTCCTAGATACCCTCCCTGGGTGTTTCATGGAAAGGCTAGCTTGATGTTCTTCAAGTGGATTCTCAGATATCATTTTGACTAGCGAGAGGATAGAAAGTTGGATCAAGCAAGGGAAGATTCAGAACAGAGGCGCTTCAAGTTCTGGTATTAAGAAACCCTTCGTGAAAAGAAGAGAAGGAGAGACTGGTGCAATGTACGCGCAGAGGGGAGGAATCAACAGAGGATTTTATCAGCAAGTGGTCCCTGTCACTATCTCAGCTCAACCTATTCAATAGCAAGTCCAACCACCACAGCCGCAACGCTCACAAGGGTATCAACAAAGAACTCCCCGTCCATACTATTCTCAGAGGACCAGAGAAAGGAAGTTTGACACTCCACCTATGTCCTATTCACAACTTCTGAAGAATCTCCTCCAACTCCAGTTGATTCAGCTCAGAACTTTGCAACCCCCGAAGCCGGGGCAACTTCTTGAAGGGTACGATACGGACGCTAGATGTGAATTTCATTCCGGAGCTCCCGAACATACCACAGAAAACTGCAAGGCCTTGAAGTATGTAGTCCAAGACCTAGTAGATTCAAAAGCGATTAACTTTGCTCCTACTCCTAATGTAATACAGAACCATATGCCTTCTCACGGAGGTACAGTCGGGGCAGTTGATGAAGGGGAAAATCTAAACTTGGTGTGTGATGTCAACAACCTGCAGACTCCGTTGAATTTTGTTAAAGTTTGCTTATCAAAGAAAGGTATCTTTCCTGGATGTGAAGAAGATTGTCCAGAATGTGTTGAAGCTACAAATGAGTGTGAGCAGTTGAAAGTAAGGATCCAGAGTATGATTGATGATGGAATGTTGCAGTTTGACAAGATTGTAAAAGAAAGCGAAGTCTCCACAGTAACTATCTTCTACGATCCATCTCAAGTTCCTTCACGGGCCAGGGTGGCACCGATAACCATCACCACTGTAGGACCGGTAATGTATCAGAGCGATAGAGCTATTCCTTGGAATTATGGTGGTGAAGTATACTGTAACGGCCAGAAGCAAGAGTTGGCCACGTCTAGTATAACCCCAGCTCAAGTAGAAAATGTTGGAGTAGGGGGTTTTACTAGAAGTGGAAGGATGTTTGCGCCGGAAACACTAAGAAATAGTGTGATACCACCCAGAGACACCGCAGAAGCCCAGGCTAGAGCAAGAGGGAAGCAGCCAGTGGTTGTCAACGATCCCGCACCAGTAACTGATCCAGACCTTACTTTCGATAAAGAAGCTGAAGAATTTCTGAGGATTATCAAAAAGAGCGACTACAAGATTGTGGACCATCTGCAGCAGACTCTGTCGAAGATTTCCATCTTGTCCTTGCTCATGTGTTCTGATTCCCACATGAACGCTCTCCTGAATATTCTGAACAAGGCGTACGTGCCTCATGATATTTCAGTAAATCAATTAGAAGCGGTGGTATCCAGCGTCAATGCCAGTCACGGATTGGGTTTCACAGATATGGATCTGACCTCTGAAGGGCGTGCTCATAATCGGGCATTGCATATCTCTTTAGAGTGTAAAGGTGCAGTACTCTCTCACGTGTTGGTAGATACTGGATCGTCGTTGAATGTCTTGCCCAAGAAAGCACTAATGAAGTTGGATTATAATGGAGTAGTTCTAAAGCCTAGCGACCTGGTATTTAGAGCATTTAATGGGTCGAGGAGATCGGTGTTCGGGGAGGTGGAGTTAACAATCAAAGTAGGTCTGCAAATCTTCAATACCACGTTCTACGTAATGGATATACAGCCTGCATACAGTTGTTTTCTCGGAAGACCTTGGATACATTCAGCGGATGCAGTATCATCCACACTCCATCAAAAGCTAAAGTTCGTCTGGGAGGGTCAAATTGTAACTGTCAGTAGGGAAGAGGATATTTTTGTTAGTCATCTGGCTTCATTCAAGTATGTGGAGATGGATGGAGAAATAGTTGAGACTCCATGTCAGGCTTTTGAGCCCTTGAAGACTGAACAAGCATCTGCAGTGGCAGCTTCTCCTGAAGAACCGAAGAAGGGGGTTTTTGTGGCCTCTTATAAGCAAGCGCTTGAATGGGTAGAATCTGGGATACGAGAAGGCTGGGGCAGTCCAGTAGAAGTGCCAGAAAAGAAAGATATGTTCGGAATTGGTTACCATCCTAGGAAGTCATCGTCTGGACCAAGTGCTAAAGGTTGTCAGAGCCCGATTACTTTTACGAGTGCGGGAGTGGTGGATTATGGAAACATCAGTGCCGTACAGGATGATGCGGTTGATAGTGACTGTGACCTAGATGAGTGGATCAGGCCTGCCGTTCCAGGGACTCAGCTTAGCAACTGGACATCAAAAAGGCTTATTTCAGTCACCTCTTTCGAAGAGTAATAATTTTTTTTTGTTCCTGTTTTTCCTGTATTCAAGCACTATGTCTTGCCCGGGGCATAATAGCTCTTTGTAAGGGTTCTTTTGTTCTTAACACAATTCATAATCATAAATAAAGCTGACGTTTCACATTCATTCATGTTGTTCTTTGTCTTTCATTTTGGCTTTTTTGTTTTTCAAAAAGAAAGAAAAGTTTTAAAATGGCAATGTTTCTCACTTTCTCAAGTTTTTGCTAAAGCCTTGCATGAATCACCATTCATGCAGGTGCTCGTCACCGGATCTTATCAATGACGACCCTGTTATGGCTGAGTATGACTTCGACAATCCAATTTATCAAGCCGATGAGGAAGGTGAAGACGATTGCGAACTACCTGAAGAATTGACCAGACTGCTTAAACAGGAGGAGAAGATGATTCAGCCGCACGAAGAAGCTGTCGAAGTAATAAACCTGGGTACTGAAGAAGACAAGAAAGAAGTCAAGATCGGGGATGCAAATGAAGAATCTGTCAAGACTCGTTAGATTGCTATGCTTCGAGAGTATGTTGATGTCTTCGCATGGTCCTACCAAGATATGCCCGGTTTAGACACTGACATTGTGGTACACAAGTTGCCTCTCAGAGAAGACTTTCCTCCAGTGAAGCAGAAGTTGAGGCGCACACGTCATGATATGGCAATTAAAATAAAAGAAGAAGTACAAAAACAGTTTGATGCTGGCTTCTTGGCCGTGACTAGTTACCCTCCGTGGGTTGCCAACATTGTGCTGATTCCCAAGAAAGACGGTAAAGTCAGGATGTGTGTAGACTACAGGGATTTGAATAGGGCCAGTCCCAAAGATGACTTCCCTCTACCTCACATAGATGTACTCGTCGATAATACTTCTCAGTTTTCTGTGTTCTCCTTCATGGACGGATTTTCTGGTTATAACCAGATTAAGATGTCTCCCGACGACATGGAAAAGACAACCTTCACCACTCCTTGGGGCACCTTCTGTTACAAGGTTATGCCGTTTGGTTTGAAGAATGCCGGAAC
Source organism: Lathyrus aphaca (assembly GCA_963966055.1). Classification (NCBI taxonomy): domain Eukaryota; kingdom Viridiplantae; phylum Streptophyta; class Magnoliopsida; order Fabales; family Fabaceae; genus Lathyrus; species Lathyrus aphaca. The sequence goes on from OZ014522.1 coordinate 317,429,871, forward strand.
CACTTATCAACGGGCAATGGTGACGCTATTTCACGACATGATTCATCATGAAATTGAGGTTTATGTTGATGATATGATAGCAAAATCCCAAACAGAGGAAGAGCACTTGGTTAATCTAGCAATGTTGTTTGACAGACTCCGGAAGTTCAGACTGAGGTTGAATCCGAATAAGTGTACCTTCGGGGTCCGTTCTGGAAAGCTACTCGGCTTCATTGTTAGTGAGCAAGGAATTGAGGTCGATCCAGCCAAAGTGAAAGCCATCCAAGAGATGCCTGAGCCGAAGACCGAAAAGCAAGAATGTGGTTTCTTAGGGAGACTAAACTACATTGCACGGTTTATCTCTCATCTAACGGCCACGTGTGAGCCCATCTTTAAGCTTCTGAGGAAGAATTAGGCCATTAAATGGAATGAAGACTGCCAACAAGCCTTTGACTGAATCAAATAATACCTATTGGAACCTCCAATTCTTATGCCTCCAGTGCCAGGGAGACCTTTGATTATGTATCTTTCCGTGCTTGAAGGATCGATAGGATATATGCTGGGTCAGCAGGACGAGTCTGGTCGAAAAGAGCACGCTATTTATTACCTTAACAAAAAGTTTACCGATTGTGAGACGCGCTACTCACTGCTCGAGAAAACTTGTTGCGCTTTGGCATGGGCTGCTCGCCGACTAAGACAGTACATGCTGACTCACACCACTCTCTTAATTTCCAAGATGGATCCTGTGAAATACATCTTTGAAAAGGCAGCTCTGACAGGAAGAGTAGTGATCACACTAAATTTCACCGAATTTATGACTCTGATTTCGCATGCATTCTTAGCTTTTATTGTTATTTTGTTATGTTATTACTTTGTTTTCCTTTGTTTTCAGGTTTTTTATGTAATCAGGGCTTGAATCGAGAAAAGGAGCGAAAAAGGAGTGGAAATGGACGAAAACCTAGAAATTCAGCGTTTTACACTTACGGCACCCACCGTGGCGGGCGCCATGGGGTTAGCCATGATGTGGCCACGTCTCAAGACCACTCCACAACTGCCAAGACCCACGATCCCCACTCTTCCATTCCCTGTTAGCACCATGGCGGGCGCCATAGGCCTGTGGCGGGCGCCACAAGGCAAAAAGCAGTACCCTCCACTATTTAGTGGAGGGGGCATCCTGGTCTTTTCCTGCATTTAGTTTTCCTATAAATAGGACCTTAGATTTTCGTTTTTCTTCATCCAAAATTAGATTTCTCTAGGCATATATCAGTTTTAAAGCAGTTACCATTCCACATCGGGGTGTTTCTGCAATCGAGTGATCGAGTCTGTAATCTGTCTGTGTGATCGAGTTTTGGAGCACTCTGGGAGGAAGTTAATCCTGCCGCTATTTTAATTCCAGTTCGTATTTTACTTTTCTGCAGTGCTTTACTTTTATTTATTTCTCGCGCTGCTTTACTTTCTTTATTATCCGCACTCGCACTTTATTTTATTTATTTCCCGCACTCGCTTTACTTTCGTTTATTATCCGCACTCGCACTAAATTCATTTATTGCACTCGCACTAAATTCCTTTACTTTCCGCACTCGCACTAAATTACTTTTATGAAAAATTATAAAAAGAACTTTTACTTTATCATGTCTAACTAAATCTATAAAGGTTAGAATGTAAGGATCGTAATTAAACTAGTAATCCGTACAATTGTTCGTGGAAACACTTAAGGGCTATTTTATCTATCAATTCAAGTAATTGTTTTTAACTATTTCAAAAACAGCCAAAAGCACTTTGTCTAGTTCATTAGGAGTTTTTGGATTAAAAAGAAAAGAGATTTTAAAACGATTTTCGAACGCGTTAGGAAGTTTAGAGTCTAGTTCATAAGAACCTCTTTTTGCTAAGAAATCCAGGTTAAAATACTTTTCAACTTAGTTAAGATACTATATTTTTTAAAAATAGGTTTACTACTCGGTTCTGAATACGCGAAAGCGACAGTTCCTATTAAATTAGTTCTTTTCAAAGGAGAAAACATTGTCCATAAGTAGTTCCATTAACAAGTACTGGATCATCTATTGATTACGTGAATTACATTCGAGCCTGTCTTTTATTTATTGTTTAAAATTATTATTTTATTTACCATTGCACCCTTCTTAAAACCCCTATATTTAGTTGCCTTAGATACACACCATAACAACAGGTACGATAGATTGACATTTGGTCTCTGTGGATTCGACAATCTTTTATATTACTCTGACGTGTTCGTACACTTGCGAAAAACACGCATCAAGTTTTTGGCGCTGTTGCCGGGGACCAATTTCGTCAAATTTCATTACCCTGTAGTTATACTGTTTAGACTAAGGTTGTTACCCACCGGTCAATGTGAAAGACTCGCAGTGCCAGAAGTTTAGTAGACCCTCTAGCTGAACCTGAACGTTACGCTCGCGCACGTTTGTTTTTCCATAGGAATAGGAAAGCTATGGCCGAAGATCAAAACCGAAGACCTCTTAAGGACTTCGCCCAACCATCAAACGAGGAACCTAGTTCCAGTATAGTAAACCCCGCTATCCCAGCCAATAATTTTGAACTTAAACCATCCCTGCTGCAATTAGTGCAACAGAGACAATTCGTAGGTCTCGCTACTGATAACCCGAACCAACATTTAAAAAACGTTCTTCAGTTAGCAGGCACCTTTAAAACCAATGGAGCTTCTCCTGAGGCGATACACTTAAGATTATTTCCCTTTTCCCTCAGAGATAAAGCTCTATCAGGGTTAGATTCCCTTCCACCCAATTCAATAATAACTTGGGATGACCTTAGGAAAGTTTTCCTTGCTAGATATTTTCCCCCAAGTAAGACCGCTCTTCTTCGAAACCTAATAACTAGATTTACCCAACACCAAGGAGAGTCGTTGTTCGAAGCCTGGGAGAGATATAAAGAACTATTAAGAGCATGCCCACATCATGGCTTAGAGAATTGGTTAATCATCCAAACCTTCTACAATGGACTTCATTATAACACTAAGATGACCATCGACGCTGCCGCTGGTGGCACACTGATGAACAAACCTTACCCTGAAGCTAGTGCCCTTATCGAGGATATGGCCCAAAACCATCAATCATGGGGAGTAGAACGAGCGACAGTGGAAAAGAAGGAAGCCCAAGGAGGAATACATGAGCTAAGCTCTATAGACATGATGCAAGCTAAAATGGACACGTTGGCCCTTAGAGTCGAACATATGTGTGCAACTCTGAATACTGTAGCCGCAGTTTCGCCGAATTGTGAGATATGTGGGACGCAAGGACACCAATCCGCCGAATGCAATCTGTTGAATGAGACCAACACTGAGCAAGTGAACTACACCCAAGGGAACCCATTTTCAAACACATATAACCCTGGATGGAGGAATCACCCAAACTTCTCCTTCAAAAATAATAACCCTATTCAAAATACCGCACCTCCGAGACAACAAGGTTACCAAGCCCCAAGAACAAATCAACCTATGCAACCTGTACCACCAAGTCCGAGCCTTGAGGAAATTGTAAAATTTTTTATCACCGCTCAAACACAACAAAACAAAGAGTTCATGAACCAAAAAGTCCATGTTAACGAACTGATTACCCAGTTAGGAACCAAGGTTGATCAAATCATTACTCATAATAAAATGCTTGAAACCTAGATCTCTCAGGTAGCTTTAAACCAAGCCCCTCAGACTACACCTGGAGGACAGTTCCCTGGACAACCTCAACAAAACCCGAAAGGGCAAGCAAATGCCATTACTCTACGAAGTGGAACCGCTTATAAGGAGCCTTTAAACCCTAGATTAAGTGAGCCTGAACCTTCTGAGAGGAATGAGGAGAAGGAACCAGAGGAGTCTGAAACCCCGGAAAGTCAAGAAAAAGGAGAAGAACCTAAAAATAAAACCTATGTACCACCACCGCCATACAAACCACCTATACCATACCCTCAAAGATTAAAGAAAACCCAAATCGATAATCAATATCAAAAATTCATTAAGGTTATAGAAAAACTTCACGTAGAAATCCCCTTTACAGAAGCCATCACCCAAATACCTTCTTATGCTAAGTTTCTCAAAGACATACTTACGAATAAACGTAGACTTGAAGATCCGAAACCCGTGGAATGTAACTCTATTTCCGAAAATAGGTTAGCAAAGAAAGATAAAGATCCCGGAAATTTTTCCTTTCCTTGTATTTTGGGGAATCATGTCATCGAAAAAGCTTTTCTAGACTTAGGAGCTAGTGTGAGCTTAATGCCTTTAGCAGTTTGTGAGAGATTAAACTTAGGAGAATTACAACCTACTAAGATGTCACTTCAATTAGCCGATAGATCTGTTAAATACCCTAGAGGCATACTTGAAGACGTCCCTGTTAAGATAGGTCAGCTGTTTATACCTACTGATTTTGTTGTCATGGACATTAAAGAAGATGACGACATACCAATCCTCCTAGGTAGACCGTTCTTATCGACTGCTGGAGCCGTAATAGACGTTAAAAAAGGGAAACTAACTTTTGAGGTGGGTTACGAGAAGATAAAATTTATACTGTCAAAATTTCTTATGGCACCTGTGATAGGAGATGCTTGTTATGCCTTAGATATCATCGAAGAATGCATTAGGGAATTAGAACAAGAAGAAGAAACTGAATCTATAAAATTGACATCAAACCTTATTTTGGAGGATGACAATTATAAAAGACCCTACATTGATGATAACCTTCACGAATGTTTATCTCTTACCCCAAATCCTATGCCTTGCCCTATGAAACCAACCGTAAAACTTAAGGAACTGCCTAAAAACCTGAGATATGAATTTCTCGACGAAGAAATGAACCGTCCAGTTATAGTCAGTGCTACCTTGAACCAAGAAGAAACCAACCAATTGTTAGATGTTTTACGTAGGTACCCCTCAGCCTTAGGATATAAGATCTCTAATCTAAAAGGAATAAGCCCATCCGTATGCATGCATCGGATTTTGCTTGAAGAAGATTCAAAACCCTCCAGAGAACAGCAACGAAGAATAAATCCTATAATGAGTACTGTAGTTAAGACTGAAGTTCTTAAGTTACTAGAGGCAAGTATAATATATCAGATCTCAGACAGTAAATGGGTGAGTCCTGTGCATGTAGTACCTAAAAAGGGAGGCATCACAGTCGTGCAAAACGAGAAGGACGAACCTGTAGCAAAAAGAACCGATGGAGGTTGGCGTATGTGCATAGATTATAGAAAATTAAATAAAGCAACTAGGAAGGACCATTTCTCATTACCATTCATAGACCAAATTTTGGAGCGCCTAGCCAGACACTCTTACTTTTGTTACCTAGATGGATATTCAGGATTCTTCCAAATACCTATTCACCCCGAAGATCAAGAAAAAACTACCTTTACATGCCCAGTTGGAACTTTTGCCTATAGAAGAATGCCTTTTGGACTCTGTAATGCTCCTGCCACTTTCCAGCGCTGCATGATGTCTATCTTTGCAGACTATTTAGATGGAATCATGGAAGTATTTATGGACGATTTCTCAGTTTGTGGATCAGATTTCAAAAATTGTCTTATCAACCTTGAGAAAATCCTGGAAAGATGTGTGGAGGTAAACCTTGTGCTAAATTGGGAAAAATGTCATTTCATGGTCACCGAAGGGATTGTTTTAGGACATATAGTTTCCGAAAAAGGTATAGAGGTAGATAAAGCTAAAATAGAAGTCATAGAGAATCTGAAACCGCCGAAGACTATCAGGGAGATAAGAAGTTTTCTTGGACATGCCGGATTTTACCGACGTTTCATCAAGGATTTCTCCAAAATAACAAAGCCCTTAACTGGTCTTTTAATGAAAGATGCTGAATTCATCTTCGATGAAAAATGTACTGAAGCATTTAATCTTCTGAAGCAAGCTCTGATTTCAGCACCTATAATGAAACCCCCTGATTGGTCAGAACCGTTTGAGATAATGTGTGACGCCAGTGATTATGCTGTTGGAGCCATTCTAGGTCAGAGAAAAGACAAAAAGTTACACGTAATTTATTATGCCAGTAGAACCCTAGACGCTGCACAACTCAACTACGCAACAACCGAAAAAGAGCTCCTAGCTGTAGTTTTCGCAATAGACAAATTTAGATCTTATTTAGTAGGAGCCAAGATTATAGTTTACACCGACCATGCTGCCATTCGTTACTTACTAAGTAAAAAGGATGTCAAACCTAGGTTACTTCGATGGATTCTATTATTGCAAGAGTTTGATTTGGATATTCGTGATAAGAAAGGCACTGATAATGTGGTAGCTGATCACCTATCTAGGCTAGAATACCTGAAACCTGACTCAGTACCCATAAATGACGATTTTGCCTATGATAGACTGATAGCCCAACTAGAAACTATTGAAGATGATAACTCAGACCTACATGAGCATTCTCATAAATCCTTAGCTATAAGTAATGTACCTTGGTATGCAGACTTTGTTAATTACCTAGCCGCTAACATCATACCCCCTGATCTAAACTACCACCGGAAGAAGAAGTTCTACAGTGATGTGAGAAACTTCTATTGGGATGAACCGTTTCTTTTCAAGAGAGGTAAAGATGGCATTTTCCGCCGTTGTGTTCCAGAAGAAGAGGTAAATAATATAATTGAGCATTGTCACTCTGCACCCTATGGTGGACATGCAAGCACATCCAAGACCTACGCCAAGATTCTTCAAGCTGGCCTATTCTGGCCTACTATGTGGCGTGATGTCCATGCTTTCATTGTCAAGTGTGACAGATGCCAACGCACAGGAAATATTTCAAGACGTAATGAAATGCCGTTAAGAAATATCCAAGAAGTAGAACTCTTCGACGTATGGGGTATAGACTTTATGGGACCGTTCCCACCTTCTTTTGGAAATCAGTACATCTTAGTAGCTGTTGACTACGTGTCTAAATGGATTGAATCCATCTCCGCACCCACGAACGACACCAGAGTAGTCATCAAATTATTCAAAAATTATATATTTCCCAGGTTTGGAACACCCCGTTTAGTCATAAGTGATGGAGGATCACACTTCATATCGAGAATATTCGATGAACTTTTAAGCAAGTATGGAGTTAAGCATAGAGTAGCAACACCATACCATCCACAGACCAATGGATAAGTGGAAGTATCTAATAGGGAGATCAAACAAATTCTTGAGAAGACTGTCTCTATATCTAGAAAAGATTGGTCGCAGAAACTTCAAGAAGCATTATGGGCCTATAGGACCGCTTTCAAAACCCCTATAGGAACAACCCCTTATCAACTGGTCTATGGAAAATCATGTCACTTACCTTTTGAGTTGGAGCATAAGGCCTGTTGGGCCATCAAAACTTTGAATTTGGATTACTTGACTGCTGGTGAGAAACGTATCCTTGACATCCACAAATTAGAAGAGCTCAGACAATCCGCCTACGAAAATGCCATCATATACAAAGAAAGAACAAAAGCTTGGCATGACAAAAGAATCATAAGAAGAGACTTCAAAATAGGCGATCCTGTTCTCTTGTTTGATTCTAGGTTACGACTTTTTCCAGGGAAGCTTCGTTCGAGATGGACTGGCCCTTTCGAAGTATCTAAGATCCTAAGATCCGGTGCTATTGAAATCAAGAACCAAACATGTAAACCGTTCATCGTCAATGGACAGAGGTTGAAGCCCTACGAAGGAGGTGACATCCCAACAACATACACCTGCCATACTCTGAGTGATCCACCATATCCTTCCAATGATGTATAAAAATCGGTCGTCGAGCTAATGACGTTAAACAAGCGCTGCATGGGAGGCAACCCATGGTTTTTTTATTTACTTACTTTTTATTTATTTATTTTTACTTTATTTTAATTTGTTTATTTTTATGTCAAGACTAACGATTGAATGTTTTATGTGCTTTCAGGACTTGTTTGCTAACCCTGTACAGAATGCAGAACCCCGATGACATGCACGTGGCCTTTAGAGATGACGCAGAGAGAGAGCGTTACTATGTCCATATGAGACGCCCTATGGCTCCTACCAGGTACCCTGACCATGACTGCATGGATGCCTTGGGGATAGAGCCAAGCGTCAGATTCTTATGCCATCAACTCCAGTGGGACCAGTTTGACGACAGGAACAACACTTATAGGAACTTGACTCTTGAGTTCCTCAACTCGTTTTATCATGACCCTTGGGCTGGACCCGATGGATATGCTGTTTTCAGGTTGTTCGGGATTGACTACTCCTTCTCTCACAAAGAGTTTGGTGATTTACTAGGTTTTCAGACTACTCCTGATGCTATTCTAGAGACACCGATGGGGTATTTTATGAGCAGAGAAGTGGAAAAGTTTTATTCTAACATCTCAGGTGGAGGGAGCCAAGATCCTTCCACTCAGTTCTCTCAGGTAATCCACAACCCTACGTTAAGGTACTTCCAGATGATTCTAGCGCATTCCTTCCTAGGTTTGCCAGATACAGAGACCCTACTAAGTGAAGAGGAGATTTTCCTACTGTTTTGTGCAACTCAGTCTCGCCCTGTTGCTTGTGGCAACTTTCTGTTGAAGGGCCTTGCTAGTGTTGCCAGATCATCTGTAGGCATCATACATGTCGGTGGGATTGTTACACAGTTAGCTACTGCATTGGGTTTTTCTCGCAAATTATTGCACCTCAGGACCTTCTGCTGCTACATCACCCTGGATGTTGATTTTTGTCTTGACAGAGGACTGTTGAGGAGGGCTTCTTTTGAGCCTAACATGTTTAGATTACTGATCGACGGCGAAGTGATACATTACTTTACATTACCAGATCCGCTGATGACCAGTGTCCATGATCCTGCAAATTGGAGTTATGCTCTAGAGGGTTATGGAGAGACTGTCGAAGAGCCGAAATCACCTCCCGCCGCTGAGTACACTCCTACACCTCTTACTCCCTGAATCACTGTTATGTCTAACAATATGTCTCTGCAGCCGCCTGATCTACAAACTCAGATTTATGAGCTCCATAAGGAGACTGCCCAGCTCAAGCAGGAAGTAGCGGACTTGGAATTACAGATTCAGGTTTCTGATCTCACTCATGCCTCAGAGGCCGATGCTCTATATCAGGAGATTGAAGAGCTTCGGAGGGAGATAGCTGAGATTCGTGGATCAAACTAGGAGGAAAAGCCTACCACATGATTCGTTCTACACTGACGATATTAACCTAGTATTTAATTTCTTTTTTTCATGCTTTATTTTATTTATCGCATCTCCAGACATATCTTACATTATTGCATCTATTATATTTTTTTTTCATGTACTTTGAATTCATCTTATATATACATATTATGCACTAATGTCGATTTTTCTCTTTTCTTTTTGATTTTTAATTATTTTATTTTTGTCGTGCAAAGAAAAAAAAAATATATAAGACAAAAATATTTTCATTTTTGTCTTCATAAAAAAATATGCAAGCCTCATGCCTTGGAAAAGAGAAGAAAACGCTATCCAGACCCCCCGAAGACCGAAGGTGCAAAGAGGGCCCAAAGGAGGATTTAAAAAAATCCAAGGCCCAGGATTTAGCCTTGTGGCGGGCGCCACAGGCCCATGGCGGGCGCCATGGCGTTCTCCCCTATTTCGGGGCTGAATTTCCATTTTCACCATTTTCATACCTTCCTTCTCCAAAAACCCATTTTTGCAACTTTCAAAAACCTCCTTGAACCACATTAAAGCTCCCCCATTTCCAAAATACCCACCATCCATAAAACCTATCCAAAATCCATTTTCATTTTCATCCACCACAAACCAAAAAAATCAAAACTTTATCATTTCTCTCATAAACCATTTTCTACCATTTTTCACTACCTAAGGAGCAATCAACAATGGAGTTCAATGGATTTCTTCTTCGTGATGGAAGACCGGGTGATAGGCAAAGGAAAATTATTCAGAGGCTTCAGAGTCGAGAAATTCTCTCGACTAGGTACGTCGATGATAATTGTCTGTATGCTTTGGGTATTTATCATAGTTTTTTTAATTTATTAGATTTTTTTGGCTTGCATAATATTTTCGTTAATCAGGAACCTACCTATGAGAGGCTGACAGTTGAGTTTTTAAGTTCATTGATATACACTGTTAGTCCTAACACTGCTAGCACAGTCGGTACTGTTAATTTTAGACTGTTTGGAATTGAATATGCATTCAGTACCAACGAGCTAGCAGGCTTGTTAGGAATCCCTCATAGGAAAGGTGCGATTTGTGAGGCACCTTTGGATGCGGAATGGTCGGCCGAGGTATTTTCCTTTTGGCAAAGGCTTTCAAGTACTTCAATAAATTATTTTGAAGGAATACTTGCGTCGACCATTCATAACCCGGCCATAAGAGTTTTCAGATATCTTTTGGCATGTACTATTTTTGGCCGGGAGAGTCCAAACAAGGTAAATGCTAGAGAACTCCTATTTTTGCAAGGATGCCTCATTAGTACCCATATTAATCTGGTCCCGTTTATGCTTGCACACATGGCTTTACTTACTAATAAAACAGGACCGATTGTTTTTGGAGGGCTTGTTACGTCTATTGCTCGGGCTCTTGGCCTGAACGATGAGATAGCTACACTTGAACCACTACCTCCTCGCATAATTAATTTAAAATTTCTGAAAGACATGAAATTGTGCCGAACGAGGAGAGAAGGTGGTTATGAGTTGATGGTTCATGGGGTAGCTATCCTATCTGTTGCTTTACCCTGCAGTAGACGTACTGATGTACGTAATGAAAGGAACTGGACCTATGATCTGAATGCTCCACCTGTTTTGGGTCCATTTCCTCCTAATATTCCTGATGGGGAGGCACATGACACTGATGAAGAGTATGATCGGAGAGAGCAGTCTCCCATACCTCACATGTCCCCCCATCGTCCTTCACAGTCACACACCGCACCATCTTCCTCTAACCCTGTTGCAGGTGCTGCTCCTGGATTCTATGTCACTGAGGAGATGTGGCGTGATATGACAGCTAGAGAGGAAAGGCGAGACGGCCTTCTCTCTACTATTTCACAACAACTGACGGACAACATGAGCTTCATGCAATAATCGCAATTGGTTTCGGATCGTGCTTACAGCAACGTTTGCCGTACCTTGAACAATATCTCATTAGAGCAGAACCGTCAGAGAGAGTTCAACCGCCGGCACTACCAGCTTGTGGAGGCCACTCAAGGTTCCATCTTAGGTAACCTTCGAGAGGTCCGGGGTGCTCAGGCTGCCTTATCAGCACAACTCGACCGGAGGGACCAGCATCGCAGTAGATCCCGTCGTTCCAGACCATCACAGCAGGACGGCGAAGGCACCAGTGCTCCTCCTCAGTAGTCTTTTTCAGGTTACCCTCCTTATCTTATTTTGAAACATTGGGGACAATGTTCGATTTAAGTGTGGGAGGTGATTTTATTGCTTTCTGTCATTTCCCTTTTTAGTTAATTATTTCCTTTCAGTTATTTCCCTTTTCAGTAAGTTATTTAGTTTAATTTTCTTAGATAATGCATGAGTCTGACGAGTCACCAGTATAGTATATTTTTAGTACATCTTCATTTTTCCCATTTCCTTAGCCTTACCAGAAAATTTTTAAAAAGAAAACAATGTTGTTTCACATGTTTTTTGGGCTTTGAGACATGTTTAGATTAGGATGTGGTGACTTAGGTCAACTTTTTGAAACATCAGCACCATAGACCTCTTGAATGTAGGAATCACTCCTAAACCCCACCACCATGGCCTTTATTATCATTCAAAAAAATTGTCCTAAGTAGTTTATCCTAGCAGTCAGCTCCGGCCTAAGCGTGCTCTATGTAGGGGGCCGATGAACATAAGTGAATGATCCAGTGCTAATAAAAAATAAAAAATAAAAAAAGGCAAACTCTGGGATAGGTGACCCTCACAAAGTCATTTAAACCGAAAAAAGAGAAGAAATTTTTTTTTCCACAAAAAGAAAAAAATTGCAAGTCACCTGTTGTTAGTTGGTTCAGAGGTATCTGGCACTGAACTTGGTAGGGCGGATTACGATCCGATCCCCCGCAGCTACAATTAGGTCAAATAAAACAGGTTTACACATGCTTATGTGCCAGAAACCTTATGTTATGGATCAGAATCACTAACCGGTCACTCTACTATGAAGCATGTACGGATAACGGGCTTAATGTGATTGCGCCTGAACGAAAAGGACACAAAAAGATGAGAAGATAGCCCTAGGTATTGTGGGATGACATGGAGTGGTTAATATAGGATTGAAGTTTATGTTTGTATTACTATGGCACCATTGGTTCACTTAGTTAGTACCTGTCACTGCATCCTGACTTGAACTTAGAAGCCCTTTAGCCCAAAGACACGTGTTGACACCATATTTTCTTGAGCTTTAATGTTTGCTTGAGGATAAGCAAAGGTCTAAGTGTGGGAGAATTTGATCACACTAAATTTCACCGTATTTCTGACTCCGATTTCGCATGCATTCTTAGCTTTTATTGTTATTTTGTTATGTTATTACTTTGTTTTCCTTTGTTTTCAGGGTTTTTATGTAATCAGGGCTTGAATCGAGAAAAGGAGCGAAAAAGGAGTGGAAACGGACGAAAACCTAGAAATTCAGCGTTTTACACTTACGGCACCCACCGTGGGGGGCGCCATGGGGTTAGCCATGACGTGGCCACGTCTCAAGACCACTCCACAACTTCCAAGACCCACGATCCCCGCTCTTCCATTCCCTGTTAGCACCATGGCGGGCGCCATAGGCCTGTGGCGGGCGCCACAAGGCAAAAAGCAGTTCCCTCCTCTATTTAGTGGAGGGGGCATCCTGGTCTTTTCCTGCATTTAGTTTTCCTATAAATAGGACCTTATATTTTTGTTTTTCTTCATCCAAACTTAGATTTCTCTAGGCATATATCAGTTTTAAAGCAGTTATCATTCCACATCGGGGTGTTTCTGCAATCGAGTGATCGAGTTGTAATCTGTCTGTGTGATCGAGTTTTGGAGCACTCTGGGAGGAAGTTAATCCTGCCACCATTTTAATTCCAGTTCGTATTTTACTTTTCTGCATTGCTTTACTTTTATTTATTTCTCGCACTGCTTTACTTTCTTTATTATCCGCACTCGCACTTTATTTTATTTATTTCCCGCACTCGCTTTACTTTCGTTTATTATCCGCACTCGCACTAAATTCATTTATTTTCCGCACTCACACTAAATTCCTTTACTTTCCGCACTCGCACTAAATTACTTTTATGAAAAATTATAAAAAGAACTTTTACTTTATCATGTCTAACTAAATCTATAAAGGTTAGAATGTAAGGATCGTAATTAAACTAGTAATCCGTACAATTGTTCGTGGAAACACTTAAGGGCTATTTTATCTTTCAATTCAAGTAATTGTTTTTAACTATTTCAAAAACAGCCAAAAGCACTTTGTCTAGTTCATTAGGAGTTTTTGGATTAAAAAGAAAAGAGATTTTAAAACGATTTTCGGACGCGTTAGGAAGTTTAGAGTCTGTTTGTAAGAACCTCTTTTTGCTAAGAAATCCAGGTTAAAATACTTTTCAACTTAGTTAAGATACTATATTTCTTAAAAATAGGTTTACTACTCTAACGCAGTACACACCTTTTTATCCGTGACAATAGGAGGGGTTGATTAGAGAGTACAACTCGGTTCTGAATACGCGAAAGCGACAGTTCCTGTTAAATTAGTTCTTTTCAAAGGAGAAAACATTGCCCATAAGTAGTTCCATTAACAAGTACTGGATCATCTATTGATTACGTGAATTACATTCGAGCCTGTCTTTTATTTATTGTTTAAAATTATTATTTTATTTACCATTGCACCCTTCTTAAAACCCCTATATTTAGTTGCCTTAGATACACACCATAACAACAGGTACGATAGATTGACACTTGGTCTCTGTGGATTCGACAATCTTTTATATTACTCTGACGTGTTCGTACACTTGCGAAAAACACGCATCAAGTAGCCCGGTGGCAGATGATACTAACAGAGTATGATATACATTACACTTCGCAAAAGGCAATCAAAGGAAGTGTGTTATCAGAATAGTTGGCTCAGCAGCCGATCGATGATTATCAACCCATGAGGTTCGAGTTTCCGGATGAGGACATCATGTTCCTCAAGTCGAAAGACTACGAAGAACCACTTCCGGAGGAGGGGCCAGACCCTGAATCCAAATGGAAGTTGATGTTTGACGGAGCTGTGAACATGAATGGAAGTGGAGTAGGTGCTGTTATCATCTCGCCAGAAGGGGTCCTCAAACCTTTAGCAGCTCAGTTGACTTTCGAATGCACTAACAATGAGGCAGAGTATGAAGCTTGTATCATGGGGATTGAAGAGGCAATCGACTTGCGAGTCAAAAACCTCGAGATCTTCGGGGATTTTGCTTTGGTGGTGAATCAAGTCAATGGCAAATGTCTGGTTCATCAACCTCATTTGATTCCTTACAGAGATTATGTCAGGAGGTTGTTAACTTTCTTCACCAAAGTCAAGATGAATTATATTCCTCGAGACGAAAACCAATTCGCCGATGCTCTAGCAACTTTGCCGTCCATGATTAAAGTTTTTCAAGAGCATTTTGTGCCTCAAATTATGGTCTCCCATCTTGAAAAACCGGCTTATGTCTTTGCAGTTAACAATGATGAAGATAACAAGCCTTGGTATCATGATATCAAGCAATTCCTGAAGGCTCAAGAATACCCGGCTGAGGCATCCAGTAAGGACAAGAAGAACCTTAGAAGACTGGCAGTAGGTTTCTTCTTGAATTAGGATGGTGTGCTGTACAAGCGAAACTTCAACATGGTTCTGCTCAGATGCGTGGATAGACACAAATCAGACTTGTTGATGCAGGAGGTCCATGAAGGCTCCTTTGGTACCCATGCTGGAGGACATGCTATGGCCAAGAAATTATTGAGATCGGGATATTATTGGATCACCATGGAATCCGATTGCTGTAAATACTCCCGTAAGTGTCACAAGTGTCAAATTTATGCCGATAAGGTCCATGTGCCTCCGAATCCGTTGAGTGTCATGTCTTCACCATGGCCGTTCGCTATGTGGGGCATTGATATGATTGGCATGATCGAGCCGGCAGCTTATAATGGTCATCGCTTCATCCTGGTTGCTATAGATTATTTCACGAAGTGGGTTGAAGTGGCATCTTACACCAATGTCACTAAACAAGTGGTAGCCCGATTTATTAAAAGAGACATCATTTGCCGGTACGGAATTCCTGAAAGGATCATTACTGATAATGGTTCTAATCTCAACAACAAGATGATAGCTGACTTGTGTCGAGATTTCAAAATAGAGCATCACAACTCTTCTCTATATCGCCCGAAGATGAATGGCGCCGTCGAGGCGGCCAATAAGAACATCAAGAAGATTGTGCAGAAGATGGTTGTGACATATAAAGACTGGCATGAGATGCTACCATTTGCGTTGCATGGGTACAAAACGTCAGTACGTACTTCAACAGGGGCAACCCCGTTCTCACTGGTGTATGGTATGGAGGAAGTCCTACCAATTAAAGTGGAAATCCCCTCGTTGAGGTTGATGATGGACATTAAGCTAGACGAAGCTGAGTGGCTCCGATCCAGATATAATCAATTGAGCCTCATTAAAGAGAAACGTCTAGCAGCTATATGCCATGGACAGTTGTATCAACGGCGGATGAAGCAGGCTTTTGACAAGAAGGTGCGACCACAGAGGTACATGCCAGATGACTTAGTGCTGAAAAGGATTCTTCCTCCTCTTAATGATCACAGGGGCAAGTGGACACCCAATATGAAGGACCGTTCGTGGTTAAAAAGGTTTTCTCAGGTGGAGCCTTGATGCTGACAACCATGGACAGAGAAGACTTCCAGTCCCCCGTTAACGTAGACACAGTAAGAAAATACTTCGTGTAAAAGGACCCGCTGGATAAAAACAGAATAAAGATCCAGGCAAAAATGGGCATCCAGGTGAGCCAAAAACAGAATAAAAGGCTCGAGCAAAAGTTAGGGAAATCTTGAAAAAATGTACACCCGCTGAGTTGAAAAGCCACATCGGACAACTCAGGCAAAAAAGGGTATCCCGGTGGATTGAAAACCTGAAAAGGCGGTCCACGCAAAAGAGGGATTAACACGAACGACTGCGATCTGCGAGATCCGTAACCTATCTACAGTTGAGGTTATCCTATGGGTTGAAGATCAGTTCAATTACTTTTTCTCAAGAGGCAGAACTAGCGGAGCGTCTTGAAGATATACGAGTCATAACCGGGTTGAAACTTGATGAGATCCATTTCTCACATTGCCAATAGGATAATTTGTTTTCCTTTTTTGTTGTTTCCTCTTTCCAGGGAACTGCTTCCTTTGTATTGCCTATTCATGGCCATTTTTTTCGAATCAATAAAATTCAACTTCAGTCAATTTGCGACTATTTGCTTCTTATTTTTGTCTAACATTGATTGATTGCGAAAACGTCCAGCAAGTTGTGATTTACATTCTACTGTGAACATTTGAATGCTTTCTAACTCATGCAGGAGGACAAAAACATTTAATACAACTCTGAAAGGGTGTCGAGATACCCAGATAATGATTCATACTACGAGCCTAGGGCAGGCAGGTCCCAAACTAACTCTCCATGTTGCAGGTACTATCGATTGTGTTCATGCAGGTACAGGTACTGGTGTTGCTAACAGAGCTAACAACAAATTCCCAGGAGGAGCATTTCTTTATGGTTGAACAGGATCAGGTGTCTCCCAGGGTGTCTCCAGTCATCCCAGGTAAAGTGGAAGTTGAAATTTCTCCCAACAAGGTAGCAGAAGGTGGGTGTCATCCCCAAGAAGAAGTTTCCCTTCAGACAGGGGAAATTCTCAGCAGTATAAGGAGTGTCTTTCCTCCCCAGCAATTGCTTCCTCAGCAGTATCATGCCTTTGGTTCCCAGACAAGTCAGGAGGTCCTCACTTCCCCACCAGAGTTCACGAAGGGTCCATCTCCAGCAGGGTCTTGGCGCTCCAATCTCAAAGTCCAATTTATTTTTGGCAATGGCGGCTGTTCAGAGCCGATATATCATTGACAACTTTCCCCGCAGAGTTGTTTCTTCCTCACCAGGATGGACCAGGTCAATGCAGTGATCATCAGTTCTCCCCAGTCAAGCCATCTGGGATACTTGCAGTCTCCTTGTCAGGAGATCTCTTTGCATTTGCATATGCATAATCATCATCACATTTGCATCCTCCAAAGTGTAGCACTTCCATCCTCATGGAGCATTACGCCATAAATCCAACATGTGCATGTCAGCATGGGCCAGTTTTTAGGTGTTACAATCAACCTATAACATCATTTTCAACCTGAAGTATTCCCCGCAGAAGATACTTATGCCATTTTCCAGATATCTTGATCCTTCCAAGTCAATGTTTTTTCCTTCCGTGGCTTGGTCCTGCCCAGCAGTCGCGTGTGTTTTCTTTATGGCTTGGTCCTGCCTAGCAGTCATATTGATTTGAGCTCCATTTCGCTAATGGTCTCGTTAAAGTCCCGTTTCTCTAACAAGCATCCTCCGTGGCTTGGTCCTGCCAAGCAGTCGCGTGTGTTTTCTTTATGGCTTGGTCCTGCCCAGCAGTCATATTAATTTGAGCTCCATTCCGCTAATGGTCTCGTTAAAGTCCTATTTCGCCAACAGGCATCCTCCGTGGCTTGGTCCTGCCCAGCAGTTGCGTGTGTTTTCTTTATGGCTTGGTCCTGCCCAGCAGTCATATTGATTTGAGCTCCATTCCGCTAATGGTCTCTTTAAAGTCCTGTTTTGCCAACAGGCATCCTCCGTGGCTTGGTCCTGCCCAGCAGTCGCGTGTGTTTTCTTTATGGCTTGGTCCTGCCCAACAGTCATATTGATTTGAGCTCCATTCCGCTAATGGTCTCATTAAAGTCCTGTTTCGCCAACAGGCATCCTCCGTGGCTTGGTCCTGCCCAATAGTCGCGTGTGTTTTCTTTATGGCTTGGTCCTACCCAGCAGTCATATTGATTTGAGCTCCATTCCGCTAATGGTCTCGTTAAGGTTCTGTTTCCAACAGGCATCCTCCGTGGCTTGGTCCTGCCCAGCAGTCGCGTGTGTTTTCTTTATGGCTTGGTCCTGCCCAACAGCCATATTGATTTGAGCTCCATTCTGCTAATGGTGTCGTTAAAGTCCTGTTTCGCCAACAGGCATCCTCTATGGCTTAGTCCTGCCCAGCAGTCGCGTGCGTTTTCTTTATGGCTTGGTCCTGCCCAGCAGTCATATTGATTTGAGCTCCATTCCGCTAATGGTCTCGTTAAAGTCCTATTTCGCCAACAAGCATCCTCCGTGGCTTGGTCCTGCCCAGCAGTCGCGTGTGTTTTCTTTATGGCTTGGTCCTGTCCAGCAGTCATATTGATTTGAGCTCCATTCCGCTAATGGTCTCGTTAATGTCCTATTTCGCCAACAGGCATCCTCCGTGGCTTGGTCCTGCCCAGCAGTCGCGTGTGTTTTCTTTATGGCTTCGTCCTGCCCAGCAGTCATATTGATTTGAGCTCCATTCCGCTAATGGTCTCGTTAAAGTCCCGTTTCGCCAACAGGCATCCTCCGTGGCTTGGTCCTGCCCAGCAGTCACGTGTGTTTTCTTTATGGCTTGGTCTTGCCCAGCAGTCATATTGATTTGAGCTCCATTCCGCTAATGGTCTCGTTAAAGTCCTGTTTCGCCAACAGGCATCCTCCGTGGCTTGGTCCTGCCCTGCAGTTGCGTGTGTTTTCTTTATGGCTTGGTCATGCCCAGCAGTCATATTGATTTGAGCTCCATTCATCTAATGGTCTCGTTAAAGTCCTATTTCACCAACAGGCATCCTCCGTGGCTTGGTCCTGCCCAGCAGTCGTGTGTGTTTTCTTTATGGCTTGGTCCTGCCAAGCATTCATATTGATTTGAGCTCCATTCCGCTAATGGTCTCGTTAAAGTCCTGTTTCGCCAACAGGCATCCTCCGTGGCTTGGTCCTGCCCAGCAGTCATGTGTGTTTTCTTTATGGCTTGGTCCTGCCCAGCAGTCATATTGATTTGAGCTCCATTCCGCTAATGGTCTCCTTAAAGTCCTGTTTCGCCAACAAGTATCCTCCGTGGCTTGGTCCTGCCCAGCAGTCGCGTGTGTTTTATTTATGGCTTGGTCCTGCCCAACATTCATATTGATTGAGTTTTATTCCGCTAATGGTCTCGTTAAAGTCCTGTTTCGCTAACAGGCATCCTCCGTGGCTTGGTCCTGCCCAGCAGTCGCGTGTTTTTCTTTGTGGCTTGGTCCTGCCCAGCAGTCACATCGATGAGTTTCTGTTTTGCTAATAGTCTCGTTAAGTCCTATTTCGCCAACATGCACCCTCATTGTGGTTTGTGTCGATCAACAGTCACAGTGCAAGTTATGGCATTAATTCCATTCCACCTGGTTCTATCTCCGCTACCTATTCAGAGGTCAAAAAAATATAAATAAATAAATGGGCAGATGGCATTTATGTTATCCTGAGTTCAAATTCCCAGGTTTTATTCGAGTATTCAATCACTCCATACCTTGAATGTATAAACGTTGTTGCAATTATCCTTTCAGGCTTGCAGATGATTGGATAGGGGCAGCTGTAATACCTCGAAATTTTCCCTCATTCCTTTTTTACCTTAACTGGTTTATCGCTTCGCATTCATCCTCATTTCTCATTAGGTCATAACATTCAATCATGGAGTTTCTTTGGCTCCCCAGGATTGGGATCTTGTGACTTGATTCTCCTTGCTCAGAGGTGATACATCTAGATATGGTGCACTCAAGACTGATAGAAGGGTTGAAATCTCATCATGGTGAACAGTTTCTCACAGAGGGCCATCCAGTGTTAAAGTTTGTTTAATTGGAAAGTCCAGATGTTGATTTAGGGTTTCTTCTTTGTACTGAAGTTTATTAAGCTGATCCTTAAAGTCTGGACGTTTCAATCACAAAAAGCATCATATGGATTTCAGAGGTTGTTTAATTCGGGATATACCTGAGGTACTGTTATAGAGCATGGAAAGGAATATTTGGAATCCATTCATATGAAGTAGGGTTTCGTTGGCTGTTAGAGTGAGCAGTTCATCATTCTTCGTCATTTGCACTGGTGGGATTCTATTTCAAGCGGAGGTTCGGTTACAGTTCAAAGATATATGTGTGATGACCTCCATGCCATTAATCGATTTAATTGGATTTATTATTAATTGAAGTTCACTTCTTTTAATATTAAATTTAGTTATTATCTTTTTGGGCCTCAATTACAAGATTAACACTTGGCCCATATCTTCATAAGTATCACCAAGGCCCATTAACAAAATTCTGAATAGAATTATTCTAAGCCCATTTATTTTTTGTTAATGTGTTAAACAAGTTTCCTTTGTCTAATATCCACAATTTATTTTGTTAATGTGTTAAACAAACTTCATATCCAATTCATTCTTCATACAACCATAACCATTTTTTTGGTTTTAATCCTTATCCGATACAAATTTCATTCCAAACTCATGAAACATATTTTAATTTAATTCAAGGTCTTTATCCAACAAAAATATCACACAAGTTCCTTTTTTTATTCACAAAGGACCCACACTAGGAAAAACTAACAGAATAAACAGAAAAACTAAATAAAAATTCAGTTACAAATTCAGTTACAAAAATGGAGAATACAGTTAGAAATGAAAAAGAAGAAAAACAAAGGATAACATAGAGAGGAATCTCAGTCCTCCTTCATCAATCTCATCTGCAGAAAATCAACTCTCATACCTTCATCAACTTTTCTTCCAACCTTCAATATAACAAAACTTCCCCAAAATCCGTGGAAGGAGGATCTAATGATCATCTTTCAACTCTCCACCACCTCCATTCTTCTCAAGTCATCAATGATCACCATAATCTATTCCAAAAGCTCCCTTCAACTCTCACAAAACTCCTCCAACTTCTTCATCCAACTTCAAGAATCAATCACTCTCTTTAACCTCTTCGTCAATTCTTCAATCTCATTCATGAATCCCAACCTTCATCCTTTTCTATTCACTGTTCAACCCTCTGCATCAACATACAACAGAAAGAGAAAGATCGGGGAGGATAATTTATTAGAAATTCAGAACCGGAGAAAACAATTACAAAGCAAGGACAGTTGCGAAACTCTCTAAAAAATCTATCTATCAAGAACCTCTTTTCAACTTCAATCGGAAAGAATCAACACCTGCATCAATCTCTACAATCTCCAATTATCTTTTTAAATCATATGAAAACCTCACTTCTGCATCCTTCACTCAAACCTGCTATCGTCTTCATTAAACTCTCTAATCCCAATATTCTTCAATCATTATCGTCCCACAACAATATCCAACTAATTCTGCAGCTCTTCATCACTCTCTCTGTCATCTGGATTCTCTATCGAAGACCTCTGCAACCGCTCTTCAATCTTCCTCCACTTCGAATCGAACTCAACCTCTCTACATGATAATCCTCACCAACCAGCAATCAAAGAAAAAACATGACAAAAACTAAAATAGGTATCAATTCATAACAAACTAACCGAATCAACTAACAATTTCCCTAACAGAATTTCACTAAAAAATCAGTAGAAAAATGCATAACAGAATTCAGATTTCTAACCATTCTTGTTTACCTCTAACTAACTTCCAGCAATAAAACAAAAATCAAAATCATTACCAAAAGAAACCATAACAACCATAACAGAAATTGATAACTGAATTTACCTGAGGGAAGGTTCCAGAAACTGAATTCATCTCTATAAATCAGAACACTCTCACTCCATTTGATTTCTTCACCACTCTTCACCATTTTCTTCTTGGATCCTTCTTCTTCACATTTTCTCTTCCATTTTTCAGAACCCTTCATTCATCTCTCTCGGCCTCTCCCCATTCTTCACCATTCTTCTTCATATTCTTCTCCTACACCTTCTTCAATCCAATCCATTTCTTCACTTCAACCATTCATCTTTAACCTCTATCACCTTACTTCAACCTCCAGGTGATGACATTCCATCACTGTTCTTCGTAACCGAAACCACAGCCGTGCCATCATAACCACATTTTTCATCATCAGCAACGACCTAAAACCGGATTACTCGTTAATGCATCATCAATAGTAACCCGAGCAGAAGAAAAACAGAATCGAGTATAGATCGGGGAACGTGATACCTACCTGAAATCGTGGATTTCGATTCGTCTTCGAAGCAATAGCTCCTATTCCATGACTGAGCTCGTCATCAACAAAGACATCTTCGTCGCGCCATCATTCATCAAGCGGAAACGGAACTAACCTTGCGGCGGCATCGAAACGACGGATACGTATTTTCCAACACGCAACTTCGATTCAAGGTACGAATTCATGTCAGTGGTGAAATTGTTCTTGAGTTAGGTTCGAAGAAGCTTCGGTGTATTAGTTTTGTTTCGGATTAGATGAGATTGAGTTTTGGTTTTGGTTAGATTTGAGGATTAGATTCAATATGAAGAAGATGATGATAGTGTTAGGTTGTGAAGAAGTTGATGATAGGGTTAAGGCGAAGAAGATGACGATGTGTGGAGGGTTGTGGTATGATTGGAAGAGAGTGAGGAAGAAGAAGGCGAGATAGGGTCCTGCGGCGGTGCGAAGAAGAAGAGGAGATTAGGGTTTCATATTTTTGTTCTTCAGCCCTTTTGTCTCTTGGTTTTTGTTTTATTTGTTAATCATAAAGAAAATAATAAAGTTAATTAATAGAGAAATTAAAGGATTATCATGAGAATTTGAGAAGAATATTATGTGATTAATAGCAATTAAGAATCATGTTAATTCGCATTAAAGAATTAACCCACCGTTTCAAATATTCAATGGATAAGGTTTGGTTGATCTTTTGATTCCCCTGCCACACCGGTGGTGACACTTGTCACTGTCCGATAGGCTATTCCTACGGCCAATCCAGTGCGTGTAGTACACCATAAGGTTCCATGTGCATGCGTTTGTGAATGTCTTGATCTGAATATCTAAGGAAGGACCCAATCGTACGATCCAGATTTAGTCAACAAAATTGACCGAGGGTTCACCATATGCTCCACCAAATTCCTGCGCATGGGCCTTCTTCTTTTTGCTTTCTACACCCCTTCTTAAAGCCCATTAAAGAAAAACAGCTTAAAAAAAATACTTTATGAACCCCCCATTTCATTTCTTTTAGAATTTTAATTTTAGTTTACTATAGTTTAGAAATAATCCATTTAAAAATAGAAAAATTCACAATAAAATTTCACAAAAATTAGGTAGGTTTTTAATTCATTTTAAATTTTTTTGGCATTTTTACTTTCTGAATTTTAATTGTTTTCGATTTAATTCTGATTTTTCTTTTAATTAGCTTTTATTGAATTTCTTTCAACTGTACATGATTTTGTTCATTTTATTTTTTAACATTCCAGTAGGATTTTTTATCCATTCTTTTTGCCATAGTTAGAGGACTCATAATAGGACCTAGAATAATTTTGGTAGATTTTTTAGCTCATTTTATCCCCTGTTTTAGTAGCTTAATCCTTAGAAAATCATAGTTAATCCTTAGGTAGAATTAAGTGATTTTTAGACATAGTTAACTTCTGTTTTTTTAGGATATTTTTTAGCACAATATTATAGGTAGTTTTAGGACCCTATAGAATTAATTTCATAATTTTTCCAGGACATTTTCTATTTTTAGTGCATTAATCTTTAGGCCTATATACATGTAAAATTCAATTAGTTTAGGCTAGAATATTAGGATTTCATTAAGAGCTAGTTTAGTTAGATTTAATCTTAGGAGTTTAAAATGGCTTAGCTTAGTTTAATTTCTGATTTTTAGAATGACAATATTAGATAATGCCTTTAGTTTTAGGACTTAGGCTTAGAATTTATAATAAATGAACTTAGATTAAGTTTAGGCTTGTTTTTGGTTTCATACCTTAAATGAATTTGTTTAGAATTTTATTCCTTATTCAACTTTATTGCATTGCTTTATTACTTGAATTTTTTCACTTGTATAGGTTTCCCTTTTGCTTCAGAATCAACTTATCTTCCTTAGGAAGTAAGTTGAATTCTAGTAGTTTCTAGTTCCTTCCTTCATTAGGTTTAGAATACCTCATTAACCATAGGACCACACTTGTAAATAAATAAACAAAATTAAGATTGAGTCTTAGTCCCTTAGATTTTGTCCTTTTGCAACTTGAGTCCTTCTTTCTCATCTCATAAAGAAAAACAATAAAACACTTAATAAAAATCGAAATTTCTTGTACGGCACGAGACTTTGTTGCGGAGTGTTTATACGCGTCCTGTTTCGCGGCAAGGTGTAAATACTTCCCGCGATGGATAGGTCTTAGTATGAGAATGTTCACAAAAAAATTCAAAACACTTCTCTTAAAATTCAAAAACAAATAATAAGCGACTATCCTGCGGGAATTTCTCTTTCTCACTTCATTCACTCACAACGCGAACTCACGACGACTTGTCTTTCATGCAAGATGGTAAACGCACTCGTACTAGACGAACCTGCAGTACCTGAGCATAGACATACGCAGTTCCAGCGGTAAAAAAACACAAACAAATTGTTCCTGCCTTAGTTAGGCAAACTACGTCGACTCTGATCCTCATTATCCCGATGAGGTACGTAGATAGCGGGGTAGGGCCCGTTCGAGCACATTATTTATTTTCCCTACATTTCCCCCTTATGTTCTTTCTCTTTTCTAGTTCTTTTCTCATTCCCATTCCAGTTAGCAGTTCATTTGTTCAACATCCGTTATAATTTTCTCACTCTTTGAATAAAGCAAGCAAGCATGGATCCCGTCGGGTACGGCGGACGATCTGGGGTGCTAATACCTTCCCAGGTCATAACCGACTCCCGAACCCAGATCTTTGGTTCGCAGGACCTTGTCTTTTCCTTCTTCCTTAGGTTTGTGCAGCATTACCTTTCCCATTCATTCGGGATAAAAATGCCTAGCTAACGACTCTACCTTTTTCGCGCCACTTTCGCATTTGTACTAGGATGAAAATCCCGGGAGCGACAGATAGTATCATAAAACAATATGATTATAGCTTTCAAAAATTTCTAGCTAAAAACATAGATAGAAGCAAAGTTGTGTCAATGATCTATGGAGTTAGCAGAAACAGTAGAAGAGGCATAGGATATGTCAAACCAATATGAGAAGCACCACTAAAAAATAAACAACTTGATGACATAATTATAAAAGCTAACACACCTTTAAGTTCTCATTTCACTTATGGTCATAATCATGATTTGAAATATACTAGTGAGTCATCTTGTTCTTCAAGTTCTGATGAGAAATTCAAACTGAATCAGAAGTTTGTAAGTTCTAACAAACAAGGACCACGAAAGATATGGGTACCCAAAGATAATATTATGTATGTTGCAGTTGTCTTTAACAACAAGATTGAAACACCAACCTTGGTACCTGGACTCTGGATGCTCGCGACACATGACAGGAAGAAAGCATATGTCTCAAAGTCTTGAGCTTAAAGCTGGAGGCTACGTAGGTTTTGGAGGAAATCATAAAGGAAAAATCATTGGCTCTAGGACTATTGGTAATGGTACTCTTCCCTCTATCTCTAATGTTTTGTTAGTAGAAGGATTAATGAATAACTTGTTATCAATAAGTTAATTAAGTGATAACGATTATGATATAATCTTTAATCAAAAGTTCTGCAAATCTGTTAGTCAGAAAGATGGAACAATCCTCTTTAGTGGGAAGAGAAAGAACAACATCTATAAAATAAAACTTTCTGAACTAAAAAGTCAGAATGTAAAATGTCTTATGTCTATGGACAATGAGTAATGGGTCTGGCACAAAAGATTGGGACACGTTAATATGAGAATATTATCTCAGATTAACAAACTCAATCTGGTCATAAGACTACCAAATTTGAAGTTCAACTCAGAAGATTTGTGTGAAGCATGTTAGAAAGGAAAATTTGCTAAACCTGCTTTTAAATCTAAGAATGTTGTTTCTTCATATAGACCATTAGAACTTCCGCATATTGATTTGTTTGGACCAGTGAAAACTCCCTCAATCAGTGGATAGAAGTATGAATTAGTGATCGTAGATGACTATAACAGATGGACATGGGTAAAGTTTCTCAGACACAATGATGAGTCAATCTCTGTATTTTCTAACTTCTGTAAACAAGTTCAAAATGAAAAAGAGTTTAGAATTATCAAAGTCATAAGTGATCATGGTGGAGAATTTGAAAACAAAAAATTGGAACTATTTTTTAACGAAAAATGGCATCTCTCACAATTTCTCTTGTCCTAGAACTCCACAACAAAATAGAGTTGTAGAACGTAAGAACATAACATTGCAAGAGATGGCCAGAACCATGATCAATGAGACTAACATGGCTAAACACTTTTGAGAAGAAGCAATAAATACAGTGTGTTATATTCAGAATAGAATCTCTATAAGACCTATTCTGGAGAAGACTCCTTATGAATTATGGAAGAACAGAAAGCCCAACATTTCTTACTTTCATCCTTTCAGACGCACTTGCTTTATTTTGAATACTAATGATCCTTTGAACAAGTTTGATTCTAAGGAACACAAAATTTTCATGTTAGGATACTTTGAACATTCTAAAGGATCAAAGTATACAATACAGAAACACAAATTGTGATTGAATCTATCTATGTCAGATTTGATGATAAGCTTGGTCCTGAAAAGCCAAAGTAGAATGAATCTCTTGCAGATATAGAAGTTCAAATCACTGAAGCCAAAACATCTGACGAACAGTCATCTACTGAAAAAGATAGCACAACTACCACAACAAATTCTGAAGAACCCAGTCAGAAGAAACAATCCAGAAGCACGTTGAATCATCCAGAAGATAAAATTTTGGAAAAGAAATATGATCCAATCAGAACGAGATCTTCATTCAGAAACTCTAAAGAATCACTAATGGGATTATTTTCACTAATCGAACCAACTTCTGTTGATGAAGCTCTCTTAGAAAATGATTGGATACTTGCATTGCAAGAAGAACTAATTCAATTCACCAGAAATAACGTATGGGATCTAGTTCCTAGACCCAGAGGATTCAACATCATTGGAACTAAATGGGTCTTCAGAAACAAACTCAATGAACAAGGTGAAGTTGTCATAAACAAAGTACGTCTGGTTGCATAAGGTTATAGTCAGCAAGAAGGAAAAGACTATACAAAAACCTTTACACCATTCACAAGGTTAGAATCTATCAGAATTTTAATTTCTTTTGCAGTAAATCATGACATCACTCTTTATCAGATGGATGTCAAGAGTTCATTTTTAAATGGTTATATTGATGAAGAAGTTTATATGCACCAACCCCCTGGTTTTGAAAACTATAAATATCCAGAACATGTTTATAAACTTAAAAAATATTTATATGGTCTAAAACAAGCTCCTAGAGCTTGGTATGAAAGATTAAGTAATATTCTCTTAGAAAATAATTTTACCAGAGGGAAAGGAGACACAACTCTTTTCTGTAAAACATTTAAAAATGATATTTTGATTTGTCAAATTTACGTTGAAGATATAATTTTTGGATCTACTAAGAGCTCTTTGGGTAAGGAATTTGCTAAGTCTATGCAGGCAGAGTTTGAAATGAGCCTGATGAGAGAATTGAAGTTCTTTCTGGGA
This sequence comes from Lathyrus aphaca, assembly GCA_963966055.1. NCBI lineage: Eukaryota > Viridiplantae > Streptophyta > Magnoliopsida > Fabales > Fabaceae > Lathyrus > Lathyrus aphaca. Next base: position 317,457,478 of record OZ014522.1, read on the forward strand.
ATCCAAATAAATCAAACATCAGAAGGAACTTATATTCATCATATAAAATACGTCAAAGAACTTCTAAAGAAGTTTGACATGTCAGAAAGTAAAATCTCTATAACTCCAATGCATCCCACTTGTATTCTGGAGAAGGAAGAGGTAAGTAAGAAAGTAGATCAAAATATCTACAAAGGTATGATTGGCTCTCTTCTTTATTTAACTGCCTCACGACCTAATATTCTATATAAAGTTTGTCTCTGTGCTAGATTCTAATCAGGTCCTAGAGAATCTCACTTAACAACTGTTAAGAGAATCTTTAGGTATCTGAAAGGTACTACTAACCTTGGCCTTTGCTACATAAAGTCCAGAGAATATAAACTTGTAGGGTACTGTGATGCTGATTTTGCTAGAGATAGAACAGAAAGAAAAATTACTTCTGGAAGTTGCCCATTTCTGGGAGACAACCTAATATCTTGGTTCAGCAAAAGACAATCAACAATTGCACTCTCAACTACTAAAGTTGAATGCATAACAGCAGCTGGATGTAGTACTCATATGCTTTGGATGAAAAACCAGCTTGAGGACTTCAACATATACGAGAGTAACATTCCAATCCTCTGTGATAATACTTCTACCATATGTCTTTCTAAGAAACCTATTTTACATTCTTGAGCTAAACATATAGAAGTTAACATCATTTCATTAGGGACTATACTCAGAAGGGTATTTTATTTTTAAAATTTATAGATACAGACCATCAATGGGCTGACATCTTTACAAAACCCCTTGCCAAGGATAAGTTCAATTTCATTCTGACTAATCTCAGTATGGAATTATGCCCAGAATGATTGTGTTTAGTCTATATATTTAACTCTCAGAATATTCTTATTTTCATCTTCTGATCAATAATTCCTCTGAAATAAGAAGAATAATTGTATCAGAAGTTTTACATAAGATCTGACTATTTTACTTCTTAGAACTTTTGTGTCAAGGAAAGAACATGCAGATCATTACATCAACACCTGTCAATGAAGCTCCAGGTGTCCTCTGAATCTGATTACGTGTTCAAACTCTGATAGAGGATAGAACATGCACTTCAGCACTTGAACAACTATCCTCTGAGGCAGAATACATGTTCAAATTATGGGAAACTGAAATGGCTGATATGACAAAGTTGAGGGCTAGTCACATTGCTAACTGTTCCAAAATCTTTTACACCACTCCCTATTCAAAATTCATTAAATGCTGCTAATCATCATGTTTTGTGATTTAATTTTTCCACTAATTGTGTTTTTCTTACCGTTGTAACTACTATATACTTATATGTGTTTATTTTCACCTCATAAACACTTTTCACCATTCATTTTCACTTTCACTCTCCTCTTGATTTTTGTTTTCTCTTGCTCTCTGCATTTCCATTCCAAACCTCTTCTTGTGAACAATGGCCCCCACTTCAAAGGATGTTCAACCATCTTCTTCATCTCAACAAGTTTCTGCAGTTCAAGCTTCAAAAGAAATTCATCCAACTCCAATCAGAACTCAACTCACCCCTGTTGATAATTTAGACGTTCTCTGTGAACTGTTCTTTGATTTTGAAAGCATGAAGGAGAATGGTTATGATCTTACTCCTAAAGTCAACTTTCAATGCTGGGAAAAATACTTTGATCTTCTTATGGGTCCAGTATTTCCTAAATTGGTTAAGGAATTCTAGATTTTCGCCTCAGCCTCCAACAATCAAGTTACTTCTTATGTCATGGAAAAAAAGATTATCATCACTGAAGATCTTATTGCAAAGCTGATTGAATCTGATGGCAATGGGATAAAATGAAGTGATATGGATAAAAATTATGACCTAAATCTTGTTTCTACAGATTTTGTTTACAAATGGGCAACACTCCAACAAAATCAAGGATCTTAAGGAATTATTGAGGAAACAAAACAAGAAGATCAACCTTGCTCACAGTTGTTTCAACCACCTGAAGAATAATGTCAAAGAAACAAGGGAAGATGAGAAAACAAAACGAGACCGAATTCCTCTTGGAAGGCTTATTTCAAATATTTTGACTGAAAATGAGCTAGTGGAACATTTGATTAAAGCCCAACAGATATATGATCTGGAAGCTATTGTTGGAAGACCACTCGACGCAAAGAATCTCAAGAAGATGAAGTTCATTGATACAATCAAGAAGGACCTCATTGTGCATTCAAAGGAAGTAATCACAACCAGGAAAATGCCTCTGAAAATAGCTATGTGTAAATGATCCCATCAAGTTTCATATCTGCTATTGCCATTATCTTCAAGTATCTCATCTTTTGTTGTCGGAAGAGAAATAAATGGATTGATTTGTGCCATTTGAACTTGATATTGGTAGCACAACTAGTTGAAGTTACATGGGTGATCCAACGAGACATAGTCATACGCTTTTATCCCTAACTTTTTCCTGGACCACCCTTTCAGGTTTTTAATCCACCAAGATACCCTTTTTTGCCCAAGCCACCTCTTTAGGTGTTCGACTTGCCGAGTCTACAATTTATATATATATATATATATATATATAAATATATATATATATATATATATATATATATATATCCCTAATTTTTTCCTGAACCCTTTTGGTTTCGCCGGGATGCCCTTATTTTTGCCTAGGCCAGTCAACCTAGCGGGTCTCTTTTTATGCGTAATATTTTTTGACTATGTCTGCGTTCACAGGGTGTGGGAAGTCTTCACCATCCATGGTGGTAAGCATCATAGCGCCTCCAGAAAATACCCTTTTGATCATAAGTTGTCCTTCATAAGTGGGAGTCCATTTTCCCCTGGGATCACCCTGTGGTAATATGATACGCTTTATTACCAAATCTCCAGCCTGATATACTTGATGCTTGACTTTATTATTAAAAGCTTTAATCATACGTTTCTAATACATCTGACCATGACAAACAGCCGCGAGCCTCTTTTCATCAATCAAGTTTATCTGGTCAAGTTGAATCTGAACCTATTCGTCTTCATCTAAGTCTGCATCTTTCATAATTCTCAGAGAAGGAATCTGGACTTCAACGGGTAATATTGCTTCCATACCATAGACAAGAGAGAATGGGGTTTCCCCGGTTGAGGTACGTATTATGGTACGATAACCACGAAGACCGAACAACAACATCTCGTGCCAATCTTTATATGTTACTATCATCTTCTGCAAGATCTTCTTAATATTCTTGTTGGTGGCTTCCACTGCGCCATTTATCTTTGGTCGATATGAAGAAGAATTGTGATGCTTAATCTTGAACTTCGTACAGAGTTCAGTAATCATAGTATTGTTCATATTAGTACCATTGTCTGTGATAATCCTTTCAGGGATGCCATATCGACATATAAGATTATGCTTGATGAATCGAGCCACAACATTCTTGGTAACAGAAGCAAATGAGGCTTCCTCTACCCACTTTGTAAAGTAATCAATAGAAACGAGAATGAAACGATGTTCATTGGAAGCGGTAGGTTTAATCTCACCAATCATATCAATTCCCCACATGGAAAAAGGCCTAGGAGCAGTTATAACATTCAACAAAACTGGAGGAACATGTACTTTATCAGCATAGATCTGGCACTTATGACAAGTTTTAGAGTGCTGGTAGCAATCATCTTCCATGGTAGACCAGTAGTAACCTGCTCTCAAAATCTTCTTAGCCATAGTATGCCCACAAGAATGAGTACCAAATATTCCACCATGCATGTCTTCCATAATCTCTCTTGCTTCCTTCTTGTCCACACAGCAAAGCAAAGTTGAATCATGATTGCGCTTGTACAAAATTCCATTACTCAGGAAAAACATGGCAGAAAATCTCCTTAGAAACTTCTTGTCATTGATAGATGCCCCTTTAGGATATTCCTGAGCTTCGAGATATCTTTTTACTTCGTGGAACCAGGGTTTTCTTCCACTCCCTTAGTATTAACCTCATAACAGTATCCAGGTTCATCTAATCGATCAATAATAATTCTTGGAGCTTTATTATACAAATTGATTATGAACATAAATGGCATCGTAGTTAATGCATCTGCCAATTGATTCTCTTCTCGTGGAATATGTTCAAAAGTGACCTCTTCAAAGTATGGGATCAAAGTCAAAACATGTTCTCGGTAAGGAATGGTATTTGGATGCTTTGTGTCCCATTCTCCTTTAATCTGGCTAACTACCAGGGCTGAATCCCCATATACATTCAAGAATTGGATCTTTATTTCAATGGCAGCCTTGATACCTATGATACATGCTTCGTATTCATCCATATTGTTGGTACAATCGAAACAAAGTATTATAGTAAATAGCGTATAACAACCCTCAGAAGATATAATCACAACACCAATACCATTTCCAAGTGCATTAGAAGCTCCATCAAAAACCATAGTCCATCAGGATCCCTGTTTAGGTCCTTCATACAGTCTAGGTTCTTCATGATCAGTAACAAGCATAATATCTTCATCTGGAAACTCAAAATTCATAGACTGATAGTCATCCACCACTTGATGAGCCAAATGATCAACTAACATGCTTTCTTTAATTGCCTTCTAAGTAGTGTACTAAATGTCAAATTTTGTCAAGATCATTTGCCATCTCGCTATTCTCCCGGAGAGAGCAGGTTGCTCAAATATGTATTTGTTAGGATCCATCTTCGAAATTAATAAAGTGGTATGAGTTAACATATACTGTCTTAGTCGGCGAGCAACCCATGCCAAAGTGCAACAAGTTTTATCGAGCAGTGAGTATCTTGTTTCACAGTCGGTAAACTTTTTGCTAAGATGGTATATTGCTTGCTCTTTTCGACCAGACTTGTCATGTTGCCCCAACACACACACACCATTAAGTTGTCTTGCACTGTTAAGTACATAATCAAGGGTCTTCCCGCAACTAGTGACATCAATATTGGAGGTTCTTGGAGATATTTCTTGATCTCATCAAAAGCTATCTGGAATTCGTCGTTCCATTCCATTACTTGATCTCTCTTTAACAATTTGAAGATTGGCTCACAAGTAGCGGTTAATTGGATAATAAATCTTGCAATGTAGTCCAGGCATTCCAAGAAGCCTCTGACTTCCTTCTCAGTACGAGGAGTTGGCATATCTTGTATAACTTTCACTTTCACAGGGTCAACCTCAATACCTTTACCACTAACAACAAAACTCAAACGTTTACCAGATCTAACTCCAAAGGTAAATTTGTTTGGATTCAATCTCAACTTGTATTTCTTCAACGTCTCGAATAGTTTGTGCAGATGGTCAAGGTGTTCTTCTTCAGTTTGGGATCTGGCTATCATGTCATCAACTTATACCTCTATCTCGTGTGTCGCTCCCGGGATTTTAATTCTAGTACAAACGCGAAAGTGGCACGGAAAAGATAGAGTCGCCAGCCAGGCATTTTTATCCCGAAGGAATGGGAAAGGTGATGTTGCACAAACCTAAGAAAGAAGGAAATGACAAGGTCCTGCGAACCAAAGATCTGGGTTCGGGAGTCGGTTACGACCTGGGAAGGTATTAGCACCCCAGATCGTGCGCCGTACCCGACAGGATCCACGCTTGCTTGTTTGTTTCAAAGGGTGAGAAAGAATAAAACTGTTGAACAAGTGAACTGGAATAAAAGTGAGAAAGTGAACTGTAAAAGAGAATGGATAGGAAGAATGGGGGAAAATATAGGGAAAATAAAGAATGTGCTCGAACGGGCCCTACCCCGCTGCCTACGTACCTCATCGGGAAAATGAGGATCAGAGTCGACGTAGTTCGCCTAACTAAGGCGGGAACTATTTGTGTTTTTTATAGCTGGAATTGCGTATGTCTATGCTCAGGTGTTGCAGGCTCGTCTGGTACGAGTGCGTTTACCGTCTTGCATGCGAGACAAGTCGTCGTGAGTTCGTGTTGAGAATGAATGAGGTGAGAAAGAGAAGTTCCTGCAGGACAGTCACTTATTGTTTGTTGTTTGCTTTTTAAGAGTTTTGTATGAATTTGGCATAAGGAAGTGAATTCAAACTCTTTTCCATGTAATGTGTATTTGCTACTACATTCCAAGATGAAATAATAGAACAAGCACACCCAACAAGGAGAATTTATCCAAGACTGGTTTCCAAGGATTAGGGTCTAAGTTCACTAGCTTGTTGAACTTTATTAAGTGTTTTTGTAGCTTTTGTGAAGAAGTATATTTTAGATTTTTCTTTGTGAAACAACCCCTTGATAAGACTTGTAAATCATGCTAGACAAGCCTACACCACTCCAAGATGGAATGAATGCAAGTGCCCCATGGAATACGACTATACACAAGGGATCATTTCTTACATTTATTAACTCTTTTTGGATTTTATTTGAAGATGAGAAGAGAAGACTCAAAAGGAGGAAGGTCAAAGCTAATTAGGGACTAAGACACAACCCTAAGTCATCCTATCATGTACAAAAGTGTGGTCCAATGGTTAATGAGGTATTCTAACCTAATGAGAAGAAGGAGCAAGCTAGAATTCAACTTACTTCCTAAGGAAGTTAAGTTGAAATCTAAAGAATGAGAGGAGTCCTATGAAGAAAGCACCAAGGTGCTAAGGAAAAGCAAATAAATGCATAAAAAGAGTAAGAATGAAGTGATTACCTCATATTCCCCCCTACAAAACAAATATTAGCATGATGCAGAAAATGCACAATTATAACATGGTAGATCTCTCAAAACAACCCACACTATCTAAGGAAGATATTAATGAACTCCTAAGACAAATACCTAAGCCTAAGTCATCTTATAAAATGGTAAACTTAGAAAGTCAGTAGCTAAATTCAACTTAAGTATTATAAAGCTATAAGAGTGAACAATTTCAAACTATGCCCTAAAAGGAAGCTAAACCCCAATAAGAGTTAAGGTGAAGTTACATGAGGAAACCTAAATGGTTAGGTATGCTAAACTTATGTGAAATCAAGGGTGAATAGAAAATCCAGGATCTAACACTTAATTAAAGTCCCCTAAGATGTAAAATAAGATGGGAGAAAAGAGATCCAAGTGAAAGGGATTCAAACTCTATGTGGAATGATGTGAACATAAGAAGAAATGAATATTGAATTTCAAAGGAAGGAAAAACATAAAGTAAAAAATCAAACATGACTAAGAGGATTTGAATTCCTCATAAAAAACCAGGGGCTTGATGAAGTTTTAGAATGGAATTAGAACTCACAAATGACTTACTAATAAGATGATATGGAAGCATTAGAATTAAGGACACCAAAATGTTAAGTATGAAGTGTTTAGAAGGCATATGACACTAAATGAAGCCTAAGGACTCATGACTTGAAATGAACACTTGTCAATGTGTATAAAACACTTATGGGGTGTATGGAAATGATTTAACAAGCATGACATGGTCACAAAGTTGGTTTTGAGGGGTTAAGATGAAAGATGAAGAAGAATTAGGTCAAAAGGAGACAAGTGTAACTTATGACTCAAGAAAACCCTAAAATCAAAAGACAAAGACCTAATGAGTGTGCTTTACACTTAAGGACATCTAATATGACCGACAAGACTCAGAATCAATACCTTAGAGCAATGGCATGAATGCCTTATTCAAATGGAGTGAAGGAAGCTTATAAAAGGGGCCAAAAATGACTTAGAGCTTAAGTAACTTGAGAAAAATATCAAATGACTTAGAAAAATTATGAAATTTAATATTGAACATCACAATCCAGAGAAAGACTTATGTACAAAAAATCTCACAAAGACTCCTAATTATGAATGGTAAAATGAACACTAGAATGCAATTAGGGTTTATTGGGACCTATGTGAAGGAATGAACTTAAAAGGACCTAAACATGACCAAAAAATCCAGAGAAAAATGTTTTGAATAAGTATAATTAAAAATTAAGATAATTCAAAAAGAATGGGGTCTTTATCATTTTTGGTTTAGGAGAACAAAAATGTATAAAATGATTGGTTAAAAATGAAGAAATAACGAACAATAAAAAAGGAAAATTAATTCTGGCTTCAAAAATGAATAAAAGTAAAATCTAAAAATATGGAAAATTATAGAAAAATGAGAATAAGGCTCATGAATTTATTTGGAATATTTTGATGCAATTTATTATTTTTAATAATAAGAAACGAAATTGGAATAAAATGGAAAAAAGAAATAAAAGAAATATCCATGAAATGGGTCTGGGGGGTTCAAAGAGCAGCAAATATAACATGTCTGGGCTTGACACGCATGCGTAGGGGGTGTGAATATGAATTCAATAGTCAACAGAACTGAGGGCTTGAGTCAGGTGAGAAGCACAACCTCATTAATGTGCTGGCACGCCCATGGACGTTGGATGAAGAAAGATCAATGGCTGTGACTTAAAGTGGGGATTTAAATTAGGGCACTGTTCATATGACCGGAGATGAATTCCGGTCATCTTCTCTGTTCAACACTCCGGTAGGGCAAACCCTAATCACTACCAAAATGAAAACTAGGACCATCAATGGATTCGTCTCTCTTCACTGATCATAAATATGGCTTCACAAATTATTTAGGGTTCCTAAAACTCCTGAATCGAAAGAAAGAAGCTAAGCCTGAAAAATTGAATTTGAGCATCTACAATTCCTATCAACTAGCTAGTCATCCAATAACTTCTATCAGGCCTCAATCAACATAAAACCAATTAGAACACATGCAATTCGAGCAAGTGGAATTTCAGGACATACCTGAGTTGCAGAGATGTTAATTTGTTGCTAGAAGGTCAGAGATGAGGATCCTTGGCTTGCTTGATCTTGATCTTGATCAATGGAAGTGAAATAAACACTCTGGGAGCTATGAATCCTGAGTAATTGATGAAAGTGCAGTGAAGATCAATGCTATACAGTGTTGATTCCTTGATATTTCAAGCTATGCCTTCCATGGATCTTGAGCTTGAGATGATGCTGATGATGGATTGAGGTTGAATGAAACCAGATTGTGGCAATTTGAGAAGTTTGAATCCAAAATTCAGTGAAGATCATCAATGTGCAATGCTTGATCTTGAAGCTTCAGGCTATTCAATCCATGGTGATTGTGCTTAAGGTGATGATGATGATGAATGGAGAGAGATTGGAGCAAGATCAGTGATGACAAAGCTTGCTCGAATCAATTTGCAGTGTGAAAATTCAGAGAGAAAACTTTGCAATTTTGGTGATTTTTGGTGAAAATGAAGCTGACTGTTTCATTGAAGTGGTGACCTTGCTTTATAGGGCCCTTAACTATGGTTAATATGCCCTGAGTTAACTGAGTGAGTGAGGTTAAATGAGTGAGGCAGTTATGGCAGTTATGCTAGCTGTAACATCCAGAAGCTTCCACATTCGAGCTAGATTACATGTTGGCAATTCAACAAGGTTTATGGTAGGGATCAGAGCATGACAATGAGTAGCATAATCTATTGATTATAGCCTGCAGTGCAATGTGATTTAGAATAAGTTCCAAGAGATTCATAGCAAGAGGCATGATCCTGCAAGTATTCAAATGCAACCTGTTTGTATTTGAACATTTGAATCCAATACACTTGTATCCATGATCTTATAGTGGAATGCAATGTGATTTAGATGTAGTCATGTTTGACCCATTTGGCTTGACTGATGTGAGGTGCATTGTGAATACCATGCATAGCCAGGTACAAGATCCCCTAAACACTCTTTGATACATTGCAATGTGATACTAGCTTATTAGTGTCGCTCCCGAAGATTTGCATCCCGGTACAAGCGCGAACGGTCAGCGAAAAGAACAATGAGAACACACAGCAGTGAACTCACTGGAAAAGAAAAGAGTCGCCAGCTAGGCATTTTTATCCCGGAGGAAAGGCAATGCTGCATAGACCTAGAAAGAGATGGATAAGACGGTTGCGAACCAGAGAGACTGAGAAAGGGGGTTGGTTACAACCTGGGAAGGTATTAGCACCCAGATTGTCCGTCGTACTCGACGGGATCCACGCTTAAAAGATTTGTGTTTTAGAGGGGTAGTTTCAGTGCATTTTGTGTATAAAATAGCTGGAAAAGGATGTACAGGTGTCAGTGTAAGAGAAGTGTAGTGTATAAGTGAAGTGTCAGTGTGAGAACAGGAATGAAATGCTCATGATAATGAGGCTAAAAGAATGATACTAACAGAGGGGGAATATACAGAGACTTTTGTTCGATAACTGTTAAGTTATGCCTACGTATCCTCTCGTGCAATGAGGAAGTCAGAACACCGTAGTTCGACCCAAAGAGACTGAAAGATGAATTGACTGATGAACTGCTTGCTTGTCTATGCTCAAGTGTATGACCTGTCTGGCTCAGGTGCAAACTGTCTTGCATTAGACGGAAGAAGCGAGTTCTCGTTTGTGAGTGAAGATGATGAGAAAAGAATCCCGTAGGAGACGATTATTGTTTGTTTTTTGGTATTTTCAGTCTTTTATTGCTTTCGAAAGTTTGTCATAAGTTAATGAGCTTAAGTCTAAACCAATGGATTTAGTAAACTCATCACATCTTCCCTCTGATTAGGGGTAATGAGAATACCTTAAGTGTGAAGTCAGCTTCTCACACTTAATCACCTTTGATACAGGATTAAGATCATTAACCTACTTATGATTATTTAGATGTTTTTGTTGTTTTTGTTTAGTGTTGAGTGATGAGATTAAGCCATAATCAGGGATTAAACAGACTCATTACACCATCCTAATAGAAGGATAATAGATGAGGGTGTTTAAGCTGAGGAAAGCTCCTCAACTTAATCCATGATTAGGGATTAAACTCATGACAAAACAAGCCTTTGATTAAGTGGATTTTATTTAATGGTATGATGGTGAAGTGGATTTTATTGGTTTGTAAGACAACTTGAGGGGGACTTGTCCATTAACACTAGGGTTAGTCCTTCTTAACCAGTTAAGGAAGAATTAGAACCCTAATGCAAGGCCCAAGTTACAAGTGTAATGTCTTGATGATTATTAGATGGATTAGTTAAAGGATTTAAACACATTAAGGGTTTAACACTTAGGATTAAAGTTATACACTCCATCCTAATAAAAGGATGCAGGCATAAGCTTAATCACAAAGCCTTAAAGCCTTTAGGGTTTAGTCCCTGATTATGAGATGAGAAGAGAAGACTCAAAGAGACACAAAGGTAAAACTAAGTGGGGAGACTAATCAAAACCCTAATCATTGTCATGCTTGGTTTTTCCTAAGGTTTGTGAGGTTTACAAGGGAAATCTTCAGAGGGACCACCAGGAAGCAGATGAAAGGATCAGGAGAAGCAAAGTAACTTGCTTCATTGAAGAAGACAAGTCACTTGAGGAAAGAAAGTAAGAAGAAGAAGAAAGAGCAAGCTCAATCTCAAAAACAAGATAAAATGCAGCAATGATGCATAAGAGAGATGAAAAGAGATTATGAGAAGTGAAGGCAAATTCACTTCTCAAACAACTTACCACCTGAAATGTTAGTGAAAGAAATGCAATGCAATGCAAAATGAAATGAAATGGCATGATGTAAAACAAAACCAGAAGCATATATGAGATGATAATGATGCTATAAGATGCTACAAACATGTGACAAGGCATGGGGATGGTCATACAAGCTCATGGATGCAAATGAAGCAAGTTTAGAAGCATGAACATACATGAAAAGTTATGAAGTGCAAATGGCATACAACATGGCAAATGCAAGATGCAATGATCAAACATGCTTCTAATATGTCTTAAGATGTCAAATGAATCAAATGGATGCATAAAATGCTATGGCAAGTCAAGGTATGAATGCAAATGCAAGATGGATGCATATGGAAGCCAAAATTAGGGTTTATGATCAAAGCATCAAACACAAACCAAAATCAGAAGCAAACATCAATATAAAAAATTGAAAATGCACTCAAAGGACCCCTAATCCTATACTAACTCACTGCCCAAAGGAGATGTTCCAACCCTTAACCTAATTCAAGTTATGATTTTTCTAAGTTTTCTAGGGTTTTAGGGTTCCTTAACAAGAAAAATGCCAAACAAATGGAAAATGAAAGATCAAATCATGGCCATTTAATCTCACAAACTACATGCTAAACACAATGCAATGCAAAAAGAATCAAAGTCCAACTCTCTAGGGTTAGGCAGAAATGATTTTTTGAAGTTTGGATCAAAATAATGCATTAAAATGGTTTTAATTCCATGAAAAATTCTCAAAATGCATCAAGATCAAAAAAGAAATTTAGTTTGAGGATTGGACAATGTTTCTAAATGTTTTTAAATGTTTCATGTATTTTTTGGTGATTTTTAAATACCTAAAAGTATTTTTAATTAATTAATTCTCATTAATTAATTAAAAAGAAACTTTTAAATATTTAAAAATACTTTTTCAATGCAAAAAATGAAAATAGAAATATTTTTGTGTTCTGAAATTAAATAATAACTTGCATAAAAAATTTCAGAATTTTTGAATAAGTTTTGCTATTTTTAATAAAATATAGAAAACAAATGAATTAATATGAAAATAAAATGAATTTTAAACTGAAAAAAGAAAAGTAATCAGATCCAAGGGCCCTCATTTGAACCTGATGCGCGCGCGTTTGACTTGGCGCCAGATCCCACGGCTGGAATTCAAACTCACTAACCCTAATTAATTAGCCCTAATCAGCCCTTAATGACTTTCAGGTGACCGGAACAGTGGTTCCGGTCATCTTCCCCGGCGAGCTCAAATGCTAAATCAATCTACACGCTATGAAAATGAAAACCAACTATCTAGGAATCTTCCCCACCCTAAAACGAATCAAACCCCTCACTTAAACATCATTTATCACTCATAATCAGAGAGAATTGAAGCAAACAAATCCTAGGGCAAAAGGTTTCAGAAACAGATTAAACTCTCATCTCTCCACCATTTTCAAAACCAAAGACATCAGAGTGATCAGTGAACTACAAAGAACAACTTAGGAACTTTAAAAATCATTTCTGGAAAAAAAGTTCTTGAGCTACCTGAGTTTTGAAGCTTTCAACTTTGCAGCTTTCTGACCTCCCCTCTTTATGCAATCCACTCCTTTTGGTCCCTTGATGATGTCTGGATGCTTAGAAGGAGTTTGTCCTGGCTGGTTTGGGAGATTGAACAAGTTCTGTTCAAGCTCAGGTGGGAATCGTGTTTGGCTTATGTGAGGTTTCAAGGATGAATGAAAGCAGGGAAATGATCAGAAGGATGTGGTGATGAGTTCTATGAAGTTTGTTTGTGAGTTTGTAGCTTGTTTTCTGAGTTTCGAAAGCTTTTGCTTTTGGGAGTGAAAATGAGAATGTGATGTTCTTGCTGGTTTCAGGCTTGAGTGTTATGTTGTTTGGCTTGCAATTTGTTTGTATAAACAATTCCTATTGGTCAGAGGATGTGACATGTCCTTTTGTGATAGGTATGGCTACTTTTGCAAAAATGTCAACTTTGTGTAAGAGAAGCATGGGTCATGTTCTAGCCAAGTACAAGGGGCGTGGGTTGCGCAGCATGGTGTGAGGGAAAGGCTAGGATGGTTCAGCAATGTAGCTAGCAAGTGGATGAAAGGTTATGATGGCTTTTGCAACTTGCTTGCTTTTGATCTTCATGAAAATATCTTGCTCCAAAGGCCAAACAAATGAGAAACTCTTGGCCCATTCTGATTTTTAGGTCACATGTGATGTTTGTGTAATGGTTTGACATCAATTAGAAGTCACAAATTGCCTTGGTACAAGATTTTGCAAGTTTTCCATTTGGTGCATAACTTGAAATTTAGTGATTTTAGCCAACTTTGATGAACCATAACTTTTGATCCAAAATGAATTAGGTCAAGTTCTTGTACTTTTTGAAAAGGGAAAGATCTATTCTACAACTTTCATGACCAAAGTTTTTCCATTTGAAGCATTTTTGGATCAAAAAGTAAGGATTGAAAAATTGCCTAAAATGACAAATTCCTTAAAAGTCAAACTTGCCCTAAAAAGTCAACTTTGCAAAAACTTGTAATTCTTGAATTTTGTGAACTTCCAACTTCTTCCATGATCAAATAAAGATCATATACACTCAAAATGATGAAGATCACCCCTTGGTTGGGTCATTGGGGGCCTCAGATGCCCTGATTTTGCACTGACTTGTCTGAAAAGTCAACTCTTGATTAGATGACTTCCCCATGGAATTTCTTCATGAAAATTGATATGCATACTCCCTATACCATATAGAGACCAATAGAAACAAGAATGACCAAAAAATTTGGAGTTATGGCCTCTGAAACCAAAACCCTAATTTTAGGTCATCTGTGTAGTCAAGCCTGGCTCTGCTTCCATACAATCCTCAGTTCTTGTGATTTTTTGACATTCTTGACTTTGAGAGGATGTAATATGATACTTGAACACACATGGACCCCTTTGAAGTGATTGATGGCCTTTGGAGTGGCTCAAGAAGCTCTTGGATTGCTCAGATCACAAACCCTAGATGCAGATGACTTAGAAACAATGCAGTGGATCAAAAATGGGATAATGAGACCTTATGATTGCGTTTATGCATATGAGAATGATCACAAGCCATGGTGTGAATGGGTGAGGGAAAATTTGGGGTGTTTACAGCTGCCCCTATTCAATCATGAGTTAGTTGTGCAGGATGTAAGCAACGGCTTAACAGGCAAACAAGATAACTTGTGGTTGAATACCAAAGACAGTCCAAAATTTGTACTCACAGAATGAAGAAGAAAAGGGATATAGATTGTAAAGGAAAATAAAGTATATTGTAAAGTGTGGGCAACGGAGGACGACCGTCGAGCAGAAAATGACTGCTGGGTAAAGAGCAATGACGGGGACGGCCGACATGCTGGGGAAGGGTGCGGGAAAATAAAGCAATGATGGGGGACGACCGACATGCTGGGGATAAAAGGTAAAGCAAAGACGGGGACGGCCGACTAGCTGGGAAAAATAAGAGATTATGATGGGGACGGCCATCAAGTAAAGCTGTAAGTTCTCTGGGGATCGAATGAAACATGACGGGGACGGCCATCAAGTTCATAAAGTAAGGTAAGTAACGATGGGGACGGCCATCGGGCTAAAAAGAAAAGGGACCACGACGGGGACGGCCATCGGGTTTAAAGAATAAATGAAATAAACAGATGATGAGGTACGGTCATCAAAGGTGAAGGACGATCACCTAGCAGGGGACGGCTGCTCTGTTAAGGGTTAAGATGAGGGACGGTCATCTAAGGTGGAGGACGACCACCTGGCAGGGTACGGCTGCCGAAAATATCGCGACACAGGACAAGTGTCGGATAAAAGGTCAACGATGGAGACGGCCATCGGATGAGCATGATGGAGGACGACCATCAAGAGGTGGAGGACGACCACCTAGCAGGGGACGGCTGCTCTCAAGGTTTATCATGACGTAGGACGAACGCCAGATAACCAAAATCAACAATGGGGACGGCCATTGGATAAAATGATGAAGGAAAATCATCAAAAGGTGAAGGACGATCACCTAGCAGGGGACGGCTGCTAAATATCACGACATAGGATGAATGTCGGATAAAAGGTCAACGATGGGGACGACCATCGGATGAGCATGATGAAGGACGATCATCAAGAGGTGGAGGACGACCACCTAGCAGGGGACGGCTGCTCTCAGGGTTTATCATGACATAGGTCGAATGTCAGATAAAAAGAAAATTGTTTTACTGGGGAATAGTAAACACGGACGAGTGTTTATATCCAGGAAATAAAAGGTATAAGTGTTTGGTATTGTGTATAGATTAAAGATGCGGACGAGCATCCTTAGGACCTGCGATACGGACGAGTATCAGGTAGGGACAAATACTGACACGTGTTCAGAGATGATGATACGGACGAGTATCAACTGGTTAACAAAGAACACGGACGAGTGCTGAATCTGAAGGGACTCTTCTGGGGAATAGTAGACACAGACGAGTATCTACATTCAAGAAGACATAGTGTATGGATTAAAGATGCGGACGAGCATCCTTAAGATTATGATACGGACGCGTATCATGTAGAAACAAACGCTTGACGCATGTTCTGAGATGATGATACGGACGAGTACCAACGGGTTAACAAAGAACACGGACTAGTGTCGAATCTGCGGGGATGTAAGTGGTGTATACAAGATACGGACGAGTATCTGTATAAGTGAAATAAGAGTGAAAAGTATGAGTGATATATAGATGAGTGTTCAATCTGCTGGGGAGAGTGTGACAGACGAGTGTCAAAAGGAGAAGAGTAAAGTATAAACAAATATCTGATATACAAAGTGTTTATGTTACTGTGCTGGGAAAATGACATGGACGGATGTCAAGGAAATGTATATATATAAGTGTATGTGAGTGCAAAGAGGATGTCTTTGACTTTCTGCTGGGGGTATGACACGGACGGGTGTCAAGAAATGCCTGCAATACGGATGATCTGTTTGTAAAGGGTGTTTGGGCGACTTTACTGGGGAATGATGACACGGACGGGTGCCAAATGGAGTGTGTATTTGTATTGGTGAATATGAGGCAACTGCTTTTGCTGGGGAATCTGGGGGGTATTCCGTACATTGCTGATGGGTTAATGATTTATTCACAAGTGCTTGATTCAGATCATGACTTATGATTATGCTATATTTTTGATTTTTGCCATAATGCTCCGTATTAGACGGAATGCTACGCTTTGCAGGTGAATATGATGCGAATGCCATGATTATGTAAAAGAAGACCAATCCGGGATTCGGATCCCGGTGCTGTGAAGATCTCTGGTCGATCTCGCTTGAAGTGGGCATCCCAGCTGGGGATGAGATCCATGGTAGATCTGATGAAATGATTCTGCTTGGGGAAATGGGCCAATGATAGGCCTTTTCCAGTAATGAGGGACCCAGCTGGGGTTTGTAGAAGCTTTCGTCACTCTGTTGTGATTCCTTCGTGCGTTGCTCTTCCGGATAGAGGCTGAAACTCTGTGGGGGGATGGTTCCCTGGCTTTTGTACTCGGCTGGGGAAGAATTATTGACAACTCAGCCGGGGAGGGACAACAAGTGGCAACTCAGCTGGGGAGAAAACACCTTGAGTGTTAAGACTGAGTGAGTGTTGATTTTCCAGCTTGCTGGGATGAAGCTTACATGCTCCACGTTGCGCTTCGGATACCTGCAATCCTGCAAAGACAGAGAAACGCACAAGTAATCCCGAGGTATCCCTTACCGGATTCCGTCATAGGAGTGAGACACTTCTGAGAGCAAATATATTTCCTGCAAGCATGTGTTTTATTTTCTTTATTTTTAAGGATAAGCATCTGTATTCATGCAATCAGTTTTTTCTTAAGACATCAGACATTTTTTGCAAACAAAAATATACGAGACGAAACATGACTGAAAAAATCTGATTTTATTAATTCATGTGCCCTGAATTGGCAAGATACAGTCAAAGAAACATATCCCCTGAAAGGAGGAGACTGTTACAAATTGAGAAACAAAATGTTGGCAATGTTGTCGACGCTTTAAGGAGCTTCCTCTTGCTATGACTCGTATGACATTTGACGTTCTTCTTATCTTGCTTTCTGAAGAAGGCTGATTCCGATAGAGGCTTGATCCGTTCGAGGTTTACCAAGTTGTAAGTGATACAGACGAATTCAGAATGCAGTTGTTCGCTTATTCCCTTATTTTGCATGGATCGCCCTTTCGGGTTTTCAATCCATCGGGATACCCATTTTTGCCTGAGTTGTCCAATGCGGCTTTTCAAATCAGCGGGTGTACATTTTTTATTTTTCCCTTATTTTTGCCCGAGTCTTTTATTCTGTTTTTGACTCGCAGGGATGCCCTATTTTTGCCTGGACTTACATTCTGTTTTTGTATCCAGCGGGTCATTTTTATGCGAAGTATTTTTTAACTGCATCTGAATTCACAGGGGACGGGAAATCTTCACCATCCATGGTGCTGAGCATCAGTGCTCCACCAGAGAAAACTTTCTTTACTACAAATGGTCCTTCGTAGTTTGGAGTCCATTTGCCCCTGTGGTCTGTATGAGGAGGGAGGATTCTTTTCAGCACAAGATCTCCTACTTGGTATCTCGGTGCCTGACTTTCTGATCGAAGGCTCTCTTCATTCTTTTCTGATACAACTGCCCATGACAGATTGCAGCCAATCTTTTCTCTTCAATCAGACTCAGTTGTTCGTATCGGGACCGGACCCACTCTGCTTCGTTCAGCTTAACATCCATCAGTACTCGCAAGGAGGGTAATTCAACTTCAACAGGTAAGACTGCCTCCATACCATATACAAGCTGATACGGTGTTGCCCCAGTGGATGTTCTGATTGACGTGCGGTACCCATGCAAGGCAAATGGTAGCATCTCATGCCAGTCTTTGTAAGTGACTACCATCTTCTGCACAATCTTCTTGATATTCTTATTAGCTGCCTCAACAGCGCCATTCATCTTTGGCCTGTAAGGAGAAGAATTGTGATGTTGGATTTTGAAGTCCCGGCATAGCTCAGCCATCATTTTGTTGTTCAAGTTGGAACCATTATCAGTAATGATTCGCTCGGGAACTCCGTATCGGCAGATGATATCTCTCTTCAGGAATCTGGCTACCACTTGCCTTGTAACATTGGCATAAGAAGCTGCTTCAACCCACTTGGTGAAATAGTCAATGGCGACCAGGATGAATCTGTGGCCATTCGAAGCAGTCGGTTCGATCTTGCCAATCATATCAATGCCCCACATAGCAAAGGGCCATGGTGAAGACATTATGTTCAAAGGATTGGGAGGCACATGCACTTTATCTGCATAAATCTGGCATTTATGGCATTTCCTGGCGTAGGTACAACAGTCTGCATCCATTGTGATCCAGTAATAACCTGATCTTAGCAACTTCTTAGCCATGGCATGCCCTCCAACATGGGTACCAAAAGATCCTTCGTGCACCTCGTGCATCAATAAGTCTGCTTCTGTTTTATCAACACACCTGAGGAGTACCATATCAAAGTTTCTCTTGTATAGGGAACCATCAGTGTTCAGAAAGAAACTACCAGCAAGCCTTCTCAAAGTCTTCTTATCATTGGAAGATGCCCCAGATGGGTATGTTTGATCCTCCAAGAAGCACTTAATGTCGTGGAACCAAGGCTTATCATCTTTGACAACATCTGCTGCGAACACATATGCTGGTCTGTCAAGTCTGGACACTGAAATCTGAGGTACAAAGTTGGCAGCTTGAACTTTGATCATGGACGAAATGGTAGCCAAGGCATCCGCAAACTGATTCTCGTCCCTAGGGATATACTCAAGCCTGACTGTTGTGAAGAAAGTCAACAACCTTCTTGTATAGTCCCTGTAAGGTATCAGATGATCCTGGTGGGTGTACCATTTGCCGTTGGTTTGATTAACTACCAGAGCTGAATCTCCGAATACAGTCAATGTTTTGATCCTGAGGTCAATGGCTTCCTCAAGACCCATAATGCAAGCTTCGTATTCAGCTTCGTTGTTAGTGCAGTTGAAAGTGAGTTTCGCCGAGAAAGGCATGTGAACTCCTTTGGGTGTAATGAGTATTGCACCAACACCACGACCATTCATATTAACAGCCCCATCAAACATCATAGTCCATTCTTCCTCCGGGTCAGGCCCTTCAGTGTGAACGGGCTCTTCATGATCTTTCGCTTTAATGAACATGATGTCTTCATCAGGGAAGTCAAATCTCATAGGCTGGTAGTCATCAATAGGTTGCTCAGCCAGATATTCAGACAGTACACTGCCCTTGATGGCTTTCTGAGAGGTGTACTGGATGTCATATTCTGTGAGAATCATTTGCCATCTTGCAACCCGTCCGGTAAGAGCTGGCTTCTCGAAAATGTACTTAACTGGGTCCATTTTTGAGATCAATAAGGTAGTGTGGGTCAACATATACTGTCTCAGTCGGCGAGCAGCCCACGCTAAAGCACAACAAGTTTTCTCGAGTAGTGAATAACGTTGTTCACAGTCGGTAAACGTTTTGCTCAGGTAGTATATTGCATACTCTTTTCGACCAGACTCGTCATGCTGGCCCAGCACACACCCCATTGACTCTTCTAATACTGTCAAGTACATTATCAGAGGTCTTCCTTCAACTGGAGGCATAAGGATTGGTGGTTCTTGCAGGTATTCTTTGATCTTGTCAAAAGCCCTCTGGCAGTCTTCATTCCACCTGACCGTTTGTTCCTTTCTTAACAGCTTGAACAAGGGTTCACAGGTTGCTGTAAGGTGAGATATGAACCTTGAAATGTAGTTCAATCTACCTAGAAAACCTCGAACTTCTTTTTCAGACTTTGGTGCAGGCATCTCTTGAATAGCTTTGACTTTATCAGGGTCAACCTCAATCCCTTTCTCGCTTACAATAAATCCCAGCAGCTTACCAGATCGCACCCCGAATGTGCACTTGTTGGGGTTCAGCTTCAGTTGGTACTTCCTCAGACGCTTGAATAGTTTCAGCAGATTTACCAGGTGGTCTTCCTCTGTAAGGGACTTGGCAATCATGTCATCCACATAACACTCGATTTCTTTATGGATCATATCGTGGAATAATGTCACCATAGCCCGTTGGTATGTTGCACCCGCATTCTTCAGTCCGAATGGCATCACTTTGTAACAGAATGTGCCCCAAGGTGTGATGAAGGTTGTCTTCTCCATGTCTTCAGGTGACATCTTAATCTGATTGTATCCTGAAAATCCATCCATGAAGGAGAATACCGAGAACTGAGCCGTGTTATCCACCAATACATCAATGTGAGGTAATGGGAAATCATCTTTCGGGCTGGCTTTGTTCAGGTCCCGGTAGTCAACACACATCCTTACTTTTCCGTCTTTCTTAGGCACGAGCACAATATTAGCAACCCACGGTGGATAGCTAGTTACAGCAAGGAACCCGGCGTCCCACTGCTTTTGCACCTCTTCCTTGATTTTCATTGCCATGTCTGGGCGAGTACGACGCAGTTTCTGTTTAACTGGCGGGCATTCTTCTCTTAAAGGCAGCTTGTGCATAACAATGTCGGTGTCCAACCCTGGCATATCCTGATAGGACCAAGCAAACACATCCACATACTCTTGAAGCAGATCAATCAGCTGTTTCTTCACTGGGTCTTGTAAGCAGGCCCCGATTTTAACCTCTTTCACATCTTCATCTGTACCAAGATTAATCGTTTCAACCTCCTCCTGATGAGGAGTGATAACTTTCTCCTCTTGTCTCAACAATCTGGCTAACTCTTCAGGAAGCTCGTATTCTTCTTCAACCCCTTCATCAGCTTGATTGATCGGATTGTCAAAGTCATACGAAGTCATAGCCGTGCTGTTGTCGGTGCTGTCTGGAAGGCACTCTCTGCAAGGGTTCAGTTTGTTTATTTTAGTGATTGATTTTAATCTTGTTTAGAAAAGTGAAATAAAGTTGTCATTTTGAAAACATCGCCATTTATTTTTTGTACAAAAAGAAAAATGGAAAAACAGTGAGCGGAAAAGAAAAAGACTCATTTGCAAAAAGATGTCTGATATTTCATTGATTAATCTTGTTGCACAAAATTACAGATGGCCCGATCACAAAATGAGTCTTGTCATCTTGGGCAAGATGCAAGACTTGATGCATGCTTAAAATATACAGGAAATAATAATTACTCTGCAGGAGTAACTCTTATAATTTCCTGGGAAGACCAGTTTGAGATACTGCTCCCCGGGATCTTTGGACGAATCCAGCTTTCCAGGTTGCGTTCATCTTCCGACTCATCTTCCAAGTTGTTGACAGCATCAGGGGTGAGCATCCCCCCACTAACAAAGTTGGGCTTCTTAGCAGCCTCTGTTTGATCTTCTTGAGTTGGTTTGTAACCCAACCCAAATCTATCCTCTTTCTTCTCCACAGGCAACAGTTTTCCCCAGCCTTGAGCATTCCCCTCCTCAACAACCTTCCTGGCTTGCTGGTAGGATGTCATGGAAGTCCCAAGTACAACAGATGTCTCGTTAATATTCAGGGCCTCAAACCCTTGACTCATTGTTTCGTGGATCTCCCCATCCATCTCAATGTATTTGTATGTAGCCAGATGGCTAACAAAAATATCTTCCTCTCCACAAATAGTAACGACTTGGCCTTCCCACTCAAATTTTAACTTCTGGTGAAGGGTAGACGTAACTGCGCCAGCGGCATGAATCCATGGTCTACCCAACAAACAGCTGTAGGCAGGCTGAATGTCCATCACGTAGAAGGTCGTTTTGAAAGTCTGTGGGCCAATCGTTACAGGCAACTCAATTTCCCCCAGGACTGATCTCTTAGAGCCGTCAAAGGCTCTCACCACTAAGTTGCTGGGACGTAATGCCAAACCTTCATATTCCAGCTTCACAAGGGCTTTTTTAGGTAAGACATTGAGGGATGACCCTGTGTCTACCAGTACATGGGAAAGGACTGCACCTTTACATTCCATGGTAATGTGCAAGGCCTTGTTGTGATTGCGGCCTTCCGAAGTCAAATCGGTGTTGGTGAACCCTAGTCCATTACTAGCATTAACATTTCCAACCACAACTTCCAACTGATTAACGGTGATCTCTTCTGGCACATAAGCTGCGTGCAAGACTTTGAGTATTGCGTTCCGATGGGCTTCGGAGCACATAAGCAATGATAGGATGGAGATCTTGGAAGGCGTCTGGTGAAGCTGGTCCACTATCTTGTAATCACTTTTCTTGATGATTCTCATGAATTCATCAACTTCTTGATCAAAGGGTGTTTTCAAAGCTTCTTTAACAATTTGCTCTTCTTGCACCATGCTCTTCCCTTTTGCCTTGGCAGCAGCTTCTGCTTCAGCAGTGGGTTTTTGAATTTGCGGGGCAAAGAGACGTCCGCTTCGAGTGAAGCCTCCGCCTCCTCCCACATTGTCTATTTGTGGTGAAGAAGTTGATGATTCAAGAGTGATTTTCTGTCCTTCGCAGTATAGATCAGAACCGTAATGCCAAGGAATGGCGTTACTGCTTTCATAAGGTACTGGTCCAGGCACTATGACGGTGACTGGACTGATGGCAGCTGCAGAAGGGACTGTGATAGTCTGTGGATCATAATATATTGTGACTGGTGCTCTGATGGGAGTAGCACTTTGTGAGTTGTAGGCAGAGTCATTTTCAGGATCATAATAAATTGTAACTGTTGAGATACTTGCATTGTTTGCTGCTGATGTTGTAGGAGACATTGCTGGAAGAATGGGTGTTGTTGTTGTAGGAGATTCAAAATGAAGTGGTGTTGAAGTTGTAGAAGGAATGTTCGTTGATACCTGGTCAGTTGAAATGACAGATGAAAAATTTGTTGATGAAGCTGAAGAGTTGTCTGGAACAATGGTTGTTGCAGTTGTAGTAGACTCTGGAATTGTTGTTAATGAGACTGTTGGATTGGTAGGAATTGATGTTGTAATTTGAAGCAGGCCACTCTGGATGAGACCATCTATGCCATCCCTCAAGTTATCACAACCATTCACTGAAATGTTGTAGTAAGCACACCCCAGCTCGCATCCCGGGAACATTTGACATTCAAGGAGTTGAGCTTTAATCTCCACCAAGGGTGTCCGAATCTGACCCACACTGGTTATCAAGTAAGACGGCTTGTCTTCTTCAATAGCATTGATTCGGGGACCACCATGGTGTGGCATAGGGTTCTTGTTGACATTTGGTGGTGGTGCAAAGTTCAGAGCTTTGGAGTCTACCAGGTCTTGTACCTTCATGTGCAAGGCTCTGCACTTCTCTGTACTGTGGCCAGGTGCATTTGAGTGAAAGGCACATCTGGCGCTGGCGTCGTAATTTCTGGGCAGACTGTTAGGATCCGGAGGTGCCAACGTCCTTAGCTGAACCAGGTTGAGTTTCAAGAGTTATGGCAGTAATGTGGCATAGGGCATAGGGATCGGATCGATCACCCTATTGGCTTGAGAAGGTCTCTGTTGAAATGGTCTTTGCTGACTGTTGTTGTTGGTGCTATTGTTGTTGTTATAATTTCTCTGAGGAGGATACTGAGTTTGTTGCTGGTAATTTTGTTGCTGAGGTTGATAAGCTGGTTGTGGATGAACTGGAGCGGGAATGGTGACTGCTGCCACATACCTATGAACATATTGGGGTCTGCCCCTGCTGGTATGGATAACATTGGTCTCACCAGTTCTTCTTGGGCCTACAAAAGGCTTTCTTGTGTTACCGGACGAGCTTGCACCGTTGTCAGAGATCTTACCCATCTTTAATAGGCTTTCAATCCTTTCCCCGGCTATGACCACATCAGCAAAGCTAGTGGAGGAGAAAGCAGCCAGCCTGTCAATGTATGTTCCTTGGAGGGTGTTCATAAACATATCAGCCATCTCCCTCTCTGACATAGGTGGCTGGACAGCAGCAGCAAGCTGTCTCCACCTTTGAGCGTACTCCCGGAAGCTTTCCCTGGATGATTGTGACATTCCCATCAGGAGGGTCCTGTTGGGAGCCATATCTAAGTTGTACTGATACTGTCTGATAAAGGCTTCTGCCAGGTCCTTCCAGCATCTAATGGTTGCTCTGGTCAGATGAGAGTACCATTCCCTCGATGCTCCAGTTAAACTATCCTCAAAATAAAACATCTATAGCTTTTCGTCCATGGTATACGCCTTCAGCCTTCCCAGAAAAGATTGTAGATGGGTCCGGGGACAGGAAGTCCTGTTATACTTCTCAAAGCAAGGAGGCTTAAACTTGTGGGGAATCCTGACTCCGTCCACTAGACCCATGTCCATAACATCAAATCCCAAAGAATTCTGGGACTCCAAAGATCTCAGTTTCTCAGCAATCTCATCCAGCCTTCTGTCATAGGCTTCCTCCCCAGCTCCCATCACTGTGAACTGATCTTCCTGGGGGTCTTCTTGCAGCACTCTACCTGCAGTGGCAGTCCCTGGCACATTAGCAGGGATGTTGATCTCTGGATGCAGGTGGGGTCCAAAGACTGGGGGATTAACATGAGGTTGAACTCTCTCATTGTTGCTTGTCCCGACAGTCCTTGGATGATGGTCTTCCTGATTCCTTCCTTCTACCAGTGCTCTCAACCTCTCCTGGCTTTGAGCCATATTATTCATCACCTCCATAAACTGAGTCATCTGAGTCCTCATTTCCAACCTCTCGTTGGTCATTTGATTTCTGACCTCTGTAAGGTCCTGCTGCATTTGGTCCATTTGTATACCCGGAAGGTTGTTGCGGGTGGGATATCTGTGTGGACGGTTGAGTGGAAACCCTCGACGTCGAGCAATAATTCCTGAGTTCACAACAGAGTTAGTATCAATAAAACAAAAAACCTACAAAACAAAACAAAAGGTTAGTATGCAATGCAGTGTGTCTATTTGTTTCCAAGGTATCCGGCTTGGCACTTGGTTTTGACCTTTCCAGACCCCTGATGGAGATGCTTGTGATGTTGCTTTGGAAGAATTCAGATGAACAAACTCACACATATATTACAAAAGGTAAATGGTACATAGTTTGTTTACAATGCATGCCCTCTGAGGGGTCAAAAATACAACATAAAGAAAAAGTACATAAAATGAAATCAACAACAAGCAAAAGTCAAACACCAAGGCCAAATTCATCCTCCTGAACTTCCTTGAGAAGTGCTTCAGTCACAGGATCAGCTGGACGCTCTGTAAGATTCCTGATGAGGAGATTCCTTGTATCAATAGCTGCTGTTAGCTTCTTGTGCTGACTTTGGTCCTTTGACCTCTTTACACCAGCTCTGGTCTTCAATTCTGAGATTTCCCTCTGGGCTGCTGCCAGGGCTTCCTGTTGTTCTTTTGCACTAGCTTCCAGTTGCTCAATCTTATCCTGAGTCCTCTTATCCTCCTGAGTACGGGCTTCGGTGATCCTGACCCACCTAGCCTGACTCTCCTTCAGATACAAATCAGTCCTGGCCTTCTGGAACTGAGCTTCCTTGCAGGCATTCTTCAAGATCTGTTCTCCAGCCCTAGACTTCTTAATGTAATCCTCTGACTTCTCAATTTTGGCCAGATGCTCCACCCTTAGCTTTTCTAGCCTTTCAATATCCAAGCGACCATCACTCCTTTCCCAGAGGGTCTTCTGTAGAGCCTGAGTCAGCTTCTCATTTCTCTCTTTCAATTTCTCAAACTCCTCTAAGTTGACAGTTGCTGGAGGTGGTGCTGTGGAAGGTCCAGGCACATCTTCCATAGTGAAGGGCATTCCAGAAACTTGAGCCCTGGCATGAGACCACTCATAGTACTGAGCTGAGGCTACATTGTTGCATCTCCCAAGAATGGTTACCCCCTTAGTCTGCACATTGTCCCAGGTCCAGGATGCTTGCCTGACAATAGCCAGATTAAGCTTGATTTCACAATAGAGGGTCTCAGTCAGATCCTGTGCTCTAGGAGGATGGACCAATGTATAACCCAGTTGTCTTTTGAATAGCAGAGGGTTATAATTGATGAAACCCTTTACTCCAATCAGAGGTACATTGGGAAATTGCCCACAACTTGTAATGATGTCTCTGCCCTTGGTGCTCTGAGTGCACCATCTGATGTCATCTGAGGTTAGAGCCACAAGCCTCCTAGCCCAGTTCTTCTGCTGGTGAGGGTTTAAGAATGCATCAGTCTTTGGAAAGTGCTTGAGTAACCAAGTATGGAACAAAGGTGCACAACATCTTACTAATCTCCCCCTTTGCTTTTCATTCCTTTGATGAACTGAGTAGTAAAGATCTCCCAGTAAGGTGGGCACTGGGTTCCTCAGGATGAAAAGATGGATTGCATTCTTGCTAACAAACCTAGGCTCATCTGCAAAAAGTATGACCCCATATATGCTAAGGGCCAACAGAGCACAGACTGCCCTCCACTCCCCTAGGGAGGCCTTCAGACTAGCCTGGGAAGTCAAGAAATCCAGATGAAAACCAGAGATTCCAGCCTTAGATGCCAAATTCTGCTCAATCAGAACTGGTTCCAGATGTAATGTTTTTGCTATCTCCTCATTACTTGGGAAAGCCATCTCAGGGTTGAAGGGGATTCCACCCCTGATGGGTACACCAACCAATGATGAATATTCCTCCAACAAGGGTCCCAACTGAAAATTCTGGAAGGTGAAGCACCTCAGAGGGGGATCATAGAACTGCAGGCAAGTATGTATCAAGCTCCTCTGTGAAGGGTCCAAATCTATAACCACATCAAGGATTCCTCCATAATGTTCTCTAAAAAGTGGTATATGGTCTGTAGTAATCAGGGTCTGAATCCTCCTGATGCTGGCTA
Organism: Lathyrus aphaca; assembly: GCA_963966055.1. Lineage (NCBI taxonomy): Eukaryota > Viridiplantae > Streptophyta > Magnoliopsida > Fabales > Fabaceae > Lathyrus > Lathyrus aphaca. The sequence continues at coordinate 317,484,621 of OZ014522.1, forward strand.
GCTCAGGCTCAAAGAAGTGATAGGAGATGTTACTTTTCTTAGGTGCCATGTTGCTGAAGAAGGGTTGAGTCAGATGCTGAGAATAATGCTGAAGATAGGCCTCTGACAGGCTGAGACTGAGGATGCAAGTGACTGAAGCAAGTGGCTGATAGCTGAAGCAAGTGCTGATGAAGATAGGTCTAAGCTGAAGAAGGGGTCAAAACCAAGCCAAAATGATAGGATGGATACCCTGAAAAACAAGTAAACACATGTTAGAATGATGCAATGAGGATGTATGCAAATGATATGCAAGGGTTTGTGACTGAGCTGGATCTGATCAAGTGCTCTGATATAGGTCCACACATGTTCAAGAAATCCAGATGGAGGTCTACAAATCCAGTAACCAAGGTGGGGGACTCAAATAAAGAGTCACATGTCCAGGGTTTAGAATCACAAGAACTGTCCCAACATGGAGTACTCTTAATCAAAACAAAGTAACAGGGTATGCTGAGGTCAAGGGTACCTGCAAACCTGTAAACAGCCCAACCCCCTCACAGGTGATGTTCTAAAACAAGGATCCTCAGACTTGGATCAGTTATGAGAAGTGTAAGCACTTCTAACCCGGAGGTACAGTGTTTACAATAACCATAAAAGATCCTCCTCTAATTCACCTCAGTTTCTGAAGGTCAATACTAAAGGTCATCCAGACTTAGCAGGCTTCCCAGATAGCCCTAGCACTACAGGAAATCTGTAGCACAGAGTTCTCAAGAAGAAACCCATATCTGAACCGTGTTTCATATTCCCGCACCAGACCGAAATGGAATGGGAAAGAACATGAACCACTCTAGCCTAGGTGTCACTCAGGTCCCAGGTATAGGACCTCAACTCTCAGTAGAACACCCACCCACCAAAGCAAAACCAGATCCAGCCAGACAACATGACAGTATGATATATGTAAAGTTATAAAGAAAGCAATAAGCAACTGTACATAAAGCAGTAAATAAAGCAACTATACAAACACAAATAGCACATAACACCCCAGGAAACACAAATCAAACAAGCGCTAGGAGGAACCCACAAAAAGAACCAGAAGCCCTGGTTACAATACTTAAATCCCCAGCAGAGTCGCCAAGCTGCCGCTCCCGAAGATTTGCATCCCGGTACAAGCGCGAACGGTCGGCGAAAAGAACAATGAGAACACACATCAGTGAACTCACTGGAAAAGAAAAGAGTCGCCAGCTAGGCATTTTTATCCTGGAGGAAAGGCAATGCTGCATAGACCTAGAAAGAGATGGATAAGACGATTGCGAACCAGAGAGACTGAGAAAGGGGGTTGGTTACAACCTGGGAAGGTATTAGCACCCAGATTGTCCGTCGTACTCGACGGGATCCACGCTTAAAAGATTTGTGTTTTAGAGGGGTAGTGTCAGTGCATTTTGTGTATAAAATAGCTGGAAAAGGATGTACAGGTGTCAGTGTAAGAGAAGTGTAGTGTATAAGTGAAGTGTCAGTGTGAGAACAGGAATGAAATGCTCATGATAATGAGGCTAAAAGAATGATACTGACAGAGGGGGAATGTACAGAGACTTTTGTTCGATAACTGTTAAGTTATGCCTACGTATCCTCTCGTGCAATGAGGAAGTCAGAACACCGTAGTTCGACCCAAAGAGACTGAAAGATGAATTGACTGATGAACTGCTTGCTTGTCTATGCTCAAGTGTATGACCTGTCTGGCTCAGGTGCAAACTGTCTTGCATTAGACGGAAGAAGCGAGTTCTCGTTTGTGAGTGAAGATGATGATAAAAGAATCCCGTAGGAGACGATTATTGTTTGTTTTTTGGTATTTTCAGTCTTTTATTGCTTTCGAAAGTTTGTCATAAGTTAATGAGCTTAAGTCTAAACCAATGGATTTAGTAAACTCATCACATCTTCCCTCTGATTAGGGGTAATGAGAATACCTTAAGTGTGAAGTCAGCTTCTCACACTTAATCACCTTTGATACAGGATTAAGATCATTAACCTACTTATGATTATTTAGATGTTTTTGTTGTTTTTGTTTAGTGTTGAGTGATGAGATTAAGCCATAATCAGGGATTAAACAGACTCATTACACCATCCTAATAGAAGGATAATAGATGAGGGTGTTTAAGCTGAGGAAAGCTCCTCAACTTAATCCATGATTAGGGATTAAACTCATGATAAAACAAGCCTTTGATTAAGTGGATTTTATTTAATGGTATGATGGTGAAGTGGATTTTATTGGTTTATAAGACAACTTGAGGGGGACTTGTCCATTAACACTAGGGTTAGTCCTTCTTAACCAGTTAAGGAAGAATTAGAACCCTAATGCAAGGCCCAAGTTACAAGTGTAATGTCTTGATGATTATTAGATGGATTAGTTAAAGGATTTAAACACATTAAGGGTTTAACACTTAGGATTAAAGTTATACACTCCATCCTAATAGAAGGATGCAGGCATAAGCTTAATCACAAAGCCTTAAAGCCTTTAGGGTTTAGTCCCTGATTATGAGATGAGAAGAGAAGACTCAAAGAGACACAAAGGTAAAACTAAGTGGGGAGACTAATCAAAACCCTAATCATTGTCATGCTTGGTTGTTCCTAAGGTTTGTGAGGTTTACAAGAGAAATCTTCAGAGGGACCACCAGGAAGCAGATGAGAGGATCAGGAGAAGCAAAGTAACTTGCTTCATTGAAGAAGACAAGTCACTTGAGGAAAGAAAGTAAGAAGAAGAAGAAAGAGCAAGCTCAATCTCAAAAACAAGATAAAATGCAGCAATGATGCATAAGAGAGATGAAAAGAGATTATGAGAAGTGAAGGCAAATTCACTTCTCAAACAACTTACCACCTGAAATGTTAGTGAAAGAAATGCAATGCAATGCAAAATGAAATGAAATGGCATGATGTAAAACAAAACCAGAAGCATATATGAGATGATAATGATGCTATAAGATGCTACAAACATGTGACAAGGCATGGGGATGGTCATACAAGCTCATGGATGCAAATGAAGCAAGTTTAGAAGCATGAACATACATGAAAAGTTATGAAGTGCAAATGGCATACAACATGGCAAATGCAAGATGCAATGATCAAACATGCTTCTAATATGTCTTAAGATGTCAAATGAATCAAATGGATGCATAAAATGCTATGGCAAGTCAAGGTATGAATGCAAATGCAAGATGGATGCATATGGAAGCCCAAATTAGGGTTTATGATCAAAACATCAAACACAAACCAAAATCAGAAGCAAACATCAATATAAAAAATTGAAAATGCACTCAAAGGACCCCTAATCCTATACTAACTCACTGCCCAAAGGAGAGGTTCCAACCCTTAACCTAATTCAAGTTATGATTTTTCTAAGTTTTCTAGGGTTTTAGGGTTCCTTAACAAGAAAAAAGCCAAACAAATGGAAAATGAAAGATCAAATCATGGCCATTTAATCTCACAAACTACATGCTAAACACAATGCAATGCAAAAAGAATCAAAGTCCAACTCTCTAGGGTTAGGCAGAAATGATTTTTTGAAGTTTGGATCAAAATAATGCATTAAAATGGTTTTAATTCCATGAAAAATTCTCAAAATGCATCAAGATCAAAAAAGAAATTTAGTTTGAGGATTGGACAATGTTTCTAAATGTTTTTAAATGTTTCATGTATTTTTTGGTGATTTTTAAATACCTAAAAGTATTTTTAATTAATTAATTCTCATTAATTAATTAAAAAGAAACTTTTAAATATTTAAAAATACTTTTTCAATGCAAAAAATGAAAATAGAAATATTTTTGTGTTCTGAAATTAAATAATAACTTGCATAAAAAATTTCAGAATTTTTGAATAAGTTTTGCTATTTTTAATAAAATATAGAAAACAAATGAATTAATATGAAAATAAAATGAATTTTAAACTGAAAAAAGAAAAGTAATCAGATCCAAGGGCCCTCATTTGAACCTGATGCGCGCGCGTTTGACTTGGCGCCAGATCCCACGGCTGGAATTCAAACTCACTAACCCTAATTAATTAGCCCTAATCAGCCCTTAATGACTTTCAGGTGACCGGAACAGTGGTTCCGGTCATCTTCCCCGGCGAGCTCAAATGCTAAATCAATCTACACGCTATGAAAATGAAAACCAACTATCTAGGAATCTTCCCCACCCTAAAACGAATCAAACCCCTCACTTAAACATCATTTATCACTCATAATCAGAGAGAATTGAAGCAAACAAATCCTAGGGCAAAAGGTTTCAGAAACAGATTAAACTCTCATCTCTCCACCATTTTCAAAACCAAAGACATCAGAGTGATCAGTGAACTACAAAGAACAACTTAGGAACTTTAAAAATCATTTCTGGAAAAAAAGTTCTTGAGCTACCTGAGTTTTGAAGCTTTCAACTTTGCAGCTTTCTGACCTCCCCTCTTTATGCAATCCACTCCTTTTGGTCCCTTGATGATGTCTGGATGCTTAGAAGGAGTTTGTCCTGGCTGGTTTGGGATTTGAACAAGTTCTGTTCAAGCTCAGGGGGGAATCGTGTTTGGCTTATGTGAGGTTTCAAGGATGAATGAAAGCAGGGAAATGATCAGAAGGATGTGGTGATGAGTTCTATGAAGTTTGTTTGTGAGTTTGTAGCTTGTTTTCTGAGTTTCGAAAGCTTTTGCTTTTGGGAGTGAAAATGAGAATGTGATGTTCTTGCTGGTTTCAGGCTTGAGTGTTATGTTGTTTGGCTTGCAATTTGTTTGTATAAACAATTCCTATTGGTCAGATGATGTGACATGTCCTTTTGTGATAGGTATGGCTACTTTTGCAAAAATGTCAACTTTGTGTAAGAGAAGCATGGGTCATGTTCTAGCCAAGTACAAGGGGCGTGGGTTGCGCCGCATGGTGTGAGGGAAAGGCTAGGATGGTTCAGCAATGTAGCTAGCAAGTGGATGAAAGGTTATGATGGCTTTTGCAACTTGCTTGCTTTTGATCTTCATGAAAATATCTTGCTCCAAAGGCCAAACAAATGAGAAACTCTTGGCCCATTCTGATTTTTAGGTCACATGTGATGTTTGTGTAATGGTTTGACATCAATTAGAAGTCACAAATTGCCTTGGTACAAGATTTTGCAAGTTTTCCATTTGGTGCATAACTTGAAATTTAGTGATTTTAGCCAACTTTGATGAACCATAACTTTTGATCCAAAATGAATTAGGTCAAGTTATTGTACTTTTTGAAAAGGGAAAGATCTATTCTACAACTTTCATGACCAATGTTTTTCCATTTGAAGCATTTTTGGATCAAAAAGTAAGGATTGAAAAATTGCCTAAAATGACAAATTCCTTAAAAGTCAAACTTGCCCTAAAAAGTCAACTTTGCAAAAACTTGTAATTCTTGAATTTTGTGAACTTCCAACTTCTTCCATGATCAAATAAAGATCATATACACTCAAAATGATGAAGATCACCCCTTGGTTGGGTCATTGGGGGCCTCAGATGCCCTGATTTTGCACTGACTTGTCTGAAAAGTCAACTCTTGATTAGATGACTTCCCCATGGAATTTCTTCATGAAAATTGATATGAATACTCCCTATACCATATAGAGACCAATAGAAACAATAATGACCAAAAAATTTGGAGTTATGGCCTCTGAAACCAAAACCCTAATTTTAGGTCATCTGTGCAGTCAAGCCTGGCTCTGCTTCCATACAATCCTCAGTTCTTGTGATTTTTTGACATTATTGACTTTGAGAGGATGTAATATGATACTTGAACACACATGGACCCCTTTGAAGTGATTGATGGCCTTTGGAGTGGCTCAAGAAGCTCTTGGATTGCTCAGATCACAAACCCTAGATGCAGATGACTTAGAAACAATGCAGTGGATCAAAAATGGGATAATGAGACCTTATGATTGTGTTTATGCATATGAGAATGATCACAAGCCATGGTGTGAATGGGTGAGGGCAAATTTGGGGTGTTTACAATTAGCAAGTGTAGACAAGTGATTGAATTCGAAAACAAAGTCACAATGCACTGACTTATGCCACAAGTAAACATGTTTGACATAGTGTTCTTCCCTTGATTGTTTCTTCATGAGCAAGGCACCAAATGGTGTGATTCTTTTGATCAATTTGAAGAGGAGGATGGAATGAACATGTTTGGTGTTTGGTTCAAGATAAAACAAAGCTTCCAAGTGCACCAAATTGGTCAATGAAGTTCATGCCATGAGATTGCATAGTGGCCTGCATAAATTTCTCATGCCTTGTGTGAATAGGCCTATGGATGGCCAGTTGCAACCTTCCCACTTTGACCCTCAATAATCCCTAGACGACTTGCTCAAATGAAAAACCTTTGAACACCAATATTGTAGGGATTATATCAAGGAACAACTTTGTAGTTCACCAAAAATTCATTTGAGGTCTTTTTAACAAAGAAAAATGGCTGGACATTCTGCCCACCACATGTTTGATGAATATCCAGGAAGGGCGCGCGCATTGGCCTGCAACTTGCCTCGCCTATGACTTGCCTTGGGCCTTGAATTGTTCAAACTTTGCAAGATCATATTGTCATACCCCAAATTTGTCCTACCTTTATTGTCTGTTTACCAATATATTGCAAAAAATCCAAAAATATGTAACACTTTAATTTTTGTCTAGTATTCGAAAAATTCAAAATATGTCATTTCCTTTGTGCTAAAAGTTAGGGTATATTCGAGTTCGTCAGGTCAAGTTTGTGTGCAGTGTTGTGTGTGGTGTGGAGACTTTTATCTAATTATCACCTTTTCATTATTCTTTTTATTTTCATTATTTTATTTTAAAATGATTTTATTTTTATTTTTATTATTATTTTATTTTATAAACCATTTCCAATTCTTTTATTATTATTTATCCTAAACTCCACTTTTATAAATTTATTATCATTTATCACTTAAGCCCATTTACCATATCCAAAATTACAAAAAAATTATCTTTTTTTTATTGTCCTTTTATTTCTTATTTTATTGTTATTATTATTATTATCTTCTTGTTATTATGATTATAGTTTTTCTTATTATTATACTTCTCATTATTACACTTATTATTATATTTTTTTACTATTATTATTATTATTATTATTATTATTTTTAATTTTATTATTGTCAGTATTTATTATTATTATTTTTATTTTTATTTTTATTATTATTATTATTATTATTATTATTATTTTCCACTATTATTTTCTATTATTATCATTGTTATACTATCATTATTTTTACTAGTTTTGTTCTTATACAAATTATAATGCCACTTTTCCCAGCCATTACATAGCCAAAAAATGCAGGCCCCACACAACCTTTAGCCAACCTTTTCCGCGTCATCACACGCATTCCATACTCCCATCACAACACCTAAAAAAAACTCAGTACAACAACTTTTCCTTCAACTCCACTACACCAATTCCGCATAACACAACTCATCAAAATCGCAAAACAATGTTTCATTCTTTTCTTCCCAAATCTTCCTATTTTATCCCTTCTCAATCTCTCTATAAAAGACAACCTCTCACACTGCAAAATCAAGCTTGGATAGCATAACAAATACCCTGCAAAACTTATTCCAAAGTCAAGCTTCAAAAAGCTATAAAATCAAAATACAAGCCATAAACAAAAACAGAGAGAAGAAGAATCACAAACCTTCATTCTCAAAAATTACTGTGTTTTCTCAAAATCTCCTCTCAAACTCGTTCATCATCTTCTCCCAATCATCATCCACAAATCGCTCACCATAATAAAAAAGTTGTTTCACAATATCTTCATAAAACCGTAATAACCACATAAACAAATCACCGCCACCCTCTTTCAACCCACCTCCGCACACAACCAATAACCAAAATAAGAACTCAGAATCGCACAAACTCACACAAACCACACCAAAACTGAAGCTATGAATACATAGCGCTTGAGAAAACCAACGAACATAAACCTTTGAGCGAAAGAGCGAGAACTCACAAAGCGTAATAACCCAGAATCCAGATCGCGAGTTGAGACGGAAGCACACCGAAACGCAAACCTCCGTTCACCGCACAGACTACCGAAACACCACCATGGATTCGCAATAAACACCCAAATCCGGCGTGAATCTGAGAAGTGAACGAGCCGAAACAAACGATTTTGATAGAGAGACGCGAGGAACCGAGTGAAAGTGACGAAACCGAGTAGCCGCCGTTGAGAGAGAGACCGATTTGGGATGCGAACAAATTCGCGTGAACCGCGCCGTAAACAGAGACCATCAACGTTCATTTCTTGGAGGGTGAGTTTTGGTGGTTCTGAATCGTACTTGGAGAAGGAGAGATTTTGTTTCTCTGCGTTTCAATGTTAGTTTACTGAAGTTTTTTTTTTATTAAAAAAATGCACAAACTCTGCTAGTTGGTTTCATATTCTTTCAGGGTTTTGTTTTTTTTGGTTTGGGCTTAGCCCCACTTTCCTTATTTTCTCATTCACTACACACACCTCATTTCCAGTGAAACCCCTTTCTTTGGTTTGCTATTTTTATTGTTTTATTTATTTATCTATTTATTTTTCTCCTGGGTTGCCAGACTAATGGGCCTGTTCAATATGTTTACTCGCTACACACGCCAAAACCATATTGCAGCGCCACATCCCCCTGTTTTTTTATTTAATCATTTTATTTTATGATATTTTGTTTCAATTTCCTACTAGTTTAAATTTATTTTATTTTGTTTTTATTTGGTTCAAGTCATTTTTTGTTATTAGTATCTAATTTTTATTTTAATTTAAATTTTTTTTTTATTTTTTTTTTTTTATTTTTTTGGTGCCAATGATATAACAAAAGGTCGGATTTTGTCGATTTCGTTAAATTGGGAATCCGGTCAATATGAGGCCTATGTACTTAGTTTATTTTTATTTTTTATTTTTATCGATTCCTTTTATTTTATTCTTATTATTCTGTTTACATTAATTCAATTTACTTAATTATTTATATATTTTATTTCAATTAATTTAGTTCATTTAATTTAATCGTTTATTTATTTACTATTTTTTATGGTCGATGAACATCAAATTAATTTTCAGATTCGTCGCGAGCCGACTCGACATCTCGATTAATGATGAGACCATCCGATTTAAATTCAATTCATTTATTTATTTCCGCATTTCAAAAATATTGTTCAACTCCTCATAGAACGATTTTAACATTAAATAGGTTCTAAGGCGGTTAACGAACCACACCTCGACGCGTCCGAAAAGGTCCAACGCCTCCGAATAGTTGTCTCCAAATAAAAGGGTCGAACGCCTCCGAACAGTTCGAAAACACTGCACACACGCTTCCTCTTGGGAAAACTACAAAGATACCCATTATTTCTCGCAATCCCCTGTAATTTATTTTGTATCCCTCCCCCATTTTATGTACGCATTTTATTTTCCGCATTTTATCGATTTTATTCCGTTCGCAAACCCTTGGTCCAATGCCAAGTGGTTCCACTCTCACACACTCGCACTTTATTTTTTAGTTATCGTTTCGTTTATTAGGATCCACTTCACCTTGCGAGCCGAGCGCATTGTGCCTCGCTAACAAACCACAAAATAAACCTCCACTTGCATTCACCCCTAAACCTCAAAAAACAAAAACATTTCTTTTTAGATCCAAACCCTTGATCCAACGTCAAGCGGTCGTAGGTTAATAAAATACTCTAATAATACGAAAAGAATTGTACGCCACGAGCCTTAAGCGGTAGAAAGGAGGATAACGAGCTCTCGTTACTCGCTCCGATTATTTCGATGCAAGACACTCGTCTTGTTGGACGGAATAAACTATCCATAGTCTTTAGTGCAATTCGAATCCTAAACCCTTTCATCGGATAAAGGTAATAAAATCAACAACTATCAACCTTAGTAGGCCGAACTACGAGGCTCTAACTTTCCCATTGCATGCGGGAGTACGTAGGCACAAGGATCTCAATCCTTGCCGAGCACCTAGGATCAATCTAACTTATATTTCAACTCATTTCCCTTTAGCAAGTAACTCATTAAGCATAGACATCCTTTCGCGCGTGACAACTTAGATGGTTCCCATCGAGTACGATGGATGTAGGGGGTGCTAATACCTCCCCCCTACATAACCGATTTCTGAACCCAGGAAATGGTTGCGAGACCTTTGTCCTCATCCTCCTTTTCAACGGGTTTTATCTATATCTTCCCTTTCCCTCCTCGGGAATAAATTAGAATTAGGTGGCGACTTTCATGTCTGCCCAATGCGCGGCTCTTCTCTTTTAGATCGCGTAAGGTCGTATTTTTCGGAGTGCAACAGCTGGCGACTCTGCTGGGGACAGGTTCACCCCTATGCGAGTCAAGCCTAGTCTAGGTTTCCACGCTTGTTTGGATGTTTGCTTTTAATGCCTTGCTTGTTTATTTTTATCGCTTTCTTTATCGCATTCCATATTATATATCTTGTGGCTCTTTGGTACTATAATTTGGATCGATGCTTTGATCGCAAATGAAACTTGAGGGAAAGGCTCTATACCCGGGCTTACGAGTACAAACATAAGTTAGCGAGGTTGTGTAGTATGGGCTCCCGAGGTAACCTCTCTTGTGGTTGTCGATACCAAAACCTCACTTGGAGTAGATTCTAATGAGAATACTGACGACCGTCAAGCTCATGGAATGTGTGTTTAGTTGTTTTCATTAGAGTCATCGACTCTGAGTACCTTTAGAACCATTTTGGTTAAAACGTCGATTGATGGTCACGTAGTATGGACTCCCGAGAAATTTGCTCTCGTGGGTTGTCAATACGAAGACCTCACTCAGAATAGATTTTCTCAATGGAGTTTATTGACTGTCAAGAGCTGACATGTGCATCAAACATTTGAGCAAAGTCCATAACTCTGAGGCCTTTGTTTAAACCTCGTGTCGATGATCGCGTAGTATGGGCTCCCGAGAAAATTTGCTCTCGTGGGTTATCGATACGAAAATCTCACCCAAAATAGATTCATATGGGGGAGTCAGTCAACCGTCATGCTTATGGCGTGTGTGATGAACAACCATATGAATTGACAAATTTGGGGTCCCTAAAACTTTAGAGTTTACATAGTGAGTTCCTGGTCAGAGTATCCTCCATCCGTACCTCGGACTCATGAATTCTTGTTATCAAAATTCTGGATTAATACCAGACCCTGATCTTGCGATCCTGGATTCTGACATTGCATATCATTTCATTTGCATCAATTCTTGTATTTCATTCCAAAATTCGAAAACTTATTTCCATGTCCCTTTATTTTCAGTAAATCAAGCTGGTTTCCCGACGCCCGTATCGTTCTCGACGCCCGTACCTAACTCGAGCCAACACTAGAAGACTGATGGATCAGATTCAATAAGAACAAGCTGCTACGAGGGAAGAGATTGACTCGATCAAGAGCAAGATTGATCAGATTTATGGGGCCATACAAGCCTTGGCCAGGATGGTTGTGTCTTATCAGCCTGTTCCTCCAATGCCTTATCATCCAGCTATTCAAGCTCTCCTTCCACCTCAAATGGCTTATCAACCACGTCCATATCCTCTAATTGCAGCTATGCAATATGCACCCAATCCATACCAGCAATGTAATACCCATATATAAAAGACATACATAAAGCATATTTTTCATATATAATATTAATGATTTGGTATTTGAAATACAAATAAGTTCTTATCAACACATTGCATAAATATAGCCACTACAAACTAAGGTACTAAACAAGGCTATATAATAATACAAGATGTTAACCTACAAAAAGATCTAAGAACTAGATCCGAAGATCCCAAAAGTCCACAGCGGAAGACTAAGCCATTAGCTAGTAAAGATAATCAAGTTTCCTTATCCTTACCCTTAGCGGAACCCGAAGTACCTGAAATAACAACATCAACATGGGGTGAGATAAAACATCTCAATGGGTTCACTATCTTAGAGTTCTCTTGGCTCTAAGGGTCATTTCCAACGAAACTCGCATACTTCACGAACCAATTTACACAAGGGACAAGGATATAGGGAAAACTAGGGTCCACACACGATTTCAGAACACAAAAGGGAAATGCCTACCTCAAGTCCTTATGGATGCTCTAGTGAAACACATAGTAACAACATAGAGACTTATACAAGACCTTACGGAGGAAAGACATACACGCGCTTCAATCCTTACGGATGCTTCCCGTGGGACTCAGGATAACCCACCTCAATACTTACTCAATATTGACACAATTAGCATAGCACTTGCCCCAAGTCCTTACGGATGCTCTAGTAGAAACACATAGTAACCACTTGAGACTTATACAAGACCTTACGGGGGACTTATAGTCTACACTTCTCAAATCAACGCCCACGCATACACAACGGATACCTCAAGTCCTTACGGATGCTCTAGAGAAACACATAGTAACCACATAGAGACTTATACAAGACCTTACGGAGGATCCCAAAACAAACAAACATAAATCAAACGAGTTTAAGGGAAACCTAGATACCTCACAAGTCGTACCTTTTCTCTATTTCCATTAACTCACAAGTTCCATTTTATCAAGTTTTGGTCATTTGAAATTAGTCGGGTAAAAGTCGGCTCAAAATTAATGTTATTCAATCTTAATAGATAAATTATTCTTTAAGCTTCAAAACGATATGTGGAACACTCAAAACGGACACCCGAAACATAAGTTACGAATTAAAAACCAACATTTAAAACTACAGATCTCGCTGAGCAAAATTCTCCCTAGAACTTTCGCTGAGCGAGCTACACCAGTTCAGGAAGTTCCAGCATTACGGGAATTCACTCTCCCACGCCAAATCACTCCCAAACCTTAACCAATGCAACAAGACATGATCAAACGTATCCCTTATCATAATGTGAGTATTTTAGGTAGGTTTTAATCGAGTTTTAACTGTTAAACTTCCGATTTCTCTTAGGTTTCCAACTAAACCCTAACCACAAACATTTCTAAAAATCAACCAAAATCAAAGATAAAATTTTCTAACTAAGAACCCACCTCGAGAGATGAAGATTGGCGGAAAGATTGAGTTGATTCGACGGACGGATGATCGGGAATGAAGGATTGGAGCTTTAGGGCTTTTTCTCTCTTCTTCTTCTCTTCTCTTCTCCTTTTCTTCTTTTCTTCTTTCCTTACTAACTTTTTCTTTCTCTCATAATCTTTCTATATATATATATATAAAATATAAGAAGCTTATATTTTTACCGATAAGTCAAAATTAGAGAGTATCCGAAAATGTCTCTTAATCCGATATTTTATAAAACCTTTGAGTCAGCTAATTATCAATTAATAAAATATAATCCCATGAATTACTCTATTTTAGTTCCATTAAGATTTCTTAGAGTATTCCGAAAGAATATTATTACCAATTAATAATGTCCAGAGCTTTAAATAAAATACGGGGTATTACATCCTCCCCCGCTTAAATAAAATTCGTCCACGAATTTGAAAGATTACCTGAACAGGTGAGGATATGATTCTCGCATTTCTGATTCCAACTCCCACGTAGCATCACCCGAATGCGTCTCGTCCCATTGCACTTTAACAAGTGGTATTTCTTTATTTCTCAGCACCTTGGTTTCTCTCCCAACAATACGGCTTGGTTTGGGTTCAAAGGTCAAATTCGTTTCTATCTCGATAGAATCCGGCAGAATAGGCTGAAGAGGATCAGGGATGAACCTACGAAGTTGGGATACATGAAATACATCATGCATTTCAGATAGAGTTGGCGGCAAGGCTAACCGGTAAGCAACTTCACCAATCCTTTCTAGGATCTGATACGGTCCTACGTATCTCGGACTTAACTTACGTGACTTAAACGGTCCCTTCAACCTTAATCTCGGAGTGACTTTTAAATACACATGATCGCCTTCCCCGAATTCCAGGGATCTCCTTCGATTGTCAGCATAGCTCTTCTGATGGTCTTGGGCTTGCTTAATCTTTTCTCGGACCATACGAATCTTTTCCGTAGTATCTTGAATAATTTCCGGTCCTAGAATTGTATCTTCACCCACCTCTGACCAACACAACGGTGTTCTACACTTTCTTTCGTACAAAGCCTCATACAGAGCCATTTCGATGCTCGCGTGATAACTGTTATTGTACAAAAATTCGATCAACGACAAAAATTCTTTCCAATTCCCTTTGCTCTCTAAAACACATGCTCTCAACATATCTTCCATCGTTTGAATCGTACGTTCCGCCTGACCATCCATTTGAGGATGATTATAAGTACTCAAACGCAAATTCGTACCCTTGGCTTGTTGGAACACCTTCCAAAATCTCGAAGTGAACTTCAGGTCTCTATCCGATACAATACTGGACGGAACACCATGCAATCTTACAATTTCAACAATAAACAACCTTGCAAGCTGACTTGCCTTATATGTAGTCTTCACGGCTAAGAAATGCGCAAATTTCGTTAGTTGGTCCACAATCACCCAAACAGAGTCATAGCCACCCTGAGTACTCGGTAAACCTACTGCGAAGTCCATAGAGATACTATCCCATTTCTAAATTGGAATATCCAAAGGTTGTAACAATCCACCTGGCCTTTGGTGCTCAATTTTCACTTGCCGACACACTGCACATTCTGACACAAATACCGCAATGTCCTTTTTCATTCCGGACCACCAATACTCTCTCTTCAAGTCTTGATACATCTTCGAAGAACCCAGATGTATCGTAAAAGAACCTTTATGTGCTTCTTCTAGAATCCTTCTCTTTAACACATCGTCATTCGGAACACATTTTCTTTGATTAAATAGGATGATCCCATCCAATGCTCTCACGAAACCCGGTTGGAGTAACAACCCTTGCAGCTTCTCATCCAAAACTTGCGCTTGTTGAATATTATTCCTCAACGTAGAACTAATATTCAAGTTTCCCATGATTAAGCCATTCAGAGTCCAAACAAACTGAAGATTAAGATCTCAAAACTTTTCTAACAATGCATACTCTAATACCATCAATTCGGCACTACGAATCACTTTTCTACTCATGGCATCTGCCACTTTGTTTGCCTTTCCGGGGTGATACTTCAACTCAAGATCATAATCCTTCAAATACTTCAACCAAAGCTGAATGCATAGTTTCTGATAAAGAACAGAAAGTGGTCATGAGAGGAGCTAGATCAAAAGATAACTACTATATGTGGGAACCCCAAGATTTCAGCCTCACATCTACTTGTTCCATAGCCAAAGAAGAAGAAGTGAGGCTGTGGCATCAAAGACTGGGTCATCTCCATCTCAGAGGAATAAAGAAGATCATCTCTATGGAGGCTGTAAGAGGGATCCCAAGACTTAGGATTGATGAAAGAAAAGTGTGTGGTGAGTATCAAATAGGTAAGTAAACCAAGATGTCACACCCAAATCTTCAACATCTGACAACCTCCAAAGTCTTGGAATTACTGCACATGGATCTTATGGGACCAATGCAGGTAGAGAGTCTTGGTGGAAAAAGATATGCCTATGTGGTTGTTGATGACTTCTCAAGATATACCTGGATAAGCTTCATCAAAGAAAAGTCAGATGTGTTTGAGGTATTTAGAGATCTGTGCCATAGGATCCAAAGAGAAAAGGCAAGTTGTGTGGTCAGAATAAGAAGTGATCATGGAAAGGAGTTTGAGAATAAAAAATTCTCAGACTTCTGTTCATCAGAAGGTATCAATCATGAATATTCTTCTCCCATCACCCCTCAACAGAATGGGATTGTAGAAAGGAAAAACAGAACTATTCAGGAGTCAGCTAGAGCCATGATTCATGCCAAGAAGTTACCCTTATACTTTTGGGCTGAAGCTATGAACACAGCATGCTACATCCACAATAGAGTCACACTAAGAAAGGGAACTCTATCCACCATCTATGAAGTCTGGAAGGGTAGAAAACCTACATTCAAGTACTTTCATGTATTTGGAAGTAAGTGCTACATTCTGACTGATAGGGATCAAAGAAGGAAGATGGACCCTAAGAGTGATGAAGGGATATTTCTTGGATACTCCATAAATAGCAGAGCTTACAGAGTATTTAACTCCAGAACCAAGGTTATAATGGAGTCAATAAATGTGATTATTGATGATACCTATGCAAAGACAGATGTTGCTGATGATGTTGGAACACCCGCTGATAATCAAACTGAAGTTGAAATAGAAAGTGATAATCTTGACTTCACTTTAACTGAGGCAAGGTCAGAGCAATCCAACAAACCTCCCTCCATCAGAATCCAGAAAGATCATCCTAAAGAACTGATAATTGGTGATCTCAATAGTGGTGTCATCACTAGATCAAGAGAGATGATCTCAGGTTCCTGTTTTGTTTCAAAGATAGAACCTAAGAATATCAAGGAAGCTCTGAATGATGAGTACTGGATCTCTGCTATGCAGGAAGAATTAGGCCAATTTACCAGGAATGAAGTATGGGATCTTGTTCCTAGGCCTGATGACATTAATGTAATTGGCACTAAGTGGGTGTACAAAAACAAGTCTAATGAGCAGGGAGTAGTTACAAAAAACAAGGCTAGGCTTGTGGCTCAAGGATATACTTAAACTTTAGGGGGTGGATTTTGATGAAACCGTTGCACCAGTAGCAAGACATGAATCCATCAGACTACTCCTAGGAATTGCTTGCATCCTAAAGTTCAAACTATTTCAGATGGATGTTAAAAGTGCCTTCCTAAATGGGTACCTTAATCAGGAAGTATATGTGGAGCAACCAAAAGGATTTGTTGATCCAAGCTGTCCAGACCATGTATATAAGCTGAGGAAGGCTCTGTATGGTCTAAAGCAAGCTCCTAGAGCATGGTATGAAAGACTGACCACCTTTCTCATTAAACATGGATACAGGAAAGGAGGAATAGACAAAACCCTGTTTGTAAAGGATGAAGAGGGAAAGGTTATGATTGCTCAGATATATGTGGATGACATAGTGTTTGGTGGGATGTCAGACAAGATGGTTAAACATTTTGTGACTCAAATGGAGTATGAGTTTGAAATGAGCCTACTGGGAGAACTAACTTACTTCCTTGGACTGCAAATCAAACAGATGGGGGACTCCATGTTCATATCCCAAAGAAAGTATGCAAAGAACACTGTCAAGAAGTTTGGGATGGACAATGCAAGTCACAAGAGAACACTTGCCCCCACTCATCTAAAACTGACAAAGGATGAAAAAGGTGAGAGTGTGGACCAAAGCTTGTACAGAAGCATGATTGGAAGTCTACTATATCTTACAGCTAGCAGACCAGATATAGCTTTTGCAGTAGGTGTGTGTGCAAGGTATCAAGCTGAACCAAAAGTGAGCCATCTAAACCAGGTTAAGAGGATCTTGAAATATGTAAATGGTACTTGTGACTATGGTATAATGTACTCTCATGGTTGTGAACCCATCCTCACTGGGTTTTGTGATGCTGACTGGGCTGGAAGTGCTGATGATAGAAAGAGTACATCAGGAGGATGCTTCTTTCTAGGGAAAAATTTAATTTCTTGGTTCAGTAAGAAACAGAATTGTGTGTCCTTATCCACTGCTGAAGCTAAATACATTGCAGCTGGTAGCAGTTGTTCACAGCTGGTATGGATGAAACAAATGCTCACAGAATACAATGTCACACAAGATGTCATGACATTGTACTGTGATAATTTAAGTGCTATTAATATCTCCAAAAATCCTATCCAACACAGCAGGACTAAGCACATAGATATCAGACATCACTTCATCAGAGACCTTGTGGAGGAGAAGGTGATCACATTGGAGCATGTAGCCATAGAGCTGCAATTAGCTGACATATTCACCAAGGCTTTGGATGCTACCCAATTTGAAAACCTAAGGGGTAAATTGGGAATCTGCATATGTGACATATATCAATTATGGAGAAGTGCCAGCATGTCTCATGACATCGTATGACATGATCACCAGATGGCAGCACCAGTCTGGCCAATAACTGTTTGTATTCCAATTTTAAAAATTCGAATAGCAACAGGCTCTATTAATGTACAAACGTGCTTTCAGCTTATCACATTCTCATTAGCACCACTGAACCTTTTGCATGCTACAGCTGAAACTCTAAACTCATCCAAATCTATCATTAAACATTTACACATTTCCACTACAATCGAAAAAATGTCTCAACATTAGAACCCTAACTCCATTGATGAGGGTCTCATTCAGGAAGACGTAGTGAACACCACTCCATTGTCTGTAGTACCCATGGATGCTACACCTATAAATGTGATCAGAGGAAGCATTCCCATTACTCAAAAGCCCCGGACTCCCCATGCAAGAAGACCCAAGGAGCCAGTCTTCAGCAAAAGTAAGGGAACCCATTCATCTTCCAGTACTCTCAAAGCTTCTGCTTACGTGGACGCATCAATCAAAAAGCTTGTAACCAGGATCCTGGCGGAACAAAGGGTTGTGCCTGGGGTGTTAGTTCGCCTGAACAGTATGCCTGCTCCACAAGATGTCCCAAGCAATCAAGCTGAAGAAGACATACCTGCTCCACAGGATGTCCCAAGCAATGTTGAAACAACTGAGGGCCAAGACAAAGCTCCAAATGATAATGATCAAGCTACTAATGATGCAGCTACTGATGATCAAGCTGCTGAGAATGAGGCTTCTCAACCTCCACCAGTTGAAAACCTAGATGATGATTCTGACACAGAGATCATAGCATCTGTTGATCCTAGCATAGCCAAGAGGCTTAGGTCTAGGAAGGATAAGAAGCCAGCTGCTCATGCAACTCCTGAGAAAAGACAGCCAACTCCCAAGAAGGACAAGGTCAAAACTGCTTTTGGACCTACAAAGCAATGGAGTAAGGTCAGCACTCAGAAGAGGAAGGCCACAACTCCATCTGATTCTGATGTTGAGGAGGATGTCCCAACATCTCAACCCAGAAAGAGGCCAGCACCTCCTAGGACTGCCACTGCTGTCCCTGAAGCACCCCTGGATAATGTGTCCTTCCACCGTGTCTCCAGTGTAAGCAAGTGGAAATATGTCTATCAGAGAAGGGTGGCTCTGGAAAGAGAGTTGGGTAGCAATGCTTTGGAATGCACTGAGGTAATTGATTTAATCTCCAATGCTGGACTGTTCAAGACTGTCTCTAATTTTTCTCCTTGTTATGAACTGCTGGTAAAAGAATTCATAGTTAACTTACAAGAAGGGTGTGCTGATCTGAAATCTGAGGATTTCAGGAAAGTGTATGTCAGGGGGAGATGTGTAGATTTTCTCCTAGGGTGATAAATCAGTACCTGGGGAGAGAAGATATGGGCCAACTGAGCTTGGCAAGACTGACAATCAAGTATGCAAAATAATCACAGCTAACCAAGTCAAGACATGGCCAGTCAAAGGCAAACTCTCAGTCAGCTTATTAACCAGGAAGTATGCCATGCTGCACAGGATTGGAACAGTCAACTGGGTCCCAACCAACCACACCTCATCTATAGCTACTGGGCTTGGGAGGTTCATCTGTGCTGTAGGCATCCAAACCAAGCTGGATTATGGGGCATATATCTTTGACCAGACTCTTAAGCATGTAGGAACCTCAGCCATCAAGCTTCCAATAGCCTTCCCATCACTACTCTGTGGGGTGATTCTCAACCAATATCCAGGAATCCTTACTGATAAGGATTCTGTCTGTAAAAGGGAGAGTCCACTGTCCTTTCATTACAAGCTGTTTCTAGGTCATCATGCTGCAGATGTTGAAGCACCAGGTGGGACATCTGCTGTCAAGACACCTATATCAAAGGCAGCCTTAATTGCAGAGCTCAGGACAACCTGCAAAGAGCTGGATGAAAGGAAGAAGAAGCTTGAGGACCTAATTCAAAGACTGGAGCTGGAAGAGGTTACTGGGAATGTTGATGGATCTGATGATGATTCTGAAGATATAGAGGATACAGAAGATACAGAGTCTGAGTTAAGTTGTGTGTTAGTGAAAAATGTATTGCCTGTTCTGCACTGTAATTCTGAATGTTTTTTTTCCTGTTTCTGTAATGTTTGGCCCCAAATTTATGTCTAACAAGGGGGAGAAGTGTATTGAACAATGCTGTTAATGTCTGTCTGCTGAACTATGTTGAATGTGAATTATCATTTGTATATCAAAGTCTGTTGGGCCAAGTCATAGCAGTATACATACATGTTTGAGGGGGAGCAAATTATTAGCTCTCACATGATCCAACAGAAAGGAACTCCGCTGCTCTCTGACAAAACCAGAAGAATATGTTAGCCAAAAATTAGCCAAAGGGGGAGTTTGTAGATGTTAGAAATTGGCAGAATTTTTGACAAACAAAGTAAAAGTTATGAACTTAGTTCAGGACATCAGGATGTCACACCAGATGTTGTGACATCGCAAACCTGCTATCTGACTTAAATGATGCTTAACAGAAGGGCATAAAATCAGGAGTAAATATCTGGAATTAATTGTAAAAGGATAAGCACTCCAAGGCGCCTCTTTAGGAAGCTTAGTTATCTAGTTCCAGTGTAAAGGAAACAGAAAAACTAACTCACCTTGATTCAAGGAGATAACAAACTAACTCACCTTGATTCAAGGAGATAACTGTGGGATTTATCAAAGTCTGGATAATTTGCAAAACGCCCACAAACCAAGCATCTATTTAAGAAACTGAAACACTCAAGAAAATCTCACGAATTTAAGAAGACTGTCAAGGGTGTTAGTGAAGCTAGTTATTTAAGCAGGTTTTAATTGTTTGTTAGTCACTTTATGAGCTTTTAAGCAAAAAGTGAATTGTGTCTTGATCGAAACTATTAAGTAAGATCAAGCTGGTGTGTCTGAAGTTTGACTTCAAATTTATTAATCATTCTAAGTTAAAGATCACTATGTGATTGAGGGGGAGTGAGTAGGTACTCATATCTAAGTAGAGTCTTAGGTAGAAATTGCCTTGGGTAGATATTAATTGAAGGATTAAACTGATTGGTTTAACTCCATAATTAATATTGCTTATATTGGATTTCCTTCCTGGCTTGGTAGCCCCCAGATGTAAGTGTGGAGATACACTGAACTGGGTTAACAATTTCCTGTGTTATTTAATTTACTAGCTTATTAATTTATTGTTTGGGATATCAGTGTCTAAACATCTGATTCGACATCACATATCTGATCCCAGAATTTCAAAAATCAAAGATAAAAGTTTCTAACAAAGAACCCACCTCGAGAGATGAAGATTGGTGGAAATATTGAGTTGATTCGACGAACGGATGATCGGGAATGAAGGATTGGAGCTTTAGGGCTTTTTCTCTCTTCTTCTTCTCTTCTCTTCTCCTTTTCTTCTTTTCTTCTTTCCTTACTAACGTTTTCTTTCTCTCATAATCTTTCTATATATATATATATATATATATATATATATATATATATATATATATATATATATATAAGAAGCTTATAGTTTTACCGATAAGTCAAAATTAGAGAGTATCCGAAAATGTCTCTTAATCCGATATTTTATAAAACCTCTGAGTCAACTAATTATCAATTAATAAAATATAATCCTATGAATTACTCTATTTTAGTTCCATTAAGATTTCTTAGAGTATTCCGAAAGAATATTATTACCAATTAATAATGTCCAGAGTTTTAAATAAAATACGGGGTATTACAAGCAACCGGCTCATCCGCAACAGCCTGGTCAACAACAACAACGTGCTCCTCGACAACGCCAGCCAAATCAACATAGGAGGCCTGAAAGAAATTTTGATCTATTGCCTATGTCATATGGAGAAATTTTTAATGGGCTAATGGCAGAGGGAATTCTTGTTTTGAAGGATATGCCACCTCAAACTAGTAACGCCCGAGACTTTGATGCCAATGCTTGCTGTGGGTATCACAGAGGCGCTCCAAGTAACACAATCGAGAACTGCAGAACGTTCAAACACAAAGTTCAAGACCTGATCGACTCTAAGGATCTCACCTTCGCTCAGAAGAATCTGAATGTCCAGAAGAATCCAATGTCGCTGCAAGTGGCCCATCAACGAATACTTTTGAAGAAGTTGATGAAGACCAAAATTGAGTAGTCTCCAACTTTGAAGAAGCAAGTCAAATCAAGAGAAGTTCAATTCCTCAAATCAAGGCAGTCATCGCCATTTATTATTCTGCATCCCTGTTATTTTGTATTGCCTGTTTAAGTACTGTTTGCTTTGAACATTGTTATTCGTATTGGGTTTTGTTAATATTATGTTTATGCATGTTTTGAATCAGTCTATTCGCATTCGCTCATCATTATCATTTATCACAAAATCACAAAAATATTCCCTCACTTAACTTTAGCAAATATTTGAGGGAGGATGATGAAAACTGAATACCCATAACTGTTACGGTATGCTTTCAGATAAAACCTCGTCAATGATGTACAGGCATTTATTCAAATCCCTAAACACTGAAGAGATAAGGAGTTTATCCCTAGTCAACCACTTCGAGCCTAGAAGTAGGAGTTTCTTTCGGATACGGACCCTTACATTTAACCCGGGGCAGGGTAGTTGTTCAGTTAACTTGGCTACACCTTCAAATTGCAAGATGAGACATCCCGTCGGAGGACCATCAAAAAATGACTTGGCAGTCACAACATTTAAACAAAAAGAAAAGAAAAAAAACACTAAGTTGAGCACTCGAAGGGAGACTTAGTCGAAAAACGAACAAATCAAAAGAGGGACTCAAATCCTCAGCAAAAGCAAAACAAATATCAGTGACCACCAAATCAAGAATCAAATGGTCACCAGCAAAATAAGAGGACTGTCATTTTCCAGTGAACTTTAAAACTTCATCTTCGCTATTACAACGTCAAAAATAAATGCTTGTGTAGAGTTAACTGAACGTAGGACTGGAGAACATCACGAAGATGGGTGGGTACAAATCAAACTTTGAGCCTTATAACTTTTGTTTATCAAACCATTAACCAGACCATGTTGCAACCCTCAAAAGTCCTAATTGAGGCAGGGTTTATTCTAAAAGCATGCTACCAACAAGGTTGCGTAAACGGATTCCCATATATTTGCTAATCTTCAATCTTGATCACATATTTTTCTTGCTGCATCTTTCACTCATTTGCTAAATCAACACCTCGTTTGGGCTAATGGTTCTTTCGTCACACTATCACAATCATTCAAATAAACGACTTTTTCAAAACTTGCATGAACGTTGCATTAACATTACCATTTGTGTATGAATAATTTAATTGCAAATCAGTGCTTGACATCAGTACAATCCCAACAAGGGGCAATTGAAAGAGGAACATGAATCAAGACTACCTCAACGGACCAATCAGGGGCAAAATCATTCTTAACAGCTCAATCAGGGGAAAATTATCTTCACAGGCCCAATCAGGGACAAATCATCATCAAACAGCTCAATCAGGGGCAGACGCCTATCAAATCCAGATACTGGGGTAGATCATGTCTTGGTCACTCTCAAAGTTTCCCCACCAGAATTCTTTCCAATACCCTACAGACAAGGGCAAGCAAACAAGGAGCAAATCTTCCTATCTCTTTTCCCCAGCTGAACAAGCAGATTTTGGCTGGCGTTAGTAATCATTCAAAGCAAAGCAATCTTCATGTGCCAATTAAGTCGCTCCACTCATCAATAAGTGACCAAACTCGGGGCATCCAGATTCATCTTCTGACCATGCATCATTGAAGATCGAGTGTCGGGGAATCAAACCATCCACCCACCCAAAGTCCAATCGTTATTGGCAACTACCAGACCAAATGTTCATAAAGCTGGCACCTTTCATTTTCCAATCACCTCATATGCATCATTATGCATCATTTACATCAATCATTTACATCATACACATTATTTGCATACATAAAAAAATCATACTTTTTATATTCCCCAACATTTTCAACTTATATCTCAGTGCATAAACATTTGCATCGTATTTCCATCATTATGGAATACCATTTCAAAAAATCAAACATGCAAGCATAAGTCAGGATCCAGGATCAATCGAAGATTCCAGGCATCTCCTCAGCGAATTCAGTGGCCGTCCCCCATTGAATTTTTCTCTTCGTTTATTTTCAGTCGCCCGGTTTTCCCTTTGGCGGTGGGGATCGTTTATTTAATTTTTTCACTCACCCGGTTTTCCCTTTGGTGGCGGATGTAAACACCCCAAATTTTCCCTCATTAAGTTCACACCATGGCTTTTGATCTTTTCATTTGCATTAGTTCAATCATATCATCTCATATTGCATTTTTTTGCTTCACTACATTGGTTCAAAGTCATCTGCATCTAGGGTTTGTGATCTGAGCAATCCATGAGCCATTTGAGCCACTCCAAAGGTCTTCAATCATTCCAAGAGGGTCCATGTATGTTCAGTCATCATATTGTATCCTTTAAAGATTAAGAAAGTCAAAGAATCACAAGAACTTGCAAAGCATGGAAGCAGAGCCAGGGTTTCACTACATAAATGACCTGAAATTAGGGTTTTGGTTTCACAGCCATAACTCCAAATTTTTTTTGTCATTCTTGTTTCTAATAGTCTCAATATGTTATAAGGATCATGTGTAACAAGTTTGATGAAGAAATTCATTGTGGAAGTCATCTGTTCACTAGGTAACTTCTTGAGCAAGTCAGAGCAAAATCCGGGCATCTGAGGCCCCCAACAATGGAACCAAAGTGGATTTTTCATCAAATTGAAGTTATATGATCTTTATTTGATCATTGAAGTGCTTGGAAGTTCACAAAATTTAAGAAAATTGAGCTAAACCAAAAGTTGCCAAAAATGGAAATGACTTGTAATGGAAACTTTCCATTTTGGGAAAGTATTTCAACCTCCTCTTTCTCAACCACAAATGCTTCAAATGAAAAATTGTTGGTCATGAAAGTTGTATATTGGATAATTCCCTTTTCAAAAAGTACAACAACAAATTCTAATTCATTATGAAACTCAAGTTATGATCTTTCAAAGTTGGCAAAAATCCTATACTTTTCAAGAATACACCAAAGAGGGATTTTTGCAAAACCACTTGCCAAACCATTTTGTGACTTCTGGTACACTTCTAAGTATCATACAAACATAGTGAATTTCCTAAGAATCAAAATTGGCCCAAGAATCATCTCATTTCATGCCTTGAACTTCAAGAAATTCAAAAGGGGCCAAACTTCTTCAAAATTGCAAAAGAGCATAGAAGTTCTCAAACACTTGCTGAATCACCACAAAACATGTTCCATGGTCCTCCTTGATCCTTGTTGAGCCAGGACAAGCCAAAATCCAGCTACAACATGAATCCATACCTCAAGTACAAGTTATGTTGACATTTTGGCAACTTGCCCATACCAATCACCACAGTCCATAACAACTCCTCTGACCTATCAAACCTTGTTATGTGGACAAAATGCAGCTCATAACACAACACAAGCCAGCCTAACACTTCAGAATCATCAAGTTCCCAAAAATCACCCCAAGAGCAAAAGCTTTCGAAACTCACAGCACACACACTAAAACTTCAAACTCTTTTCATCAATCACCTCAGCTTCACCAAAGGATCATTTCCCACCCTTCATTGCAGCCAAAACACACCCAAAACCAAAACACGATTCTGGTGCAGCAAGAGTGCAAGTTCTCATTTCAGCCATTACAAACTCCTTCCAAGCATCAAAGCTTCATCAGAGGGATCATTGGAGTGAGTTTGCACAAGAGAAGAGGTCCAAAAGCTTCAAACTGAGAAAGCTCAAGCTCAGGTAACCTCAAGAACAAATTTTCCAGAAATGTAATTTTAGGTTATAGAAATGTTTCTTATGTTTTGCTGATCATCATGATGTATTTACTTTTGAAAATGAGTGAGAAATAAGCTTGTATTGAACCTCTGAAACTCTGCCCGTGAAATATGTTTTTATTTGATTCACATGATTGATGAAGAATAAATTTGTTTTGAGGGTAGATTTAGGTTTAGGAAGATGTGGGGAGTTGATCTGGAGCTTTAGAGCGTTTGAAACAACCTAGGGATGAAGTTTGATTTTGAGTTCACCAGAGAAGATGACCGGAACACTGTTCCGGTCATCTGAAAGTGTTTAGGGTTCAGATTAGGGTTAAGTTGCGTAATTAGGGAACTTTGAATCTCAGCCCTTTGATCAGTGTTTCCCGCGTGTAATGAAAGGCTCAAATGCATCCACTTAGGTTTAATTATGATTAATTAATTAATTAATTAAGATTAACTCAGTTTGAATTGTGCCCCTTAGATTGCGCGCGTGGTCTTCCCTCCAACCCCAGGTTTGAATCTGATCCATTGGATCAGTTGACCAGCCATTAATTCATATTTTTATTCATTTAAATCCATTTATTTTGTACCATTTATTTAAAATACTTAAAAATTTTCAAAAATATTTTCCTTCTGCATTTTTAATTCAAATATTTTTCTCCTCCCAAAAACATTTTTATTTTTATTTTTGGCATTAAAAAACCATTTTAAAAATATTTAAATGTTTATTTTAATTAATTAATGGAAATTAATTAATTAAAATATCATTTAGGTTTCTAAAAATTCCAAAAAAATTCACATTGCATCTTAGGACATTTAGAAACATTGTCAAACCATCCATACAAATTTCTTTTTGGTTTTGATCCAACTTTGACATTTTTCTTGAATTTAGGGTTCATAAAAATCCCATTTTTGAACCCTAACTTTAAGAATTCTTTTTTGCCTAACCATGAAGGGTTTGACATTGGTTCTTTTTGAATTTGATCTTCATATAGCATTTAGTTTCTAGCATATTTTCCTCACAAATTTATCTTGCATTTTCCATTTGATTTTCATTTGATTTTCATTTTCCATTTGACTTTCTTTAGGTTAAGAGTTGGACCTCCTCCTTTGGGGTGTGATATCATATGGGGTTAGGGTTCCTTTGAGTTCATTTGCAATTTTTATCTTATAATTTGCTTCTGTTTTTGACTTTTGCATCTCATGTTGTCATAAAACCCTAATTTCTCATGTTCATTTGCATTCATCTTGCATATGCATCCATACATGAACTTGCCATGACATTTCTTGCATTCATATGGCATCTAAGACATCTTAGGACATGTTAGAATCATGCTTGATCATTTATTCATTAATTTGCCATGATTTGCATTCATTTCATTTCATTAAACTTTCATGAACTTTCAAACTTCAAAGCATGCATTCTTTGCATTCCATCTCTTGTATGATCATTCATAACACTTGACATGCTTTTGCATCATCTCATAGCATAATTTACATCATGTATTTATTTCTGGTTTTGGAATTTGCCCATTCATATGTTTCATTTTCATTCCATTCCATTCCTTTATGCTAATCTTTTCAGGTGGTAAGTAATTTGAGAAGTGAATTTGCCTTCACTTCTCATTTCACTTCTCATTCTTCTTATGCATCCTTGCTGCATTTTCATTTGCTTTAGAGTGAGCTTGCTCATTCATGTTCATCATTCACTTTCTTCCTCCAAGTAACTTATCTTCTTCAGTGAAGTAAGTAACTTGCTTCTTCTGCTTCTCCTCCTTTCATCTGCTTCTTCCATTGGTGGCTTCTCTGAAGATCTCTTTTAAGCCTCACAAACCATAGGAACATCCAAGCATGACAATAATTAGGGTTTTTATTAGTCCCCCTTTAGTTTTTACCTTTGTGTCTTCTTTGTGTCTCTCTTCTCATCTCATAATCAGAGACTAAACCTTTAAGGTTTTAAGACTTTGTGATTAGGGTTATGCATGCATCCTTCTCTTAGGATGGAGTGTATAACTTTAATCCTAAGTGTTAAACCCTTAATTTGTTTAAACCTCTTAATCAATACATCTTAATAATCACTAAGACAATATCTTGTAACTTGGGCCTTGCATTAGGGTTCTAATTCTTCCTTTATTGGTTAAGAAGGACTAACCCTAGTGTTAATGGACAAGTCCTCCTCAAGTTGTCTTACAAACCATAAAATTCACTTCTTAATCTTACCCTTAATTAAAATCCACTTTAATAAAGGCTTGTTTTGTCATGAGTTTAATCCCTAATCATGGATTAAGTTGAGGTATCTTCCTCAGCTTAAGTGTGCTCATCTATTATCCTTCTATTAGGATGGTGTAATGGGTTCACTAATCCTTGATTATGGCTTAAACTCATTACTTAACACTAAACAAAAACTCAAAAACACCTAAATAATCACAAGTAGGTTAATGATCTTAATCCTACATCATCATGGTAATTAAGTTGAGATGTTTATCTCATACTTAAGGTATTCTCATTATCCCTAACCAAAGGAAGGATATGATGAGTTTACTAACCCTTGGTTTAGGCTTAAGCTCATTAACTTATGACAAACACAAAAAGCAATAAAAGACTTAAAACAACAAACAAATAATAATCGTCTCCTCTGGGATTCTTTTCTCATCATCTTCACTCACAAACGAGAACTTTCTTCTTCCGTCTAATGCAAGACAGTTAGCACTCGAGCCAGACGGGTCATACACTTGAGCATAGACAAGCAGGCAGTTCATAATCAATTTATCTTTCAGTCTCTTTGAGTCGAACTACGGTGTTCTGACTTCCTCATTGCACGAGAGGATACGTAGGCATAACTTAACAGTTATTGAACAAAAGTCTCTGTATATTCCCCCTCTTCCAGCATTATTCTTTAAGCCTCATTGTCTTGAGCACTTCATTCTTTCCTTACACTGACACTCCTTTATTTCACTTCACATTTCTTTTACACTGACACTTGTATTCTTTTCTAGCTTTTCGCACACAGATAGCACTGACACTACCCCTTTAAAACACAAATCTTTCAAGCGTGGATCTCGTCGAGTACGACGAACAATCTGGGTGCTAATACCTTCACAGGTTGTAACCAACCCACTTTCTCAATTTCTCTGGTTCGCGACCGTCTTATCCATCTTTTCTTAGGTTTATGCAGCATTACCTTTCCTTCGGAATAAAAATGCCTAGCTGGCGACTCTTTTCAGTTCATCTTCATGTTCTCTCCTTCGCCGACCGTTCGCGTCTGTACCCCTGTTGGCTCTGTGTCATCAGGTGGGAGCGACATCGGGGATTGAATTTAATTTTTTTCAGTCACCCGGTTTGCCCTTTGGTGGCGGGGATCACATTTATTTTTTTCAGTCACCCGGTTTTCCCTTTGGTGGCGGGGATCAAATTTATTTTTTCATTCACCTAGTTTTCCCTTTGGTGGCAGAGGTCGAATTTAATTTTTTTCAGTCGCCCGGTTTTCCCTTTGGCGGCGGGGATCGTTTATTTTTTTTTTTCAGTCGCCCGATTTTCCCTTTGGCGGAGGGGATCAAATTTACTTTTTCAGTCACCCGGTTTTCCCTTTGGTGGCGGGGATTGTTTATTTAATTTTTCAGTCACCCGGTTTTCCCGTTTGTGGCAGGGGTCGTTATTTAATTTTTTCAGTCATCCGGTTTTCCCTTTGGTGGCGGGGGTCGTTATTTAATTTTTCAGTCGCCCGGTTTTCCATATGGCGGCGGGGATCGTTTTTTTTTTCCAGTCGCCTGGTTTTCCCTTTGGCGGCGGGGATCGTTTATTTATTTTTTCAGTCACCCGGTTTTCCCTTTGGTGGCGGGGGTCGTTATTTAATTTTTCAGTCACCCGGTTTTCCCTTTGGTGGCGGGGGTCGATTTTAATTTTTCAGTCACCCGATTTTCCCTTTGGTGGCGGGGGTCGATTTTAATTTTTCAGTCTCCCCGTTTTCCCTTTGGTGGCGGGGGTCGAATTTAATTTTTCAGTCACCCGGTTTTCCCTTTGGTGGCGGGGGTCGTTATTTAATTTTTTCAGTCACCCAGTTTTTCCTTTGGTGGCGGGG
Source organism: Lathyrus aphaca (assembly GCA_963966055.1). Lineage (NCBI taxonomy): Eukaryota > Viridiplantae > Streptophyta > Magnoliopsida > Fabales > Fabaceae > Lathyrus > Lathyrus aphaca. The sequence continues at coordinate 317,514,382 of OZ014522.1, forward strand.
GTCGTTATTTAATTTTTCAGTCGCCCGGTTTTCCCTTTGGTGGCGGGGATCGTTTATTCCATTTTCAATCACTCGGTTTTCCCTTTAGTGACGGGTTCACATTTAAATTTCACTCGCCTTATCATCCTCCGGTGATGAGTGATATCGTTTTCAGTCAACTTGTTTCTTCAATGTGTCACCTGTTTTTCCAGTTTTAAATCATCAGCTTCTATCATTACTTATTTTCATTTTTGTCGGACAAATTCGGAGTCTTTTAGTATCTAATTGGCTTATACCTTGCAAGTATGAATGCAGACCAATTCATCTTACTCGGTCTAAGTCAATTCGATAGGGGCAGCTGTCATACCCCAAATTTGTCCTACCTTTATTGTCTGTTTACCAATATATTGCAAAAAATCCAAAAATATGTAACACTTTATTTTCAGTCTAGTATTCGAAAAATTCAAAATATGTCATTTCCTTTGTGCTAAAAGTTAGGGTATATTCGAGTTCGTCAGGTCAAGTTTGTGTGCGGTGTTGTGTGTGGTGTGGAGACTTTGATCTAATTATCACCTTTTCATTATTCTTTTTTTTTTCTCATTATTTTATTTTAAAATGATTTTATTTTTATTATTATTATTATTATTATTTTATTTTATAAACCATTTCCAATTCTTTTATTATTATTTATCCTAAACTCCACTTTTTTAAATTTATTATCATTTATCACTTAAGCCCATTTACCATATCCAAAATTACAAAAAAATTATCTTTTTTTTATTGTCCTTTTATTTCTTATTTTATTGTTATTATTATTATTATCTTCTTATTATTATGATTATAGTTTTTCTTATTATTATACTTCTCATTATTACACTTATTATTATAATTTTTTACTATTATTATTATTATTATTATTATTATTATTTTTATTATTGTCATTATTTATTATTATTATTATTATTATCATTATTATTATTATTATTATTTTCCACTATTATTTTCTATTATTATCATTGTTATACTATCATTATTTTTACTAGTTTTGTTCTTATACAAATTATAATGCCACTTTTCCCAGCCATTACACAGCCAAAAATTGCAGGCCCCACACAACCTTCAGCCAACCTTTTCTGCGTCATCACACGCATTCCATACTCCCATCACAGCACCTAAAAAAAACTCAGTACAACAACTTTTCCTTCAACTCCACTACACCAATTCCGCATAACACATCTCATCAAAATCGCAAAACAATGTTTCATTCTTTTCTTCCTAAATCTTCCTATTTTATCCCTTCTCAATCTCTCTATAAAAGACAACCTCTCACACTGCAAAATCAAGCTTGGATAGTATAACAAATACCCTGCAAAACTTATTCCAAAGCCAAGCTTCAAAAAGCCATAAAATCAAAATACAAGCCATAAACAAAAACAGAGAGAAGAAGAATCACAAACCTTCATTCTCAAAATTACTGTGTTTTCTCAAAATCTCCTCTCAAACTCGTTCATCATCTTCTCCCAATAATCATCCACAAATCGCTCACCATAATAACAAAGTTGTTTCACAATATCTTCATAAAACCGTAATAACCACATAAACAAATCACCGCCACCCTCTTTCAACCCACCTCCGCACACAACCAATAACCAAAATAAGAACTCAGAATCGCACAAACTCACACAAACCACACCAAAACTGAAGCTATGAATACATAGCGCTTGAGAAAACCGACAAACACAAACTTTTGAGCGAAAGAGCGAGAACTCACAAAGCGTAATAAACCAGAATCCAGATCGCGAGTTGAGACGGAAGCACACCGAAACGCAAACCTCCGTTCACCGCACAGACTACCGAAACACCACCATGGATTCACAATAAACACCCGAATCCGACGCAAATATGAGAAGTGAACGAGCCGAAACAAACAATTTTGAGAGAGAGACGCGAGGAACCGAGTGAAAGTGACGAAACCGAGTAGCCGCCGTTGATAGAGAGACCGATTTGGGATGAGAACAAATTCGCGTGAACCGCGCCGTAAACAGAGACCATCGGCGTTCATTTCTTGGAGGGTGAGTTTTGGTGGTTCTGAATCGTACTTGGAGAAGGAGAGATTTTGTTTCTCTGCGTTTCAATGTTAGTTTACTGAAGTTTTTTTTTCTATTAAAAAAATGCACAAACTTTGCTAGTTGGTTTCATATTCTCTTAGGGTTTTTTTTTTTTTGGTTTGGGCCTAGCCCCACTTTCCTTATTTTCTCATTCACTACACACACCTCATTTCCAGTGAAACCCCTTTCTTTGGTTTGCTATTTTGGTTGTTTTATTTATTTATCTATTTATTTTTGCTCCTGTCTTGGGTTGCCAGGATAATGGGCCTGTTCAATATGTTTACTCGCTGCACACGCCAAAACTATATTGCAGCGCCAAATTCCCCTGTTTTTTTATTTAATCATTTTATCTTATGATATTTTGTTTCAGTTTCCTACTAGTTTAAATTTATTTTATTTTGTTTTTATTTGGTTCAAGTCATTTTTTATTATTAGTATCTTATTTTTATTTAAATTTAAATTTTATTTTTAATTTTTTGGGCCAATGATATAACAAAAGGCCGGATTTTATCGATTTCGTTAAATTGGGAATCCGGTCAATATGAGGCCTATGTACTTAGTTTTTTTATTTTTTATTTTTATCGATTCCGTTTATTTTATTCTTATTATTCCGTTTACATTAATTCAATTTACTTAATTATTTATATATTTTATTTCAATTAATTTAGTTCATTTAATTTAATCGTTTATTTATTTACTATTTTTTATGGTCGATGAACATCAAATTAATTTTGAGATCCGTCGCAAGCCGATTCGATATCTCGATTAATGATGAGACCATCCGATTTAAATTCAATTCATTTATTTATTTCCGCATTTCAAAAATATTGTTCAACTCCTCATAGAACGATTTTAACATTAAATCGGTTCTAAGGCAGTTAACGAACCACACCTCGACGCGTCCGAAAAGGTCCAACGCCTCCGAATAGTTGTCTCCAAATAAAAGGGCCGAACGCCTCCGAACAGTTCGAAAACACTACACACACGCTTCCTCTTGGGCAAACTACAATGATACCCATTATTTCTCGCAATCCCCTGTAATTTATTTTGTATCCCTCCCCTATTTTATGTACGCATTTTATTTTCCGCATTTTATTGATTTTATTCCGTTCACGAACCCTTGGTCCAACGCCAAGTGGTTGCACTCTCACACACTCACACTTTATTTTTCAGTTATCGTTTCGTTTATTAGGATCCACTTCACCTTGCGAGCCGGGCGCATTGTGCCTTGCTAACAAACCACAAAATAAACCTCCACTTGCATTCACCCCTAAACCTCAAAAAACCAAAACATTTCTTTTTAGATCCAAAACCTTGATCCAACGTCAAGCGGTCATAGGTTAATAAAATACTCTAATAATACGCGAAGAATTGTACGCCACGCGCCTTAAGCGGTAGAAAGGAGGATAACGAACTCTCGTTACTCGCTCCGATTATTTCGACGCAAGACGCTCGTCTTGTTGAACAGAATAAACTATCCATATTCTTTTGTGCAATTCGACTGCTAAACCCTTTCATCGGAGAAAGGTAATAAAATCAACAACTATCAACCTTAGTAGGCCAAAGTACGAGGCTCTGACTTTCCCATTGCACGCGGGAGTACGTAGGTACAAGGATCTCAATCCTTGCCGAGCACCTAGGATCAATCTAACTTATAATTCAACTCATTTCCCTCTAGCAATTAACTCATTAAGCATAGACATCCTTTCGCGCGTGACAACTTAGATGGTTCCCATCGAGTACGATGGATGTAGGGGGTGCTAATACCTTCCCCCTGCATAACCGACTTCCGAACCTAGGAAATGGTTGTGAGACCTTTGTCCTCATCCTCCTTTTCAATGGGTTTTATCTATATCTTCCCTTTCCCTCCTCGGGAATAAATTAGAATTAGGTGGCGACTCTCATGTCGGCCCAGCGTGCGGCTCTTCTCTTTTAGATCGCGTAAGGTCATATATTTCGGGGTGTGACACATATCTCTCTCAATTTTGATGTTATGACTGAGTTCCACCTATGGATTTGAAGCTCAAGATGCCCTTATTAATTGGCTCAAGGTAGAATTTTGATAGCCCTCATATTTTGGGAGAAGGCCTCTCTCAAAGAATTTTGATAGCCCTCATATTTTGATAGCCCTCATAGTGTGTCGCTCCCACCAAATGACACCTAGGTCAGATAGGGTACAGACGCAAACGGTCGGCGAAAGGAGAGAACACACAAGGGTGAACTGGAAAAGAAAGAGTCGCCAGCTAGGCATTTTTATCCCGAAGGAAAGGTAATGCTTCATAAACCTAGAAAGATATGGATAAGACGGTCGCGAACCAGAGAAAATGAGAAAGGGGGTTGGTTACAACCTGGGAAGGTATTAGCACCCAGATTGTCCGTCGTACTCGACGGGATCTACACTTGAAAGATTTGTGTTTAAAGGGGTAGTGTCAGTGCTATTTTGTGTACAAAAAGTTGGAAAAGAATGCAAGTGTCAGTGCTGAAGAAATGTGAAGTGAGATGAAAGAGTGTTAGTGCAAGGAAAGAGTGCAAAGCCCAAGATAAAGAGGCTTAAAGAATAATGCTGGAAGAGGGGGAATATACAAAGACTTTTGTTCGATAACTGTTAAGTTATGCCTACGTATCCTCTTGTGCAATGAGGAAGTCAGAACACCGTAGTTCGACTCAAAGAGACTGAAAGATAAATTGACTTGTGAACTGCTTGCTTGCCTATGCTCAAGTGTATGACCTGTCTGGCTCAGGTGCAAACTGTCTTGCATTAGACAGAAGAAGAGAGTTCTCGTTTGTGTGTGAATGAGATGAGAAAAGAATCCCAGAGGGGACGATTATTGTTTCTTTTTTGTTTTCAATCTTTTATTGATTTTTTGTGTTTGTCATAAGAAAATGAGCTTAAGCCTAAACCAAGGGTTAGTAAACTCATCACATCTTCCCTCTGATTAGGGGTAATGAGAATACCTTAAATATGAAGTAAACACCCCACACTTAATCACCATGATGTAGGATTAAGATCATTAACCTACTTGTATTTATTTAGATGATTTTGTTTAGTGTTGAGTAATGAGTTTAAGCCATAATCAAGGATTTAATGGACCCATTACACCATCCTAATAGAAGGATAATAGATGAGAACATTTAAGCTGAGGAAGGCTCCTCAACTTAATCCATGATTAGGGATTAACTTCATGACAAAACAAAGCCTTTATTGAAATGGATTTTAGTTAATGGTAAGATTGAGAAATGGATTTTATGGTTTGTAAGACGACTTGAGGAGGACTTGTCCATTAACACTAGGGTTAGTCCTTCTTAACATGTTAAGGAAGAATTAGAACCCTAATGCAAGGCCCAAGTTACAAGCTTGATGTCTTGATGGTTATTAAGTGAATTGATTAAAGGATTTAAACACAGTAAGGGTTTAACACTTAGGATTAAAGTTATACACTCCATCCTAATATAAGGATACATGCATAACCCTAATCACAAAGCCTTAAAACCATTAAGGTTTAGTCCTTGATTAAGAGATGAGAAGAGAAGACACAAGGATGACACAAAGGTAAAACTAATGGGGGACTAATCAACCCTAATTGTGATCATGCTTTGTTGTTCCTAGGGTTTATGAGGCTTGCAAAATATCTTCAAGAGAAAAGCCACCAAGGAAGAAGCAGAAGGAGGGAGGAAGAAGCAGAAGAAGCAAAACAACTTACTTCACATAAGAAGATAAGTTGCTTGAAGAAAGAAAGTGAGAAGGAGACATGAATGATCAAGCTCACTCTAAGTCAAAAGTAAAATGCAGCAATGATGCATAAGAGAGATGAGAAAAGATTATGAGAAGTGAAGGCAAATTCACTTCTCATACACTTACCACCTGAAAAGTTAGCAACAAGAAATGAGATGCAATGCAAATGGGATGAAACACAATGATGAAAACCAAATTCAGAAGCATACTTATGATGCAAATGATGCTATGAGATAGTATGAAAGCATGTCAAGAGATGAGGATGATCATACAAGTGAAGATGCAAATGAGACAAATAAGAAGCATGAAAGTTCATGAATGCATATGACATGAAATGAAAGCAAAACAAGGCAAATGGATGATGCAATGATCAAACATGATTCTAATATGTCCTAAGATGTCTTATGAATCATGTGGATGCACAAAGTATCATGGCAAGTTCATGTATGCAAGCATATGAAAGATGAATGCAAATGAAGGCAAAAATTAGGGTTTATGTACAAGGTGCAATGCAAAAATTCAAAACCAGAAGCAAATGACATGATAAAAAAATGAAAATGGTATCAAAGGAACCCTAAACCTATACAAGTTCACTGCCCATAGGGGGAGACCTAAATCTTAACCTAATGGAAGTTATGATTTTCTCAAGTTGGCGAGGGTTTTAAGGTACCTCACAATGATAAATGCAAAACAAATTGAAAATGAAAGATAAATTCAAACCAATTTTATCCTAGAAACTACATGACATGAGGAATGCAACGCAAAAAGAACCATCATCAAACTCTTCAAGGTTAGGCAGAATGAATTTTTCTAAGTTAGGGCAAAAATATTGACTTTTAAGAACCCTAATTCCAAAGAAAAATGTCAAAATAGGTCAAGAACCAAAAAGAAATTTGTGTGAAGAGTTTGACAATGTTTCTAAATGTATCAAAATGCAATGTGATTTTTTTGGTGATTTCTAGAAACTTAAATGGTATTTTAATTAATTAATTCTCATTAACTAATTAAAATAAACATTTAAATATTTTAAAAATAAGAATTTTATGCAAAAAATAAAATAAAAAATATTTTTGGGTTCTGAAAATTAATAAAAGTTTGACTAAAAAATTTCAGTATTTTTTGATATCATTTGTTATTTTTAATAAAATGTAGAAAGAAATACAAAGAAAAATAGAATAAAAATAATAAAAATGAAAAGTAAACAGATCCTGAGGCCAGGATTTGAAGTTGGAGAGAAAGAGTTGACTGGAACGCGTTTTAAGGGCTGGGATTTGTCCTGAGTTAATTAACCTAATTAATTAATTTAATGATGGATTAGGGTTTAATCAAGCAATCTGGAACGTCCATACGCGCGGCAAACACCAAATCTAAAGGTCCTCATTCAAACTCAGCCTAATTACAGGATTAGGGCATAACCACTTTCAGGTGACCGGAACAGTGTTCCGGTCATCTTCTCCGATGAGCCAAAACCCTATCTCTCTCCCTAAGCATCTAAAACAAGATCTTTCTGCCCAGAAATGAACCCCACGCATCATTAAACCTAAATCCCCAAACAAAAACCATTTATCACTCACCAAAAAAGCCAAATCGAAACAAGACATTTTTAGGTCAGAAACTTTCAGACACTCCATACATGCTCAATATCCCACCATTTTGAAAAATAAATGTATCAGAATCATCAGCACAACACAAGGATTCGATTATGAACTTAAAAATAAGGTTCTGAGAAAAAATTTCTTGAGCTATACCTGAGATGGAACCTCCTGATTCTGGGCTTTCTGGCTCTTCTCTTGATGCAAGTTCACTCCCCTAAACCTCCTGATGATGAAATGAAGCTTAGAAAACCTTGAGAGTGGCTGGTTTTGAGATTCCAGCTCTGATGTAGCAGATTTGGAAGGTTATGTATGTGGTGTTTTAGGCCGTTTCAATGCTTGGTTCTTGATCCAGGGATGGTATGTGACTTATTGGTGAAGAAATTTTTGAGGTTTGATGGTTGTGGGTAGAGTTTCGAAGAGATGAAGAAATTTGCAGTTTTTGTCAATCCTGGCTTATGGGAGGATGCTGGCTTGTGTGTGTGTATGTTTCAAGTCCTTGAGGTCCACATATTAAGTTCTGATTGGGCAGAGGGTTGGTAATGTCACAGTTTGATTGGTATGGGAAAAGATGCAAAAAGTCATGACTTTGTGTACCATAGGTATGGCTCGGGTCAGAGGAGGAATATGGGCATGGCTGGGCTCAACATGGATCAAGGAAGGCCTTTGGATTATTTTTGTGCAGCTGTAATGGATGAGGCAAGTGGTAGCATGGCTCTTGCAACTTTTCTCTCTTTGGAAATCTTTGTGAACCAAGGCAAAAAAATCTATGAACTCTTGGGCAAATTGCAGCAAAATGGACCACATGAAGTTGTCATAATGTTTTGAGATCACTTAGCAACTGATCCAATCATTAGAAGTCCCTTTTGCAAAAATTCCATTCTTGAAGATTCATGAGAAATGCCTTATGGTGACTTGTAATTCAAGGCATGAAAAGGAGAAATCCCTCGGGAAATTCTGAGTTATGGACCATGTATGATGTTTGTGTAATGGTTAGAAGTCACTTTGAGGTCACATTTGGCTTTGGCAAGTGTTTTTGCAAACTTCCCTCTTTGGTGCATAAGTGAAATTTTGTGATTTTTCCCAACTTTGCAAGACCATAACTTGAGTTCTATGATGAATTAGGTCAAGTTCTTGTACTTTTTGAAAAGGGAATGATCCAATCTACAACTTTCATGACCAATAATTTTTCATTTGAAGCATTTTTGAATCAAAAAGAGGAGGTTGAAAAACTTTCCCAAAATGGCAAGTTTGCATTACAAGTCACTTTCCCAAAATGGCAACTTTGCAAATGGCTTGAAATTCTTCAATTTTGTGAACTTATAACTTCTTCTAAGATCAAATAAAGATCATATACATCCAAAATGATGGAGAAGACCCTTTGGTTGGGTGATTGGGGGCCTCAGATGCCCTGATTTTGCACTGACTTGCTCAAGAAGTCATCTTTTGATCAGATGCCTTCCCCATTGAATTTCTTCATAAAAATTGGTATGCATGATCCTTATATCATATAGAGACCAGTAGAAACAAGAATGACTAAAGAAGTTGGAGTTATGGCCTCTGAAACAAAAACCATAATTTTAGGTCATCTGTGCAGTTAAACTTGGCTCTGCTTCCATGCCTTTCTCAGTTCTTGTGATTTTCTGACTTTCTTGATCTTGGGAGGATATAATATGATGCTTGGACATACATGGACCCTCTTAAGATGATTGAAGACCTTTGGAGTGACTCAGATAGCTCAAGGATTGCTCAAATCACAAACCCTAGATGCAGATGACTTTGAACCAATGCAGTGAGGCAAAATGTAATATGAGTTGATATGATTGAACTTATGCAATATGAAAAGAATCACAAGCCATGGTGAAATGAGTGAGGGAAAATTTGGGGTGTTTACAGCTGCCCCTATTCAAACATGAGTTAGTTGTGTAGGATGTAAGCGACGGCTTAACAGACAAACGAGATAACTTGTGGTTGAATACCAAAGACAGTCCAAATTTTGCACTCACTGACTGTGAAGAAGAAAAGGGATATAGATTGTAAAAGGAAGTAAAGTATGATTATAAAGTGCGGGCGACGGAGGACGACTGTCGAGCAGAGGACGACTTCTGGGGATAAAGCAATGACGGGGACGACCGACATGCTGGGGAGATGGAGGTATCATGATGGGGACGACTACCAAGTAAAGGAACAAAACTCTCTGGGGATTAAAGATAAAGACAATGATGGGGACGATCATCGGGTTGAAAAAAGATGATGAGGGACGGTTATCAAAGGTAAAGGACGATCACCTAGCAGGGGACGGCTTCTCTGTTGGGGATAAGGATGAGGGACGATCATCTAAGGTGAAGGACGATCACCTGGCAAGGTACGGTTGCCGAAAGTATCATGACATAGGACGAATGTCAGATAGAAAGAGTCGACGATGGGGAAGACCATTGGATAAGCATGATGAAGGACGATCATTAAGAGGTGAAGGACGATCACCTAGCAAGGTACGACTGCTCTCGGGGTTTATCATGACATAGGACGAATGTCAGATAACAAGATCAACAATGGGGACGGCCATCGGATAAAATGATGAAGGACGATCATCAAAAGGTGAAGTACGATCACCTAGCAGGGTACGGCTGCTAAAATATCACGACATAGGGCGAATGTCGGATAGGAAAGGGTTCAAATAATGGAGACTCCGCTGGAGGAATGATGAAGGACGATCATCAAAAGGTGAAGGACGATCACCTGGCAGGGTACGGCTGCCGGAAGTATCATGACATAGGACGAATGTCAGATAGAAAGGGAATAATTTATTGGGAATTGCTGGGGACTCCTCTGGGGATGGGTAGACACAGACGAGTGTCTAAATTCAAGAAAAAGGTATAAGTGTTTGACACTGTGTATAGATTAAAGATGCGGACGAGCATCCTTAAGACTATGATACGGACGAGTATCGGTAGAAACAAACGCTGACGCATGTTCAGAGATGATGATACGGACGAGTATCAACTGGTTAACAAAGAGCACGGACGAGTGTTGACTCTGAGGGGAAATGAGAGGTGTATTCAAGATACGGACGAGTACCTGTATGAGTAAAGTATGTATGAGTGGGCACATACGAGTGTTCAACTTGCTGGGGAGAGCATGACACGGACGGGTGTCGGAAGAAGTGTATTATAAACAAGTATTTGATTTACAAAGTGTTTAGGCAACTATGCTGGGGGAGGTGACACGGACGGGTGTCAGGGAAGTGTATATATATGTATCTGTCTGTAGAGAATGTTCGGGCGACTTTACTGGGGAATGATGACACGGACGAGTGCCAAAAGGAGCATGTATCTGTATTTGTGAGTGCAAAGAGGATGCTTTGGCTTTCTGCCGGGGAATTTGAGAGGTACTTTGTATATTGTTGATGGAATGTCGGTATTTACAGGTGTTTGGTTCGAACCTAACTTGTGATTTATGCAATATGTTTGATTTTTTCCGTAATGCTCCGTATTAGACGGAATGCTACGCTCTAGGGAAAATATGATGCGAATGCTATGTTTATGCAAAGATACCGATCTGGGATTCGGATCCCGTTACGGTGAAGATCTCTGGCTGATCTGCTTTGAAAGAATGTCCCAGCTGGGGGAAGAAGATCATTGGTAGATCTGATAAGATGTATGACTGCTTGGGGAAAACAGGTCACTGATAGACCTATCTTAATGATGAGGGGCCCAACTGGGGTCTGTGGAAGCTTTCGTCACTTTGTTGTGAGATCTTCATACATTGCTCTTCTGGATAGAGGCTGAAACTCTGCAGGGAGATGATTCCCTGTCTAACACTTGGTTGGGGAGGAATGATCACTGAACGACCATCCTAGAGATGTCTGTAGGGATTCGACTGAGGAGGATGATGTCTGACAACTCAGCTGGGGAGAAAGCATCTCTGGTACTATTTGGAAGACGTGTTGAGGAAACACTGACTTTATAGCTTGCTAGGGAAGCTTGCATGCCCCATGTTGCGCTTTGAACACCTGCAATCCTGTTATGACAAAGAAACGTACAAGTATCCCGAGGCATCCCTTACTGGATTCCATCATAGGAGTCTAGACACTCCCGGGAGCAAATATATTTCCTGTAAGCATGTGATTTTAGAAAAGGCGCATCTGTATTTATGCAACCATTATATCAAGGATATCAGACATTTTTGCAAATAAAATGAAAAATGTACAAAGACAAAGTGTGACTGAAAATCTGATTTTATTAATATGTGTGCCCTGAATTGGCAAGTATAGTCAAAGAAACAAATCCCATGAAATGAGGAGATTGTTACAAATTGAGAAACAAAAAGATGCTGGTAATGTTGATGACGCTTCAGTGCTTCCCTTTTGCTATGACTCGTATGACGTTGACATTCTTCTCATCTTGCTTTCTGAAGAAGGTTGATTCTGACCGATGCTCGAACCTTTCGAAGCTTGCCATGTTGTGAGCGATACAGACGAATTCAGAATGCAGTTGTTCGCTTATTCCCTTATTTTGCATGGATCGCCCTTTCGGGTTTTCAATCCACCGGGATACCCATTTTTGCCTGAGTTGTCTAATGCAGCTTTTCAACTCAGCGGGTGTACATTTTTCTTTATTTTCCCTTATTTTTGCCCGAGTCTTTTATTCTGTTTCTGACTCGCCGGGATGCCCTATTTTTTCCTGGACTTACATTCTGTTTTTATGTCCAGCGGGTCATTTTATGCGAAGTATTTTTTAACTGCATCTGAATTCATAGGGGACAGGAAGTCTTCAGCATCCATAGTATTGAGCATCAAGTCTCCACTAGAGAAGACTTTCTTTACTACGAACGGACCATCGTAATTCGGAGTCCACTTGCCCCTGTGGTCTGTATGTGGAGGAAGGAGTCTTTTCAGCACAAGATCTCCTACTTGGTATTCCCGAAGCCTGACTTTCTGATCGAAGGCTTTCTTCATTCTTTTCTGATACAACTGCCCATGACAAATTGCAGCTAACCTCTTCTCTTCGATCAGACTCAGTTGTTCGTACCGGGATCAGACCCACTCTGCTTCATTCAACATGACATCCATCAGTACTCGTAAGGAGGGTAATTCAACTTCCACAGGTAGGACTGCCTCCATACCATACACAAGCTGATACGGCGTTGCCCCAGTGGATGTTCTGATTGACGTTCGGTACCCATGTAAAGCAAATGGTAGCATTTCATGCCAGTCTTTATAGGTGACCACCATCTTCTGCACAATCTTCTTGATATTCTTGTTAGCTGCTTCTACAACGCCATTCATCTTTGGCCTGTAAGGAGAAAAGTTGTGGTGTTCGATCTTGAAGTCCCGGCATAGCTCTGCCATCATCTTGTTGTTCAAGTTGGAAACATTATCAGTAATGATTCGTTCGGGTACTCCATACCGACAGATGATGTCCCTCTTCAGGAATCGGGTTACCACTTGCCTGGTGACATTTGCATACGAAGCTGCTTCGACCCACTTAGTAAAATAGTCAATGGCTACCAGGATGAATTTGTGGTCGTTTGAAGCAGTCGGTTCGATCTTTCCAATCATATCGATGCCCCACATGGCAAAGGGCCGAGGTGAAGACATTACATTTAAAGGATTTGGAGGCACATGCACTTTATCTGCATAAATCTGGCATTTATGGCACTTTCTGGCATAAGCATAACAGTCTGCATCCATTGTGATCTAATAATAACCTGATCTTAGCAACTTTTTAGCCATAGCATGCCCCCCAGCATGGGTACCAAAAGATCCTTCGTGCACCTCGTGCATCAACAAGCCTGCTTCTGCCCTATCAACACATCTGAGAAGTACCATATCAAAGTTCCTCTTGTACAGGGAGCCATCAGCATTCAAGAAGAAACTACCAGCCAGCCTTCTTAATGTCTTCTTATCATTGGAAGATGCCCCAGGTGGGTATGTTTGATCCTCCAAGAAGCATTTGATGTCGTGAAACCAAGGCTTATCATCTTTTGCAAGGTCCACTGAAAATACGTATGCTGGTCTATCAAGTCTGGATACTGAAATCCGAGGCACAAAGTTGGCAGCTTGAACTTTGATCATGGATGAAATGGTAGCCAGAGCATCTGCAAATTGATTTTCGTCCCGAGGGATATACTCAAGTTTGACCGTTGTGAAGAAATTCAGTAATCTTCTTGTATAATCCCGGTAAGGTATCAGATGCTCCTGGCGAGTATACCATTTGCCGTTGGTTTGATTAATTACCAGAGCTGAATCTCCGAACACAGTCAAAGTCTTGATCCTGAGGTCAATGGCTTCCTCAAGACCTATAATACAAGCTTCGTATTCAGCTTCGTTGTTAGTGCAGTTAAAGGTGAGCTTTGCCGAGAAAGGCATGTGAACTCCTTTAGGTGTAATGAGTACTGCACCAACACCATGACCATTCATATTAACAGCCCCATCAAACATCATAATCCATTCTTCTTCTGGGTCGGGCCCTTCAGTGTGAACAGGCTCTTCATGATCTTTTGCTTTTATGAACATGATGTCTTCATCTGGGAAGTCAAATCTCATAGGCTGGTAAACATCAATGGGTTGCTCAGCCAGATAGTCAGACAATACACTGCCTTTGATGGCTTTTTGAGATGTGTATTGAATGTCATATTCTGTGAGAATCATTTGCCATCTTGCAACCCGTCCGGTAAGTGCTGGCTTCTCAAAAATGTACTTAACTGGGTCCATTTTAGAGATTAATAAGGTAGTGTGGGTCAACATATACTGCCTTAGTCGGCGAGCAGCCCACGCTAAAGCACATCAAGTTTTCTTGAGCAGTGAATAACGTTGTTCACAGTCGGTAAACTTTTTGCTTAGGTAGTAAATTGCATACTCTTTTCGACCAGACTCGTGATGTTGGCCCAACACACACCCCATTGACTCTTCTAATACTATCAAGTACATGATTAGAGGTCTTTCTTCAACTGGAGGCATAAGGATCAGAGGCTCTTGTAAATATTCCTAGATTTTGTCAAAAGCCTTTGGCAGTCTTCATTCCACCTGACCATTTGTTCTTTTCTTAACAACTTGAACAAGGGCTCACAGGTTGCTGTAAGATGAGATATGAACCTTGATATGTAGTTCAATCTACCTAAGAACCCTCGAACTTCTTTTTCAGTCTTCGGTGCAGGCATTTCTTGAATGGCTTTGACTTTGTCAGGGTCAACTTCAATCCCTTTCTCACTTACAATAAATCCCAGCAGCTTACCGGATCGCACCCCGAATGTGCATTTGTTGGGGTTTAACTTCAGTTGGTACTTCCTCAGACGCTTGAATAACTTCAACAGATTCACCAGGTGGTCTTCTTCTGTGAGGGACTTGGCAATCATGTCATCCACATAACACTCAATTTCCTGGTGGATCATGTCATGGAATAACGTTACCATAGCCCGTTGATAAGTGGCACCAACATTCTTCAGTCCGAATGGCATCACCTTATAACAGAATGTGCCCTAGGGTGTGATGAAAGTTGTCTTCTCCATGTCTTCAGGTGACATTTTGATCTGATTATATCCTGAAAATCTATCCATGAAGGAGAACACCGAGAACTGAGCTGTGTTATCAACCAATACATTAATGTGAGGTAATGGGAAATCATCCTTCGGTCTAGCTCTGTTCAGGTCCCGGTAATCCACACACATCCTCACCTTGCCATCCTTCTTAGGCACAGGTACAATATTAGCAACCCACGGCGGATAACTAGTTACAGTAAGGAAACCGGCGTCCCACTGTTTTTGTACCTCTTCTTTTATCTTCATTACCATATATGGGCGAGTATGGCGCAGTTTCTGCTTTACCGGCGGACAGTCTTCTTTCAGAGGCAGCTTGTGCATAACAATGTCGGTGTCCAACCCGGGCATATCCTGATAAGACCAAGCAAAAACATCCACATATTCCCGAAGCATGTCAATCAGTTGCTCTTTCACTGAATCTTGCAGGCAGGCCCCGATCTTAACTTCTTTCAAGTCTTCTTTCGTACCAAGATTAACCGTTTCAACTTCCTCCTCATGAGGAGTGATAACCTTCTCCTCTTGTCTCAATAACCTGGCTAGATCTTTAGGTAGCTCATAATCTTGTTCAACCCCTTCATCGGCTTGATTAATTGGATTGTCAAAGTCATACGAAGTCATAGCAGTGTTGTTGTCGGTGCAGTCTAGGGGGTACTCTCTGCAAGGGTTTAAATTTGTTCATTTTAGTGATCGGTTTTATCTTGTTTAGAAAAAAGTGAAAATGAAGTTATTTATTTTGAAAACATTGCCATTTTATTTTTGTACAAAAAATGAAAAATGAAAAACAGTGAGCGGAAAAGAAAAGACTCATTTGCAAAAGATGTCCTGATATTCATTAATTGATCTTTGCACAAAATACAAGATGGCCCGATTACAAAATGAGTCCTGACATCTTGGGTAAGATGCATGACTTGATGCATGATTTAAAAATAGGAAATAATAATTACTCTGCAGGAGTAACCCTTATAATTTCCTGGGAAGACCAGTTTGAGACATCGTGCCTCGGGATCCTTAGACGTATCCAGCTTTCCAGGTTGCGCTCGTCTTCTGACTCATCTTCCAAACTATTCACAGCATCCGGGGTGAGCATCCCCCCGCTGACAAACTTGGGCTCCTTTGCAGCCTCTGGTTGATCTTGTCGAGTTGGTCTGTAACCCAACCCGAATCGGTCTTCTTTCTTCTCCACGGGCAGCAGCTTGCCCCAGCCTTGGGTGGTACCTTCCTCAACAACCTTCCAGGCTTGCTGATATGATGTGATGGAAGTCCCCAGCACAACAGATGTTTCATTAATATTCAAGGCCTCAAACCCTTGACTCATGGTTTCATGGATCTCCCCATCCATTTCAATGTATTTGAAAGTAGCCAGCTGGCTAACGAAAATATCCTCCTCCCCACAAATAGTAATGACTTGGCCCTCCCACTCGAATTTTAACTTCTGGTGAAGGGTTGACGTCACGGCGCCAGCGGCGTGTATTCATGGTCTACCCAATAGACAACTGTAGGCAGGCTGTATATCCATCACAAAGAAGTTCGTTTTGAAAACCTGTGGGCCAATCATTTTTAGTAACTCTATTTCTCCTAGAACTGATCTTTTAGAACCGTCAAAGGCTCTCACTACCAAGTCGCTTGGGCGTAATGCCAATCCATCATGCTCCATCTTCACAAGGGCTTTCTTGGGTAGGACATTGAGTGATGACCCTGTGTCTACCAATACGTGAGAAAGAACCGCACCCTTACACTCCAAGGTAATGTGTAAAGCCTTGTTGTGATTGTGACCTTCCGTTGTCAGATCAGTGTTGGTAAATCCTAGCCCATGACTAGTGTTGACATTTCCAACCACAGCCTCTAACTGATTGACGGTAATCTCCTCTGGCACATAAGCTGCGTGCAGGACTTTTAATAGTGTGTTCCGATGAGCCTCGGAGCACATTAGCAATGATAGTATGGAGATTTTGGAAGGTGTTTGGTGAAGCTGGTCTATCACTTTGTAATCACTTTTCTTTATGATTCTCATGAACTCATCAACCTCTTGATCAAAAGGAGTCTTCAAAACTTCTCTAGCAACTGGTTCTTCTTGCACCATGCTCTTCCCTTTTGCCTTAGCAGCAACTTCTGCTTCAGCAACGGGCCTTGGAATTTGCGAGGCAAAGAGACGTCTACTTCTAGTGAAGCCTCCACCTCCCCCCACATTGTCTATCTGAGGTGAAGAAGTTGATGATCCTAAAGTGATTTTCTGCCCCTCGCAGTATAGATCTGAGCCATAATGCCACGGGATAGCATTATTGCTTTCGTAAGGAACTGGCCCAGGCACTGTGATAGTGACTGGACTGATAGCAGCTGCAGAGGGGACCACAATGGTGTGTGGATCATAGTATATGGTAACTGGTGCTCTGACAGGAGTAGCATTTTGTTGTGAGTTGTTGGTAGGAACATTTGCAGGATCGTAGTATATTGTAACCGTTGAGACACTTTCACTAATTGCTGCTGATGTTGTAGAAGGCACTGTTGACTGGATGGGTGTTGAAGTTGTAGCAGGAATGGTGATTGAACTTGCATCCGTTGAAGTGATTGATTGAGCAGTTGTTGGAGTTGTAGTAGAATCCGTCGGAACAATGGTTGCTGACGTTGTAGGAGTATCTGTGATTGTTGATGAACGAATTGTTGGAGTTGTAGTAGTTGTTGTCGTAATCTGAAGGATCCCATCCTTAATAAGACCGTTTATGCCGTTTCTCAACCTTTCACACCCATTGACGGCAATGTTGCAATATCCACAGCCAAGTTCACATCCAGGGAACACCTGGCATTCTAACAGCTGAGCTTTGATTTCAACCAGAGGTGTTCGGATCAGTGCAACACTGGTGATTAAAGTGGATAGTTTTCCTTCCTCAATAGCATTAATCCTAGGCCCGTTGTGACTAGGCATTGGATTTCTTGTGATATTTGGAGGAGGCGCAAAGTTGAGAGCTTTTGAGTCCACCAGATCTCGGAATTTCATCTGTAGGGCCCTGCATTTTTCAGTATTATGCCCCGGTGCGTTTGAGTGAAATGAACACCTGGCATTTGCATCATAATTCTTTGGCATATTGGCAGGATCTGGAGGTGCCAATGTCCTTAACTCAACTAGGTTGAGCTTCAGGAGTTGTGGCAAGAGTGCAGCATACGGCATTGTAATTGGGTCAATCACCCTGTTTTCCTGTGATGGCCTTTGCTGGAAAGGATGCTGTGGTTGGTTGTTAATGCTGTTGTTGTAGGTTCTCTGTTGCGGATAATGAACTTGTTGTTGATACTGTGGTTGTTGTTGTTGAGGATAGGCTGATTGTTGAGGAATCGGAGCTGGAATGGTAACTGCTGCTACTGACCGGTGTACATACTGAGACCTGCCCCTGCTTGCATGAATGGAATTTGTTTCACCGGCCCTTCGGGGTCCCACAAAAGGCTTTCTGGGATTGCTGGACGAACTTGCACCACTGTTGAAAATTTTACCCATATTCAAGAGACTTTCATTCCTTTCACCAGCTATGACCACATCAGCAAAACTGGTAGAGGAGAAGGCAGCCAATCTATTAATATAGGTCCCTTGCAATGTATTCATGAACATGTCAGCCATTTCCCTCTCTGACATGGGTGGTTGGACAGCAGCAGCAAGCTGTCTCCACCTTTGGGCATACTCCCTGAAGCTCTCTATAGAAGATTGTGACATGCCCATTAGAAGAGTTCTATTGGGAGCCATGTCCAGGTTGTACTGATATTTCCTGATGAAGGCTTCAGCTAAGTCCTTCCAACATCTGATGGTAGCCCTGGACAGATGTGAATACCACTATCTCGAAGCCCCAGTCAGACTGTCTTCAAAGTAGAACATCCACAACTTTTCATCCATAGTGTAAGCTTTGAGTCTTCCCAGAAAAGACTGCAGGTGAGCTCCTGGACAGGAGGTACCATTGTACTTTTCAAAGCATGGGGGTTTGAATTTGTAGGGAATTCTCACCCCATCCACTAGCCCCATGTCCATCACATCGAAGCCCAAAGAATTCTAAGACTCCAAAGATCTCAGTTTCTCAGCAATTTCGTCCAATCTCCTGTCATATACTTCATCTCCAGCCCCCATAACAGTAAACTGTTCTTCCTGAGGATCCTCTTGCAAGATTCTCCCCCCAACAATATTACCTTGCACATTTCTTGGGATATTAACTTCCGGATCCAGATGAGGTCCAAATACTGGTGGGTCAATACGAGGCTGGCCCCGTTCATTGTTACTAGTTCCTCCTGTTCCAAGATGAGGCTCCTCAGGAGTTTGTCTTTCCACCAGCTCTCTTAACCTTTCTTGACTCTGGGCTAAGCCAGTCATCACTGCCATGAATTGAGACATCTGATTTCTCATCTCCAATCTCTCGTTGGTCATCTGATTTCTGACCTCAGTCAGATCCTGCTGTACTTGTTCCATTTGAATACCGGGAAGGTTGTTACGAGTCGGGTACCGGTGTGCGCAGTTGACAGGGAACACTCGGCGACGAGCAATGTTTCCTGAAGTCACAACAGAGTTAGAAACAATAATAATAACAAAACCTACAAAACAAAACAAAAGTTAGTATGCAATGCAATATGCTTATTTGTTTTCCAAGGTATCCGATTTGGTTCTTGGTTTTGACCTTTCCAGACCTCGAGGAAGATGCTTGATGTTGTTGAGAGAAAAGCCCAAATGGAAACAAACTTAGAATATATTACAAATGGGGAATAATACATAGTCTGTTTTACAACACATGCCCATGGAGGGTAAAAATACAATAAAAAGGAAAAGTACATCAAATGGAAATAACAACAAACAAAAATCAGACATCCAGTCCAAACTCATCCTCTCTAACTTCCTTCAGGAGTGCCTCAGTCACTGGACCAGCTGGGTGCTCTGTAATGGTCCTAATGAGGAGGTTCCTGGTAGCAATGGCAGTAGTCAGCTTCTTATGCCTGTCCTGGTCCTTTGATCTTTTCACTCCTGCTATGAGCTTCAACTCTAAAATCTCCTTCTGGGCTGCCAACAAAGCTTCTTGCTGCTTCTTCTCATTGGCCTCTAGCTGTTCATTCTTGGATTGAGTCTTTTGGTCTTCTTGTGTACGGGCCTCAGTGATTCTGACCCACCTAGCCTGACTCTCTTGCAGATAGAGCTCAGTCCTAGCCTTCTGAATTCTTGCCTCTTTACAGGCATTCTTCAATATTTGTTCCCCAGCTCTTGCTTTCCTGATGTAGTCCTCTGTCTTCTCAATTTTGGTAAGATGCTCCACCCTAAGCTTCTCCAATCTCTCAATATCCAGACGACCATCACTTCTTTCCCAAAGAGTCTTCTTCAAGGCTTGAGATAGGTTCTCATTCCTTTCCTTCAGCTTCTCAAATTCTTCTAGGCTGACAGTTGCTGCTGGCTGTACTGTGGATGGTCCAGGCATGTCTTCCAAGATGAAAGGCATTATGGTAATTTGAGCTCTAGTACAGGACCAGTCTAAATATTGAGCTGAAGCAACATTATTACATCTTCCAAGGATAGCTACCCCCTTTATCTGGATGTTGCCCCAAGCCCAGGATGCTTGTCTGACAGCAGCTGAATTAGGTTTTACTTCACAATACAGGGTCTCGGCTAAATCTTGTCCTCGGGGTGGATGAACCAAGGCATAACCCAGTTGTCTCTTAAACAGTAAAGGATTGTAGTTGATGCAACCCTTCACTCCTATCAGAGGCACATTTGGGTATTGTCCACAGCTGGTGATAATGTCCTTGCCTTTGGTGCTCTGGGTGCACCATCTAATATCATCTGAAGTCAAGGCAATGAGCCTCTTGGCCCAATTCTTCTATTGGTGGGGATTTAAGAAGGCATCTGACTTAGGCAGGTGTCTGAGCAGCCAGGTGTAAAACAAAGGAGCACAGCATCTCACCAACTTCCCCCTTTGTTTCTCATTCCTCTGGTGGATGGAATAATAGAAATCTCCTAGCAATGTAGGCACTGGGTTCTTCAGAAGAAACAAATGGATGGCATTCCTGCTGACAAATTTGGGCTCATCTGCAAACAGTATAACCCCATATATGCTGAGGGCTAACAGTGTACAGACTGCCCTCCACTCTCCCAAAGAAGCCTTCAGGATGGCCTGAGAAATCAAGAAGTCCAAATGCAAACCAGGGATCCCAGCTTTTGTTGTCATACTTTGCTCAATCAAGGCAGGCTCCAGGTACCATGCCTTTGCTATCTCTTCATTTATGGGAGCTGGCATCTCTGGGTTGAAAGGGATTCCACCCCTGATAGGTACTCCAATCAATGAGGAAAACTCTTCCAGCAGAGGCCCTAGCTGAAAGTCTGGAAAGGTGAAGCATCTCAAAGGAGGGTCATAAAACTATAAGCAGTTGTGGATCATGCTTCTCTGAGAAGGGTCAAGATCTATAACCATATCCAGGATACCTCCATAATGTTCTCTAAACAAAGGGATGTGGTTAGGTGTGATAAGTGACTGGACCTTCCTGATACCAGTCAACACAGGCTCAAAGAAATGGTAGGATATGTTGCTCTTCCTGGGAGTAGTCATGAGATTGCTGAAGAAACTGAAGGTAAGTGCTGATGAGGATCACAGACTGATGCTAGAAATGAGCCACTGACAGACTGATGCTGGTGATGATGAAGATAGCTGAAGCAGATAACTGATGAAGCAGAGGTCTATGCAGAAGAAGGGGTCAAAACCAAACCAGATATGATATGGATACCCTGAAAAGCAAATAAACAAATGTTAAATGATGCAATGATGATATATGCAAATGATATGCAAGGGTTTGTGATCAAGCTGGATCTGATTATATGTCTTGATATAGGCCCATGCATGTTCAAAGGTCCAGATGAAGGCTTAGAAATCCAGTAACCAAGGTGGGGGATTCAAATAAAGAGTCACATGTCCAGGGTTTAATCACAAGAACTGTCCAAAATGAGGTTCTAAAACAAAGCTCCTCAGACTTGGATCAGTTATGACAAGTGTAAACACTTCTAACCCGGAGGTACAGTGTTTACAATAACCATAAAAGATCCTCCTCTAATTCACCTCAGCTTCTGAAGGTCATAATAAAGGTCATCCAGACTTAGCAGGCTTCCCAGATAGCCCTAGCACTACAGGAAATCTGTAGCACAGAGTTCTCAAGAAGAAACCCATATCTGAACCGTGTTTCATATTCCCGCACCAGACCGAGATGGAATGGGAAAGAACATGAACCACTCTAGCCTAGGTGTCACTCAGGTCCCAGGTATAGGACCTTAAACTCTCAATAGAACCCCACCCACCAAAACAGAAACCAGATCCAGCAATGATAAGGACAATATGAAATATGTATAAGAATGTAAAAGAAAGCAATAAATAAAGTTGTATATAAAGCAAAAATCAAAATAAATAAACACACATAGCACATAACACCCCAGTAAACACAAATCAAACAAGCGTTAGGAGGAACCCACAAAAAGAACCAGAAGCCCTGGTTGCAATATAAGGGTCCCTAGCAGAGTCGCCAAGCTGTCGCTCCCACCAAATGACACCTAGGTCAGATAGGGTACAGACGCGAACGGTCGGCGAAAGGAGAGAACACACAAGGGTGAACTGGAAAAGAAAGAGTCGCCAGCTAGGCATTTTTATCCCGAAGGAAAGGTAATGCTGCATAAACCTAGAAAGATATGGAGAAGACGGTCGCGAACCAGAGAAACTGAGAAAGGGGGTTGGTTACAACCTGGGAAGGTATTAGCACCCAGATTGTCCATCGTACTCGACAGGATCCACGCTTGAAAGATTTGTGTTTAAAGGGGTATTGTCAGTGCTATTTTTTGTACAAAAAGTTGGAAAAGAATGCAAGTGTCAGTGCTGAAGAAATGTGAAGTGAGATGAAAGAGTGTTAGTGCAAGGAAAGAGTGAAAAGCCCAAGATAAAGAGGCTTAAAGAATGATGCTGGATGAGGGGGAATATACAGAGACTTTTGTTCGATAACTGTTAAGTTATGCCTACGTATCCTCTCGTGCAATGAGGAAGTCAGAACACCGTAGTTCGACTCAAAGAGACTGAAAGATAAATTGACTTGTGAACTGCTTGCTTGCCTATGCTCAAGTGTATGACCTGTCTGGCTCAGGTGCAAACTGTCTTGCATTAGACGGAAGAAGCGAGTTCTCGTTTGTGAGTGAATGAGATGAGAAAAGAATCACGGAGGGGACAATTATTGTTTGTTTTTTGTTTTCAATCTTTTATTGATTTTTTGTGTTTGTCATAAGAAAATGAGCTTAAGCCTAAACCAAGGGTTAGTAAACTCATCACATCTTCCCTCTGATTAGGGGTAATGAGAATACCTTAAATATGAAGTAAACACCTCACACTTAATCACCATGATGTAGGATTAAGATCATTAACCTACTTGTATTTATTTAGTTGTTTTTGTTGTTTTTGTTTAGTGTTGAGTAATGAGTTTAAGCAATAATCAAGGATTTAATGGAGCCATTACATCATCCTAATAGAAGGATAATAGATGAGAACATTTAAGCTGAGGAAGGCTCCTCAACTTAATCCATGATTAGGGATTAACCTCATGACAAAACAAAGCCTTTATTGAAATGGATTTTAGTTAATGGTAAGATTGAGAAATGGATTTTATGGTTTGTAAGACGACTTGAGGAGGACTTGTCCATTAACACTAGGGTTAGTCCTTCTTAACCAGTTAAGGAAGAATTAGAACCCTAATGCAAGGCCCAACTTACAAGCTTGATGTCTTGATGATTATTAAGTGAATTGATTAAAGGATTTAAACACAGTAAGGGTTTAACACTTAGGATTAAAGTTATACACTCCATCCTAATAGAAGGATGCAGGCATAACCCTAATCACAAAGCCTTAAAACCTTTAAGGTTTAGTCCTTGATTAAGAGATGAGAAGAGAAGACACAAGGATGACACAAAGGTAAAACTAATGGGGGACTAATCAACCCTAATTGTGATCATGCTTTGTTGTTCCTAGGGTTTATGAGGCTTGCAAAAGATCTTCAAGAGAAAAGCCACCAAGGAAGAAGCAGAAGGAGGGAGGAAGAAGCAGAAGAAGCAAAACAACTTACTTCACTTAAGAAGATAAGTTGCTTGAAGAAAGAAAGTGAGAAGGAGACATGAATGAGAAAGCTCACTCTAATTCAAAAGTAAAATGCAGCAATGATGCATAAGAGAGATGAGAAAAGATTATGAGAAGTGAAGGCAAATTCACTTCTCATACACTTACCACCTGAAAAGTTAGCAACAAGAAATGAGATGCAATGCAAATGGGATGAAACACAATGATGAAAACCAAATCCAGAAGCATACTTATGATGCAAATGATGCTATGAGATAGTATGAAAGCATGTCAAGAGATGATGATAATCATACAAGTGGTGAAGATGCAAATGAGACAAATAAGAAGCATGAAAGTTCATGAATGCATATGACATGAAATGAAAGCAAAACAAGGCAAATGGATGATGCAATGATCAAACATGATTATAATATGTCCTAAGATGTCTTATGAATCATGTGGATGCACAAAATATCATGGCAAGTTCATGTATGCAAGCATATGAAAGATGAATGCAAATGAAGCAAAAATTAGGGTTTAAGTACAAGGTGCAATGCAAAAATTCAAAACTAGAAGCAAATGACAGGATAAAAAATGAAAATAGGATCAAAGGAACCCTAAACCTATACAAGTTCAATGCCCAAAGGGGGAGACCTAAATCTTAACCTAATGGAAGTTATGATTTTCTCAAGTTGGCTAGGGTTTTAAGGTACCTCACAATGATAAATGCAAAACAAATTGAAAATGAAAGATAAATTCAAACCAATTTTATCCTAGAAACTACATGAAATGAGGAATGCAATGTAAAAAGAACCATCATCAAACTCTTCAAGGTTAGGCAGAATGAATTTTTCTAAGTTAGGGCAAAAATATTGACTTTTAAGAACCCTAATTCCAAAGAAAAATGTCAAAATAGGTCAAGAACAAAAAAGAAATTTGTGTGAAGAGTTTGACAATGTTTCTAAATGTATCAAAATGCAATGTGATTTTTTTGGTGATTTCTAGAAACTTAAATGGTATTTTAATTAATTAATTCTCATTAACTAATTAAAATAAACATTTAAATATTTTAAAAATATGAATTTTATGCAAAAAATAAAATAAAAAATATTTTTGGGTTCTGAAAATTAATAAAAGTTTGACTAAAAAATTTCAGAATTTTTTGATATCATTTGCTATTTTTAATAAAATGTAGAAAGAAATACAAAGAAAAATAGAATAAAAATAATAAAAATGAAAAGTAAACAGATCCTGAGGCCAGGATTTGAAGTTGGAGAGAAAGAGTTGACTGGCGCGCGTTTTAAGGGCTGGGATTTGTCCTGAGTTAATTAACCTAATTAATTAATTTAATGATGGATTAGGGTTTAATCAAGCAATCTGGAACGTCCATACGCGCGGCAAACACCAAATCTAAAGGTCCTCATTCAAACTCAGCCTAATTACAGGATTAGGGCATAACCACTTTCAGGTGACTGGAACAGTGTTCTGGTCATCTTCTCCGACGAGCCAAAACCCTATCTCTCTCCCTAAGCATCTAAAACAAGATCTTTCTGCCCAGAAATGAACCCCACGCATCATTAAACCTAAATCCCCAAACAAAAACCATTTATCACTCACCAAAAAAGCCAAATCGAAACAAGACATTTTTAAGTCAAAAACTTTCAGACACTCCATACATGCTCAATATCCCACCATTTTGAAAAATAAATGTATCAGAATCATCAGCACAACACAAGGATTCGATTAAGAACTTAAAAATAAGGTTCTGAGAAAAAAGTTCTTGAGCTATACCTGAGATGGAACCTCCTGATTCTGGGCTTTCTGGCTCTTCTCTTGATGCAAGTTCACTCCCCTATACCTCCTGATGATGAATTGAAGCTTAGAAAACCTTGAGAGTTGCTTGTTTTGAGATTCCAGCTCTGATGTAGCAGATTTGGAAGGTTGTGTATGTGGTGTTTTAGGCCGTTTCAATGCTTGGTTCTTGATCCAGGGATGGTATGTGACTTATTGGTGAAGAAATTTTTGAGGTTTGATGGCTGTGGGCAGAGTTTCAAAGAGATGAAGAAATTTGCAGTTTTTGTCAATCCTGGCTTATGGGAGGATGCTGGCTTGTGTGTGTGTATGTTTCAAGTCCTTGAGGTCCACATATTAAGTTCTGATTGGGCAGAGGGTTGGTAATGTCACAATTTGATTGGTATGGGCAAAGATGCAAAAAGTCATGACTTTGTGTACCATAGGTATGGCTCGGGTCAGAGGAGGAATAAGGGCATGGCTGGGCTCAACATGGATCAAGGAAGGCCTTTGGATTGTTTTTGTGCAGCTGTAATGGCTGAGGCAAGTGGTAGCATGGCTCTTGCAACTTTTCTCTCTTTGGAAATATTTGTGAACCAAGGCAAAGAAACCTATGAACTCTTGGGCAAATTGCAGCAAAATGGACCACATGAAGTTGTCATAATGTTTTGAGATCACTTAGCAACTGATCCAATCATTAGAAGTCCCTTTTGCAAAAATTCCATTCTTGAAGATTCATGAGAAATGCCTTATGGTGACTTGTAATTCAAGGCATGAAAAGGAGAAATCCATAGGGAAATTCTGAGTTATGGACCATGTATGATGTTTGTGTAATGGTTAGAAGTCACTTTGAGGTCACATTTGGCTTTGGCAAGTGTTTTTGCAAACTTCCCTCTTTGGTGCATAAGTGAAATTTTGTGATTTTTCCCAACTTTGCATGACCATAAATTGAGTTCTATGATGAATTAGGTCAAGTTCTTGTACTTTTTGAAAAGGGAATGATCCAATCTACAACTTTCATGACCAAGAATTTTTCATTTGAAGCATTTTTGAATCAAAAAGAGGAGGTTGAAAAACTTTCCCAAAATGGCAAGTTTGCATTACAAGTCACTTTCCCAAAATGGCAACTTTGCAAATGGCTTGAAATTATTCAATTTTGTGAACTTCTAACTTCTTATAAGATCAAATAAAGATCATATACATCCAAAATGATGGAGAAGACCCTTTGGTTGGGTGATTGGGGGCCTCAGATGCCCTGATTTTGCACTGACTTGCTCAAGAAGTCATCTTTTGATCAGATGCCTTCCCCATTGAATTTCTTCATGAAAATTGGTATGCTTGATCCTTATATCATATAGAGACCAATAGAAACAAGAATGACCAAAGATGTTGGAGTTATGGCCTCTGAAACCAAAACCTTAATCTTAGGTCATTTGTGTAGTTAAACTTGGTTCTGCTTCCATGCCTTTCTCAGTTCTTGTGATTTTCTGACTTTCTTGATCTTGGGAGGATATAATATGATGCTTGGACATACATGGACCCTCTTAAGATGATTGAAGACCTTTGGAGTGACTCAGATATCTCAAGGATTGCTCAAATCACAAACCCTAGATGCAGATGACTTTGAACCAATGCAGTGAGGCAAAATGTAATATGAGTTGATATGATTGAACTTATGCAATATGAAAAGAATCACAAGCCAAGGTGAAATGAGTGAGGGCAAATTTGGGGTGTTTACATAGTGGCCTGCATAAATTTTGGTTTTCTTGATTTCTCTTGATTCCTCCATCATTCCTTGATCAAATTTGAACCATATGATCCTTGTAACCCTAATTTCATGATTTTGATCCCAACAAGTCAAGAGTTGAATTTTTCTTCAGCATGGTTGACTTTTCCCCAAATCTCTGATTTTCAGTCATCTGGCCAATTGAACCTCTTCCAAAATGAATTTGTGGATGAAATTTGAACCCTAGGCACTTGACATCATATATAAACCAATGGAATCTACTTTGAATCATAACTTCATGGAGAAGCCCAGTAGAAGTGAAACCCTAATTTGGCTTTTTTCATCAGGAGATGTTGCACTGCTTGCCTCCTTTGATCCAATCAAATCTTTTCATGGCTTGTGGCTTCAAATGAAGACTTGTGAGATGTTGTGAACCCTCTTCACAAGGTTGAGAAGCTTTGTGCCCCTTTGGTTTCCTTTGTATAGCCTTCAGTTGCTCCAATCAAAGATCACATGCCTATGCCTCAACTATGATATACATGATGCAATGTTATTAGTTATTTCATGAACTTATGTATGCTAAATGTTATGCAAAATGTTGAGGAAATGAGAGGGCAAATTTTGAGGTATTACAGCTGCCCCTATTCAATCATCTGCTGGCCTGAACGTATAATTGCAATAAATTTTAGACGTTCAAGGTATGGAGTGATTGGATACTCGAATAAAACCTGGAAATTTGAACTCGATGGGTAAGAGAAATGTCATCTTCCTTTTTATTATCTTTTTTGTTTTGACCTCTAAATAGGTAGCGGGAATAGAACTAGGTGGAATAGAGTCATTGTACATAATGATAACCTGCAATGTGACTGTTGAGCAAATCAAGCCACAAAGAGGATGCATGTTGGCGAAATAGGGCTTAAAACGAGACCATTAGCGAAACGAAACTCGAAAATGTGACTGCTGAGCGAATCAAGTCACAAAAGGGTGTCTGTTAGAGAAACATGGCTTAAAATGAGACCATTAGCAAAACGGAACTCGACAATGTGACTGCTGAGCGAATCAAGCCACAAAAAGGGTGCCTGTTGGCGAAACATGGCTTAACAACGAGACCATTAGCGGAATGGAACTCGACAATGTGACTGTTGAGCGAATCAAGCCACAAAAGGGTGCATATTGGCGAAATAGGGCTTAAAACAAGACCATTAGCGAAACGGATCTCGACAATGTGACTGCTGAGCGAATCAAGCCACAGAAAGGATACATATTGGCGAAACAGGGCTTAAAAATGAGACCATTAGCGAAACGGAACTCGACAATGTGATTGCTGAGCGAATCAAGCCACAGAAAGGGTTCATGTTGGCGAAACAGGGCTTAAAACGAGACCATTAGCGAAAAGGAACTCGACAATGTGACTGCTGAGCGAATCAAGCCACAGAAAGGGTTCCTGTTGGCGAAACATGGCTTAAAACAAGACCATTAGCGAAACGGAACTCGACACTGTGACTGCTGAGCGAATCAAGCCACAAAAAGGGTGCCTGTTGGCGAAATAGGGCTTAACAACGCGACTGTTGAGCATATCAAGCCACGAAAAAGGTGACAAACATTGACTTGGAAAGACAAAGGTGCCTGGCAAATGATATAAGTATCTTTTGTGGGGAGCATTTCAGGTTGAAAAAATGATATAGTTCGTATGTAATATACCTCAAAACTGGCCCATGCTGGCATGCATATGTTTGAACTTATGGCGTAATGCTTCATGATGATCGAAATGCTATGCTTTGGAGGATGCAAATGCAATAACGAGTATGCATATGCAAATGCAAAAGGATCTCTTGACAAGGAGAATGCAAGTATCCCAAATGGATTGACTGGGGAGAATTGATGATCACTGCGTTGATCTGGTTAGTCCTGGTGAGGAGGAAACAACTATGCGGGGAATGTTGTTAATGATACACCGACTTTGAACTGCCGCAATTTCCAAAAATAAATTGGACTTTGAGATTGGGGAGCCAAGACCCTGCCGGAGATGGATCCTTCTTGCACTCTGATGGGGAAGTGAAAATCTTCTGACTCGGCTGGGAACCAGAAGTATGACACTGCTGAGGAAGCAACTTGCTGGGGAGAAAAGAAACTCCTTGCACTGCTGGGGGATTGCACCAGTGTTGAATGAAAACCTCTGCTAGGGGAGGACAAACATCTTTTTTAATTACTAATGGGGAAGAACTTCAACTTCACTTCTACTAGGGATAACAGGAGACCCACGGGAAGGCACTTGTTCTTGTTCAAGTATGTTGTTAAAATATTCTTCTTGGAAGTTCGTTTTAGCTCTGCTAGAAACGCCTGTACCTGCACCTGGTAAACACAACTGATAGTGCCTGCAATATGGAAAGTTAGTTTGGACTTGTATGCCCAAGGCTTATGGTATGAATCACCATCCTGGCCACTAAACACCCCCTTTTAGAATTGTATTAGATGTTTCTGTCCTCCTGCATGAGTTAGAAAGCATTCGAATGTTTGCAACACAATATAAATCACAATTTGCTGGACATTTTTGCAATCAATCAATGCTAGATGAAAAACAAAAACGAAAGCAGCTAGTCACAAGTTTGACTGAAATTGAATTTTATTGATTTGGAACATGGCCATGAATAGGCATTACATCACGAGGCAATTCCCTGGAAAGAGGAAATCGCCCAAAAGGAAAATAGACTATCCTATTGGCAATGTGAAAAATGGATTTCATCAAGTTTCGACCCGGCTATGACTTGTATATCTTCAAGACTATCCGCTTGCTCTGCCCCTTGAGAAAGGTGATTGAACTGGTCTTCAACCCTTAGAATAACCTTAGTTGCGGATGGATTATGGACTTCGCAGATTGTAGTCGTTCGTGTTAGTCCCTCTTTTGCGTAGATCGCCCCTTCGGGTTTTCAATCCACTGGGATACCCTTTTTTGCCTGAGTTGTCCGATGTGGCTTTTCAACTCAGCGGGTGTACATTTTTTCCATATTTCCCTAATTTTTTCCTGGACCTTTATTCTGTTTTTATCTAGCCGGTCCTTTTTTACACGAAGTATTTTCTTACTACATTTGCGTTGACATGGGAATGGAAGTCTTCTCCATCCATGGTTGTTAGCATCAAGGCTCCACTTGAGAAAACTTTTTTAACCACGAATGATCCTTCATAATTGGGTGTCCATTTTCCCCTGTGGTCGTTAAGAGGAGGAATAATCCTTTTCAGCACCAGATCGCCTGGTATGTACCTTTGAGGCCATACCTTCTTGTCGAAAGCATGTTTCATGCGCCGCTGATACAACTATCCATGGCATACAACTGTTTGTAACACCCCAAATTTTCCCTCTCCTGTTTAGCATCATTATCATATCATAATCATCATCAGCATGTCATGTCCTTAGCATATTGCATAGAAAAATGAGGCATAACACTTGCACTTTCCAGCATAAGGCATATGATCAATTATCAGGGAAATTCAAAGCTCACAGGGCAGGTTACTAGGTTGACATTAGGGTCAAAGCCTAAAGAAAGGATTGAGGATCAAAATCAGATCAAAACGGTTGGCACCGAATGATCCCTGAGGTTTCCCACCAAAAGGAGGGAAAATTCAAAATTTACTGGCGTTAACCGGTTAACAGATTGGTTAACCGGGTAACGGCTGCGAATTTTGAATTTCCAGCAGCAAATTCAGCATGTGTGATTTGGTTCCAATTCCCATTTTCTGATTTTTATTAATTGGAAATTTAAAAGAAGGATCTAGAGCACTTATCCAAGCCTAATCCCGTTGCAAAATCCTAATCTCTTTGCCAAACCATAATTTTGGATCCCAAGCTTAATTTTTTGGGCCCCAAACCTAAACCATATTTAATCCATTTATCTCCAAACCAAGAGGGCTCTCCCTCATTTTTCATTCTCATTCTGAATTTTCACTCTTCTCACTCACAATTCTCTCACTTTTCTCTCCCAATTTTCCAAATCACTCAAAGTTCCTCTTTGAAGATCACATAACCTTGCCTTGAGGTGTGTAGATCTTGGAACTAGACCTCCATCCATAGCTTCATTGCATCTTTTTACTGGTTTAATTGGTGATTCATATCTGGTTTGGGATCTAGAAGTGCTTTTGGATCCAAATTTCTGCATCAAGACCTTGTTCTTGCATTTATTTTGCATGGAGTGTGAAGCTTAGCACCGGATCTTCAAAGTTTACCGCGAGATATATCATTTTCAGCTCGATCAACAATTACCAAAGTATACCTCAGCTTTGTAGGTTGGTTAATTTCAGATCTAGTTCTGTTTTAGCTTATTTGCATGCTTGCGCTTTAGATCCGCCATGTGCTTGCGTATTTGCTTGTGTTGCTTGAATTGATTGATTGATTTGTAACCGGATCCACATATTAATGTTCATGAGCTTGATGATGCCATTTAATGTGAATTGATACACTATTTTCATGCTCAATTGATTGCTGGTCTGGTGTAAGATTATTTGAATAAGCTGGTTGTGAGCTGATTTTCTGCAGGATTTGTTGCTGTTTTAACAGCGTTAACCGGTTAACAGATTGGTTAACCGGTTAATGCACCTGTTTTGTGCTGTATTTTCTGCAGGTTTGGCATGGTTAACCGGTTAACGGATTGGTTAACCGGTTAACACTGAAGCAATAGGCCATTTTTGCCTTATTTTGGGCATGTTTGATCCCCTTACTTGTTTTAAATACCATGGATCATTGTATGATCATTGAATATGATTGTTTGGGTGATTTTCTTGCTGATTGATGCATGCTTCCGTGTTCTCGACACGTAAATGCTTGTGTGTACCATGTTTGATAAGATTGCTTGATCTTGGTTGATGTGAACTTTGAGCATGTCATTGCCATGATTTTATTGATGAACATGTGCTGGATTTTGGCTAACTTGCAGGGGCTCATGGTAAGATAAGTGTGGATGTTTCATCCACATTTCAACTCTTCATCCTTCTCTCCTTTCAAGTGCTTTCTCCTTGTGCTTTTTGATGTGCCTTATGCCATCATGTGTTGCAACTTTCTTCTTCCCCCTTTAGGAGCAACTTATCCCCTTTAGAGGAGTGAGTTGCTTGCCAGTTCTCGCTTCCTCTCCTTCTTGCTCCTCTTTGGTTCATCTTTTCTCTTAGGATAGTTGAAACCTCACTAACCTTAGGACCTCTTTTGCATGATAACACTAGGTTTAGTCTTTCCCCATTTTAGACTTTTACCTTTTTGCTCCTTTGGTTTCCTTCTCTTCTCATCTCAAAACAAAATCTAAAAAACATTAATAAAGAAAGAAGTGACTTCTTGTGTAATAGCCTTATTCCATGGGGCATATGTATTCATTCCATCTTGGAATAGTGCATTTGTCTAGCATGATGTATAAGTCATCTTCATCAAGAAAAACCCTAAAAAATACTTCTTCAATTTTAATCACTAAAACACCTAATAAATTCAACAAGTCAATGAAATTAGGCCCTTGCCTTTGGAAACAAGTCTTGGATAAGTTCTCCTTGCTTGGTGTGCTTGTTCTATTATTCCATCTTGGAATGTAGTGACAAGTACACATTCCATAGAAAAGAGCTTGAGTTCATTCTCTTGTGCCACACTCCTAAAAGCTCTAAAAAACACAAACAAACAATAAACGTCTTTCCTTCGGGAATTCTCTTCACATCTCCTTCGCTCCGTCCGCGAACTTGCTTCTTCTTGTCACTTTGCAAGACGGTTACGCACTCGTCGTTCGAGCCTACAACACCTGAGCATTGACATAGGCAGTTCAAGCCTTAACTCACAAGAAATCTTTTCTACCCCTAGTTAGGGGAACTACGGCGTCTCTGATCCTCATTGTCCAGATGAGGTACGTAGGCAGCGGGGTAGGGCCCGTTCGAGCACACTCTTTTATTTTCCCTACATTTCCCCCCTTCTTTTCTTTCTTATCCAGTTTCATTTTCAGTTTTGCAACAACTTTCATTTCTTCACCCTTTGAAGCAGATTTCTTTGCAAGCATGGATCCCGTCGGGTACGGTGGACGATCTGGGGTGCTAATACCTTCCCAGGTCGTAACCGACTCCCGGTCTCAGATTATTTGGTTCACAGGACCCGTGTCCTTCCTTTTCCTTTCTTCTGGTTTGTGCAGCATTACCATTCTCGTTCCTTCGGGATAAAAATGCCTGGCTGGCGACTCTACCTCTTTCTGTGCCACTTTCGCGTTTGTACCAGGATGGAAATCCAGGGAGCGACACTGTTAGGCGTTTTTCTTCAATGAGGCTCAATTGATTATACCTGGACCGGAGCCACTCAGCATTATCTAGCTTAATGTCCATCATTAACCTCAACAAAGGGATCTCCACTTCAATTGGTAGGACTGCCTCCATACCATATACCAATGAGTACGGGGTTGCCCCTGTTGAAGTACGTACAGATGTTCGGTACCCATGTAGCGCAAATGGTAACATCTCATGCCAGTCTTTGTATGTCACAACCATCTTCTGCACGATCTTCTTGATGTTCTTATTAGCTGCCTCGACGGTGCCATTCATCTTTAGGCGATACGGAGAAGAGTTGTGATGCTCTATTTTGAAATCCCGACATAAGTCAGCCATCATCTTGTTGTTGAGGTTAGAACCATTATCAGTAATGATTATTTCGGAATTCTATACCGGCAAATGATATCTCTTTTGATAAACCGGGCTACCACTTGTTTCGTAACGTTGGCATAAGACGCCACTTCGACCCACTTCGTGAAATAGTCTATAGCAACCAGGATGAAGCGGTGACCGTTGGAAGCTGTTGGCTCAATCTTGCCAATCATATAAATGCCCCACATGGCGAACGGCCAAGGTGAAGACATGACACTCAAAGGATTCAGAGGTACATGGATTTTATCAGCATAAATCTGGCACTTATGACATTTGCGGGAATATTTACAGCAATCAGATTCCATAGTGATCCAATAATATCCCGATCTCAACAATTTCTTTACCATAACATGTCCTCCAACATGGGTACCTGTAAACACCCCAAATTCTCCCTCACTCATTTCACCATGGCTTGTGTTCTTTTCATATTGCATAAGTTCAATCATATCATCTCATAGTGCATTTTTGCTTCACTGCATTGGTTCACAATCATCTGCATCTAGGGTTTGTGATTTGAGCAATCCCTGAGCTATCTGAGCCACTCCAAAGGTCTTCAATCACCTCAAGAGGGTCTATGTATGTTCAAACATCATATTATATCCTCCCAAGATCAAGGAAGTCAGAAAATCACAAGAACTGAGGAAGGTATGAAAGCAGAGCCAAGCTTAACTGCACAGATGACCTAAAATTAGGGTTTTGGTTTCAGAGGCCATAACCCCAATTTTTTTGGTCATTCTTGTTTTTATTGGTCTTTATATGATATGAGGATCATGCATACCAATTTTCATGAAGAAATTCAATGGGGAAGGCATCTGATCAATAGATGACTTCTTGAGCAAGTCAGTGCAAAATCAGGGCATCTGAGGCCCCCAATCATCCAACCAAAGGGTCTTCTCCATCATTTTGGATGTATATGATCTTTATTTGATCTTAGAAGAAGTTATAAGTTCACAAAATTGAAGAATTTCAAGCCATTTTCAAAGATGCCATTTTGGGAAAGTGACTTGTAATGCAAACTTGCCATTTTGGGAAAGTTTTTCAACCTCCTCTTTTTGATTCAAAAATGCTTCAAATGAAAAATTCTTGGTCATGAAAGTTGTAGATTGGATCATTCCCTTTTCAAAAAGTACAAGAACTTGACCTAATTCATCATAGAACTCAAGTTATGGTCTTGCAAAGTTGGGAAAAATCACAAATTTTCACTTATGCACCAAAGAGGGAAGTTTGCAAAAACACTTGCCAAAGCCAAATGTGACCTCAAAGTGACTTCTAACCATTACACAAACATCACACATGACCTAAAAATCAGAATTGCACAAATAAATCCCAAGTTTCATGCCTTGAACTTCAAGTAATTCAAAAGGGGCCAAACTTCCCCAAAATTGCAAAATGGATCAAATCTCTTCAGCCACTTGTGCCAGCTACAAACTATGACTTCCATGGACCTCCTTGAAGCAAGCTGACTCGAGCCATGCCTTGAAATAGCCACTGAACCAGCCCATACCTCAAGTACACAAGTTGGTGACATTTTTGCAACTTGCCCATACCAATCAACCTAGGCCAACACCCACCCTTTGACCTATCCAAACATGATATGTGTACCAAAAGCAACCCAACCCATAACATAACACAGCCTGAAACCTCCAAGAACACAGCATACTCAAAATCTCC
Organism: Lathyrus aphaca; assembly: GCA_963966055.1. NCBI lineage: Eukaryota > Viridiplantae > Streptophyta > Magnoliopsida > Fabales > Fabaceae > Lathyrus > Lathyrus aphaca. The sequence continues at coordinate 317,550,249 of OZ014522.1, forward strand.
CAAGTTTGCAAAAGCCTTCGAAACTCATAGCTCAACCATCAAACCTTAAAACTTTTTCCACCATTCAACTCCATAAACATCACTGATCATTTCCCACCCTTCATTTTGCCCTAAAACCCTCAGAATCAAAAACACGATTTCAACATTTCATGAACTGAACTTCTGCCAACTTCCTTTTGAGGCCGTTTAAACTCCAACCAAGCATCACAAGCTCTTGGGGGGAATCATTGGAGTGGATTTGAGGCAAAGAACTGGCCAGAAAGCTCCTGTTTCGAAAGCTCAACTTCAGGTAGCCATGGCATTTATTTTTCCAGAACTCTCATTTTTTGTTATAGAATGATTCTATGTGTTCCCCTGATTGCCATGATGTGTTTAGTTTTGAAAATAGCTGAGAAATAAGCATTTCATAAGCTTCTGAAATTTTTGCCATGTTTTCCGTTTTGCTTCGATTCATGATCTTGATGTTGAATAAATGAATTTTGATGGCTGATTATTCTTGGGGTTGATGTGAGGATCATTTTTGGAGCTTTAGGGGTCTTGGGGTTGCGTATTGAGTGAGATAGCTTGAGATACTGGCCGGAGAAGATGACCGGAACACTGTTCCGGTCACCTGAAAATGTTTAGGGTTCAGATTAGGGCTTAATGACATAATTAGTGAGTTTGAATGTGAGCCGTCCATTAGCGCGCGAAGTCAATTCCCTCCTCTTTTTATTTGAATCTGGGCCACTGGATCAGCATACTTCCATTAATTCATATTTTTATTTTATTTTAATTACATTTCTTTCTACATTTTATTAAAAATAGCAAAACACTTCTAAAAAATTTCATTTTTTGCATCATGACTTAAAATATTTTTCTCATTCTGAAAATAATTTTTATTTTATTTTTTGCATAAATTTCGTATTTTTAAAATATTTAAATGTTTATTTTAATTAATTAATGAGAGTTAATTAATTAAAATACCATTTAAGTTTCTAAAAATCACCAAAAAATCACATTGCATCTTGATACATTTAGAAACATTATCAAACCCTTCAAACAAATTTCTTTTTGGTTCTTGACCTATTTTGACATTTTTCTTTGGAATTAGGGTTCTTAAAAGTCAATATTTTTGCCCTAACTTAGAAAAATCCATTCTGCCTAACCCTGAAGAGTTTGATGATGGTTCTTTTTGCATTGCATTCCTCATGACATGTAGTTTCAAGGATAAAATTGGTTTGAATTTATCTTTCATTTTCAATTTGTTTTGCATTTATCATTGTGAGGTACCTTAAAACCCTAGTCAACTTGAGAAAATCATAACTTTCATTAGGTTAAGATTTAGGTCTCTTCCTTTGGGCAGTGAACTTGTATAGGGTTAGGGTTACTTTGATCCTACTTTATATTTTTTTATCATGTCATTTTCTTCTGGTTTTGAATTTTGTATTGCATGTTATGTATAAACCCTAATATTTGCCTTCATTTGCATTCATCCTTCATATGCTTGCATACATGAACTTGCCATGATATTTTGAGCATCCACATGATTCATAAGACATCTTAGAACATATTAGAATCATGTTTGATCATTGCATCATTCATTTGCCATGTTTTTGCTTTCATTACATGTCATATGTTTTCATGATCTTTCATGCTTCTTACTTGTCCCATTTGCATCCACATCTCATGTTCACCATTTGTATCATCTCTTTGCATCATTTACAACATAAATATGCTTCTGACTTTAGTTTTCATCATTGTGTTTTATCCCATTTGCATTGCATCTCATTTCTTGCTGCTAACGTTTCAGGTGGTAAGTCATTGAGAAGTCAATTTGCCTTCACTTCTCATAACCTCTTCTCATCTCTCTTATGCATCATTGTTGAATTTTACTTTTGTATTAGAGTGAGCATGCTCATTCATTCTCCCTCCCCTCTTTCTTTCTTCAAGCAACTTATCTTCTTAAGTGAAGTAAGCTGTTTTGCTTCTTCTGTTTCTTCCTTCCTCCATCTGCTTCTTCCTTGGTGACTTTTCTCTTGAAGATCTTTTGCAAGCCTCATAAACCCTAGGAACATCCAAAGCATGATCACAATTAGGGTTGATTAGTCCCCCATTAGTTTTACCTTTGTGTCATCTTTGTGTCTTCTCTTCTCATCTCTTAATCAAGGGCTAAACCTTAAATGTTTTAAGGCTTTGTGATTAGGGTTATGCCTGCATCCTTCTATTAGGGTGGAGTGTATAACTTTAATCCTAAGTGTTAAACCCTTAATGTGTTTAACTCCTTTAATCAATACATCCAATAATCACTAAGACACCAAACTTGTAACTTGGGCCTTGCATTAGGGTTCTAATTCTTCCTTAATTGGTTAAGAAGGACTAACCCTAGTGTTAATGGACAAGTCCCCCTCAAGTTGTCTTACACACCATAAAATCCATTTCTCAACCTTATAATTAACTAAAATCCACTTTAATAAAGGTTTGTTTTGTCATGAGGTTAATCCCTAATCATGCATTAAGTTGAGGAGCCTTCCTCAGCTTAAATGTTCTCATCTATCATCCTTCTATTAGGATGGTGTAATGGGTCCATTAAATCCTTGATTATGGCTTAAACTCATTACTCAACACTAAACAAAAACTCCTAAAACATCTAAATAAATGCAAGTAGGTTAATGATCTTAATCCTACATCATGGTGATTAAGTGTGAGGTGTTTATTTCATACTTAAGGTATTCTCATTACCCCTAATCAGAGGGAAGATGTGATGAGTTTACTAACCCTTGGTTTAGGCTTAAGCTCATTAACTTATGACAAACACAAAAATCAATAAAAGATTGAAAACACAAAAAAAAAACAATAATCATCTCCTCCGGGATTCTTTTCTCATCTCATTCACTCACAAACGAGAACTTGCTTCTTCCGTCTAATGCAAGACAGTTTGCACCTGAGCCAGACAGGTCATACACTTGAGCATAGACAAGTAAGCAGTTCACAAGTCAATTTATCTTTCAGTCTCTTTGAGTCGAACTACGGTGTTCTGACTTTATCATTGCACGAGAGGATACGTAGGCATAACTTAACAATTATCGAACAAAAGTCTCTGTATATTCCCCCTCTTCCAGCATCATTCTTTAAGCCTCTGTATCTCGGGCTTTACACTCTTTCCTTGCACTGACACTCTTTCATCTCACTTCACATTTCTTCAGCACTGACACTTGCATTCTTTTCCAACTTTTTGTACACAAAATAGCACTGACAGTACCCTTTTAAACACAAATCTTTCAAGCGTGGATCCCGTCGAGTACGACGGACAATCTGGGTGCTAATACCTTCCTAGGTTGTAACCAACCCCCTTTCTCAGTTTCTCTGGTTCGCGACCGTCTTATCCATATCTTTCCAGGTTTATGCAGCATTACCTTTCCTTCGGGATAAAAATGCCTAGCTGGCGACTCTTTTCTTTTCCAGTTCACCCTTGTGTGTTCTCTCCTTTCGCCGACCGTTCGCGTCTGTACCCCTCTTGACCAGGTGTCATTTGGCGGGAGTGACAACCTGACGACTCTACTGGGGAACCTTATATTGTAACCAGGGCTTCTGGTTCTTTTTGTGGGTTCCTCCTAGCGCTTGCTTGATTTGTGTTTACTGGGGTGTTATGTGCTATTGTGTGTTTATTTGTTTTTGCTTTATTTACTGCTATATGTACAATTATTTATTGCTTTCTTTACAGTTTTATACATCATACTGCTATACTGTCATCTGCTGGATCTGGTTTGCTGTTTTGGTGGGTGGGGTTCCATTGAGAGTTTAAGGTCCTATACCTGGGACCTAAGTGACACCTAGGCTAGAGTGGTTCATGTTCTTTCCCATTCCATTTCGGTCTGGTGTGGGAATATGAAACACGATTCAGATGTGGGTTTCTTCTTGAGAACTCTGTGCTACAGATTTCCTGTAGTGCTAAGGCTATCTGGGAAGCCTGCTAAGTCTGGATGACCTTTATTATGACCTTCAGAAGCTGAGGTGAATTAGAGGAGGATCGTTTATGGTTATTGTAAGCATTGTACCTCAGGGTTAGAAGTGTTTACACTTCTCATAACTGATCCAAGTCTGAGGATCCTTGTTCTAGTGCACTACCTGTGAGGGGGTTGGGCTGTTTACAGGTTTGCAGGTACCCTTGGCCACATCATACCCTGTTACTATTTTGTTTAAGAGTTCCTCATTTTGGACAGTTCTTGTGATTAAACCCTGGACATGTGACTCTTTATTTGAGTCCCCCACCCTGGTTTCTGGATTTTTAAGCCTTCATCTGGACCTTTGAACATACATGGGCCTATATCAAGACAGATAATCAGATCCAGCTTGATCACTAACCCTTGCATATCATTTGCATATATCATCATTGCATCATTTGACATTTTCTTATTTGCTTTTCAGGGTATCCATTTCATTGTATCTTGGTTTTGGTTTTGACCCCTTCTTCTGCATAGACCTCTGCATCAGCTATCTTCATCAGTTGTCTGCTTCAGATATCTTCATCAGTTGTCTGCTTCAGCTATCTTCATCAGTTATCTGCTTCAGCTATCTTTATCATCACTATCATCAGCCTATCAGTGGCTCATCTCCAGTATTAGTCTGTGATCTTCATCAGCACTTACCTTCAGTTTCTTCAGCAGCACTCATGACTACTCCCAGGAAGAGCAACATATCATACCATTTCTTTGAGCCTGTGTTGACTGGTGTCAGGCAGGTCCAGTCACTCATCCCCCCTGATTATATCCCATTGTTTAGAGAGCATTATGGTGGTATCCTGGATATGGTTATGGACCTTGACCCTTCTCAGAGAAGCATGATCCACACATGCTTACAGTTTTATGACCCTCATTTGAGATGCTTCACCTTTCCAGACTTTCAGCTAGGGCCTCTGCTGGAAGAGGTTTCCTCATTGATTGGAGTACCTATCAGGGGTGGAATCCCTTTCAACCCAGAGATGCCAGCTCCCAGAAATGAAGAGATAGCAAAGGCATTATACCTGGAGCCTGCCTTGATTGAGCAAAGTATGACAACAAAAGCTGGGATCCCTGGTTTGCATTTGGATTTCTTGATTTCTCAGGCCATCCTGAAGGCTTCTTTGGGAGAGTGGAGGGCAGTCTGTGCACTGTTAGCCCTCAGCATATATGGGGTTATATTGTTTGCAGATGAGCCTAAATTTGTCAGCAAGAATGCCATCCATCTGTTTCTTCTAAAGAACCTAGTGCCCACATTAATAGGAGACTTCTACTACTCCATTCACCAGAGGAATGAGAAACAAAGGGGGAAGTTGGTCAGATGATGTGCTCCTTTGTTTTACACCTGGCTACTCAGACACCTGCCTAAGTCAGATGCCTTCTTGAACCCCCACCAACAGAAGAATTGGGCCAAGAGACTCATTGCCTTGACTTCAGATGATATTAGATGGTGCACCCAAAGCACCAAAGGCAAGGACATTATCACCAGCTGTGGGCAATACCCAAATGTGCCTCTGATAGGAGTGAAGGGTTGCATCAACTACAATCCTTTACTGTTTAAGAGACAACTGGTTTATGCCTTGGTTCATCCACCCAGACGACAAGATTTAGCCGAGACCCTGTATTGTGAAGTAAAACCTAATTCAGCTGCTGTCAGACAAGCATCCTGGGCTTGGGACAACATCCAGAAAAAGGGGGTAGCTATCCTTGGAAGATGTAATAATGTTGCTTCAGCTCAATATTTGGACTGGTCTTGTACTAGAGCTCAAATTACCAGAATGCCTTTCATCTTGGAAGACATGCCTGGACCATCCACAGTACAGCCTGCAGCAACTGTCAGCCTAGAAGAATTTAAGAAGCTGAAGGAAAGGAATGAGAACCTATCTCAAGCCTTGAAGAAGACTCTTTGGGAAAGAAGTGATGGTCGTCTGGATATTGAGAGATTGGAGAAGCTTAGGGTGGAGCATCTTACCAAATTTGAGAAGATAGAGGACTACATCAGGAAAGCAAGAGCTGGGGAACAAATATTGAAGAATGCCTGTAAAGAGGCCAAGATTCAGAAGGCTAGGACTGAGCTCTATCTGCAAGAGAGTCAGGCTAGATGGGTCAGAATCACTGAAGCCCGTACACAAGAAGGCCAAAAGACTCAAGCCAAGATTGAACAGCTAGAGGCCAATGAGAAGAAGCAGCAGGAAGCTTTGTTGGCAGCCCAGAAGGAGATTTCAGAGTTGAGGCTCAGAGCAGGGGTGAAGAGATCAAAGGACCAGGACAGGCATAAGAAGATGACTACTGCCATTGCTACCAGGAACCTCCTCATTAGGACCATTACAGAGCACCCAGCTGGTCCAGTGACTGAGCCACTCCTAAAGGAGGTCAAAGAGGATGAGTTTGGACTGGATGTCTGATTCTTTGTTTGTTGTTATTTCCATTTAATGTACTTTTTCTTTTTAATGTATTTTGACCCTCCATGGGAATGTGTTGTAAAACAAACTATGTATTATTCCCCATTTGTAATATATTCTAGTTTGTTTCCATTTGGGCTTTTTTCTCAGCAACATCAAGCATCTTCCTCGAGGTCTGGAAAGGTCAAAACCAAGAACCAAACCGAATACCTTGGAAAACAAATAACCATACTGCATTGCATACTAACTTTTGTTTTGTTTTGTAGGTTTTGTTATTATTATTGTTTCTAACTTTGTTGTGACTTCAGGAAACATTGCTCGTCACTGAGTGTTCCCTGTCAACCGCACGCACCGGTACCCGACTTGTAACAACCTTCCCGAAATTCAGATGGAACAAGTACAACAGGATCTGACTGAGGTTAGAAATCAGATGACCAATGAGAGATTGGAGATGAGGAATCAGATGTCTCAATTCATGGCAGTGATGACTGGCTTAGACCAGAGTCAAGAAAGGTTAAGAGAGCTGGTGGAAAGACAAACTCCTGAGGTGCCTCATCTTGGAACAGGAGGAACTAGTAACAATGAACGGGGCCAGCCTCGTATTGACCCACCGATATTTGGACCTCATCTGGATCCAGAAGTTAACATCCCGAGAAATGTTCAAGGTAATACTGCTGGGGGGAGAATCTTGCAAGAGGATCCTCAAGAGGAACAGTTTACTGTTATGGGGGCTGGAGATGAAGTATATGACAGGAGATTGGACGAAATTGCTGAGAAGTTAAGATCTTTGGAGTCTCAGAATTCTTTGGGTTTTGATGTGATGGACATGGGGCTAGTGGATGGGGTGATAATTCCCCACAAATTCAAACCCCCATGCTTTGAAAAGTACAATGGTACCTCCTGTCCACGAACTCACCTGCAGTCTTTCCTAAGAAGACTCAAAGCGTATACCATGGATGAAAAGTTGTGGATGTTCTACTTTGAAGACAGTCTAACTAGGACTTCAAGAGAGTGGTATTCACACCTATCTAGGGCCACCATAAGATGCTGGAAAGATTTGGCTGAAGCTTTCATCAGACAATATCAATACAACCTAGACATGGCTCCCAATAGGACCCTCCTAATGGGAATGTCTCAGTCCTCTAGAGAGAGCTTCAGGGAATATGCCCAAAGGTGGAGACAGCTTGCTGCTACTGTCCAACCACCCATGTCAGAGAGGGAAATGGGTGACATGTTCATGAATACATTGCAAGGGACCTATATTGATAGGTTGGCTGCCTTCTCCTCTACCAGTTTTGCTGATGTGGTCATAGCTGGTGAGAGGATTGAAAGCCTCTTAAAGATGGGCAAAATTTCCAACAGTGGTGCAAGTTCATCCAGCAATCCCAGAAAGCCTTTTGTGGGACCCCGAAGGGCTGGTGAAACAAATTCCATTCAAGCAAACAGGGGCAGGCCTCAGTATGTGCACCGATCAGTAGCAGCAGTTACCATTCCATCTCTGATTCCTCAACAATCAGCATATCCCCAACAGCAACAACCACAGTATCAACAACAAGTTCATTATCCGCAACAAAGCTCGTACAACAACAACAATAATCAACAATAGCGTCCTTTCCAACAAAGGCCATCACAAGCAAACAGGGTGATTGACCCATTCCCAATGCCGTATGCTGCACTCTTGCCACAACTCCTGAAGCTCAACCTAGTTGAGTTAAGGACATTGGCACCTCCAGATCCCACCAATATGCAAAAGAATTATGATGCAAATGCCAGGTGTGCATTCCACTCAAACGCACCAGGGCATAATACTGAAAAATGCAGGGCCCTACAGATGAAAGTCCAGGATCTAGTGGACTCAAAAGCTCTCAATTTTGCGCCTCCTCTGAACGTTACAAGAAATCCAATGCATAGTCACAATGGGCCTAGGATCAATGCTATTGAGGAGGGCAAACCATCCACCTTAATCACCAGTGTTGTGCAAATTCGAACACCTTTGGTTGAAATCAAAGCTCAGCTTTTTAGAATGCCAAGTGTTCCCCCGGTGTGAGCTCAGCTGTGGATATTGCAACATTGCCGTTAATGGGTGTGAAAGGCTGAGAAACGACATAGACGGTCTTATTAAGGATGGTATCCTTCAAATTACAACAACAACGACTACAACTCCAACAATTCCTTCATCAACAATCACAGATACTCCTACAACGTCAGCAACCATTGTTCCGACGGATTCTACTACAACTCCAACAACTGCTCAATCAATCACTTCAACGGATGCAAGTTCAGTCACCATTCCTGCTACAACTTCAACACCCATCCAATCAACAGCGCCTTCAACAACATCAGCAGCAATTAATGAAAGTGTCTCAACGGTTAAAATATACTACGATCCTGCAAATGTTCCTGCCAACAACTCACAACAAAATGCTACTCCTGTCAGAGCACCAGTTACCATATACTATGATCCACACACCATTGTGGTCCACTCTACAGCTGCTATCAGTCCGGTCACTATCACGGTGCCTGGGCCAGTTCCTTACGAAAGCAGTAATGCCATCCCTTGGAATAATGGCTCAGATCTATACTGTGAGGGGCAGAAAATCACTTTAGAATCATCAACTTCTTCATCTCAGATAGACAATGTGGGGGGAGGCGGAGGCTTCACTAGAAGCGGACATCTCTTTGCCTCACAAATTCCAAGACCTGTTGCCGAAGCAGAAGCTGCTGCTAAGGCAAAAGGGAAGAGCATGGTGCAAGAAGAACCAGTTGCCAGAGAAGCTTTGAAGACTCCTTTTGATCAAGAGGTTGATGAATTCATGAGAATCATAAAGAAAAGTGATTACAAGGTGGTAGACCAGCTTCACCAAACACCTTCCAAAATCTCCATACTATCATTGCTAATGTGCTTCGAGGCTCATCGGAACGCACTATTAAAAGTCTTGCACGCAGCTTATGTGTCGGAGGAGATTACTGTCAACCAGTTAGAGGCCGTGGTTGGAAATGTCAACGCTAGTCATGGGCTAGGATTTACCAACACTGATCTGACAACGGAAGGTCACAATCACAACAAGGCTTTGCATATTACCTTGGAGTGTAAGGGTGCAGTTCTTTCTCACGTGTTGGTAGACACATGGTCATCCCTCAATGTCCTACCCAAGAAAGCCCTTGTGAAGCTGGAGCATGATGGATTGGCATTACGCCCAAGCAACTTGGTAGTGAGAGCCTTTGACGGTTCTAAAAGATCAGTTATGGGAGAAATAGAGTTACCAATAATGATTGGCCCACAGGTTTTCAAAACGACCTTCTTTGTGATGGATATACAGCCTGCCTACAGCTGTCTATTAAGTAGACCATGGATACATGCCGCTGGCGCCGTGACGTCGACCCTTCACCAGAAGTTAAAATTCGAGTGGGAGGGCCAAGTCATTACCATTTGTGGGGAGGAGGATATTTTTGTTAGCCAGCTGGCCACTTTCAAATACATTGAGATGGATGGGGAGATACATGAAACCATGAGTCAAGGGTTTGAAGCCCTGAACATCAATGAAACATCTGTTGTGCTAGGGACTTCCATCACATCATATCAGCAAGCCCGGAAGGTTGTTGAGGAAGGTACCGTCCAAGGCTGGGGCAAGCTGCTGCCCGTGGAGAAGAAAGAAGACCGATTCGGGTTGGGTTACAGACCAACTCGAGAAGATCAACCAGAGGCTGCGGAGGAGCCCAAGTTTGTCAGCAGGGGGATGCTCACCCCGGATGCTGTGAATAGCTTGGAAGATGAGTCAGAAGACGAGCGCAACCTAGAAAGCTGGATACGTCCAAGGATCCCGGGGAACCATGTCTCAAACTGGTCTTCCCAGGAAATTATAAGAGTTACTCCTGCAGAGTAATTATTATTTCCTGTTTTTAAAGCATGCATCAAGTCCTGCATCTTGCCCAGGATGTCAGGACTCATTTTGTAATCGGGCCATCTTGTATTTTATGCAAAGATCAATTAATGAATATCAGGACATCTTTTGCAAATGAGTCTTTTCTTTTCCACTCACTGTTTTTCATTTTTTATTTTTTGTACAAAATGGCGATGTTTTTCAAAATAAATAACTTCATTTTCACTTTTTCTAAATAAGATAAAACTGATCACTAAAAAGAACAAATCTAAACCCTGGCAGAAAATGCCCTCCAGACTGCACTGACAACAACACTGCTATGACTTCGTATGACTTTGACAATCCGATTAATCAAGCCGATGAAGGGGTTGAAGAAGATTATGAGCTACCTGAAGAACTAGCCAGGTTGTTAAGACAAGAGGAGAAGGTTATCACTCCTCATCAGGAGGAAGTTGAAACGGTTAATCTTGGTACGGAAGAAGACTTGAAAGAAGTTAAGATCGGGGCCTGCCTGCAAGATTCAGTAAAGGAGCAACTGATTGACATGCTTCGGGAATATGTGGATGTTTTTGCTTGGTCTTATCAGGATATGCCAGGGTTGGACACCGACATTGTTATGCACAAGCTGCCTCTGAAAGAAGACTGTCCTCCAGTAAAACAGAAGTTGCGCCGTACTCGCCCAGATATGGAAATGAAGATAAAAGAAGAGGTACAAAAACAATGGGACGCCGGTTTCCTTGCTGTAACTAGTTACCCGACGTGGGTTGCTAATATTGTACCTGTACCTAAGAAGGATGGCAAGGTGGGGATGTGTGTGGATTACCGGGACCTGAACAGGGCCAGCCCGAAGGATGACTTCCCTTTACCTTACATTGATGTATTGGTCGACAATACGGCCCAGTTCTCGGTGTTCTCCTTCATGGATGGATTTTCAGGATATAATCAGATCAAGATGTCACCTGAAGACATGGAGAAGACAACTTTCATCACACCCTGGGGCACATTCTGTTATAAGGTGATGCCATTCGGACTGAAGAATGCTGGTGCCACTTATCAACGGGCTATGGTAACATTATTCAATGACATGATCCACAAAGAAATTGAGTGTTATGTGGATGACATGATTGCCAAGTCCCTCACAGAAGAAGACCACTTGGTGAATCTGTTGAAGTTATTCAAGCGTCTGAGGAAGTACCAACTGAAGTTAAACCCCAACAAATGCACATTCGGGGTGCGATCCGGTAAGCTGTTGGGATTTATTGTAAGTGAGAAAGGGATTGAAGTTGACCCTGACAAAGTCAAAGCCATTCAAGAGATGCTTGCACCGAGAACCGAAAAAGAAGTTCGGGGGTTTCTAGGTAGATTAAACTACATTTCAAGGTTCATATCTCATCTTACCGCAACCTGTGAGCCTTTGTTCAAGCTGTTAAGAAAAGAGCAAACGGTCAGGTGGAACGAAGATTGTTAGAAGGCTTTTGACAAGATCAAGGAATACTTACAAGAACCTCCAATCCTTATGCCTCCAGTTGAAGGAAGACCTCTGATAATGTACTTGACAGTATTAGAAGAGTCAATGGGGTGTGTGCTGGGCCAGCATGACGAGTCTGGTCGAAAAGAGTATGCAATTTACTACCTAAGCAAAACGTTTACCGACTGTGAACAACGTTATTCACTGCTCGAGAAAACTTGTTGTGCTTTAGCGTGGGCTGCTCGCCGACTAAGGCAGTATATGTTGACCCACACCACTTTATTGATCTCCAAAATGGACCCAGTTAAGTACATTTTTGAGAAGCCAGCACTTACCAGACGGGTTGAAAGATGGCAAATGATTCTCACAGAATATGACATTCAGTACACATCTCAAAAAGCCATCAAAGGCAGTGTATTGTCTGACTATCTGGCTGAGCAACCCATTGATGATTACCAGCCTATGAGATTTGACTTCCCAGATGAAGACATCATGTTCATAAAAGCAAAAGATCATGAAGAGCCTGTTCACACTGAAGGGCCCAACCCAGAAGAAGAATGGACTATGATGTTTGATGGGGCTGTTAATATGAATGGTCGTGGTGTTGGTGCAATACTCATTACACCTAAAGGAGCTCACATGCCTTTCTCGGCAAAGCTCAACGTTAACTGCACTAACAACGAAGCTGAATACGAAGCTTGTATTATGGGTCTTGAGGAAGCCATTGACCTCAGGATCAAGACTTTAACTGTGTTCGGAGATTCACCTTTGGTAATTAATCAAACCAACGGCAAATGGTACACTCACCAGGATCATCTGATACCTTACCGGGATTATACAAGGAGATTATTGACTTTCTTCACTATGGTCAAGCTTGAGTATATCCCTCGAGATGAAAATCAGTTTGCAGATGCTCTAGCTACCATTTCATCCATGATCAAAGTTCAAGCTGTCAACTTTGTGCCTCGGATTTCAGTATCCAGACTTGATAGACCAGCATACGTATTTTCAGCGGACCTTACAAAAGATGATAAGCCTTGGTTTCACGATGTCAAATGCTTCTTAGAGGATCAAACATACCCACCTGGGGCATATTCCAATGATAAGAAGACATTAAGAAGGCTGGCTAGTAGTTTCTTCTAGAATGCTGATGGCTCCCTGTACAAGAGGAACTTTGATATGGTACTTCTCAGATGTGTTGATAGGGCAGAAGCAGACTTGTTGATGCACGAGGTGCACGAAGGATCTGTTGGTACCCATGATGGGGGGCATGCTATGGCTAAAAAGTTGCTAAGATCAGGTTATTATTGGATCACAATGGATGCAGACTGTTGTGCTTATGCCAGAAAATGCCATAAATGCCAGATTTATGCGGATAAAGTGCATGTGCCTCCGAATCCTTTGAATGTGATGTCTTCACCCTGGCCCTTTTCCATGTGGGACATTGATATGATTGGGAAGATCGAACCGACGACTTCAAATGGCCACAAATTCATCCTGGTTGCCATTGACTATTTTACTAAGTGGGTTGAAGCAGCTTCCTATGCAAATGTCACCAGACAAGTGTTAGCCCGATTTCTTAAGAGAGACATCATCTGTCTGTATGGAGTGCCCGAGCGAATCATTACTGACAATGGTTCCAACTTGAACAACAAGATGATGGCAGAACTATGTCGGGACTTCAAGATCCAACACCACAATTCTTCTCCTTACAGGTCAAAGATGAATGGCGCTGTGGAGGCAGCTAACAAGAATATCAAGAAGATTGTGCAGAAAATGGTGGTCACCTACAAAGACTGGCATGAAATGCTACCATTTGCCTTGCATGGGTACCGTACGTCAATCAGAACATCCACTGGGGCAACACTGTATCAGCTTGTTTATGGTATGGAGGCAGTCCTACCTGTTGAAGTTGAATTACCCTCCTTGCGGGTACTAATGGATGTTAAACTGAATGAAGCAGAGTGGGTCCGATCCCGGTACGAACAATTAAGTCTGATCGAAGAGAAGAGATTGGCTGCAATTTGTCATGGGCAGCTGTATCAGAAAAGAATGAAGAAAGCCTTCGATCAGAAAGTCAGACTTCGGGAATACCAAGTAGGAGATCTTGTGCTGAAAAGACTCCTTCCTCCTCATACAGACCACATGGGCAAGTGGACTCCGAATTACGATGGTCCGTTCATAGTAAAGAAAGTCTTCTCTAGTGGAGCACTGATGCTCAGTACTATGGATGGTGAAGACTTCCTGTCCCCTGTGAATTCAGATGCAGTTAAAAAATACTTCGCATAAAATGACCCGCTGGACATAAAAACAGAATGTAAGTCCAGGCAAAAACAGGGCGTCCCGGCGAGTCAAAAACAGAATAAGAGACTCGGGAAAAAATAAGGGAAAAAAAATAAAAAATGTACACCCGCTGAGTTGAAAAGCCGCATTGGACAACTAAGGCAAAAATGGGTATCCCGGTGGATTGAAAACCCGAAAGGGCGATCCACGCAAAAACAGGGAATAAACGAACAACTGCATTCTGAATTCATCTGTATCACCCACGACACAACAAGTTTCGAAAGGTTAAAGCCTTGGTCAGAGTCAGCCACTCTTCAAAAACAAGATAAAAAGAACGTCAATGTCATACGAGTCATAGCAAAAGGGAAGCACACTGAAGCGACATCAATATTGCCAGCATCTTTTTGTTTCTCAATTTGTAACAATCTCCTCATTTCAGGGGATTTGTTTCTTTGACTGTACTTGCCAATTCAGGGCACACATATTAATAAAATCAGATTTTCAGTCACACTTTGTCTATGTACATTTTTCATTTTATTTGCAAAAATGTCTGATATCCTTTATATAATAGTTGCATAAATACATATGCGCCTTTTCTAAAATCACATGCTTACAGGAAATATATTTGCTCCCGGGAGTGTCTAGACTCCTATGATGGAATCCAGTACAGGATGCCTCGAGATATTTGTACGTTTCTTTGTCATAACAGGATTGCAGGTGTTCAAAGCGCAACACGGGGCATGCAAGCTTCCCCAGCAAGCTGTAAAGTCAGTATTTCCTCAACACGTCTTCCAAATAGCACCAGAGATGCTTTCTCCCTAGCTGAGTTGTCAGACATCATCCTCCTCAGCCGAATCCCTACAGACATCTCTAGGAAGGTCGTTCAGTGATCATTCCTCCCCAGCCAAGTGTTAGACAGGAAACCATCTCCCCGCAGAGTTTCAGCCTCTATCCAGAAGAGCAATGTCTGAAGATCTCACAACAAAGTGACGAAAGCTTCCACAGACCCCAGTTGGGCCCCTCATCATTAAGATAGGTCTATCAGTGACCCGTTTTTCCCAAGCAGTCATACATCTTATCAGATCTACCAATGATCTTTCCACCAGCTGGGATTTTCTTTCAAGCAGATCAACCAGAGATCTTTACGGCAGCAGGATCCGAATCCCGGATCGATCTTTGCATAATCATAGCATTCGCATCATATTTCCCCCCAGAGTGTAGCATTCCGTCTAAAATGGAGAATTACGGCAAAAATCAAACATATTACATAATCATAAGCCATGTTTCGAACCAAACACCTGTAAATACTGGCATTCCCTCAACAATATACAAAATACCTCCCAAACTCCCCGGCAGAAAGCCAAAGCGTCCCCTTTGCACTCCCGAAATACAGACACATGCTCCTTTTGGCACTTGTTCGTGTCATCATTCCCCAGTAAAGTCGCCCGAACATTCTCTATAGTCAAATACATCCATACACTTCTTGGACACTTGTCCGTGTCACCTTCCCTCAACATGGTTACCTAAACACTTATTGTAAACCAAACGCTTGTTCATAATACATAGCTTCTGACACCCGTCCGTGTCATTTTATCCCCACAGATCTTCAGAATATCATAACTTATACATCTCCCCTCATGATAACGCGTCCGTATCATACTCTCCCCAGCAAGTTGAACACTCGTCTGTGTCTCATGTTTACTTTACTCATACAGATACTCGTCCGTATCTTGTATACACCGCTTGTCTGCCCCAGATTCGACACTCGTCCGTGTTCTTTGTTAACCAGTTGATACTCGTCCGTATCATCATCTCTGAACATGTGTCGTCGTTTGTTTTTACCGATACTCGTCTGTATCATAGTCTTAAGGTTTCTCGTCCTCATCTTTAACCTATACACAACGTCAAACACTTATACCCTTTTCTTTCTTGAATTTAGACACTCGTCCGTGTCTACCATTCCCCAGAAGAGTTCCACAGCAAATCCCCAGTAAAAGCAAATTTCTTTTCTATCTGACATTCTTCCTATGTCATGATACTTCCCGCAGCAGTACCCTGCCATGTGATCGTCCTTCACCTTTTGATGATCGTCCTTCATCATTCCCTCAGCGGAGTCTCCATTATTGGAACCCTTTTTTATCCGACATTCGTCCTATGTCGTGATATTTTAGCAGCCATACCCTGCTAGGTGATCGTCCTTCACCCTCTTAATGACCGTCCTTCATCATTGTTTTCTGATGGTCGTCCCCATCGTTGATCTTATTATCTGACATTCGTCCTATGTCATGATAAATCCCGAGAGCAGCCGTACCCTGCTAGGTGATCGTCCTTCACCTCTTGATGATCATCCTTCATCATGTTTATCCGATGGCCGTCCCCATCGTCGACTCTTTCTATCCGACATTCGTCCTATGTCGTGATACTTTCGGTAACCATACCTTGCCAGGTGATCGTCCTTCACCTTAGATGACCGTCCCTCATCTTATCCCCAACAGAGCAGCCGTCCCCTGCTAGGTGGTCGTCCTCCACCTCTGATGACCGTCCCTCATCATTCATTTCAAACCTGATGGCCGACCCCATCATTGCCTTTAACTTAAAATCCCCGGAGAGTCTTATTTCTTTGCTTGATGGCCGTCCCCATCATGATACCTCTATTTCCCCGGCGTATCGGTCGTCCCCGTCATTGCTTTATCCCCCAGCAGTCGTCCTCTGCTCGACGGTCGTCCCCCGTCGCCCGCACTTTATAATCATACTTTACTTCCTTTTACAATCTATATCCCTTTTCTTCTTCATTCAGTGAGTGCAAATCTTGGACTGTCTTTGGTATTCAACCTCGAGTTATCTTGTTTGCCTGCTAAGCCGTCGCTTACATCCCGCACAACTAACTCATGCTTGAATAGGGGCAGCTGTAAACACCCCAAATTTTCCCTCACTCATTTCACCATGGCTTGTGTTCTTTTCATATTGCATAAGTTCAATCATATCATCTCATAGTGCATTTTTGCTTCACTGCATTGGTTCACAGTCATCTGCATCTAGGGTTTGTGATTTGAGCAATCCTTGAGCTATCTGAGCCACTCCAAAGGTCTTCAATCACCTCAAGAGGGTCTATGTATGTTCAAACATCATATTATATCCTCCCAAGATCAAGGAAGTCAGAAAATCACAAGAACTGAGGAAGGTATGGAAGCAGAGCCAAGCTTAACTACACAGATGACCTAAAATTAGGGTTTTGGTTTCAGAGGCCATAACTCCAATTTTTTTGGTCATTCTTGTTTCTATTGGTCTTTATATGATATGAGGATCATGCATACCAATTTTCATGAAGAAATTCAATGGGGAAGGCATCTGATCAATAGATGACTTCTTGAGCAAGTCAGTGCAAAATCAGGGCATCTGAGGCCCCCAATCATCCAACCAAAGGGTCTTCTCCATCATTTTGGATTTATATTATCTTTATTTGATCTTAGAAGAAGTTAGAAGTTCACAAATTGAAGAATTTCAAGCCATTTGCAAAGTTGCCATTTTGGGAAAGTGACTTGTAATGCAAACTTGCCATTTTAGGAAAGTTTTTCAACCTCCTCTTTTTGATTAAAAAATGCTTCAAATGAAACATTTTTGGTCATGAAAGTTGTATATTGGATCATTCATTTTTCAAAAAGTACAAGAACTTGGCCTAATTCATCATAGAACTCAAGTTATGGTCTTGCAAAGTTGGGAAAAATCACAAATTTTCACTTATGCACCAAAGAGGGAAGTTTGCAAAAACACTTGCCAAAGCCAAATGTGACCTCAAAGTGACATCTAACCATTACAAAAACATCACACATGACCTAAAAATCAGAATTGCACAAAGAAATCCCAAGTTTCATGCCTTGAACTTCAAGTAATTCAAAAGGGGCCAAACTTCCCCAAAATTGCAAAATGGGTCAAATCTCTTCAGCCACTTGTGCCAGCTACAAACTATGACTTCCATGGACCTCCTTGAAGCAAGCTGACTCGAGCCATGCCTTGAAACAGCCACTGAACCATTTTTGTAACTTGCCCATACCAATCAACCTAGGCCAGCACCCACCCTCTGACCTATCCAAACATGATATGTGTACCAAAAGCAACCCAACACATAACATAACACAGGCTGAAACCTCCAAGAACACAACATACTCAAAATCCACCATGTTTTCAAAAGCCTTCGAAACTCATAGCTCAACCATCAAACCTTAAAACTTTTTCCACCATTCAACTCCATAAACATCACTGGTCATTTCCCACCCTTCATTTTGCCCTAAAACCCTCGGAATCAAAAACACGATTTCAACATTTCATGAACTGAACTTCTGCCAACTTCCTTTTGAGGCCATTTAAACTCCAACTAAGCATCACAAGCTCTTGGGGGGAATCATTGGAGTGGATTTGAGGCAAAGAACTGGCCAGAAAGCTCCTATTTCGAAAGCTCAACTTCAGGTAGCCATGGCATTTATTTTTCCAGAACTCTCATTTTTTGTTATAGAATGATTCTATGTGTTCCCCTGATTGCCATGATGTGTTTAGTTTTGAAAATAGTTGAGAAATAAGCATTTCATAAGCTTCTGAAATTTTTGCCATGTTTTCCGTTTTACTTCGATTCATGATCTTGATGTTGAATAAATGAATTTTGATGGTTGATTCTTGTTGGGGTTGATGTGAGGATCATTTCTGGAGCTTTAGGGGTCTTGGGGTTGCGTATTGAGTGAGATAGCTTGAGAGACTGCCGGAGAAGATGACCGGAACACTATTCCGGTCACCTGAAAATGTTTAGGGTTCAGATTAGGGCTTAATGACATAATTAGTGAGTTTGAATGTGAGCCGTCCATTAGCGCGCGAAGTCAATTCCCTCCTCTTTTTATTTGAATCTGGGCCACTGGATCAGCATACTTCCATTAATTCATATTTTTATTTCATTTTAATTACATTTATTTCTACATTTTATTAAAAATAGAAAAACACTTCTAAAAAATTTCATTTTTTGAATCATGACTTAAAATATTTTTCTCATTCTGAAAATAATTTTTATTTTCTTTTTTGCATAAATTTCGTATTTTTAAAATATTTAAATGTTTATTTTAATTAATTAATGAGAATTAATTAATTAAAATACCATTTAAGTTTCTAAAAATACCAAAAAATCACATTGCATCTTGATACATTTAGAAACATTATCAAACCCTTCAAACAAATTTCTTTTTGGTTCTTGAACTATTTTGACATTTTTCTTTGGAATTAGGGTTCTTAAAAGTCAATATTTTTGCCCTAACTTAGAAAAATCCATTCTGCCTAACCTTGAAGAGTTTGATGATGGTTCTTTTTGCATTGCATTCCTCATGACATGTAGTTTCTAGGATAAAATTGGTTTGAATTTATCTTTCATTTTCAATTTGTTTTGCATTTATCATTGTGAGGTACCTTAAAACCCTAGTCAACTTGAGAAAATCATAACTTTCATTAGGTTAAAATTTAGGTCTCCTCCTTTGGGCAGTGAACTTGTATAGGGTTAGGGTTCCTTTGATCCTACTTTCTATTTTTTTATCATGTCATTTGCTTCTGGTTTTGAATTTTGTATTGCATGTTATGTATAAACCCTAATTTTTGCCTTCATTTGCATTCATCCTTCATATGCTTGCATACATGAACTTGCCATGATATTTTGAGCATCCACATGATTCATAAGACATCTTAGGACATATTAGAATCATGTTTGATCATTGCATCATTCATTTGCCATGCTTTTGCTTTCATTACATGTCATATGTTTTCATGAACTTTCATGCTTCTTACTTGTCCCATTTGCATCCACATCTCATGTTCACCATTTGTATCATCTCTTTGCATCATTTACAACATAAATATGCTTCTGACTTTGGTTTTCATCATTGTGTTTCATCCCATTTGCATTGCATCTCATTTCTTGCTGCTAACTTTTCAGGTGGTAAGTCATTGAGAAGTGAATTTGCCTTCACTTCTCATCTCTCTTATGCATCATTGTTGCATTTTACTTTTGTATTAGAGTGAGCATGCTCATTCATGCTCCCTCCCCTCTTTCTTTCTTCAAGCAACTTATCTTCTTAAGTGAAGTAAGCTGTTTTGCTTCTTCTGTTTCTTCCTTCCTCCATCTGCTTCTTCCTTGGTGACTTTTCTCTTGAAGATCTTTTGCAAGCCTCATTAATCCTAGGAACATCCAAAGCATGATCACAATTAGGGTTGATTAGTCCCCCATTAGTTTTACCTTTGTGTCATCTTTGTGTCTTCTCTTCTCATCTCTTAATCAAGGGCTAAACCTTAAAGGTTTTAAGGCTTTGTGATTTGGGTTATGCCTGTATCCTTCTATTAGGGTGGAGTGTATAACTTTAATCCTAAGTGTTAAACCCTTAATGTGTTTAACGCCTTTAATCAATACATCCAATAATCACTAAGACACCAAACTTGTAACTTGGGCCTTGCATTAGGGTTCTAATTCTTCCTTAATTGGTTAAGAAGGACTAACCCTAGTGTTAATGGACAAGTACCCCTCAAGTTTTCTTACACACCATAAAATCCATTTCTCAACCTTATCATTAACTAAAGTCCACTTTAATAAAGGTTTGTTTTGTCATGAGGTTAATCCCTAATCATGGATTAAGTTGAGGAGCCTTCCTCAGCTTAAATGTTCTCATCTATCATCCTTCTATTAGGATGGTGTAATGGGTCCATTAAATCCTTGATTATGGCTTAAACTCATTACTCAACACTAAACTAAAACTCCAAAAACATCTAAGTAAATGCAAGTAGGTTAATGATCTTATTCCTACATCATGGTGATTAAGTGTGAGGTGTTTATTTCATACTTAAGGTATTCTCATTACCCCTAATCAGAGGGAAGATGTGATGAGTTTACTAACCCTTGGTTTAGGCTTAAGCTCATTAACTTATGACAAACACAAAAATCAATAAAAGATTGAAAACACAAAAAAAACGAACAATAATCGTCTCCTCCGGGATTCTTTTCTCGTCTCATTCACTCACAAACGAGAACTTGCTTCTTCCGTCTAATGCAAGACAGTTTGCACCTGAGCCAGACAGGTCATACACTTGAGCATAGACAAGTAAGCAGTTCACAAGTCAATTTATCTTTCAGTCTCTTTGAGTCGAACTACGGTGTTATGACTTCCCCATTGCACGAGAGGATACGTAGGCATAACTTAACAATTATCGAACAAAAGTCTCTGTATATTCCCCCTCTTCCAGCATCATTCTTTAAGCCTCTTTATCTTGGGCTTTGCACTCTTTCCTTGTGCTGACACTCTTTCATCTCACTTCACATTTCATCAGCACTGACACTTGCATTCTTTTCCAACTTTTTGTACACAAAATAGCACTGACACTACCCCTTTAAACACAAATCTTTCAAGCGTGGATCCCGTCGAGTACGACGGACAATCTGGGTGCTAATACCTTCCTAGGTTGTAACCAACCCCCTTTCTCAGTTTCTCTGGTTCGCGACCGTCTTATCCATATCTTTCCAGGTTTATGCAGCATTACCTTTCCTTCGGGATAAAAATGCCTAGCTGGCGACTCTTTTCTTTTCCAGTTCACCCTTGTGTGTTCTCTCCTTTCGCCGACCGTTCGGGTCTGTACCCCTCTTGACCAGGTGTCATTTGGCGGGAGCGACAGTACCAAAGGAGCCTTCATGAAACTCTTGCATCAACAGGTCTGCTTCGTGTCTATCCACGCATCTGAGCAGAACCATGTCGAAATTTCACTTGTATAACACACCATCTTGATTAAAAAAGAAACCACTTACTAGTCTTCTGAGGGTCTTCTTGTCTTTACTGGGAGGGGCTCGAAAGCTTGACACGGAGTCTCAACTATCTCACTATCCATCTCTACATATTTAAATGAAGCCAGGTGACTGATAAAGATATCCTCCTCTCCACAGACTGTTACGATTTGACCTTCCCTGAAGAATTTCAATTTCTGATGAAGCGTGGACGATACTGCCCCTGCTGAATGTATCCAGGGCCTCTCCAGTAAATAACTATATGCAGGTTGTATGTCCATTACATAGAATGTGGCATTGAAGATTTGAGAACCTACTTTAATTGGCAAGTCCACTTCCCCAAACACTGATGTTCTCGATCCATCACACGCTCGAACCACCAGGTCACTGGGCTTCAGTATAACTCCATTATAGTCCAACTTCATTAATGCCTTCTTGGGAAGAATATTCAGGGATGATCCGGTATCCACCAATACATGGGATAACACTGCACCTTTGCAGTCCAAAGAAATATGCAGTGCCCGATTGTGAGCACGACCCTCAGATGTTAGATCCATGTCAGTAAAACCCAATCCATGACTGGCATTGACACTGGACACCACAGTTTCTAATTGGTTCACCGAGATATCCTGAGGTACATAGGCTTTGTTCAGGATGTTCAAAAGAGATTTTATGTGGGAGTCAGAACACATTAACAGAGACAAGATGGAGATCTTTGATGGAGTCTGTTGCAAATGGTCTACAATCTTATAATCGCTCTTTTTGATGACTCTCAAAAACTCTTCAGCTTCTTTATCAAATGTAATGTCTGGGTCAGCCACATGTGTGGGCTCATTAGCAGTCACGGGCTGTTTCCCTCTAGCTTTAGCCTGGGCTTCTGCAGTGTCTCTGGGTGGTATCACACTATTTCTTAGTGTTTCCGACACAAACAACCTTCCACTTCTAGTAAATCCTCATACTCCAACATTTTCTACTTGAGCTGGAGACGTACTAGGCTTGTCCAAATCTTGCTTCTGGCCGTTACAATATACTTAACCTGCGTAATGCCATTGGATGGACTTATCACTTTGGTACATTACTGGCCCTGCAGTAGTGATAGTTATTGGTGCTACTCTGGCCTGAGGAGGAACTTGGGACAGATCATAGAAAATAGTTACCGTAAAAACTTCTTTTTCTTTTAAAATTTTGTCAAACTGCAAGACCCCTTCATCAATCATGCCCTGTATCCCCTTTTTCAATTGCTCACAACCATCGGAAGCTTCAGCGTACTCTGGACAATCATTTTCACAGCCTGGAAAAATACCCTTTTGGGCCAAGCAAGCTTTGACAGCACTCAACGGAGTTTGCAGGTCATTGACATCACACACCAAATTCAGATTCTCTACGTCATCAATTGCCCCAACTGTACCTCCATGAGGATGCATGGGGTTTTGTATCACATTCGGAGTGGGAGAGAAGTTAATCGCTTTGGAATCTAACAGGGCTTAGACTACATACTTTAGGGCTTTGCAGTTTTCTGTGGTATGTCCGGGGGCTCCAGAATGGAATTCGCATCGGGCGTTTGTATCATAACGTTCAGGGAGTTGCCCCGGCTTTGGAGGTTGCAAAGTTCTGAGCTGAACCATTTGGAGCTGGAGAAGATTCTTCAAAAGCTGTGAGTGGGACATAGGTGGAGTTTTAAACTTCCTTTCCCTGGTCTTCTGGGAATAATAGGGACGAGGAGCTCTTTGTTGATACCCCTGTTGGCGTTGCTGTTGCGGTTGTTGGACTTGCTGTTGAATAGGCTAAGCTGAGATAGTAACGGGAGCCACTTGCTGATAAACACCTCTATTACCTCCACCTCTCTGTGCATACACTGCCCCAGTCTCTCCTTCCCTTTTCTTCTAGAAAGGATTCTTAATACCAGAAGTTGAAGCGCCACCATTCTGGATCTTTCCTTGCTTAATCCAACTCTCTATCCTCTCACCAGTCAAGATAATATCTGAAAATCCGCTTGAAGAACATCTAACCAACCTTTCTATAAAATGCCCAGGAAGGGTGTCCATGAAAAGGTCCACCATTTCTCTTTCTAGCAAGTGTGGTTGCACCCTGGCGGCCACTTCACACCATCTCTGTGCGTAATCTTTGAAGCTCTCCGAACTTTTCTGTGTCAAACTTTGGAGTTGAGTGCGACTGGGTGCCATCTCAATGTTATACTGATATTGTTTCGGAAAAGCTTCTCCCAACTCTTTCCAGCTTCTTATAGATCTTCTCTCTAACTTCATATACCATTCCAAGGATCCTTCGGAGAGACTATTCTGGAAATAATACATCCAGAGTTTCTCGTCCCTAGTATGGGCAACAATCTTTCGGTAGAAGGCATGTAAATGAGTTTTAGGACATGAGCTACCATTGTACTTATCGAAAGTAAGTGGCCTGAACTTGTGAGGAATAACCACCCCTGGGACTAAACCCATGTCGGATACATCTATCCCAAGAGTGTCTTTACACTCAATGGCCTTGACCTTCTCAGCTAGCAGCAAAAAGTCTTGGAAATTTCCTTCCACACCAAATCCCATATCATTGTTAAAGGAAGGAAACCGATCCTCGTGTCTGTCCTGCACAGGGATGAAGGTTGTTGTGCTAGGCTCTGGAACTGGAGGTCCCCCTGTTCCATTGTTGGTGTTGGGAGGATTCACCTGAACTTCTGGAGTGACTACATGAGGATCAGTTTGAGAAGGGTTGAGCCCTTGAATGACATTCCTCAAATCTTGTTGTCCTTGAGCCATCCCTTGCATCATAACCATGAATTCCCTCATCCTAGTGCGGATTTCATTGAGCTATGCTTTCATAGCATCCATGACGGTCCTCTGGTTGTTGCGTGTTGCGTAATGATGAGGAATATTTCTTCTGAAGTGTCGGGTCTTGGCAGCTCGCGCAATCTTTGCCTGAAATACATATAAGTTAAGTAACCTGGAGAAACCTGCAAAAAACAAAGAAAAATGCAAATGATATGTATGCAATGCAATATGTTCTTTTTATCCTCAAGGTTTTATTTACTTTCCCATTCTGGTGTTGAGAAAAGAAGACTTTGTGTGACATTCATATGTGAAGTGGCAGTATTCAATATCTTGTGTCTGTGCAACAGATAAACGACCAGAGACTTTAGGCGAATCAAAAGAAAACTGGAATAGAAAAGCCCTGATGGGGTATAAGTTCATACATTAGAGGGAAAAAGGTACATCAAGAGAAGGGATTCCCACAACACTGCCTGCTGATTCTTTGTTATATCTTGGAGGTGACTCTTCTCCCGGTGATAGGCGTTTTGAAGGAGATTTCCCTGTTCAGCTAAAGAGTCTTGAAGCCCTTTGATCTCTAACCGGTGCTTGACTTCCAGTTCCTTCGGCCTCTTCAAGTCGTCTTCCCATTTATCTTGCCATAAGGTGATAGCTTCATTCAACTCTTTCTTATCTTTGATACTCCTGAAGAGGAACTGAAGTTGTAGGTATCACCTCCTTAGGGTAGAGAGGTGGTTTCTTAGAGAATAGGAGCAATAAAGTCTCTACACGATCTTCCAACCAGGTGGCAAAAGGATCATAAGTCTTGGGATCTACTCTCCCGAAGTCTTTATTCCCATTCAACACTCTAACCTCCCAAGCTTGGGATGCTAGCAAGCCCATCTTCAGGTTACCTTAAGTTGGAAAGTATAGTGACTCATTCATCTCTTCAACCAAAGGTACAACTCTTAAAGGATAGCCAAATTGTTTCCTGGATAAGATAGGATTGTAGTTGATTCCACCTTTTCTTCCTATCAAGGGCACATTTGGGAAACTCCAGCAACTGACCAAAATCTCTTTGCCTACAAGATCCTTATTGCATCCCCAAGAAATGTCAACTGAGGTTAAGCCCATTAATATTTTGGACCACTTCCAAGATTGATTCAAATCTTGGAAAGGCCCTGATTTTGGGAGTTGCCTTACAAACCAGTCAGCAAACAAGGGAGCACAACAATTCACATGCCCCTTCCACTTTTCATTCATGTGGTGAACCCCATAGTAGAAGTCACCTAGTAATGTAGGCACAGGGTTTCTCTTGACAAAGATAGTGATAGCCTCCATGCTAATTAACCCTTTCTCTCCTAGAAATAAACTGATCCCATACACTATCATGGCTAATAATGCTTTGAAGTCTGCCCATTTCTTTCCCAATGCCATAACATGAGGCTCTGTGATAAGAAAATCCAAAGGAATCCCCTTACCTTGGCTGGCTTCTAATCCCATCTTGAATCTGAGCATACTCAAATGACAGGCAGCAATAATGTCTTCATAAGGAGGGGTCCTCTCTGAAGCATAGTAAGGCATACCTTCTCTAATAGGAATATTCAGGATACTAGAGATCTCTTCCAATGTAGGTGCCAAGATGTAATCAGGGAAAACAAAAACCCTCAGTTGTGGATCATAGAACTGCAACAAAGAATGCAAGCTATCCCTCTGGTCAATTGTGGGCTTGCTCACATAATCCATGATCTTTCCAAACTCCTTTCTGAAGTCATCAAGGAATTTGTCACCTATCAAGCTAATCAACCTCTGAATACCATCTGTCTCTGGTTGTGGGAAAGTATAGTGGACATTTCTTTTCCTGGGAACCTCCATCTTGAAGCAGCAGTATGACCGGGAATAGGAAGTAATATGGACCCTGAGAATAAAAAGAACACAAATGGTTAATGATGTTATGATGCTATGCAAGGCAAGGCATTTGATCAGTGATGTGTCTGTGTAGTGAATCAAGTAATCAAGTGTTTGTGCAAGGTCACAACATCATCACAAGTATCGTTCTGATCAGAGTTCCAGAATCCATGTATAACAAAACAAGATCATATCACTGAAGTATGTTGGTACAGTGGGTATGCTGAAGGTTAAGGCTCCTGCAATCCTGTAAACCCCTCCCAATCTCACAGGTGTGCTACTCGGGTCAAACATCACGGGCTCTCAAAGCCGAATAGCAATAATACATTCACCATCTCCAAGAAATGGCTCATGACCAAATCAGGGAATCGGTTTGGCATTATGTACTACTCAGGGAGGTATCAGTTGAGTCCAAGGAAACAAGCATCCCCCATAAGTCCCCAGCTTCAAGCACTGAATCGAGAAACAATAGCACATTCATCCTAAAGGATACAATACTATCGTCATACAAATAATTTGCCTTAACTGGATTCCTATGAGAGAACCAGGCCATCCTATGCAAGTTCCCAATGAGCCCTCGGATGTGAGTGGGTTTGCCAACAAATGTGGTCTGCCACTGTCATCACTGGAGAGGGATGTTTCCACAAAGGTTTTCAATGATCGATCCCCTGACTGCACATAACTATCAAGGTTGTGTATTGCCCTATAAAGATTCCCGTATCAATACATTTTCGAGAAGGTCGCAAGTCAAGGTGTGGAACTCACTACTATTAACATAGCAAGATGCCTCGATGCCAAAGTGGAACCACTCTAAGTCCTAAGGTGCACTCGAGCCCCGGTTACGAGCTCATCTCACAGTAACATAGTCCATCCCACAAAAAATGAAACCAAACACAGTCCAACATATGATTGTCGCTCCCGGGATTTTCATCCTAGTACAAACGCGAAAGTGGCGCGAAAAAGGTAGAGTCGCCAGCCATGCATTTTTATCCCGAAAGAATGGGAAAGGTAATGCTGCACAAACCTGAGGAAGAAGGAAATGACAAGGTCCTGCGAACCAAAGATCTGGGTTCGGGAGTCCGTTACGACCTGGGAAGGTATTAGCACCCCAAATCGTCCGCCGTACCCGACGGGATCCACGCTTGTTTGTTTTGTTTCAAAGGGTGAGAAAATACGAATGTTGCTGAAGAAAACTGCTACTGGAACTGGAATGAGAAGGGAATTAGAAAAGAGATGAGAATAAAGAGGGAAATGTAGGGAAAATAAAGAATGTGCTCGAACGGGCCCTACCCCGCTGCCTACGTACCTCAACGGGAAAATGAGGATCAGAGTCGACGTAGTTCACCTAACTAAGGCGGGAACTATTTGTTTGTGTTTTTTATAGCTGGAACTGCATATGTCTATGCTCAGGTGTTGCAGGCTCGTCTGGTACGAGTGTGTTTACCGTCTTACATGCGAGACAAGTCATCGCGAGTTCGCGTTAATAATGAATGAGATGAGAAAAGAAGTTCCCGTAGGATAGTCGCTTATTGTTTGTTTTTGTCTTTTATGAGAAATGTTTTGAATTTGTTTGTGAACATTCTCATACTAAGACCTATCCATCGCGGGAAGTACTTACACCTCGCCCCGAAACAGGACGCGTATAAGCACTCCGCAACAAAGTCTCGTGTCATACCAGAAACGTTCGATTTTTATTAAGTGTTTTATTGATTTTATTTGTGAGGTGAGAAAGAATGACTCAAGTTGCAAAAGGCAAAAACTAAGAGGGACTAAGACTCAATCCTAATTTTCATTATTATTTCAAAGGTGGTCCTAATGGTTTATGTGGTTTTCTAAACCTAAGGAAGAAAAAAATAGAATGCAACTTACTTCCTAGAGAAGTTAAGTTGATTCTACAAAAGAGGGGGAAATCCTACCAAACACAAGTATGAAAAGAAGGAAATGGATTAAATGCATAAAGGAAATAAAAGAATAAATTGAAAGAATCTTACCTCAATCTTCCCCTCTACAAAACAAAGGTTAATGTACATTTTTATTAAAATAACAAGGCAAACATACCCTAATTAAATCCTAATGACTCTAGGACCCTATCTAGACTCTTTTAATTCTAAAGAGCTAAAACAAATGCTAGGACAAAAATACAGCACCTATTACAGCCCCTAATACACAAACAGCTATGAAAACAAAGCATAGTTCTAAGCAGCTTTTTACAGCCAGCATGCAGCATGAAAAGGTAGGTGTAAAAGATTACAAACAACATGCAAACATAACAAACAACATACATTTTACAGCACCTTTATGCAAAAACAGCTATGAAATGCAAAATCCAGAATTGATTATTTTCATTTTTTAATGCACAAACTCAATGAAAAATGTACCAATCTCATCATGAACATGCATTTGAACATGGCTCAACATACATGAATGGAAGTACATGAACATTTAGAAGTATTATGCAAAAATTCATCACATGGTTGACTATGCAACAAGTATGCAAAAATGTAGCACATGAATATGGTATATGAACATGAGGATTATTGATTATGAATATGCAACATGATAGCTCAACAAGAATGCTAAACTCAATGCAAAATTCAGAATTGAATTGATATAAATGATATTATCAAGCATGCAATCAAATGCAACCAAATACACATACATACATGATTATGTAAAATGCTATATATCTTGATACAACGAAATGCAAAATGATTTAAAGCAATGCAAAAGATGTAAAAACAGAATGCAACATGATTATTTACATACCTAATGATGCATAAACATGGCAACAAAATGCAAGAACTCAAGCTATGCACAAAGAAACACTAAAATGCATAATATGCGACATGAACGGAATCGTGTTGAAACTACTGGAAATGGGGGAATGAGCTACTGGAAATGGACCCAAAAATTCCCTAAAATCACTACCTAAACATGTATGAACATTAGAGGCATTAGAAAGCAAAAATGAGCAATCAAATAAACTAAAAATCCAAAAATCAACAGCGTTAACCGGTTAACCAAATGCGTTAACCGGTTGACGGACCTAAAACAACAGCAATTTGTGGCTAAAACGCAAGCGTTAACCGGTTAACCAAATGCGTTAACCGGTTAACACTGAACAGAAAGTGAAAAAAACTTTTGAAATAAGTGCTTTTGGCCACAAACTCACTTCTAATGATCCCTAACATATCTAGGAACATGCTAACACTAATTTCTACTTAATTGGGGCTTATTTACACATGTTAAAACCTATAACTATCAACACCTTAAATCCAAATCCATCACAAATCAGAAATCGCAAGCAACACATAACGAAAACGGAAACAATCTCAAGCAAAGCAAAAAAAGCAATTAAAGAATGCCGAAATGGCGAGATGAAGAGAATAACTTAAAGGAGAAGTGATTTAGATCACCAACCTACGAAGCGGAGAAGTGCTTCGGTGACTGTTGCAAGAATCAGAGCTTGATCGAAGAGAAAACCAAGAAAACCGCAAAACTGCAAAATAAATGCGTTCTTGATGCTTGAACCTTCGTGTGCTTCTGATAAGTCGAAAACTTCCCCAAAATTCAGTAGCTTCTTCTTCCACAATCCACAATCAATGGAGGTTGGAGGCTTAAGCTTCAAGATCTTCAAGTTTCAATGTGAAACTTGAAGAGCTTATTCAAAAAAAGCTTTGGTGAAAATGGAAATGGAGGAAAAGTGTGAGAGAAAAAGTGATTGTGAAAGAGTGAAAAGTTGGAAAATTGTGGGAACCCTTTGCATTGAAGTGATTAATGAATATATAGAGGCTAGGCTTGGAGCTAGGTTTGGGAATGGAATTAGGTTTGGGGCCCAAAAATTAGGCTTGGGATCCAAAATTATGGTTTGGTAGTTAGTTAGGGTTAGGGTTGGAAAAGAGAATATTCCTTGGAATATTCTAGAAGATGGTAGAACATGGTAGAAACATCCAAGGGAAATGGAGTGGAATTGAAGTGGAAAAATAAGAGGGAAAGAATGAAAGGAAGTGTTGAAAGAAAGTGGAAGGAAAAGTGAAGGAAAAGGGAGGGAAAGGTGAAATCTCCCCTTTTGTTGGTTAGCTTGGAAGTGGTTTGGATTATTTTTGGTATATTATTTTTCTCTTGAACTCCAATGTTTGGCAAGCCTCGATTGACCACTCACCTCATGCGTATGCAAAGGATGATGATTTATTTATTTTTCAAATGCGATGCAATTATATGCGGAATGATGAGAGAATGAAGCGTAAATCACTCGAGGTTGATGATAAATAAGAGGGCAAATTTTGGGGTGTTACAGCTGCCCCTATTCAATCACTGTAGACTTGAATGGATGATAGCAGTCGCTTTCAGACGTTTGAAGTATGCAGGGATTGAATACTAAAAACAACCAGAAAATTTGCACTCGGTGGAAGAGCAAAGGGAAATAAACCCAACCATCTGAACTTTGCTTGGGGAGAATCTTGGATGTGAAAAGTAGTGAATTGGTGAATGCTTTTGGCATAACACTGGGAGATTGTTGATTTGTCACGCTACAGGTGTGTAAACACCCCAAATTTTCCCTCACTCACTTCACCATGGCTTATGATTCTTTTTATTTTCATAAGTTCAATCATATCATCTCATATTACATTTTTGCTTCACTATATTGGTTTAAAGTCATCTGTATCTAGGGTTTGTGATCTGAGCCATCCCTGAGTTATCTGAGCCACCCCAAAGGTCTTCAATCATCTCAAGAGGGTCCATGTATGTTAAAGCATCATATTACATCCTCCCAAGATCAAGAAAGCCAGAAAATCACAAGAACTGAGACAGGCATGGAAGCAGAGCCAGGTTTAACTACACAGATGACCTAAAATTAGGGTTTTGGTTTCAGAGGCCATAATTCCAATTTTTTTGGTCATTCTTGTTTCTATTGGTCTCTGTATAGTATAAGGATCATACATACCAATTTTCATGAAGAAATTCAATGGGGAAGGCATCTGATCAATATATGACTTCTTGAGCAAGTCAGTGCAAAATCAGGGCATCTGAGGCCCCCAATTACCCAACCAAAGGGTCTTCTCCATCATTTTGAGTGTATATGATCTTTATTTGATCTTAGAAGAAGTTATAAGTTCACAAAATTGAAGAATTTCAAACCATTTGCAAAGTTGCCATTTTGAGAAAGTGACTTGTAATTAAAACTTGCCATTTTGGGAAAGTTTTTCAACCTCCTCTTTTTGATTCAAAAATGCTTCAAATGAAAAATTCTTGGTCATGAAAGTTGTAGATTGGATCCTCCCATTTTCAAAAAGTACAAGAACTCATTCTAATTCATTTTAGAACTCAAGTTATGGTTTGTCAAAGTTTGGAAAAATCACTTAATTTTCACTTTTGTACCAAAGAGGGAAGTTTGCAAATTCTTATGCCAAGCCAATTTGGGACCTCTAATGCATCTCTACACATCATATCATCCTAGTGCAACTCATTTGGATCAGATTTGTGCCTCGAATCACAAGCTTTCATGCTTAGAACTTCACAAATTTCAAAAGGGGCCAAACTTCCCCAAAATTGCAAAATGGATCAAATCTCTTCAGCCACTTGTGCCAGCTGCAAAATATGACTTCCATGGACCTCCTTGAAGCAAGCTGAATCGAGCCATACCCTTGTACCATGACTGAACCAGCCCATGCCTTCACTTACACAAATGTTGACTTTATGCATTTTGCTCCATACGAATCACACTGCTCCACAACAACTCTCTGACCTATCAAGGATTGATATGTGTACCAAAAGCAACCCAACACATAACACAACACAGGCTGAAACCTCCAAGATCTCAGCATACACAAAATCCCCCAAATCTGCAAAAGCCTTTGAAACATATAGCTCAACCATCAAACCTCCAAGCTTTTTCCACCATTCAACTCCATAAACATCACTGATCATTTCCCACCCTTCATTTTGCTTTAAAACTCACCATATCCAAAATACGATTTTCACATTTCATGAACTGAACTTCTGCCAACTTCCTTTTGAGGGCATTTAAGCTCCAACCAAACATCACAAGCTCTTGAGGGGGGTCATTGGAGTGGATTTGAGGCAAAGAACTGGCCAGAAAGCTCTTGTTTCGAAAGCTCAACTTCAGGTAGCCATGGCATTTATTTTTCCAGAACTCTCATTTTATGTTATAGAATGATTCTATGTGTTCCCCTGATTGCCATGATATGTTTGGTTTTGAAAATAGTTGAGAAATAAGCATTTTATGAGCTTCTGAAATTTCTGAGTTGTTTTCCGTTTTGCTTTGATTCGTGCTTTTGATGATGAATAAATGAATTTTGATGGTTGATTCTTGTTGTAGTTGATGAGAGGTTCATTTCTGGAGAGTTTTAGGGCTTGGTTTGCGTATTGAGTGAGAAAGCTTGAGAGGCTAGCCGGAGAAGATGACCGGATTAGGGCTTAATGACATAATTAGTGAGTTTGAATGTGAGCCGTCCATTAGCGCGCACTGGTCAATTCCCGCGTCCTAACTTTAAACCAGGGCCCTTGGATCTGTTGACTTTACATTTAAATTAGTTTTATTTTCATTTTAATTGCATTTCTTTGCTCATTTTATTAAAAATAGCAAAACACTTCTAAAAAATTTTATTTTTTGCATCATGGCTCCAAATATTTTTCTCATTCTAAATATATATATATATATATATATATATATATATATATATATATATATATATATTTGCATTAAAATTATTTTTAAATCATTTAAATGATTATTTTTAATTAGTTAATGAGAATTAATTAATTAAAAATACATTTAGGTATTTAAAAATTCCAAAAAAATTCAGAGAGCTTTTTAAAACATTTAGAAACATTATCAAACCCTTCACACAAATTTCTTTTTGGTTCTTGACCTATTTTGACATTTTTCTTTGGATTTAGGGTTCTTAAAAGTCAATATTTTTACCCTAACTTAGAAAAATCCTTTCTGCCTAACCATGAAGAGTTTGATGTTGGTTCTTTTTGCATTGTATTCCTCATATCATTTTGTTTCTAGGATAAAATTGGTTTGAATTTATTCTTCATTTTCATTTTGTTGTGCATTTTTCCTTTTTGAAGTGCCTTAAAACCCTAGCAAATTTGAGAAAATCATAACTTCCATTAGGTTAAGATTTAGGTCCCCTCCTTTGGGAAGTGAACTTATATAGGGTTAGGGTTCCTTTGATCCTATTTTCAATTTTTTATCATGGCATTTTCTCCTGGTTTTGAATTTTGTATTGCATGTTATGTATAAACCCTAATTTTTGCCTTCACTTGCATTCATCCTTCATATGCTTGCATACATGAACTTGCTAGGACATTTTATGCATTCACATGACTTCTAAGACATCTTAGGACACATTAGAATCATGTTTGATCATTGCATCATCCATTTGCCATGTTTTGCTTTCATTTCATTTCATGTGCATTCATGAGCTTTCATGCTTCTTACTTGCCTCATTTGCATTCTCACCTCTTGTATGATCACCCACATCTCATGTTCACCATTTGTATCATCTTTTAGCATCATTCACATCTTAATTTGCTTCTGACTTTGGTGCTCACCTTTACATCTTATCTCACTCTCATTTCATTCCTTATTGCTAACTTTTCAGGTGGTAAGTGTTTGAGAAGTGAATTTGCCTTCACTTCTCATCTCTATTATGCAATCATTGCTGCATTTGGTATTTGTCTTAGAGTGAGCTTGCTCATTCATGTTTTTCTTTACTTTCTTTCTTCAAGCAACTTATCTTCTTAAGTGAAGTAAGTTGTCTTGCTTCTTGCTGCTTCTTTCCCTTCCATTCTGTTTCTTCCTTGGTGGCTTCTCTAAAGATCTTCTTGCAAGCCTCATAAACCCTAGGAATACCCAAGCATGTTAACAATTAGGGTTTGATTAGTCCCCCATTAGTTTTACCTTTGTGTCATCTTTGTGTCTTCTTTTCTCATCTCTTAATCAAGGACTAAACCTTAAAGGTTTTAAGACTTTGTGATTAGGGTTATGCCTGTATCCTTCTATTAGGATGGAGTGTATAACTTTAATCCTAAGTGTTAAACCCTTAATGTGTTTAAACCCCTTAATCAATTCACCTAATAATCACTAAGATATCAAGCTTGTTACTTGGGCCTTGCATTAGGGTTCTAATTCTTCCTTAATTGGTTAAGAAGGACTAACCCTAGTGTTAATGGACAAGTCCCCCTCAAGTTGTCTTACAAATCATAAAATCCATTTCTTAATCTTACCATTAACTAAAATCCATTTAATAAAGGCTTTGTTTTGTCATGAGGTTAATCCCTAATCATGGATTAAGTTGAGGAGCCTTTCTCAGCTTAAATGTTCTCATCTATTATCCTTCTATTAGGATGGTGTAATGGGTCCATTAAATCCTTGATTATGGCTTAAACTCATTACTTAACACTAAACAAAAAACTCCAAGAAAATCTAGATAAATGCAAGTAGGTTAATGATCATAATCCTACATCATGATGATTAAGTGTGAGGTGGTTACTTCATACTTAAGGTATTCTCATTACCCCTAATCAGAGGGAGGATGTGATGAGTTTACTAACCCTTGGTTTAGGCTTAAGCTCATTTTCTTATGACAAACTTCAAAAGCAATAAAAGATTGAAAACACCAAAAACAAACAATAATCGTCTCTTTCGGGATTCTTTTCTCACCTCATTCACTCATAAATGAGAACTTGCTTCTTCCGTCTAATGTAAGACAGTTTGCACCTGAGCCAGACAGGTCATACACTTGAGCATAGACAAGTAAGCAGTTTACAAGTCAATTTACCTTTCAGTCTCTTTGAGTCGAACTACGATGTTCTGACTTCCTCATTGCACGAGAGGATACGTAGGCATAACTTAACAGTTATCGAACAAAAGTTTCTGTGTATTCCCCCTCTTCCAGCATTATTCTTTAAGCCTCTTTATCTTGGGCTTTGCACTCTTTCCTTGCACTAACACTCTTCACACTTCTTTTGCACTGACACTTGCATTCTTTTCCAAATTTTGAACACAAAATAGTACAGACACTACCCCTTTAAAACACAAATCATTCAAGCGTGGATCCCGTCGAGTACGACGGACAATCTGGGTGCTAATACCTTCCCAGGTTGTAACCAACCCCCTTTCTCAGTTTCTCTGGTTCGCAACCGTCTTATCCACCTTTTCTTAGGTTTATGCAGCATTACCTTTCCTTCTGGATAAAAATGCCTAGCTGGTGACTCTTTTCATTTCCTCTCTTTCGCCGACCGTTCGCGTCTGTACCCTATTTGACCAGGTGTCATTTGGTGGGAGCGACAGCTTGGCGACTCTGCTGGGGACCCTTATATTGCAACCAGGGCTTCTGGTTCTTTTTGTGGGTTCCTCCTAGCGCTTGTTTGATTTGTGTTTACTGGGGGATTATGTGATTTGTGTGTTTATTTATTTTGCTTTATTTATTGCTTTATGTACAGCTTTATTTATTGCTTTCTTTACAGTTTTACATATTTCATACTGTCATTATCATTGCTGGATCTGGTTTCTGTTTTGGTGGGTGGGGTTCCATTGAGAGTTCAAGGTCCTATACCTGGGACTTGAGTGACACCTAGGCTAGAGTGGTTCATGTTCATTCCCATTCCATTTCGGTCTGGTGCGGGAATATGAAACACGGTTCAGATGTGGGTTTCTTCTTGAGAACTCTGTGCTACAGATTTCCTGTAGTGTTAGGGCTATCTGGGAAGCCTGCTAAGTCTGGATGACCTTTATTGTGACCTTCAGAAACTGAGGAGAATTAGAGGAGGATCTTTTATGGTTATTGTAAACACTGTACCACTGGGTTAGAAGTGTTTACACTTTTCATAACTGATCCAAGTCTGAGGATCCTTGTTTTAGAACATTACCTGTGAGGGGGTTGGGTTGTTTACAGGTTTGCAGGTATCCTTGGCCACATCATACCCTGTTACTATTTTGTTTAAGAGTACCTCAGTTTTGACAGTTCTTGTGATCAAACCCTGGACATGTGACTCTTTATTTGAGTCCCCCACCTTGGTTACTGGATTTCTAAGCCTTCATCTGGACCTTTGAATATACATGGGCCTATATCAAGAAAGATAATTAGATCCAGCTTGATCACAAACCCTTGCATATCATTTTCATATATCATCATTGTATCATTTAACATTTGTTTATTTCCTTTGCAGGGTATCCATATCATGTCTGGTTTGGTTTTGACCCCTTCTTCTGCATAGACCTCTGCTTCAACTATCTTCATCAGTTATCTGCTTCAGCTATCTTCATCATCACAAGCATCAAGCCTGTCAGTGGCTCATTTCCAGTATCAGTCTGTGATCTTCATCGGCACTCATGACTACTCCCAGGAAGAGCAACATATCCTACCACTTTTTTGAGCCTGTGTTGACTGGTATCAGGCAGGTCAAGTCACTTATCACACCTGATCACATCCCTTTGTTTAGAGAGCATTATGGAGGTATCCTGGATATGGTTATGGACCTTGACCCGTCTTAGAGGAGCATGATCCACACATGCTTACAATTCTATGACCCTCCTTTGAGATGTTTCACCTTTCCAGACTTTCAGCTAGGGCCTCTGCTGGAGGAATTTTCCTCATTGATTGGAGTACCTATCAGGGGTGGAATCCCTTTCAACCTAGAGATGCCAGTTCCCATAAATGAAGAGATAGAAAAGGCATTCTACCTGGAGCCTGCCTTGATTGAACAAAGTATGACAACAAAAGTTGGGATCCCTGGTTTGCATTTGGACTTCTTGATTTCTCAGGCCATCCTGAGGGCTTCATTGGGAGAGTGGAGAGCAGTCTGTGCACTATTAGCCCTCAGCATATATGGGGTTATATTGTTTGCAGATGAGCCTAAATTTGTCAGCAAGAATGCCATCCATCTGTTTCTTCTGAAGAACCCAATACCTACATTGTTGGGAGATTTTTACTACTCCATTCACCAGAGGAATGAGAAACAAAGGGGGGAAGTTAATAAGATGTTGTGCTCCTTTGTTTTATACCTGGCTGCTTAGACACCTGCCTAAGTCAGATGCTTTCTTGAATCCCTACAAACAGAAGAATTAGGCCAAGAGGCTCATTGCCTTGACTTCAGATGATATTAGATGGTGCACCCAGAGCACCAAGGGCAAGGACATTATCACCAGTTGTGGACAATACCCAAATGTACCTCTGATAGGAGTAAAGGGTTACATCAACTACAATCCTTTGTTGTTTAAGAGACAATTGGGCTATGCTTTGGTTCACCCTCCCAGAGGACAAGATTTAGCTGAGACCCTGTATTGTGAAGTAAAACCTAATTCAGCTGCTGTCAGACAAGCATCCTGGGCTTGGGACAACATCCAGACAAAGGGGGTAGCTATCCTTGGAAGGTGTAATAATATTGCTTTAGCTCAGTACTATGACTGGTCCCGTACTAGAGCTCAAATTACCAAAATGCCTTTCATCTTGGAAGACATGCCTGGACCATCTACAGTACAACCAGCAACAACTGTCAGCCTAGAAGAATTTGAGAAGTTGAAGGAAAGGAATGAGAACTTATCTCAAGCCTTCAAGAAGACTCTCTGGCAAAGAAGTGATGGTCGTCTGGATATTGAGAGGTTGGAGAAGCTTAGGGCGGAGCATCTTACCAAAATTTAGAAGACAGAGGACTACACCAGGAAAGCAAGAGCTGGGGAACAAATATTGAAGAATGCCTGTAAAGAGGCCAAAATTCAGAAGGCTAGGACTGAGCTCTATCTGCAAGAGAGTCTGTCTAGGTGGGTCAGGATCACTGAAGCCCATACACAAGAAGACCAAAAGACTCAAGCCAAGATTGAACAGCTAGAGGCCAGAGAGAAGAAGCAGCAGGAAGTTTTGTTGGCAGCCCAGAAGGAGATTTCAGAGTTGAAGCTCAGAGCAGGAGTGAAGAGATCAAAGGACCAGGACAGGCATTAGAAGCTGACCACTGCCATTGCTACCAGGAACCTCCTCATTAGGACCATTACAGAGCACCCAGCTGGTCCAGTAACTGAGGCACTCCTGAAGGAGGTCAGAGAGGATGAGTTTGGACTGGATGTCTGATTCATTGTTTGTTGTTGTTTCCACTTGATGTACTTTTCTCTTTTGTTGTATTTTGACCCTCCATGGGCATGTATTTGTAGCGGTAAAATCATGAGTGTAAGCTATTGATTAACTTAACTCAAGGTACACAGAGTCGCCACCGCGCTTTTATTTATTTCCAAAAGGAAAAAGGAAAAGAACGAACAAAACCTAATGAATCTAAAAGCAAAAGCTAAAAGAAACAAACAGAGAATGGGTAAGGGGATAGGTTACAAATCGGGAAGGTTTTACGCACCCGACTTGTCCGTGGTACTCCACGGGAACCCTTTGAAATATTTACTGCTTTTTTGGTTTAAAATGGTTTGCTTGAAAAAATATTGAAGAGATGAGAAGAAGAACGTTTTTTAAGATTTTTGTGTTTGAAGAGACGAATGTCTCATGCCTACGTACCAACAAAGTGCAATGCGAGATCAAAACCCCGTAGTTCGTGGTACAAAATTCGAAAAGAAACAATGAGTTGAATTTATTTTAAAATGTAAAGATAAGTCGTCATTCTTTAGCGAATAATTCCGCTAGAAAGAATGAATCATATCTAAACATAAAAAATGGTTAAAAGGAAACGTGCACGAGGGCACAAAAACAATTGAATGAGTTTTGAATGTTTTAAAGTTTTTGAGAAGAAAAGTTTCGATATTCTTATGTAGTTTAGCATTTATTAAGAAAATGAAATGAAAAGGTAAAATCGCATGACCTAAGTCAAGGTTTGATTGCAAAAATGTTTGAAGTTTGAAAACCAAGAAGATTTTAAAAATAGGAAGGAGATTTGAAAATTTAAGAAGTGGGAAGAGATGAAGGGACTATCCTAAGACTTGAATGTAAAAGTTAAAGGAAGAACAATCAAACCGTATGGCAAGCATCTTTCGAGAACAATGGGATTTCCATCTTCATAAACAAGTGAATTCAATCGGAGCCAAAGTCTTCAATCCATAACAACTCAAGCAAAGGGATAGATCCTAAAATCTAAGTCCGAAACTCTGAGTCCAATGCTAAGGATAGTAACCATAGTCCGAAATTAAAGTCACAAATCTTTTAGATGTTTAATCCATTATTAATGTTTTTGTGTCCAAATGGACAAAAGAAAAATCACAAGTATAACAATATAAACATAAACAATATGATGGATGATATAAAAGCATAATAAGAGAGATAAGGAGCGAGAGATTGAAATAAAGAGGATAAGGTGCGAGAGATTGAATTTAAATGGTTAGTATATTAATAGTATAATAATATTTACATAGAGAATGGTATGATGAAGTTAATCAAGCACAACCACGAAAAAATAACAAAATCGAGGCAACCGGATCCAAGTGGATCTTATTCCGAATCGGGACAAATTTAGGTCTATGTTAAGCAATCGCCGAGTAATTTACGGAGTAATTACCCTACAAATGAGGCCGGCCACCACCAATTAAGATGCATAATATTAGTGCTAATGCATGCGAGATAAACGATATATAAATCGTTATCCGAACGCGATACCGCACAAAACTAAAGATGAATACCAAATTGAGTCGTACTTATGGTATTCTTCCATCCTTAAGTTCAATCACTCATCTTGGTGGATTCAAGCATGAAAATGTATCATTAATGCAAAGTACCTTAAATGAATTGAACAATCCACTTAAAGGTAGTTTTGAATTAATGAACATTAACTACTCTAATCTACACCCAAAGTCCATTGAAATTAAAGAGAAATCACTCCCAAAAGTGCTTCCCAAGGTAAAAATAAAAAGAAGGAGGAAGAAGAAGAAAGAGGAACCAAAAAGGGGCTTAAAACAAGTGAAAAACACCATTCTGACTTGTGTTAACCGGTTAACCAATTGGTTAACCGGTTAACGCAAGCAGATTTTGAATAATTTGCGCTGTTTTTAAACTGGTTAACCGGTTAACCTGGTTAACCGGTTAACACTGTACCAGAAGCTGAAAAATGCAGAAAATTCAGCATGATCCATTTTGAAACCTTTTCTCAAACATTGGATGATCATGATCTGAATTTGCACGAATTTTAAAACCAAAATACAGTGGAATCCCTGCAATCAAACAACAAATAAAGATCCGAAGGATCTAGAAACAAGAGCACCAAAGATCTACATCTTGAATGTTGATGGTGAATATGGGTTTATGGAGGAAGATGAATTACCAAAAGCTTTTCCTCAAATTTAACCAACACAAGCCTAGATCTACTGAAATTGATGAGCAAGAGAATGAAAGAATGAAGGCTTAGCTCAAGTTAATCAAGAATTCTATGTGAATTCTTGATAACTTCAAAAGAAAGAAAGATGAGCTTTGGAGAATTTTGGTGTTGGGGGAGTAATTTGCAAGAGATTTTTTGGCTATCAAAAGCTTGTGGAATGAATGAAATTGAGGTCCTATTTAAAGGCCTTAGGTATGGAAATTTGGTGGAATGGAGCTTGCTTTGGTAATTTGAATTTAGGCTTGGTAATTGGAATTTTGGTGGGAAATGGAAAAGAGTGGTGATTAGTGAGGGTTTTTGGTAGGAAATGATGAAAATGATGTAGAGAAATCATAAACCAATGGATCTAGAATATTCCAATTAAATCAATGATCTAAGGGTGCTGAATTTGAATAAAAAATTCAAATTTCGCACTAGTTAACCGGTTAACCAAGTTGAATTTTGAATTTTTGTTCAAAAATAGCTGCTTGGTTGTTTCGGCCCGATTCTTGTGTACGTCGAAGAAATAAACACGGGAACCTTGGAGATCCTTTGAATGAATCAATTAACTTGGGAAATCCTTGATCTGATAATTTTGAATTATTTGCGGATCGTCTTTGACTTTTGTGAAATTTACTCGAGCTGCAGGACTGCTATTTTTTGGAATTTTTATATGGTTCCTCTTCCTGAAAAAAAAAGTTAGCAAAAGGAAACAAAATATTTTTGGATTTTGATTAATGGTTAGTAAACACAATCAAA
This sequence comes from Lathyrus aphaca, assembly GCA_963966055.1. Taxonomy (NCBI): domain Eukaryota; kingdom Viridiplantae; phylum Streptophyta; class Magnoliopsida; order Fabales; family Fabaceae; genus Lathyrus; species Lathyrus aphaca. The sequence goes on from OZ014522.1 coordinate 317,591,782, forward strand.
TAAAACAATTAAAGACAACGGTGATCCTCTGCGAGGCATAATCCTAACCCGAGAAGAATCGTGCAAACAGTGCGATCTTGTTTGTATGCAAATATGCAGATGATATGCGAAGCAATCTTAGGGAAAAAATTAGGGTGTGAAAGTATTGTAAAACAAACTATGTATTGTTCATCATTTGTAATATATTTTAGTTTGTTTCCATTTGGGCTTTTCTCTCAACAACATCAAGTATCTTCCTCAAGGTCTGGAAAGGTCAAAACCAAAAAAAAAACCAAACCGGATACCTTGGAAAACAAATAAGCATACTGCATTGCATACTAACTTTGTTTTTTTTTTTGTAGGTTTTTTTTATTATCTTTGTTTCTAACTTTGTTGTGACTTCAGGAAACATTGCTCGTCGCCGAGTGTTCCCTGTCAACCGCACGCACTGGTACCCGACTCGTAACAATCTTCCCGGTATTCAAATGGAACAAGTACAGCAGGATCTGACTGAGGTTAGAAATCAGATGGCTAATGAGAGAGTAGAGATGAGAAATCAGATGTCTCAGTTCATGGCAGTGATGACTGGCTTAGCCCAGAGTCAGGAAAGGTTAAGAGAACTAGTGGAAAGACAAACTCCTGAGGAGCCTCATCTTGGAACAGGAGAGACTAGCAACAATGAAGGGGGCCAGCCTCGTATCAACCTACCAGAATTTGGACCTCACCTGAATCCCGAAGTTAACATCCCGAGGAATGTTCAAGGTAACACCACTGGGGGCAGAATCCTACAAGAGGATCCTAAGGAAGAACAGTTCACTGTCATAGGGGCTGGAGATGAAGTATATGACAGGAGATTGGACGAAATTGCTGAAAAGTTAAGATCTTTGGAGTCTCAGAATTCCTTGGGCTTCGATGTGATGGATATGGGACTAGTGGATAGGGTGAGAATTCCCCACAAATTCAAACCCCCATGCTTTGAAAAGTACAATGGTACCTCCTGTCCACGAACTCACCTGCAATCTTTTCTGGGAAGACTCAAAGCTTATACCATGGATGAAAAGCTGTGGATGTTCTACTTTGAAGACAGTCTGATTGGGGCTTCGAGAGAGTGGTATTCACATTTGTCTAGGGCCACCATAAGATGTTGGAAAGATTTGGCTGAAGCTTTCATCATACAATATCAGTACAACCTGGACATGGCTCCCAATAGAACTCTTCTAATGGGCATGTCTCAGTCTTCTAGGGAGAGCTTCAGGGAATATGCCCAAAGATGGAGACAACTTGGTGCTGTTGTTCAACCACCCATGTCAGAAAGGGAAATGGCTAACATGTTCATGAATACATTGCAAGGGACCTACATTGATAGACTGGCTGCTTTTTCCTCTACCAGTTTTGCTGATGTGGTCATAGCTGGTGAGAGGATTGAAAGCCTCTTAAAGATGGGCAAAATCTTCGACAGTGGTGCAATTTCATCCAGCAATCCCAGAAAGCCTTTTGTGGGACCCCGAAGGGCCGGTGAGACAAATTCCATTCATGCAAGTAGGGGCAGGCCTCAGTATTTGCACCGGTCAGTAGCAGCAGTTACCATTCCAGTTCCGATTCCTCAACAATCAGCATATCTTCAACAACAACAACCATAGTATCAGCAACAAGCTCATTATCCGCAACAGAGAACCTACAACAACAGCAATAACAACCAACAACAACGTCCATTCCAATAAAGGCCATCACAGGCAAGCAGGGTGATTGACCCAATCCCAATACCGTATGCTGCACTCTTGCCACAATTCCTGAAGCTCAACCTAGTTGAGTTAAGGACATTGGCACCTCCGGATCCCACCAATATGCCAAAGAACTATGATGCAAATGCCAGGTGTGCATTCCACTCAAACGCACCGGGGCATAATACTGAAAAATGCAGGGCCTTACAAATGAAAGTCCAAGATCTGGTGGATTCAAAAGCTCTCAACTTTGCACCTCCTCCAAATGTCACAAGAAATCCAATGCCTAGTCAAAAGGGGCTAGGATTAATGCTATCGAAGAAGGTAAACTATCCACCTTAATCACCAGTGTTGCACAGATCCGGACACCTCTGGTTGAAATTAAAGCTCAGCTGTTAGAATAAGTGTTTCCCGGATGTGAGCTTGGCTGTGGATATTGTAATATTGCTGTCAATGGGTGTGAGAGACTGAGGAACGGCATAGATGGTCTTATTAAGGATGGTATCCTTCAGATTACAACAACAACAACAGCAACTACAACTCCAACAATCCCTTCATCAACAATCACAGAAACTCATACAACGTTAGCAACCATTGTTCCAACGAATTCTACTACAACTCCAACAACTGCTCGATCAATCACTTCAACGGATGCAAGTTCAGTCACCATTCCTTCTACAACGACAACACCCATTATTCCATTAGTTCCTGCTACAATCCCAACACCTCCTACAACATCAGCAACAGTTACTGAAAGTGTCTCAACAGTTACAATATAGTACGATCCTGCAAATATTCCTACCAACAACCCACAACAAAATACTACTCCTGTCAGAGCACCAGTTACCATATATTATGATCCACACACCATTGTGGTCTCCTCTGCAGCTGCTATCAGTCCGGTCACTATCACAATACCTGGGCCAGTTCCTTACGAAAGCAATAATGCCATCCCTTGGCATTATGGCTCAGATCTATACTGCGAGGGGCAAAAAATCACTTTGGAGTCATCAACTTCTTCACCTCAGATAGATAATGTGGGGGGAGGCGGAGGCTTCACTAGAAGCGGACGTCTCTTTACCTCGCAAATACCAAGACCTGTTGCCGAAGCAGAAGCTGCTGCCAAGGCAAAAGGGAAGAGCCTGGTGCAATAAGAACAAGTTGCCAAAGAAGCTTTGAAGACCCCTTTTGATCAAGAGGTTGATGAATTCATGAGAATCATAAAGAAAAGTGATTATAAGGTGGTAGACCAGCTTCACCAAACACCTTCCAAAATCTCCATACTATCATTGCTAATGTGCTCCGAGGCTCATCGGAACGCACTATTAAAGGTCTTGCACGCAGCTTATGTGCCGGAGGAGATTACCGTCAATCAGTTAGAGGCTGTGGTTGGAAATGTCAACGCTAGTCATGGACTAGGATTTACCAACACTGATATGACAACGGAAGGTCGCAATCACGACAAGGCTTTGCACATTACATTGGAGTGTAAGGGTGCAGTTCTTTCTCACGTGTTGGTAGACACAGGGTCATCCCTCAATGTCCTATCCAAGAAAGCCCTTGTGAAGCTGGAGTATGATGGATTGGCACTACGCCCGAGTAACTTGGTAGTGAGATCCTTTGACGGTTCTAAAAGATCAGTTCTGGGAGAGATAGAGTTCTCAATAATGATTGTCCCACAGGTTTTCAAAACGACCTTCTTTGTGATGGATATACAGCCTGCCTACAGCTGTCTATTGGGTAGACCATGGATACACGCCGCTGGTGCCGTGACGTCAACCCTTCACCAGAATTTTAAAATTCGAGTGGGAGGGCCAAGTCATTACCATTTGTGGGGAGGAGGATATCTTTGTTAGCCAGCTGGCTACTTTCAAATACATTGAAATGGACGGGAGGATCCATGAAACCATGAGTCAGGGGTTTGAGGCCTTGAATATCAATGAAACATCTGTTGTGCTTGGGACTTCCATCACATCATATCAACAAGCCCGGAAGGTTGTTAAAGAGGGTATCGCTCAAGGCTGGGGCAAGCTGCTGCCAATTGAGAAGAAAGAAGAACGATTCGGGTTGGGTTACAGACCAACTCGACAAGATCAACCAGAGGCTGCAAAGGAGCCCAAGTTTGTCAGCGGGGGGATGCTCACCCCGGATGCTGTGAATAATTTGGAAGATGAGTCAGAAGACGAGCGCAACCTGGAAAGCTGGATACGTCCAAGGATTCCAGGGAACCATGTCTCAAACTGGTCTTCCCAGGAAATTATAAGAGTTACTCCTGCAGAGTAATTATTATTTCCTGTTTTTAAGCATGCATCAAGTCCTGCGTCTTTCCCAAGATGTCAGGACTCATTTTGTAATCGGGCCATCTTGTATTTTGTGCAAACGATCAATTAATGAATATCAGGACATCTTTTGCAAATGAGTCTTTTCTTTTCCGCTCACTGTTTTTCATTCTTTATTTTTTGTACAAAAATAAAATGGCAATGTTTTTCAAAATAATAACTTCATTTCCACTTTTTCTAAGCAAGATAAAATTGATCACTAAAATGAACAAATCTAAACCCTTGCAGAGAATGCCCTCCAGACTGCACCGACAACAACACTGCTATGACTTCGTATGACTTTGACAATCCGATTAATCAAGTTGATGAAGGGGTTGAAGAAGATTATGAGCTACCTGAAGAGCTAGCTAGGTTGTTAAGACAAGAGGAGAAGGTTATCACTCCTCATCAGGAGGAGGTTGAAACGGTTAATCTTGGAACGGAAGAAGACTTGAATGAAGTCAAGATCGGGGCCAGCATGCAAGATTCGATGAAAGAACAACTGATTGACATGCTTCGGGAGTGTGTGGATGTTTTTGCTTGGTCTTATCAGGATATGCTAGGGTTGGACACCGACATTGTTATGCACAAGCTGCCTCTGAAAGAAGACTGTTCGCCAGTAAAACAGAAGTTGCGCCATACTCGCCCAAATATGGCAATGAAGATAAAAGAGGAGGTACAAAAACAGTGGGATGCCGGTTTCCTTGCTGTGACTAGTTACACGCCGTGGGTTGCTAATATTGTACCTGTGCCTAAGAAGGAAGGCAAGGTGAGGATGTGTGTTGATTACCGGGATCTGAACAGAGCCAGCCCAAAAGATGATTTCCCATTACCTCACATTGATGTATTGGTCGACAATACGGCTCAGTTCTCGGTGTTCTCCTTCATGGATGGATTTTCAGGATATAATCAGATCAAAATGTCACCTGAAGACATGGAGAAAACAACTTTCATCACACCCTGGGGCACGTTTTGTTATAAGGTAATGCCATTCGGACTGAAGAATGCGGGTGCCACTTATCAACGTGCTATGGTAACATTATTCCACGACATGATCCATAAAGAAATTAAATGTTATGTGGATGACATGATTTCCAAGTCCCTTACTGAAGAGGATCACCTAGTGAATCTGTTGAAGTTATTCAAGCGTCTGAGGAAGTACCAATTGAAGTTAAACCCCAACAAATGCACATTCGGGGTGTGATCCGGTAAGCTACTGGATTTATTGTAAGTGAGAAAGGGATTGAAGTTGACCCTGATAAAGTTAAAGCCATTCAAGAAATGCCTGCACCGAAGACTGAAAAAGAAGTTCGAGGGTTCTTAGGTAGACTGAACTACATTTCAAGGTTCATATCTCACCTTACCGCAACCTGTGAGCCTTTGTTCAAGCTGTTAAGGAAAGAACAAACGGTCAGGTGGAATGAAGACTGCCAGAGGGCTTTTCACAAAATCAAAGAATACTTACAAGAGCCTCCGATCCTTATGCCTACAATTGAAGGAAGACCTTTAATAATGTACTTGACAGTATTAGAAGAGTCAATGGTGTGTGTGCTGGGCCAGCATGACGAGTCTGGTCGAAAAGAGTATGTAATATACTACCTAAGCAAAAAGTTTACCGACTGTGAACAACGTTATTCACTGCTCGAGAAATCTTGTTGTGCTTTAGCGTGGGCTGCTCGCCGACTGAGACAATATATGTTGACCCACACTACCTTATTGATATCCAAGATGGATCCAGTTAAATACATTTTTGAGAAGCCAACACTTACCGAACGGGTTGCAAGATGGCAAATGATCCTCACAGAATATGACATTCAATACACATCTCAGAAAGCCATCAAAGGCAGTGTGTTGTCTGATTATCTTACTGAGCAACCCATTGATAATTACCAGCCTATGAGATTTGACTTCCCTGATGAAGACATCATGTTCATAAAAGCAAAAGATCGCGAAGAGCCTATTCACACTGAAGGGCCCGACCCAGAAGAAGAATGGACTATGATGTTTGATGGGGCTGTTAATATGAATGGTCGTGGTGTTGGTGCAGTACTCATTACACCTAAGGGAGTTCACATGCCTTTATTGGCAAAACTCACTTTTAACTGCACTAACAACGAAGCTGAATACGAAGCTTGCATTATGGATCTTGAGGAAGCCATTGACCTCAGGATCAAGACTTTGATTGTTTTCGGAGATTCAGCTCTGGTAATTAATCAAACCAACGGAAAATGGTACACTCACCAGGATCATTTGATACCCTAACGGGATTATACAAGGAGGTTGCTTACATTCTTCACAACAGTCAAGCTCGAGTATATCCCTCGAGATGAAAATCAGTTTGCAGATGCTCTGGCCACCATTTCATCAATGATCAAAGTTCAAGCTGCCCATTTTGTGCCTCAGATATCAGTGTCCAGTCTTGACAAACCAGCATACGTATTCTCGGCAGACCTTGCTGAAGATGATAAGCCTTGGTTCCACGACATCAAATGCTTCTTGGAGGATCAAACATACCCACCTGGGGCATCTTCCAATGATAAGAAGACATTAAGAAGGCTAGCTGGTAGTTTCTTCCTGAATGCTGATGGTTCCTTGTACAAGAGAAACTCTTACATGGTACTTCTCAGATGTGTTGATAAGACAGAAGCAAATTTGTTGATGCACGAGGTGCACGAAGGATCCTTTGGTACCCATGCTGGAGGGCATGCTATGGCTAAAAAGTTGCTAAGATCAGGCTATTACTGGATCACAATGGATGCAGACTGTTGTGCCTATGCCAGAAAATGTCATAAATGCCAGATTTATGCGGATAAAGTGCATGTGCCTCCGAATCCTTTGAACGTGATGTCTTCACCTTGGCCCTTTGCCATGTGGGGCATTGATATGATTGGCAAGATTGAACCGACTGCTTCAAATGGCCACAGATCCATCCTGGTAGCCATTGACTATTTTACCAAGTGGGTCAAAGCAGCTTCTTATGCAAATGTCACCAAGCAAGTGGTAGCCCGATTTCTGAAGAGAGATATCATCTGTCGGTATGGAGTGCCCGAGCGAATCATTATTGATAATGGTTCCAACTTAAACAATAAAATGATGGTAGAACTGTGCCGGGATTTCAAAATCCAACACCACAATTCTTCTCCTTACAGGCCAAAGATGAATGGCGCTGTGGAGGCAGCTAACAAGAATATAAAGAAGATTATGCAGAAAATGGTGGTCACCTACAAAGACTGGCATGAAATGCTACCATTTGCCTTGCATGGATACTGTACGTCAATCAGAACATCCACTAGGGCAACATCGTATCAGCTTGTGTATGGTATGGAGGCAGTCCTACCTGTTGAAGTTGAATTACCCTCTTTACGGGTATTGATGGATGTTAAGTTGAACGAGGCAGAATGGGTCCGATCCCAGTACGAACAACTAAGTCTGATTGAAGAGAAGAGATTGGCCACAATTTGTCATGGGCAGCTGTATCAGAAAAGTCTGAAGAAAGCCTTCGATCAAAAAGTCAGGCTTTGAGAGTACCGAGTAGGAGATCTTGTACTGAAAAGACTCCTTCCTCCTCATACAGACCACAGGGGCAAGTGGACTCCGAATTATGATGGTCCGTTCATAGTAAAGAAGGTTTTCTCTGGTGGATCACTGATGCTCAGTACTATGGATGGTGAAGACTTCCCGTCCACTGTGAATTCAGATGCAGTTAAAAAATACTTCGCATAAAATGACCCGCTGGACATAAAAACAGAATGTAAGTCCAGGCAAAAAAGGGGCATCCCGGCGAGTCAAAAACAGAATAAAAGACTCGGGAAAAAATAAGGGAAAATAATAAAAAAATGTACACCCGCTGAGTTGAAAAGCCGCATTGGACAGCTCAGGCAAAAAAAAAGGGTATCCCGGTGGATTGAAAAACCGAAAGGGCGACCCACGCAAAATCAGGGAACAAGCGAACAATTGCGTTTTGAATTCGTCTGTATCGCTTACAACATGGCAAGCTCCGAAAAGGTTAAAGCATCAGCCAGAATCAACCTTCTTCAGAAAGCAAGATGAGAAGAACGTCAATGTCATACAAGTCATAGCAAAAGGGAAGCACTGAAGCGTCATCAACATTGCCAGTACCTTTTTGTTTCTCAATTTGTAACAATCTCCTCATTTCAGGGGATCTGTTTCTTTGACTGTACTTGCCAATTCAGGGCACAAATTAATAAAATCAGATTTTCAGTCACATGCTGTCGCGTATATTTTATCTTTATTTGAAAAATGTCCGATGTCTTTAATATTGATCGCATAAATACAGATGCATCTTTTCTAAAATTACATGCTTACAGGAAATATATTTGCTCCCGGGAGTGTCTAAACTCCTATGATGGAATCCAGTAAAGGATACCTCGGGATACTTGTACATTTCTTTGCCATAGCAGGATTGCAGGTACTCAAACACCAGAGATGCTTTCTCCCCAGCTGAGTTCCTCATCCTCAGAAGGATCCTCATGGACATCTCTAGGAAGATCGTTCAATGATCATTCCTCCCCGGCCGAGTGTTAAACAGGGAAACATCTCCCCGCAGAGTTTCAACCTCTATCCGGAAGAGCAATGTCATAAGATCTCACAAAAAAGTGACGAAAGCTTCCACAGACCCCAACTGGGCCCCTCATTATTAAGATAGGTCTATCAGTGACCTGTTTCCCCAAGCAATCATACATCTTATCAGATCTACCAATGATCTTTTCCCCCAGCTGGGATATTCTTTCAAGCAGATCAGCCAGAGATCTTCACCGCAACGGGATCCAAATCCCGGATCAGTATCTTTTACATAATCATGGCATCCGCATCATATTTCCCCTCAGAGCGTAGCATTCCGTCTAATACGGAGCATTACGGCAAAAATCAAACATACTGCATAATCATAAGCCATGCTTTGAATCAAACATCTGTATGCACCAACATTCCATCAACAATGTATATACAAAGACCCACAGTCACAACAGAAAGCCAAAGCGTCCCCTTTGCACTCACTAATACACACACATATATTTTTTTCGATACTCGTCCGTGTCGTATCACTCCCCTGCAGATATAAACCATAAACAGATATCTATACACTTCTTGGACACCCGTCTATGTCACCTACTCCCCAGCATGGTTGCCTAAACACTTATTGTAAACCAAAACACTTGTTTATAATACACTTCTTTCGACACTCGTCCGTGTCATCCTATCCCCACAGATCATCAGATTACCTTTTACACTTATAAGTTCATAACTTAAGCATTTCTTTTTATGACACCCGTCCGTGTCATACCCTACCCAGCAAGTTGAGCACTCGTCTGTGTCTCACTCATGCTTATTTTTTACTCATACATATACTCGTCCATATCTTGTGTACACCACTTATCTTCCTCACATTCAACACTCGTCCGTGTTCTTTGTTAACCAGTTGGTACTCGTCCGTATCATCATCTCTGAACATGCGTCAGCGTTTGTTTCTATCGATACTCGTCCGTATTGTGGTCTTAAGGATGCTCGTCCGCATCTTTAATTTATACACAGCGTCAAACACTTATACCTTTTCATTCTTGAATGTAGACACTCGTCTGTGTCTACCACTCCCCAACAAATCCCCAGTAAAAAGCAAAACTCTTTTCTATCTGACATTCGTCCTATGTCATGATACTTCCGGCAGCCGTACCCTGCCAGGTGATCGTCCTTCACCTTTTGATGATCATCCTTCATCATCCCCCCAGCGGAGTCTCCATTGTTGGAACCCTTCCCTATCCGACATTCGTCCTATGTCGTGATATTTTAGCAGCCGTACCCTGCCAGGTGATCGTCCTTCACCTCTTGATGATCGTCCTTCATCATTGTTATCCGATGGCCATCCCCATCATTGATCTTGTTATCTGACATTCGTCTTATGTCATGATAAACCCCGAGAGCATCCGTGCCCTGCTAGGTGATCGTCCTTCACCTCTTGATGATTGTCCCTCATCATGCTTATCCGATGGCCGTCCCCGTCGTCGACTCTTTCTATCCGACATTCGTCCTATGCCGTGATACTTTCAGCAGCCGTCCCCTGCTAGGTAATCGTCCTTCACCTCTGATGACCGTCCCTCATCATTTATTTCTTCAACCTGATGGCCGTCCCCATCATTAACTTTACCTTGTATCCCCAGAGAATCTTTTCTTGATGGTCGTCCCCATCATAATCCCTTTATTGCCCAGCATGTCGGCCGTACCTGTCATTGCTTCATCCCCAGCAGTCTTCCTATGCTCGACGGTCTTCCTCCGTCGCCCGCTGTCGCTCCCGACAAATGAAACAGGGTCAGATGAAGGTACAGACGCGAACGGTCGGCGAAGGGAGCAGTGAGAACACGCAGCCGTGAACTCACTGGAGATGAAAAGAGTCGCCAGCTAGGCATTTTTATCCCGGGGGAAAGGCAATGCTGCATAGGCCTAGGAAAAGATGGATAAGACGGTTTGCGAACCAGAGAGACTGAGAAAGGGGGTTGGTTACAACCTGGGAAGGTATTAGCACCCAGATTGTCCGTCGTACTCGACGGGATCCACGCTTAAAAGATTTGTGTTTTAAAGGGGTAGTGTCAGTGCAATCTGTGTGTAAAATAGCTGGAAAAGAATGTACAGGTGTCAGTGCAAAAGAAGTGTGAAGTGTAATATGTATAGTGTCAGTGTAAGAAAGAGTATGCTCATGATTATGAGGCTTAAAGAATAATGCTGGAAGGAGGGGGAATGTACAGAGACTTTTGTTCGATAACTGTTAAGTTATGCCTACGTATCCTCTCGTGCAATGAGGAAGTCAGAACACCGTAGTTCGACCCACAGAGACTGAAAGATGAATTGACTTGTGAACTGCTTGCTTGTCAATGCTCAAGTGTATGACCCGTCTGGCTCAGGTGCAAACTGTCTTGCATTAGACGGAAGAAGCAAGTTCTCGGTTGTGAGTGAATGAGATGAGAAAAGAATCCCGGAGGAGACGATTATTGTTTGTTTTTGAGTTTTCAGTCTTTTATTTCTTTTTGGAGTTTGTCATAAGATAATGAGCTTAAGTCTAAACCAATGGGTTAGTAAACTCATCACATCTTCCCTCTGATCAGGGGTAATGAGAATACCTTAAGTGTGAAGTCAGCTTCTCACACTTAATCACCTTTGATGTAGGATTAAGATCATTAACCTACTTGTGATTATTTAAATGTTTTTGGTGTTTTTGTTTAGTGTTGAGTAATGAGGTTAAGCCATAATCAAGGATTAAACAGACTCATTACACCATCCTAATAGAAGGATAATAGATGAGGGTGTTTAAGCTGAGGAAAGCTCCTCAACTTAATCCATGATTAGGGATTAAACTCATGACAAAACAAGCCTTTGATTAAGTGGATTTTATTTAATGATATGATGATGAAGTGAGTTTTATGGTTTGTAAGACAACTTGAGGGGGACTTGTCCATTAACACTAGGGTTAGTCCTTCTTAACCAATTAAGGAAGAATTAGAACCCTAATGCAAGGCCCAAGTTACAAGTGTGATGTCTTAATGATTATTAAGTGAATTGATTAAGAGATTTAAACACATAAAGGGTTTAACACTTAGGATTAAAGTTATACACTCCATCCTAAGAGAAGGATGCAGGCATAAGCTTAATCACAAAGTCTTAAAGCCTTTAGGGTTTAGTCCCTGATTATGAGATGAGAAGAGAAGACTCAAAGAGAGACACAAAGGTAAAACTATGAGGGGACTAATCAAAACCCTAATTCATTGTCATGCTTGGATGATCCTAAGGTTTGTGAGGTTTGCAAGAACAATCTTCAGAGGAGCCACCAGGAAGCAGATGAACAAGATCAAGAGAAGCAAAGTGACTTGCTTCATTCAAGAAGTCAAGTCACTTGAAGAAAGAAAGTGGGAGGAAGAAGAATGAGCAAACTCAATCTCAAACACATATAGGAATGCAGCAATGGATGCAAGAGAGATGAAAAGAAAAGTTATGAGAAGTGAAGGCAAATTCACTTCTCAAGTTCACTTACCACCTGAAATGTTAGAAAAAAATGCAATGCAATGCTAAATGAAATGAAATGACATGATGCAAAGCAAAACCAGAAGCATGTTGATGATGATTATGATGTTATGAGGTGCTGCAAACATGAGGCAAGACATGGAGATGTTCATACAAGATCATGGATGCAAATGATGCAAGTTAAGGAGCATGAACAAGCATGAAAAGTTATGAATCATACAAGACAAATGACATGGCAAATATGTAATGCAATGATCAAACATGCTTTCTACATGTCTTCAGATGTCAAATGAATCACAAGAATGAACAAAATGCAAAGGCAAGTCATGTTATGCAAGAGAATGCAAGAAGGATGCAAAAGAAAGCCCAAATTAGGGTTCATGGATCAAACATCAAACCAAAACTCAAAACAGAAGCAAACCCTAAGATAAAAAATGGAAAATGGTAACCAAAGAAACCCTAAACCTATAATAGACCACTGCCCAAAGGGGAGCTCTCAACTCTCAACCAAACTCAAGTTATGATTTTTACAAGTTATTAGGGTTTTTTAGGGTTCTTAACAAAAGAAATGCCAAACAAATAGAAAATGCAAGATCAAATCATGACCATTTAATCTCAAAAACTACATGCTAAACATGACACAATGCAAGAAGAATCAATGTCTCAACCTTCTCCAATAGGCAGAAATGAATTTTTGAACTTATGATCAAAATAATGCACAAAATATGATTTAATTCAATGAAAAATTCTTAAAGTGCATCAAGATCAAAAAAGAAATTTGGTTTGAAGGTTGGACAATGTTTCTAAATGTCTTAGAACATTTCATGAATTTTTTTGTAATTTTTAAATACTTAAAAGTATTTTTAATTAATTAATTTCCATTAATCAATTAAAAATAATCTTTTAAATATTTAAAAATACTTTTTTAATGATAAAAAATAAAATAAAAATATTTTTGTGTCATAAAAATTATTGAAACTCTTGAGAAAAAGTTTCATAATTTTTAAACAATTTTTACTATTTTAAATAAATTACACAAGTTAAATGAGAAAAAATGAAATAAAAACAAAATAAAATGGAAAGTAATTAGAAGGAGAGGCTGAGATTGCTTCTGGATTCAAAATGGTTGACTGGGCGCGCTTTTGAAGGGTCAGGATGCAATCTGACTTAATTAGGTTTTATAAATTAATTAAATGGATTTAATTAAGCTAATGATGATTAGGGCACAGTGGACCCATCTGGACCACTCACTCACGCGCGAAGTCAATGCCAGTCAGCTGATCCAACGCTCAAGATTTAAACCTCACTAATGACCTGAGATTAGGGCTAAGAATTTTCAGGTGACCGGAGAGAAGCTCCGGTCATCTTCTCCGGTGACCACCAAACCCTAGAATACGATTCAGGCAACCATTCTTCAAATTAAAGCCAGGGAAACACTCCTCTACTCAAACCTCACTCAACTCAACTCTCAAAATGAATTTCTCATGCTTAAACTAAGAGAAACGAAGCCATGAAGATTCACGGGCAAAATTTCAGAGCCCTGGTAAATCCTCATTTCTCACCCATTTCAAATTCTAAAACCACCCCCATGACCAGTAAAGCATGCACAATCAATTTTTAACATAAAAATCAAGCTCTGAAAAGTTGAGAACTCGAAGCTACCTGAAGTGATGGATTGTGGATTTGAGCTCTCCTGACCTTGCTCTAGTGCAGAATGCCTTCTCTGGACCCCCTGAAGCCAATGGAAGGCTTGGAATGAGCTTAGACAAGCTACTTTGAGAAATCCAGTTCTGGTGTAGCAGAAAATGGAGTTTGTATGTGGGTGGTCTCAAGCTCTGTTAATGGTTGATTATTGCTCCTTTGAATGTTTCTGACTTGTTGGTGAAGAGAAATGGTGTGTTTGTTGGCTGGATAATGAGATTCGAAGGGAGAAGAGTTTTGGACAGTTTTGTGATATGATGAGTTCTGGCCAGCTTCAATGCTCAATGCTTAGCTATATCATCTCCAACTTGTGTGGATAGACTGTGAGGCAGGTTAGTAGGGTGGCTGGATACTGTGCCAAGAGTATGGGAGCCTTTTGCAAAAAAGTCAAGTTTGTGTCCTTGAGAGCATGGGTCATGGCAGCAACTGTGTGAGGTCATGTCTTGCTCCAGCTTGAGTTGAGGAGAGCCCTTGGATTGTTTGTAGCTGACTGCAACATATGGATGACAAGCTATGCTAGCTTTTGCAACTTGACAACTTGTGTTTTCTCATGAGTTTATGCTAAGTACATGAAGCAATGCTTGCTGAATTTTGTCACATGATGTCTCAATTGGTCATGGCAATGTTGAGAAGTCAGCTAGTGATCACATAATCCCTTAAAAAAAATAGTTTTTGCCAAGAATCCTCTTTTGCATACTCATGAAAATGCTTTATGGAATTTTGAGAATCAAGGCAAACCATCCAAAATTCCTTGGGCCAAAACTGTTTTTGGGGTCATGTGTGATCATGTAATGCAGCTTTGAAGTCATTTTGAAGTCACTAGAACACTTGGTTCATGAAAATGCAAGTTTTCCTTTTAGTGCATAACTTGAAAAATCAATGATTTTTGCCAACTTTGCCTTGCCATAACTTTTGATCCAAGAAGAGTTTGATCATGTTCTTGTACTTTTTGAAAAGGGAAAGATGAGATCTACAACTTTCATGACCAAAGTTTTTCCATTTGAAGCATTTTTGGATCATGAATCATGGCTTGAAATATGACCTAAAATGATGCATTCTTGAAAAGTCAACTATGCCCAAAAAGTCAACATTTGCAAAAACCCTAAATTCTTGATTTCTATGAACTTCAACCTTCTTCCATGATCAAATAAAGATCATATACACTCAAAATGATGAAGATCACCCATTGGTTGGGTCATTGGGGGCCTCAGATGCCCTGATTTTGCACTGACTTGTCTGAAAAGTCAACCCTTGATCAGATGACTTCCCCATGGAATTTCTTCATGAAAATTGATGTGCATACTCCCTATACCATATAGAGACCAATGGAAACAATAATGACCAAAAAAATTGGAGTTATGGCCTCTGAAACCAAAACCCTAATTTTAGGTCAACTGCAGTTCATCCTGGCTCTGCACCCACTCAAGCCCTAGTTCTTGTGATTCCTCTGCAATTCTTGACTTTGAGGAGATGGAATATGATATAAGAACACACATGGACCCCTTTGAGTTGATTGGTGGCTTTTGGAGTGGCCCAAGAAGCTCTGGGATTGCTCAGATCACAAACCCTAGGTGCAGATGCCTTAAAAGCTATGCAGTGAAACAAAAGTGAGATATGAGATGATATGTTTGTGTTTATGCATATGAGATGATCACAAGCCATGGTGTGAATGGGTGAGGGCAAATTTGGGGTGTTTACACCCGCACTTTATAATCATACTTTACTTCCTTTTACAATCTATATCCCTTTTCTTCTTCATAACCGGTGAGTGCAAATTTTGGACTGTCTTTGATATTCAACCACGAGTTATCTTGTTTGTCTGTTAAGCCTGTCGCTTACATCCTGCACAGCTAACTCATGTTTGAATAGGGGCAGCTGTAAACACCCCAAATTTTCCCTCACTCACTTCACCATGGCTTATGATTCTTTTCATTTGCATTAGTTCAATCATATCATCTCATATTACATTTTTGCTTCACTACATTGGTTTAAAGTCATCTGTATCTAGGGTTTGTGATCTGAGCCATCCCTGAGTTATCTGAGCCACCCCAAAGGTATTCAATCATCTCAAGAGGGTCCATGTATGTTCAAGCATCATATTACATCCTCCCAAGATCAAGAAAGCCAGAAAATCACAAGAACTGAGAAAGGCATGGAAGTAGAGCCAGGTTTAACTGCACAGATGACCTAAAGTTAGGGTTTTGGTTTTAGAGGCCATAATTCCAATTTTTATTTGGTCATTCTTGTTTCTATTGGTCTCTATATAGTATAAGGATCATACATACCAATTTTCATGAAGAAATTCAATGGGGAAGGCATCTGATCAATAGATAACTTCTTGAGCAAGTCAGTGCAAAATCAGGGCATCTGAGGCCCCCAATTACCCAACCAAAGGGTCTTCTCCATCATTTTGAGTGTATATGATCTTTATTTGATCTCAAAAGAAGTTATAAGTTCACAAAATTGAATAATTTCAAGCCATTTGCAAAGTTGCCATTTTGAGAAAGTGACTTGTAATGAAAACTTGCCATTTTGGGAAAGTTTTTCAACCTCCTCTTTTTGATTCAAAAATGCTTCAAATGAAAAATTCTTGGTCATGAAAGTTGTAGATTGGATCCTCCCATTTTCAAAAAGTACAAGTACTCATTCTAATTCATTTTAGAACTCAAGTTATGGTTTGTCAAAGTTGGGAAAAATCACTTAATTTTCACTTTTGTACCAAAGAGGGAAGTTTGCAAATTCTTATGCCCAGACAATTTGGGACCCCTAATGCATCTCTACACATCATATCATCCTAGTTCAACTCATTTGGATCAGATTTGTGCCTTGAATCACAATCTTTCATGCTTAGAACTTTACAAATTTCAAAAGGGGCCAAACTTCCCCAAAATTGCAAAATGGATCAAATCTCTTCAGCCACTTGTGCCAGCTGCAAAATATGACTTCCATGGACCTCCTTGAAGCAAGCTGACTCGAGCCATACCCTTGTACCATGACTGAACCAGCCCATACCTTCACTTACACAAATGTTGACTTTATGCATTTTGCTCCATACCAATCACACTGCTCCACAACAACTCTCTGACCTATCAAGGATTGCTATGTGTACCAAAAGCAACCCAACACATAACATAACACAGGCTGAAACCTCCAAGAACTCAGCATATATAATATCCCCCAAATCTGCAAAAGCCTTCGAAACATATAGCTCAACCATCAAACCTCCAAGCTTTTTCCACCATTCAACTCCATAAACATCACTGATCATTTCCCACCCTTCATTTTGCTTTAAAACTCACCATATCCAAAATATGATTTTCACATTTCATGAACTGAACTTCTACCAACTTCCTTTTGAGGCCATTCTGAATTTTTCTCATTCTGAATTTTTTTTTTTTGCATTAAAAATTATTTTTAAATCATTTAAATGATTATTTTTAATTAGTTAATGAGAATTAATTAATTAAAAATACATTTAGGTATTTAAAAATTCCAAAAAAATTCAGAGAGCTTTTTAAAACATTTAGAAACATTATCAAACCCTTCACACAAATTTCTTTTTGGTTCTTGACCTATTTTGACATTTTTCTTTGGATTTAGGGTTCTTAAAAGTCAATATTTTTACCCTAACTTAGAAAAATCCTTTCTGCCTAACCATGAAGAGTTTGATGTTGGTTCTTTTTGCATTGTATTCCTCATATCATTTAGTTTCTAGGATAAAATTGGTTTGAATTTATTCTTCATTTTCATTTTGTTGTGCATTTTTCCTTTTAGAAGTGCCTTAAAACCCTAGCAAATTTGAGAAAATCATAACTTCCATTAGGTTAAGATTTAGGTCCCCTCCTTTGGGCAGTGAACTTATATAGGGTTAGGGTTCCTTTGATCCTATTTTCAATTTTTTATCATGGCATTTTCTCCTGGTTTTGAATTTTGTATTGCATGTTATGTATAAACCCTAATTTTTGCCTTCACTTGCATTCATCCTTCATATGCTTGCATACATGAACTTTCCATGACATTTTATGCATTCACATGACTTCTAAGACATCTTTGGACACATTAGAATCATGTTTGATCATTGCATCATCCATTTGCCATGTTTTGCTTTCATTTCATTTCATGTGCATTCATGAGCTTTCATGCTTCTTACTTGCCTCATTTGCATTCTCACCTCTTGTATGATCACCCACATCTCATGTTCACCATTTGTATCATCTTTTAGCATCATTCACATATTAATTTGCTTCTTACTTTGGTGCTCACCTTTGCATCTTATCTCATTCTCATTTCATTTCATTTCATTCCTTATTGCTAACTTTTCAGGTGGTAAGTGTTTGAGAAGTGAATTTGCCTTCACTTTTCATAATCTCTTCTCATCTCTCTTATGCATTCATTGCTGCATTTGGTATTTATCTTAGAGTGAGCTTGCTCATTCATGTTCTTTCTTTACTTTCTTTCTTCAAGCAACTTATCTTCTTAAGTGAAGTAAGTTGTCTTGCTTCTTCCTGCTTCTTTCCCTTCCATTCTGTTTCTTCCTTGGTGGCTTCTCTGAAGATCTTCTTGCAAGCCTCATAAACCCTAGGAATACCTAAGCATGTTAACAATTAGGGTTTGATTAGTCCCCCATCAGTTTTACCTTTGTGTCATCTTTGTGTCTTCTTTTCTCATCTCTTAATCAAGGACTAAACCTTAAAGGTTTTAAGACTTTGTGATTAGGGTTATGCCTGTATCCTTCTATTAGGATGGAGTGTATAACTTTAATCCTAAGTGTTAAGCCCTTAATGTGTTTAAACCCCTTAATCAATTCACCTAATAATCACTAAGACATCAAGCTTGTAACTTGGGCCTTGCATTAGGGTTCTAATTTTTCCTTAATTGGTTAAGAAGGACTAACCCTAGTGTTAATGGACAAGTCCCCCTCAAGTTGTCTTAAAAATCATAAAATCCATTTCTTAATCTTACCATTAACTAAAATCCATTTAATAAAGGCTTTGTTTTGTCATGAGGTTAATCCCTAATCATGGATTAAGTTGAGGAGCCTTTCTCAGCTTAAATATTCTCATCTATTATCCTTCTATTAGGATGGTGTAATGGGTCCATTAAATCCTTGATTATGGCTTAAACTCATTACTTAACACTAAACAAAAAACTCCAAAAAAATATAGATAAATGAAAGTAGGTTAATGATCTTAATCCTACATCATGATGATTAAGTGTGAGGTGGTTACTTCATACTTAAGGTATTCTCATTACCCCTAATCAGAGGGAGGATGTGATGAGTTTACTAACCCCTGGTTTAGGCTTAAGCTCATTTTCTTATGACAAATTTCAAAAGCAATAAAAGATTGAAAACACCAAAAACAAACAATAATCGTCTCCTTCGGGATTCTTTTCTCACCTTATTCACTCATAAACGAGAACTTGCTTCTTCCGTCTAATGTAAGATAGTTTGCACCTGAGCCAGACAGGTCATACACTTGAGCATAGACAAGTAAGCAGTTCACAAGTCAATTTACCTTTCAGTCTCTTTGAGTCGAACTACGGTGTTCTGACTTCCTTATTGCACAAGAGGATACGTAGGCATAACTTAAGAGTTATCGAACAAAAGTTTATGTGTATTCCCCCTCTTCCAGCATTATTCTTTAAGCCTCTTTATCTTGGGCT